>JARHVA010003182.1:1217500-1902500 GCA_037957365.1 Torreya grandis
AGCTAGTAGTCTTAACTTAATGATTATTTGACAGAGAAAATATATATATAAACCTCAAAATTGACAAAGGATAATTTCTTAGACTTTTAAATGATAGTCAATCTATTCAGTATTATGACTCTTTAAAAACCTTATTTTGGAATATTAATGACTGTAGGTGTATATATGTGGTTAGTATAATGATATTCCTACAATTTTTTTAATGATACATCTAAATTATAAAGAGCTCAACATATTCTTCATTATTATATACATAAGTTTACTTGTCATATATAGATTTGGAATAAAAATACGTAGTGTGAATGTAACATTATAATATGCTAAAAATTTATGAATTAACAAATGTATGCTTAATATGACCAAAGGTATGTATGTGCATATTAACATATACTTGAACGTAGAGGTGTCTTCTTATAATTATAGTTTCATTAGAGATTTAAAATTATGTTATACAATTCTATATAATAGAGTTTTATGCATACGTGCATATAACCCCTAAGAGTATAACGAATGCTAGGATAGAATATTATGTGTTTTGTAAAAATTAAGACTTATTTTTTTATATCTAGTTTCTTGAATAAGAGCTTATGTTTCAATGTATTTATGGCCAATTTATTATGATTGATTATAGAAAATTAGTAGTTATGTCTTAGAACACTCTATAATAATATGGATTATCCTATGATGTAGTATATTTAAAAAATACTTATAGTAATTAAAAACTAAAGTTAAATATGTGTTTTACCCAGATGGTATAAGCTATAGTCATTATTTTTAATATGGGATAGATAATAATGAGAGATTCATTCATATATTTGATGGAATAAATGTATGTTGTTAGATTATCCTATTCTTAGCATGCTATGTGATATAGATTACTAGTAAGATATAAATTATATGAATCTTTTGTTTATATTATGTTAACCAATCTTAGATTGCTAATCTTGAGTAAGTAGTGAGATAGATTTTATTAGCTTACTAGCATCACAATACTATATGAAACCAATTCAACCAAGTGGTGTGTATGAATTCTGACTAATTTATAGATCATTATTATTTATTATTTAAAAATTTTGACCAAAATAATGTTTAGTGAGACATTGTCATTTCATGAGCATGATTTAGATTTTTGTGTAATATTTTGCAATAGAATGAGTTTTCTATGATACATTACATGTTTATTTTTAGAAATTATACATCATAGGGTTACTAGATTGTCTATTTAGATTTTTGTGCCATCACTATCTACTCATCTATGAAGGGAGGGTCATTTTATGATGGGATTAATGTGGGGATCATTGGTCCATGGTTGGTGTGTAAAAGAACTTTGATGATGCTCTCCCTCCTCATAATAGTATTTTTTTATATGACACTTGAGATTGCCAAAGATACTAGTGTTAAGAAAACTATGCTCTAGGTACCATGTATGTTATATATGTATATTGTACTGCAATGTACTTATTATTAAAATATTATCATGAAGAGTTGTAATTACTTATTTATTGTACATTGATAGTAATGGCTATAGGCATGTATCAACCATGGCTGGTTAATTGTAATTACTTTATATATTTGTATTATGATGTGTTTCTTATGATGATAGTGATAAAAAATGTATGATGTAGTATAATTTTTTATAGTTGTCCCATTTAGAGCATTTTATATGATCACTGGTTAGATTATCATGATGTAAACTATTTATAGTATATGTTTTTTTTTTTTTTAAATGTGTATTTCTAGGCAGATCCCAATGGGGATGTTACATGTAGTATTAGAGCTATGACTCTAACTCTAGAACCTTATGAGTCCATTAAAATTTTCATATCTCTTCATTGATAAAAAGAAGGATGGTGAAAGCTAGAGTTTGTAGAGAAGGTTCAATGAATACCAATGATAATAACCCTCTTTTTGATCCTAGGTGATTTATCACCTAGTAATTAGATAAGATTCTTGTAGCCACAAATGAGACTAGGGATCGGATTACAGCTATGGAATAGGTGGTTTATGGCGATGAAGAGGAAAAACAACTTCTACATAGAATTTCCTTTGGGTCTAGTTAAATAAAACTAGTTGAATTTCAAATAAATGAAAAAACCCAAGGGTTTAGAAAGTTTCTCTATGAATGGGCAAAAAGGCATAGATAGATCAAGTAATTTCACTGAAATGGTCATCGTAAGCTCAGCTTTATGAGTAAAAAATAAATGTTCAAACCAATGGGGAGAATACTAGTAAAGAGATCCTAACATTCTAGGGACTATGCTTAAGTATTGTGGCATATTGTTCTAGAATACAAACCTTAAAATGAAAAAAACATTGGTCAAGATTTAAACCCTAATAGTCTTGACACAAGAAGATTCCATTAAGTCTATATCCAGATTTTTAGCATGGATTCAATGGGTATTCGACCCATAAATTATTGAATAAGTGTATGTGTTTCAAACCACTAACATGATTTTTAAAATATAAGAGTGTTTAAAACTAAATCAGTAGGATTATCCTGAGAATGGGGTGCATTAGCTTTTGGACTACTTTCAACACAAACTTGTGAGCTTTCTTTGGCACCATTGTTTCCAATACTAGAACAAATCACATCAATGATGCAAGATCCTATAAGAAAAAACTCATTAAATAGGGAAAATGCTCAAAAGTCAAATTTCTATACTATAAAGTATTAAATACTAATTAAAGTAGAGAAAATCCCATACAGTCAAGTAAACAACGACAATGTAATAGTAAGGGCAAGAAAAAACTTAGGACATCGCAACGTATAAGTTATTTTACATATTCATATTATTGCAAAAAGTTTTAAAAATCATTAATAAAATATTCCTTAATTTTTCTTTGAAATTTCACTTAATATTAAGCGAAGAATTTTTATTGACGTTTCATATCACATCAATTAATAATTAAAAATATTTTGTTTTCAAATTCATATAATTATTTTTTTTTAAATTTTAATTTTAATTATTAATCATAACCAAACTTGAACAACTCTCAAAATAAAATACAGTCAAAATGCTAGAAACAAACAATTTTTATTCTTGCGAGAATCCTCCGTATAAAACAAATGATGTTTACCCAAGGCTGCCGCTGTGAATAGAACCAAAAATCAAACCATATCGTAAGGATAACAACTAAAGTAGTCAGTACAACAAACCAGGACATGAAGACCAAACAGGACAACACACTATACAATTTATACTAGACGGAATTACATGATCAATTGTTCCTGGCTTGAATTCTGATAGGTAGTCCTTTGCATGGAACAGGATTAGGTTCAGCAACCATTTTCTCATTAGGATATATCAGAGACCATTCGTACGTAGATACCAAATGGTGAACAAATATGAGTGCCTGCAACTTCGCGAAATCATAGCCTGGACAAAGTCTGGCTCCTCCTCCAAATGGGATAAACGTATAAGGTGGAGTTCTATCGTCGAAATGACTCGGATCAAATTTAGCTGGTTCCCTGAAAAATTCTCCATTGGAGTGTGTGGTACTAGTCTCCCAAAATAACTGCAAAATAAACAATTTGTTAGATTTTGTGTTGATTTACAATAAACAGTTTACTTTCTTTTAGTTAATAGATAATATAGGTAAGTCATACGTTTGGCATGTGGCTAAGTGTTTGTCAATTTGGAAATATGTATTTTTAGAGTCTAACTTATTTTGATTAGATTTTATCGAAATGAAAATAGATTATAATAAATGTGACCCTGAGTCAAAAACCCAAATATAACCAAAACTAAACAAAATGAAACATAAAAATAATTAGTTAATTCCCAAAATAGAACTCTAAACCTAAACCGAGATGATGAAAAGTTATACCTAATAACAATTCAAATGAAAAAAAATAAAAAAAATTGTGAATGCTCCTTGCCCAAGAAAATTAGGTTTACCTGCCACCCTTTGGGAATTGTATAACCCTTATATCGTACATCTTGAACTGTGACCCTGAATCCGCCGAAAACTGGCGGTACCATGCGCAATGCTTCATAAACAACCTTCTCTGTATAAACCATTTTTTTAACGTCCTCCCATGCAAGCGATTCATTTCGTTTCTTTGCTGCTAAAACTTCCGTTTGCTCTGTGGCACAATAACGTCAAAATTTCTACAATTAGGTCAAAGCCGTTCAGTATTTTAAAATGAAATGAGTGAGAATGACAGAAGAAAATACCTTTCAGAACGTTTTTGTATACATCTTGGTGCAAACACAAAAATCTAATAAGCTGGGTCATAAGTACAGCAGTAGTGTCGTGACCTCCTATCATTAGCACGATCAGATTATCTATAATTTCCATCTCAGTGAGGGAATTGTGCTTTTCATCCTTCATAGTTATCAACCATGACATTAAATCTCGGTCAGGTGCAACCTTTCCCTCTGCTATTTCCGTTCTCC
The DNA here is from genome assembly GCA_037957365.1 of Torreya grandis. Classification (NCBI taxonomy): domain Eukaryota; kingdom Viridiplantae; phylum Streptophyta; class Pinopsida; order Cupressales; family Taxaceae; genus Torreya; species Torreya grandis. The sequence goes on from JARHVA010003182.1 coordinate 1,221,901, forward strand.
TCAAATTCAATAAGGCAGAGAGTCGCTTAACTACACGAGCACGAGCTTTTAAGCCCCTGTTGAATTTGGTTCCAGGCAAATTCAATGGAAGAGACCAGATAGCCTTCATAAGCGTACCGGATTCGGTGTTCAAAATCTGCCTCTCTTTAGGGTCCTTCAAACCGAAGAGCAGTTCAGAAGCAACTTGGAAAGTAAGCTGCTTCATCAACGGATAACCAAAAACAGTCTCTCTCCCTTCCCAATGCTCAGCAAAATGGTGGTGAACAACCCCTTCCATCCTCCCCACACATTTCTGCAAAGCTTCTGGCTTCATGAATGCCATGATAGCGTTTCTGATCCGCTTGTGCTCATCTGCAAAGAGCTCATTAATGTTCTTTGAGCCAAAAATCCTCACAAAAGTGGTGGGCTGCTTGTTGACGATGGTGTGACCGTCATTTTGTAAGAGAAAGCGGTTGCCCGCTTGGCCAGTGAGGACGGCTGTTGGGCAGCCCATCAATGAGGTTTTGAAGACAGGGCCATATCTTGCAACCTTGTCTGCAACCCACTTGTCGCACTGGTCATCTTTTAAGGCACTCAGGAATCCAATGGTCTCTCCTATTATAGGCAGCCCAAGATTTCCTGGAGGAAGGTTCTCCCCTCTTCCAGGGCTGAAAATCTTGTCTACAAGCACAAAAAGTATCAAAGCAAGAGCAGTAGTGGATAAGACCAGAACTAAGGGTGGGGTGGACTGTAAAAAATCCATGACACTTTCAGCTATGGCTTCCTTTGAAAAATTCATGTTACTACAAAGCAATCACAATGTCCTCTTTCTGCGATGGATGGATGGAAATAATGACCAGGACCTTGTTTTATAGGTATGAACAGTAAAATATTCAAACTATGGTCAGGGGATTTGGCTATCTATGAAATTTCTTTAGTCAGTTTTGTGTCTTTACCATGACTTTTGACTTTTAGGGTGTGATTTTTGCACCTGTATATTTAATGATAAAAATATATTTTTAAATTAAAAATATTTAAACTAAAACTAATAGAAAAAGGAAAATTACTTTTTTACATTCAAAATTATTCTTTATCATTTATCATTTTAAGTCGAATTACCTTTTTCGATTCAGAGTTATTCTTACAATTTATCATTTTAAGTCGAATTATCTTTTTCCAATCAAGATTATTCTTATAATTTATCATTGTCTCTCTTTAATTTTAAAAGATTCTTGTCATTTTTGTCTGATTTGCGCCTCCAAAATTATAACCAGTTATTCTAATGTGCAGGTGTCCATTGAAATTTTAGTCTGGGTCGCGTTCTTTGAAATTTTAACCAGGGTGGGGCTACACAAAAGCCCATTTATCAACCCATCTGCATCAAATCTTAAAAATTGTCAAACATTTACGGATTTACCATTTTGAACGTCACTTATTCGCCGTGTAGACCGAGGAAATCATAAAACCTCCGAGACATTTCGATGGAATATGGAGTTTCTTAGCGACAACAATGGTCATCAGTTTGAATCCTTTGTATCGTGACTCATATGATTTTGCGAGTCAAAATTGGTTGTATATGTTTGAAAATTCAAAAAAGAATATATTGAAAGTTTGAAAGTTCCCATTGCCTGTTAGTCAAGAGTAGTTGAGAAAAAAGGGCTTAAAAATCAGAATGACGAGTCATGCCCGGATTAAGCAACAGAAGCTTCGGCTAATTGGAATCCGCACGAAACGCCCAGCTGTAAACATCCCGAGCCAGGTTTCTAAGATAGGTTTCTTTCATCGTAACGCAATCGATAAACGAGTCGAAGGCATCTAACATAAATTTTCCAAAAAATGAGACTCCAAGAAAGGATAGACAAAATTATGCGAAGATGTCACAGTGTCGTATTTAACAAACATCAAAATAATTAACAACAATATTTTAAATTTTTTTAATGAAAAATGTTTGAAAAATAAGCGTGGAATAAGATCACGCTCCAAAATATTTTATCAATTATACAACAATTTAATTTAAAATAAAATTAAAAAAGTTAAATAAACATATTTTCAATAAAAAAAATATTGAATCTAACTAATAATATTATAAATAATTTATTAGACAACCAAATGCTAAGATACAAAAACTTTAAGTCATGAGAGTAAGTAATGAAAATGAAAGATGCGAAGAATTATCTAGCTTGTCACCCCAACCACCATTGATGTGTAAATCTATTGAATAGGATATTGACTCCCACCCGTTATTGATTTTATCTTGTAGTAGTCAATGTCCATATATGAATTTTGAAATATGATATATAAATGAAATTTAAAACTTAAGAGCAAGGATGGAATACACCTATATGGGGGTAAAATCGTGTTTCCTTATAGCTCATTAAGATGATTCTTCCTTTCTTAAGCATTAGGTAATGGTTCCTCTTGTTGAACCATTGGGTGATTTGGGTTGATCAACCCAATATTTGTGTAGCTATGTAAGCCATTGGGCTCTAAAGACAAATGTCCCAACCCTCTTGAATATATAGAGTAGTGCCTTTTAGCATTACTAAACCTTAAGCACACTCACTCAAATAAATAGTCTAGCTCTGATATTGTACCCAAAGATGGTAAAGTGGGAACCAAATAATAGGTTTACTATTATTAATGCCAAGGTTGTTTATCATTGGTGATCATTAATGTACATTACTTAAAAAACTTGAATAAACCACTATATATAGACTTAATGATTCAAGGTTTCTCACTTTATATTTCTAATGAATTATGTTTGAAATAAACAACTAAAATAAGTCTCACTTTTGTAGATGCTTAAATTTGATTTATATATCATCCCAATCTTTTATAATTGATAAATACCTAGAAGGGCTCTACCCTTAACTTTTAGACCACATTACTACCGAAAGGGTTTCATTCCCCATTTCACTATGGCTAATTGATTATCTTATGATCTAATATTATCATTTATGATGACCTAGATCTCTTACAATGTACAAAAAGCCTAAAACTTGATATATATCCTCCACTATCAGTTTCAAATCTTCAATAGCCTCCTAACCTATCAATAACTTACATCTCAAATAAGGATACTTGTGTAGACGCAAGTGTCCATATTTTTATCAAGTGTCTAATCCTCAAAAGTCATCTAATTTTAAAATATTTTGAATCCTTTGGTTCAACCTAGTTTTTTAATTAACCCTATCATGAGATGTTTCCAAATATTTTGGTATAAATAAAAATCTAAGCCTACTCCTTATTCATATAGAAAAAATCAAACAAACACCTATTCAAGCTCATTTAATCAATTTAAAATTTATTTTCTATTTCCATGTATTGTTTCATATTCCATATTAGTCATATTATAGGTTTGAATCACTCAAAATAATAACCCATGAGTAGTATTTATCAAGCTATAAGCTAGATCATTTCATGACCTTTACTATAGTATATTTCACCCCTATGCACATAAAATCCAACACCTAGGGGAGAAATACATATGTTAGAGGCCCCCCTTAGATTATTGGTTATGTAAGCAATGTTCATTGACAATTGGGTCCTTGAAGTCAGGTCAACACTATGAGCTTGCTACCCCATTTTTGGTAAGGTACAAAGACCTAAGGTGAAAGGATATGGTTTGATCCATAAATAGTCATCAACAACCTATGCACACAAATAAAATATATTACCAAAATTGTGATATAAAACATATAAGGATCCAAGAGTTCACTCCACAATATAATGAATAGGCATTACTGAAAAGTTCTATTGGGATTAGGATGCCTATATCTATGCAAGTGTCTAAGCCTCTAGAAATAATACTTCAAGAATCTGATCAATGGACCCTAATCTTGTCCCTACCTATTTCCACCTCTGCACTTCTTATATCTTCCTGCACATTTTAATATAAGCTAAGTTTCATCTCTTTTTCATGTTTATGTAATAAAACTAGTATTTTGAGTGTACTTTATATATTTATCATAACTCAATATTTGAATTCAAAATATTCATTTATTTGTGTTTTCAACTAATTGTCATACTCTAGAATATTTTTATTCATCCTTGTGTAATAGGATAGTATACCCATTTAACCCTCACAAAAATATACATACTATAAATGGTTAAACATTTTGTGAACCTGGTCTTTGTGTCTTCTCATGCAACTCCTAGCTTGTTATAGGGTTTTCAACCTACTAAGGTTTCTGATTTTAGTAATTTGTAGATATGAATTTGTGTAATTCCTTTGGCATATCTGTTTGATTTTAAAAATATGGAAAATGTTAAGAAAGATCATTTTGACATGGAAGATAATGTAACCTTAATCAACTATTTAAATACAAATCAACAATTAATAAAATCATTCTTGCATGTTACATAAGAAGAAATCAATAATCATGTTAAGGCTGGTGCATTGACATTTAATAATGGTGAATTCTTAGATGGTGTAAATATTACTACACCCACCATGGTAATGATTAATCATTCAACCCAATTATTGGTTTTAATTCCCACATTAACATAAGTGGTGTTTTCATCCCCTTTGGTAACTTCTCAAATCTTAAGTATCAATCCCAATGGGTTTACTATCCAAACTCTTCTCTAATTTATCAAAGATTTGGAGGCTAAAGTTACCAACATTGAAAAAAATCATTTGAAATCAACTCATGTTATTGATTCATAATATTCACTACATAATACTCTATCACTTGAGATATCTTTACACCCTTTTCCAACTAGCTTTGTTGCACTCAAGTTCAAATTTTATGACAGCAAGGGTCATCCTGAATAACATCTATGACATTTCTATATTCCATGTCTTGATTATGCTTCAAATGATAAAATTTTGACAAAATTGTGTCCAAGGAACCTAAAGGACTATAATTTAAAGATTATTCTATGACTTACCAATCCAATTAGTGAAAGCATTCAAACCCCTTGTAGATCAGCTTCTAGCACATTTATCTATCAACATCACTAAAAATATGTCATAAGCCCAATTTTTTATGATCAAACAAGGAACCAATGAACATATCAATGAATGTGTTTTGGCATATAAAACAATTTTGGCCAAAATGACAAATTGAATGGTAGATAAAGAGCTTCAATACATATTAAAGGAAAGTTTCCTTGCCCCATTCCATGAGTCCATTATTTTTAAGAAGTTAAAATAGTTTGATGGTTTATATCATATTGTCTTAGATAATGAAAATAAAATTATTTATTTGAAAAATATTATGTATATAGTAAAAACAATGACTACTTATACTATCAAGTTTCATATCAAACCAAGCTACAAAGGTAAAACCTACAGAACATAAAATAGAAATAACCACAATGGTTAATGTAATGTCACAATAACCTAATCATCTCATCTTATCCATTATACCTAAGAGTTAATTTATATGATTACCTGAGTCTCTAATTTTGTTACTTGATAATCTTATCTCATATCTCTCCCTTCTCATACAAATGATGATATGAGTCGAACTATACCAAAATGATATGATAATAATGCATATTGTGACCATCACCAAGGATCCAAGAATTATACAAACAAATGTTATACCCTGAAACATAATATCCAAGAGCTTATTGATAACAAATAGATTACCTGTGATGATCCTTTAAAGGATTTAGGTTCATAACCTGTTGACCATCAAAATCAAAATATATTTAACAATCTAATGAAAGATCATTCCAGGAAATATCCAAAAGTATAAAATGGAATATAATGAACATCCTCCTCTATTACATTATGGGAACCCCTTATATGGGATTATTGACACTTATAATTTCACAATACCTCCTAAGTTTTAGATTCCTTATGTATACAATAAGGTCAGTAACTTATCCTTTTTGAGAGAAATGGACTTGGTGAAGGTATATAAAACACAATTCATTGATACTTAATGTATTTGAATATGACAAAATGGATCCACTAAACCTAGAAGGAGGATCACTTATTACACCACATTAATGGAGAGGATACCAAAGCCACTAAGAAATCAATATAATGAAATAAACATAACTAGGTTTACTAATATTGAAATTAATCTAATCTAAAATTTCCAAGCTAGCAACAATGTAGACATCTAAATTTCACCATTTAGTGATGACACTTTGACACGCTAACCCTTATCAATCCCTAATTTGAATTCAAATTAACATCATTTCCCTCCAAATTTAGAATAATTGATTAATTATTAATTATTTAATTATGCACACCTTTTTATTTTGAAATTAATTAAAAATCCAAAATTTTCACCTAACTTAGACATTCTCCACATTTTTCTCAACCATGTGTTGACTCATCCAACCACCATCCTCAACTTCCTCAACTACCTTGTGAGTCACCTTAGAACATTTCAACCTTATTGATGACTTAACCAACTAAATTGACCCATTCTTGTTTACTCACTCAACTAACTCCCATTTCTTCTCAAACTATAAAATTGGTCATCATCCTCATGTATGAATACCAATTCTCCACCATTGATTACTATATTAATTCAACAAATCCAAATAATCCTCCACCTTATGATCGACCTCCTATAAGCCTATAACTTGACATGCAATCCATCACTTTCATCATCCACTTCTATGAAAACAAAGTGCTATCATATTTTAAAGTGAATGAAATCCATCAAGAGTCAATTACAATCAAGCACTACCTAATTCCCCTTGGCATTTTAGAAAGGATTCAACAACCACATTCAAATAACAAGTCAATTTTAATCAAAATAGAAGAGGCTCATGGTACTTATATTTTGTAAGTCTGTTTTATCATTTTCTTTCATTTATTTATCTATCTTGAAGTTGAATTAAGTTTAGAATAAGACCATTTGTGTTTTGTTCATTAGTTTAGTTTGCATTCTAAGTTTCCCTTCATACATTTATGGCATGCCTGATGGTACATTTCTATCATCTTGACATATCATAGGCATCATAGGTGCATTTAGTATCATATTTCAATTTTTTTATTATTTTTACTGTGCACATTCATTTAATCTTGGTTTTCAAGGGTTTTTGTTTGCAACTGCAGGTAGTTTTGTAACTTTTTAAGGTTTGTTGTATGTATACCTATGTAATAGTGAAATAAGAGACATCACAAATGAAATTTCCATAGAAAACAATGAAATCATTATTTTATTATTTTTATTATCTTTTTGGTAGTTTTCTTCCTCCAATAATTTTCTATCTTAGTTTAGCAATGTTTTATCTTTTATCTTTTATGATTTGATTCATTTTTAAGAAACCACAAACATGGTAATATCTTTGATGAAATATTAAATGAAATTAATTAAATTATATTTATGTTAATTTATAGCGATTTTTTTATTTTTCTTGTTTTTAGCAACTTTCTGTTCTTATTTGACTTTGTTCTATTTTTTATATTTTGCTTGTTTTCTAGTGGTAGTGAAATTGTAGAGGTTATTGGTGAAATCGTGAGATTTATGAATGAAATAATTCTTAAAAAGTATTTGTGTTTATTTTCTAACCTTTTTAATTTTGTATATACCCCATGTGTTTGTTCTCCTTGTTAAAAAATTTCTATTTTATTTTATTTTCCCTCCATTGTTTATTTTTTTCTCTATTTTTGTATTTTGTTCCAAATAGTGAAATCAAGAACATATTCAATGAAATCAAAAACATATTTAGCAAAATTAGTTGAAACTTATGTGAAATCATATCATATATAAGTTAAATAATTACATACACTATAAAAATTGTAAAACACTTTAGTGAAATCATTATAGGTAGTAGCGAAATCATTTTTTTAACAATTGTTTATATCAAAATTGTAAAACACTTAAGGGAAATCATTATAGGTAGTAGTGAAGTCATTCTATTAATTATTGTTTTTAATTTTTTTCCTATTTTTGGGGTTATCTAAGTGTTAACAAATTCATTGTTCTTAGTGCTTGTGTAACAACAAAATAATTCCATAGGATTAACGTTTGAGTGTGTTTTGTTGATTTTGATAACTTTTTGTAGGTTGCATTGATTTCCAGCTATACAAAAAACTTATAATAGTTTATTTGTAGGATGCAAGTCAAATACAAACCAATAAAAACTAATAAAATCAAATTTAAGCTTAATTTTAATTTTTTTTAATGTTTTATAACAAACTTTTTCAATTTTAGCTTTTTCATTTTCAATATTAATTAACAAACATTTCATTTCTGAACTAAATGAATGTTTATTTTAATAAATTTATATGTCTTAATTTTATTACTAATACTCTTTTTTGTTACATTATATAAGTGATGATACTCAAAAATCCATAAACAACACTTTCAAATTTTGTTACCCAAGATCCACTTACATGTATGCAATTCTCTTGGTGTCACATTGGTGGTGTTACCTAAGAATCAGAGGCAAGTGTTAATCTTTTTATTTAAATTTTATTAGGGGCTCTATCAACCATGGATTTCACAACCATATGATAGGCCAAACCCCATTTACCAATAGGATATGAAAATCAAGGATCCACTATGTTCATTACCTAAGCATTTGTGTTTAAAGCACCCCATGACAGGAAGGGATTCCATGCTCCAATACCCAATGTTTTCATAGTGACCTCAAAGTTTAGTTTTTATGACATCAACACACTAAAATATTATAATTGTGTTTGGCACATTAGGACTGGAACCATTTATGTGTGTCCATCAAATTGACTTCTTCCAATGTTTTGGGTCTCATCATACTGAAATAAATATGGAGAACTCCCCTAGATAATTTTGTTCATAACTTAAGCCTATGAATACCATTCTTACTATTTAATTCTTAGTGCATTAATTAATAGTTAGTTTTGAGAAGCTACTTTTCACGCACCCTTTAAATTAGGCTTAGTGGTACATGGGAACAATAACATCCTCTATGGTTAGTGTATTAAAATATTAGTTTGTAGCTAACACAATGGACAAGTGTTATAAAAATCCTACAGGTTATTCATGTCCCTTTACCTAGATTTTATCCTTTTCTATGTAATTTCATGTGTGTTTAGAATATAACTTGTTTGTTTATTCCATTATGATATATCACGTGCTAAAATACTTGATTGAAAACAAAAGTATTTTGAGCCATGAAATGAGTTATAATAAAATAAAAGACCTAAAATCACAAGCTCTAATTAAAACATAAATTAACCTTGTTGTCAATCAAACTTTTAGTTACTTTGGTGTTTTTATAGTCTAGTTTCAAGTATTTTTTGAGGCAATTCCTTCCCTTAACAATGTCTCCCATCATAAGGCACATGACTATGCTGAATAATCTTAGGGTAAGGGAGGAGCCTTTTAGCAATGACCACTTCTAATTTGGTAGTTAATAAAACCAAAGTCATCATGTTGAAATACATGAAATCCATTACCATGAAGAAGAAGAGGGAGACACTTATCAAGATGAAAGTAGTCCTACAACCACTTTACCTCCTTCATTCAACTAATACATCATGCCAAAAAAGAATTAAATTTTGCTTCAAAATTTGAGCTTGGGGACCAAACTTCCACTTGATTTTCATGGTCAAAATATATAACATTTAATTATCAATAAAATATCTTTGTCACCCATTCAAGACCAATTCATATACTGAGGCTCTTTATATGATATAAATGCTCTCATAGGTTCCTCCAATCCTAATCCATGTCTCCCAAGACAAAGGAAAGGTCATTCTTAATGATGAATAGTCTCAAGTGAGTCATGGGTTTTCTATGGAATCACATACTCATCAAATCAACCAAGAGATTGACAATATCCAATATAATAAAAATAATAATATTTTGGTTGACTTGAGTTTCAAACCCAATATAAGTTTGAGTGTGAACCCAAATTCACCCTCATTCATTAACCAACCCAATCCTAAATTGAATAATCATTCAATTTTATCAATCATGAACCCATCCAACTCAAACTTGAATACCCATTCAAATTTATCAAACATCAACCCATCCAATCTAAACATGAATATTCATTCAATTTTAAAAATCATAGACCCAACCATTATAAAATCGAATATTCATTCAAGTTTACTAATAATAAACCAATATAATTCAAAAAAGAATATTCATTCAAGTTTATCAATCAATAATCAATCCAATTGGAAAATGAATTCCTATTAAAGTTCTTCAATCAATCAAAATCCAAACCTTCATGGTTCGCCAATCAACAACATCAATCCAAATTAAAATATGAGCTTTTATACTTATTCTAGTTCACCCATCAACCAATCAATTTAAAATCCAAACTTGAATACTTATTCAATTTTACTTGTCAATCAAAATCAAAATCTTTATTTATAAAGTATAAAAAATAAATTTTCAAATCTAATTTATTTTGTAGGGTTACCTCCATTACATTCAAATAAAACACCAACCAATACAAACCTATTCAACACTAATCCAAATTTGAACCAAAATTTTAAATCTAACATCCATTCAAATAAATGTTTTGGTTCACATCCTTTTCTAAATCCAAATTTGAACCAAACTATATTAAATCCATCACATCAAACCAACCCTAATATGTTCAACTTCATGAATCCCAACTATAACACTAATCCAAACTAGGCAAACCCTAACTTATCCACTAACCTAACCAATCTAAATACCTTTACATAATCACAACATTCTAATCCCCCCTTTAACATTTTTCCTAATTAATTTGTTAATAATTAACCCCTTAACCAATATCCATTTTCACAAGCTAACAACAATTCAAAATTATTTACCTATTCAAATCAAAATAATCAATCATCACCATGCATCATTCAAGAATGGAAAATATGAAGGATAAAATCCAATGCTTGAAATATGGTACTTTTTCAAGGCAAAAAAAATATAAGTTTGAGGAAATGTGTTCTTATCTGTATGACGCAAACACCATGAAGATATCTTTTATAAAACATTTTAAACTTCCTAAGTTTGACAAGTATAAAGGTAATGGTGATCTTAGGGAACATCTAAAAGAATTTTATATGTCATGTGTCAATGTTTCCTATAGTAATGAATATATGTTTAGACTCTTTTCAGGAAGTCTTGGGGGTCAAGTGCTACAATGGTTCTCACTTTTACCCAAAGGATCAATCTTCACGTTTGAAGATGTATCCAAAAAATGTGTTCACCATTTCTCATTTAAAGTTGAAAAGGAATTAACCACACTCAACCTAAATAACACTAAAAACATAATGGTGAAACTTTTACCTCTTTATTACACAGATGGTAGTTATTGGAAAGCCCTTTTCAATGGTATTTTCCTAAAACAAAGCTTATTGTTATCTTCAAAAACAACCTTAACTCAAAATTAGGTCATCACTTATGAATTCTTAGTTTGATTTTTTTTATTAAATCATTGAAAAGGGATATCAAAATGAATGAACTTTGATTACTAGATTTTTTATCAAAACATTTAAGCGTGACAATAATTCCTCAAAACAAACCAATAAGCCTAAGTTTTTTGTCAAGAATAAAAATGTTGTGGACGATGTTATGACTGATGTCAAGCAAATATAAAACCCAATAAAACAACACCAAATTAACACGTAACCCATTAACAACATCACCATACCTAGTGGTCAAAAAAGACAAGAAAAGCACAAGCGTAATTTCACCTAATTAAAATAATCTTATGAAATGATGTTTCAAAAGTTGGTCCACGTAAACATGATTATTTTGACCAACACCAGACCCTTTGAATACAATGTTCTTAAACCTAAATTGTATCAAGAAGATGAATATTATGAGTACCATAGGATTAAGAGACACTCAACTAATTGGTGTATGAGTCTCAAACACTATGTCTAAGATCTCATAGATTATGGGGACATAGCCATCAAAATTCAATCATCCATAAAATATAATAATAAAAAGATGGGAATATGTAAAGATCCATTTCCCAATCATGAGCAAAGACATGGTAATAACAAATGAGATCAACCTCAAGCAAGTAATATCAACCAATCCAATCTCCCTTTTGACTCTATAGTCAATTATGTTGATTATACCAACCATCATGTTTCTATCATTACTTTACAAGCCCAATATTACATCATTACCATAAAGTACACCAAGATTACCATTCCTATTGATTCTTCATCTAATGTTGAGAATAAGTAAAATATTATATACCATCTTGAGAAGATACCCACTAACATATACATTCTATATCTTCTCAAAAATTTCCTTGTATATAAATATATCTTGTATAAATTCTTCGAAGAGTCAAGAGTATCACAAGACATCAATCCATCAAATTTTCAAGCATTAATTGGAAATTTATAGACTAACAATTAGGTTAAGTTTGACCATTTTGATGTCTCTCTTATGGGCTATGTCCATAATCTAATTTTGTATATAGAATTTATTATCTATAGATATAAAACAAAAAGGGTGTTTATCGGTAATGGCTCAGCTTTAAATGTACATACAATAAGATTAATAAATAACTTAGGATATCCTAAAATAACATTAGAATCAAATACCACTACAATTAAGGCATTTGACTAATGAGCATGAGTTTATGGGTAACATATATCTTCCTTTGATGGTGAGGACTATCATTTAGGAGACATTAGTTCATGTGCTTGACTTAGATATACCTTATAATTTGCTTCTTGGATGTCCATGGATCTATTTAATGAATATTGTATGCTCCACCTTCCACCAATGTTTGAAATTTTCTCATGATGGGATGGAAGTAACTATCCAAGGTGATCTTTAACCCTTTAAATACTATAAAATATTGGAAGTTAATTATCAAAAATCAAATTATCTCACTATTACCAAAGACATTTTTTTTTCGAGGAATCACCAAAGATTCATAACTACATCCATCCTGATACTTTGTTTCAAACACCTCCCCTTGGTAGTTAGTTGAATAACCATACACATCCACTTCCACAGATACTCCATCTACAATCCAAACTTCCAATAAACCTTCCACTTCTAAAAACACATCATCTCCTTCATTGCACTTTAAATTTGTTAACAATGTTAGAGTAAGGGTTTTTATTTTTTACATATTTATTTATTATGGGTTTTTTTACTTCAATTGGAGTTTTTCTACTTTCATGGAGAAGCTTTTTTATGTGTGTAGGTGTATTAGGTAACTAGGAAGTAACTCCCTTGACAAACTATTTTGGGTATGGGAGTTACTCCTCAATTATCGACCCTGTATACCACCTTTTATGGAGGAGTTACTATTCTATTACAGGGATCTGTTGACCATCTTTTATGGAGTTACTCAACACTCTCCTATTTTTACTTTTCACATTTGTGAGCTTTGTTAATGAAAGTTTGTCTTTTATATCTTATCTTGTATTGTGAAATATTCTCGTATTATTATTTCATTTTGATTCTAGCTACTTTATATTATGAATCTACATGGTTTGTGTAATCACTAGTTTTATGCATTCAATGTATCCAAAACCTAGATTCAACCTCTATATGGTATCAAATCCACCTTGGTAATTGTATATTTGGTTATTATGTTGTTAGATTTATTTTAAAATCTTTTGTGTATTGTGAAGATTTTTAAGGGTTTGAAAAAAAATTTCAAGCAATTTTTGAAATTTTAAAATTCTCGGGAGCCCAAAGAGATCAAAAAATATTATAGGGGTATTTTTTACTAAAATTAGATGTATTAGCTATGTTAGTAAGTTTTTATAGATTTTTACACTTGGAAATTCCTTGTTTGTGTGTTGATTATGGTGTTCAACTCATGAATAAGGAATGTACTATGTTTGGGTCACCATGAATCTTGCATGTCTGAGCTCGGCCCATGTTTGAATCTGAATGATAATTTATTCACTCTCCATGCACCTTACATTCCACTTGAAGATCCCATAGCCTATGATCCCTAATCCATGACATTTTTATGCTTACACAACCTATACAAGGTGTTTTTTATCCGTACTTAACATGTTCAAGGTTTTTATATCCTTTAATCTCTTGATCTATGGCCTGTTGATCTATACAAGTCTATCCAAAGGTGTTCTTCTCCTTCTAATCACCATCCAAGGCAGACCTCTACTCATGCAGTCCTTAGCATAATTTCTTGGTTTTTTATGGATTGATCATAGCTTGCACGTGGCTTGTCACATCCTCTAAATTATTTTAATACCTCCACATATCCATTGGACCACATTCAAGATGGTTTGACCTCCTTCCAAGTGACTTCTAGTTTTGTATTTCACTGAAACCATTCTTCTTGGTTATAAAATGGTCTTTCTCCAAAATTTGTTTATTTTGATTCAGTTTATGGTTTTGCCTTTTTGACCATTTGAGTGGTCTCTCCTTTTTTTAAGAATAAATTATCTTTAATAACATTCATGAATATTACAATTATTGTATGTTTAAACAAATTGGGGAATTTTTATTGTAAATGGGGGAGGTTAATTTTTTTAATAAATGATTTTCCTTTGTTGTTTTTTATAAAACAATAAATAATGGGGACTAGATTTGAGGGTTATTATTTATCCATTTTTTAATAGAACAATAAATTATAAAAGGAAAGACTTTTTTATTATTGCTTTTAGTACAAAAATATTATTATATTATGAGCATTATAAAAATATGAGAAATTATTATTGACTGTAATAACTCTTCATATCCTTTTTAATCGAAGACTAGAGGGTGAGGTCTAGTTTGGTAGGTGGCCAAACCCCTTACAGTAAAAAAAAAACATTTTTTTCTCTCTTTCTCACTTTGTACTTGTTTTTCCTTGGATAGATTATCGGTCAATCTTGATGTGCCCTTACTTTTTAGATCTTATCTTTTCTATCACTTGTACTAATTGATCTAGACACATTATCAGTTGTGCCCATTGTATTTTGAGTGTGCATAGTTTGTAACATTAAGGGGGAGGGTTAACTATTTCATAATTTGGGGGAGGGGGGTTGTACTATGTTTTGAGTCAATCGTTACTTCTACTTGTACCTTCATTTTTGTAACAATAACTTCAACTACAACCACTACAATTTATTTCTAATTAAAATGGACACAAGTTCAATTAATCTGTTAACACCATTTAACCATTATGAATGGAAAACCAAAATGAAAATTATATTAAGTAATAAGGGTCTACATCATACTAAAATGGGCAATGAAACTGAACCTAATACATAAGTAGAAAAAGTTAAGTGGTACAACCATTATGATGAAGCTTATTATTTGACATGGCTTTCTATGTTTTTTTAATCTTATCTTTCACTTATAACCTACTAAATCTAACAATGAAGTGTGGACCATCTTGGAATTTTTTTTTGGGAAGTTATACGTGATGAGAGGTCATGAACTTGAAAACAAGCTTATCATCCTAAATCGTTGCAACATTAACACCCTTTATGATTAATTTAGCAATTTCAAGTCTTGAAATGCAACTTAAATAATGTAGAATAGAGAAAACATATGACCAACTTATTCTTTTTATACTCTCTAAGCTAGGTCTTGACTACATAGTTTTTGTCTCTACTTTCCATGCCACTAAAAGTGATCTAGGAAATACAATTAAATGGCATCTTTAGATTTGTTTGATATTGATTTGACTTGGGAGAAAGATAAGTTAATATAGATGGGCACAACAAAGTCCACAAAACCTCACTCCCTAATTGATAAGAATGGGAAAGCAAAAACTTCAAACAAAGAGAAGAAGAAAAATAAAGATCAAAAGAAGAAGAAAGAATCAACCTCTACCAAAAAAACCACTAAAACCTCCTCTTCCAATGATAAACCTAATAAAAAGAAGGTTAAGTGTTCCTATTGTAATAAAAATGGGCATGATGAACACAAGTGCATGTAAAAATAAATTGATCACTTAACCCATCTTCTAGAAAATAAAAACATAGGTGTTCCTAAGTATATCAAGTAGAATTCATCTAAGGTCAAAGTTAAAGGTAGAGAGAAAGAAAAGGGCAAGCCTCTTATAGTAGTTGTAGCTCTAACCTCTTCATGGGTTATTTATTCGGGTGCTTCCTACCATATGGGCTCTTCACAAGTTGAGGTTTCTTCCTTAGAACCTTATAGTATGTTTTCTATCACTTTGCCTGATGACATTTCTGTAGAAGTTGTAAGGAAAGAGTTTTTTTTTTAAAATTTATGGAGGAACATTCAATAATATTCTAAATCTTCTATCACTCTCAACTAATATCCTATTATTTTACCAAATCACTCACATCAATATTGGCATAAGGGTAGAGTTTTCACTAGATTTAGTCACACATAGAGTTGTATTCTGATTCTATAGTGGAAGTGGGTGGGATAGATCACTAATCTAGGTTATACACATTTTCACATTCTACACCTAATTCTTCTCTAACTGCATTCTTGACTCATTCATATGGAATTAGTAAACTTTGGCATGAGCAGTTTGGCCACCTCAATCATCTCTACCTAGAACAACTTAGCAAAAATGACATGGTCATAGGCTTACCTCAAGTCATTTCTCTAAGGATATTTATAAGGATTTCACCCTTGAGAAGTATCCCAAATAAAAATTAGACAAAGGCAAATCTTGGATGGATTCATAGGCATTGGATTTAGTACATAGTGATGTAACTAGGCCTTTTCCCAGTCTATCTTTCACAAGAGATAAGTATGTCCTTACATTCATTAATAATTTTTTGAGATACACATGGGTTCACTTAGGTATAAATCTGAAATTTTCAACAAGTTTCAAGACTTCAAGGTTCTTGTAGAGAAACAATCTAAGAAAAGCATCAAGGTTATTCAAAATAATAATGGGGCTGAGTATGTAAGCAAAAGGATTGATAATTATTTCACAACATAGGGGATTTATTTTTAATAGATAGTTCCTAATATTCCTTAACAAAATGGAGTTACAAAATTCAAGAACATGACCTTGAAAGAGATGGAAAATTATATGATTCACTCTTATTCATTGACATAATTATATTAGGTGAATCAATTGTGCCTATTACATTCAGAATAGAGTTCCTAAAAAATATTTAAAGCTATAACTCCATTTTAAGCTTAGAACAACACAAAACCTATACTTGAACATTGTAGGGTTTTCAAATCTCTATCTATGTCACATATACTAAAGAAGAAACACAAGGCTATGAAATCTCAGAGTAAGCTATTCATCTTCATATGTATCTATATGGTGTCAATGGGTACCATCTTCTTCATCTAACCACACGACTTGTTAATCTAGTGAAGTGCTCAATTTTAGGAGAGACCTATTGACTTGACACTCCTTTCACTTCATTACACTCTCTTTGATTTGACTCAGATGATTTAGATCAACTTAAGCACATTTAATAGGTTATAGACACTTCTTCCAGTTTTGATTGTGAGAGTAGTGATGGGTATTCAACTCCATCCATATCTATCCACACTTCAAAGTATGATGTTTCTCTACCTAACCCATCCACTTATGGTCCACCTTATTCTAGGTAGACACTACAGAGTGTAGGTACATGGGTTGGGGATGCTTTAGATGTCAGATAGACACATTCAAAGTTTCAAAGTGGGCCATATGCATTTTATGCCTCTACATAAAATTCATATACTTTTTAGGAAGTATCATGGATTTTTGCATGGGATTATTCCATGCATGAGGAGTATAACTCCTTAATTAGGAATCATACTTGGGATTTAACACTTCTTCTTAAGGGAATAAATATGGTTCGATGTACATGGATGTATCAGACAAAATATGCAATAGATGGATCCATTAACAATTTCAAGTCACGATTGGTCACAAAGGGTTTCTCACAGGTGCATGGCATTGACCACCCATATAGATTTGTTTTGGTTACTAAATGAACTCTGTCAGACTCACATATGTTATTTTTGTAGCCTATCATTGGGGTGTTCATTAGATGGATGTAAGAGTGACTTTATTCATAGTGATCTTGAGGAAGAGATTTATATGGATAAACCTATGACTTTTTTGAGGATTCATCCCTTGTATGAAGACTCCAAAAATATATTTATGGCCTCAAATAGGCCCCTTGGGGTTGGTAATCTAAGATGGATTCATTTATTCATTCAATAGGAATCATTAGATGTCATTCATATTTGAACATCTATCTCTTGAGGCAAGATGATTATCTCTTGATTTTAGTTCTTTATGTTGATGATATTTTAGTCACTGTTAACTCTTCTTCATCCATTACAATAGAGAAAAAGGATCTTCAAGATAGGTTTTCCATGATAGATTTGGTATTACTACATTACTTCTTTGGAATTTAGATTTCTCATTCAGAATTAGGGATCACTCTTACATAACCTAAGTATGATCTTGACTTACTTTGTTAGTTTCACATGGTTGATTGTAAGCCAACTTCGACTTCCATTATATCTAGAGTCAGTATTGAGGTAGATTTCACTTCACCTTTATTTGATGCTACCTTGTATCAAAACTTGTAGGTAAACTTATCTACCTGACATATCATATGTAGTGGGCCTAGTCTCTAATTCATGTAGGAACCTTAAGAATTTCATTATAAAGCTACTAATAGGATCTTGAACTACATTTATGGAACCCATATATTTGGGATTCATTACAAAACTGGCATTGACATCCACTTGATTGGGTATACTGATTTGGACTAGTATGGTGATATTCAAAATCATAAGTCTACTTCAAGTTATAGTTTCTTCATTTTTTCAGGTCCAATTAGTTGGTTAATTAAGAAACATAATGTTATTGTTCTATCATCTATTGAGGTAGAGTATGGGGGATTTTAATACTACCACTGAGGCCATATGGATTTATGGGATTCTCACAAAGTTTGGTATCTAGTTTAGATGACCTAGCATCATCTAGTGTGATAACCATAGTACTATTAAGATTTGTAGGAATATGGTTTAGCATCAGTAGATGAAACACATAGAGATTCACATGCACTTCATCAGAGAGCTCATTCATGTGGACAATATTAATCTAAACTATTACCAAATGAAAAATAATATTATAGACATATTCATCAAACCCATTTATAAGTGTTGTCATTAATGTCAAGGTCAAGTTTGATATCATTGATGTCAGGGTCAAGGTTGATGTCATTGATGTCAAGGTGTATCTGGTAAAGATGCATGGTGAGTGGTCTATAAGATAAGAACCATGTGATAAGAGAGAATTTTAATGTAACCTAATGAATCCCTATTGAGATAAAATTTTAAGTTAATATAATGATCCCTCTGAGGTTGATGTCAATATTTGGGTCAAGGTATGCTTGTTTTTAGTACTAGTCATTGAATACAAGTTACCTTGAAAAGTTTAATCATAATAAGCATAGTCATATCATGAGCATGTGTATGATGTGATAAGATAGGTATGTATAGAGGTATGATATTATTTAAGGAACATGAAAGTTAGGTGAGAAATGTTTAGAATCATCAAGGAGTGTTTTCAAGGTTAGTTGTCGAGTTTCAAGTGCTTGAGAAGCCTAGTCATGACATTGGTTATTGCATGAAAAGATCTTGTGAGAAGGTATGATCTTGGTAGCCTAGTTATATATATATATATATATATATATATATATATATATATATATATATATATATATATATATATATATATATATATATATATACATAGGAATAAAATGATATATTAGGTTGTTTAATAATGCATATTAATCACTATATATATCATGATATTCTTAGAGAGAGCCTACAGGGGTAGGACCTACAGACCTAGCATGCAACTAGACTAGTTTTAGACCCTACCTAACCTAACGAGGCACCATGAGGTGTTTTCAAGGATTATGAAAGATTAAAATAAATCTTTGTGAATGTGATATTTTTATTGAGCATGCGAGTAAGGTGGAGAGTGTATGAAAAGAGGCTTAAAGGTCAGTTTCAAGACCTAATGCGGGTTGTAGGTTAAGGTACAAGTAAGCAAAGAGAGAGATGGTAGCCAAATGAGGTATGAGTTTATTTTTTAAATATAATCATGGATAAATTATTAGTTTCATAGGTATTTCATGTTTTTTTAAATATTTTGACCAATTTTTAGGTCAAAATTTAAAGGTTAAATCAAGAAAAAGTGTCTTGAGGTCTCTTGTGTGCATAAAATGAAGGATTCTCAATCCAAAAAGAACATTCAAGTACTCATCAAAATGTGTAACATCTACATGGGAACCTAAGATATTCATCGAATATAGGGAAGGGTCCTATCTTAAATTTCCAAGCATTGGTTTCTATAATAAGGAGCTAAGCTTTATGAACAATCATTAACACCAAAAATAATAATAACCCTCTCTAAAACCCTAGCATTGACCCAATATGAAATAAGTGTATAAAAGTGATTATAATTATTTTTTATGGATATAAAAGTGATTATAGGTTGTATTAAACTCTCCCAGGCACCTCTATATGTGATTGGTTTGATAGGGGAGTGAGTGGACCCTTCAAAAAAATCCTTATTTCTTGGATTTTTTATGCAACAGTTAGATTTGACCAAGTAAAAATTGATAAATGGATGGAGGATAAATATTGAGACTTTTATTTAATTTTCATGTTGGTTTATAATTATTTTCTATCCCTTAGGGGTGTTAAATTGGTCATACAAGTTGACTAGTCGCTAACAGACCTAGTGGTGCAAATAGTGAGAAAACTTAGGCAAAAGCGAGAATGTGATATCATGGATTAGGGATGAATTAAAGTTCATGGGGAAATTTTTTAAGACCTATAATCCATTTTTATGTGTGTGTGTGTGTGTGTGTGTGTGTGTGTGTGTGTGTGTGTGTGTGTGTTTTAGGTCAATGAATATGATGAAAATGTTGATCATGAATTTACTTGTCTAGTGAAGATGAAATAGTGAAGGTGTAAGTTCATGAGATTGGTTTGCAATACCAGTATTATGAATTAATCATGATATATTTATATATGATATTTTACTAAATTATCTTTTAATATAATCCACATGTATCATAAGTCTATTAAATTATCTACACGTGTTTAATTCCATTATCACCATGACTGTGTTTCAAGGTAAACTGGTAAATCTAGGTAAATAAGTTGAAGTGATGAGTTGGAGGCTCTTTTCCCTAAGTTAATGTATATAGTTCACATTATGTTGTTATTTTGGACTCTAATTATCTATAAATGATTCACATAATATTGGATGTATGTATAATAGGTTGGAACATTGAATCCATAATGGCTTGTCTGGTTGAGTAAGGATTATGAGGGAGAAGGTCAACAAATTGATCTACAAGACTAATATTTGGTATTAGACATTGTGATAGTTATACTTGAGAGTGACCTATATATGTCAAATAATATATTTAAGGTGTCATATGTCATAGGAAGTATTCTCTCAGGTGTTGAAGATCATGTTTCCATGACTATGTTTTGAGGCTAGTTAACAGTTCTAAGTGGGTTAGTTGGAGAAAAGGGTTTGATTACTTTTGTACTATGTTGAGAAGTATAAATCATATGGTGATGACCATAAGGTCATATATATATATATATATATATATATATATATATATATATATATATATATATATATATATATATATTTCCATAGTTTATTTTAAAAAATTTGTTTATGTTTTAGTTATTTAAGACAGACTTTTTGGGTATGCACAGGCCTAATATGAACAATACGAATAGTGTGTTCCAAGTAGTGGTTATAGATAAAATGAGTTATGAATATAAGATAATATTATTAGGAATATATTTAGGTTACATATTATATTTTCCTTTCATATGATTTTTTTGAATTCTCTCCAAGAATATCAAAGAGTAACGTGTGTTAAGTAGGCCTAATGGGATTAGGTCTCCATGAGACCTAAAGAAGAGATAAGGCCTAATTAAAGTAGGTAAAACCTAAATAGACTAAAACCTTATTTTATAAATGTATATTATATGTCCTAATATCCATTTCATTTCCTACCTATGGAGTTTAAAGGTTTCTAGCTGACTAAGAAGGATATGAACAAGTGACTTGTATAAATACTAGGAAATATTAGGACTATTTGTGTGTGAAGAGTGAAAGTGATAAAGATAACACATTGGTGAGAATAATAAGTTCTTATATACCATCATAATAATATAGAGGATAAATTATGAATCTTTTATAGAGGTTCTTCATATGAGGTCAAGGTCATATGACCTAATCAAGTCAAGAAGAAGGATAATTAAGTGAAGGGTAGAGACTAATTTTGAGAGGCATAGAAGTGTGTGAAGAGATCAGGAATGGGATGATTATATGTTGTATGAGAAACAATTTATTCTTAATGTTATCAATTTTTTTAGGTTGTTGAGTTGGTGTTGAGTCATTTAGGGGGTTGGTTCTTCCTTGCATGTGGGTATTTGCTAAAGCCTAACTGATTTACTACTTAACTAGTAGGGGTTGGTGCTCCATGTAAGTTAGTGCTTCACTAATTTTTATGTTTATTTTATAATAATATAGTAAATTTTAAGATATTGGTGGGTTTTAATCCCCTTGAGGGTTTACCACATATATGGTGTGTTGACTTGTGCAATCTTGTTTCATGCTTATATAGTTGATTGCTTATACTTCGTTTAACCTACATGCTTGAATAAATGTTCATCAATGCTTAAGTATGATTTGAAAGAAATATTTTAAATAATTATTCACCCACCCCCCTCTTATTCATCTTGTTTCAGAGCATGGTCCTTTGAATCAGTTTTAAAAACCTAAAGGAAATCCTAGAAGCAAGGATGGCTAGTCAGCAAGGTCAAGGTGGTTTATCTACTCATAAGGATCCATTACTCAATGGATAAAATTATACCTTTTTTAATGTTAGTATGAATATATATTTGATGTATCAAGGTCATGATATGTGGCAGTTAGTTGTGGATGGCTATAATGTTCCTCTTATTCCCCCAACTAATGTAGCAAGTAAGAAAGCTAGTGAAAACAACTCCAAGGCAATGAATTATATAATTTGTGGCTTATCAGAGGTAGATCTTGAAAAGTAAATAAAATATGAATCAAATAAATATATATGGGATAAATTTAAGAGTATATATGAAGGAGACACCAAGGTGAAGATGGCTAAGTTGCAAACCCACCGAAGATAGTTTGAAAGCTTGAAGATGAATGAAGATGAAATGATTGCATCTTAATTATTGAGGGTTGATGAAGTTGTCAATGTCATTAGAGGACTAGGAGAAGAATTTAAGGATTCTAATGTTTTTCAAAAAAAAATTGATATCACTAGCTCCTAATTTTCACTCTAAGGTGTTAGCAATAGAAGAAATGAAATATTTAGACAAGCTAGAGATGGATGGGCTTCATGGAATATTGACTACATATGAGATAAGAACTAATGAAATAAGACCTCCCAAGAAGGAAGTAGCTTTAAAATTTGATAAGAAGTCAAAATACAGGAAGGTCAAGGATGAGGAATGTTTAGATGTTGATGATGATCAACTAATAGCCATATTTGTAAGGAAGTTGAGGTTTGGATCTGATAAGTATAAAGGTGAGTTGCCCTTCAAATGTTTCAATTGTGGCAAGATTGGTCACTTTACATCTAAGTATTCCAATAAGGATAAATGTAAGCATGATGAAGAACATGATGAACATCATAGAAATGATAAGAAGACATTTAAGCCTAATAAAAATAAGAAGTTTAAAAAGTATGAAGGTAAGAAAGGAACTTTCAAAAATAAGAGAAATTTATATACTAAAGAATATAACTCTTTTGATGTAAGTGACTCAAGTGCATCTGAGAGTGATGATTATAGTAATAAACATGAACATGAAAATAATGAAACCTTATTCATGGACATAAAATCATATAATGAGGGTTTTTTAAATGGGAAAGACCTTATGGTTGATGTAGAATTATATGAAGAAGAAGCTGAAGTGAACCTTGAGGCAGTGTTGATAAGTGCCCTAGAGGAGTTGAAGTTCCAAAGTAAAAAGAATAAAAAACTAAGATAATTACTTGATGACTATAATTATCATATTGGCTTGTTTGAAAAAAGATAAGTAACACTTCTAAGGAGTATCATGAGATCATTAATCAAGTTAAGGCACAAATAGAGGTAGTTAATGTAAACCTAAAGGCTAAAGAGGAAGAATGCATCATGTTTGAAACTAAATTATAATCCCTAAAATTTGAGTCAAATCAATCATATATCAAGGTGAAGAGCTTTGTGAAGTTTGAAAAGAGCACTGAGGCCCTAATGATATCCTAAGTAGTCAAAAGTCTGCAAGTGATAAGATAGGTCTTAGTTTCAAAGAAGACCAAAAGGTGGTAGCACAAGTCAAAGAGAAGGCCATTGAAGACAATAAGGTCAACATGAAAATACTTATCAAATGGCCTAATGCTATATGGTATGCTATTGCATTCAATGGTTACTATTTTCTATGCAGTCAATTTGGTCGTAGAGAAATAGAGTGTAGAAGACCATCTAAGAATGAGTACTCATGGGACTATGAAAAAAGTCATAATTGACATTAGAAAAGAGGTATATATAAGGTGGTTTGTTATAGCTATCATAATTTAGGACATATTTAAAGATTATGTCCTAAAAAAGTTAGAATGTCATGAAGTCAAAACAAGAAGTTTGAAGCCCCTAGAGTGCAAGAAACAAGGTAAGTGAATGTATGGAAACCAAAAATAATTAAGATGAGTCATGATCAATCTATAAGCTCAAGTTGACTGCTTGTTGTGATAGATCATTATTCAGATGTGAAATAAATTTAGGAATGCCTATTTTCATCCCACATTGATGATCAAATGGTTGATGAATAAATCAAGCCTATAATGTCAATTAAGCCTAAAAGTATATTGAAATACATTAAGTCTTGTGAAAACATGAAGATATGGGAATATCCTAAACTGGTGTTTTTTTAGTGATATATTTAAAGGGGTGAATTTACTAATCTTTATGAAGACAATCTTCTCTTAGAAGAAGTGTGATGATTACTTGGTTTGAGAAGGAGCTATTTAGGTTTGTAACTGAGTTTGATGTGTGTTGATAAGTGGTCTTAAAATCTGAGTTCATCTAAAGAAGGTATGCATGAAGTAAGAGGGAGCATGTTCCTTTATTATTGCATAACCTATGTTTCAAAAAGGTATGATTCCATATGACATTATATGTAGAACCCTTTGTCATTAATATCAAAGGGGGATAAAGTCCAAGAAGGGAGATTAACTAGACTAGGGGAAATGAGAGTGATGAGCTTGAAGAATGAATTTTCATAAATGACAAAGGGGGTATTTATTGAGAATTATTTTCATTGATGTCAATTTAAAGGTTGATATCATTGATGTCAAGGTCAAGGTTTATGCCATTGATATCAAGGTGCATCTGGTGAAGATGCATGGTGAGTGGTCTATGAGATATGAACCATGTGACAAGAGAGATTTTGAATGCAACCTAATTACTCCCTATTGAAATATAATTTTAATTTAACCTAATGATCCATCTGAGGTTGATGTCAATATTAAATTCAAGGTAATCATGTTTTGAGTAATAGTCCTTGAGTACAAGGTGCCTTGAGAAGTCTAGTCATAACCAACATAGTCATCTCATGAGCATGTGTATGATGTGCTTAGAGAGGTATGTACATAAGTATGATATTGTTTAATTAGAATTAAAGGCACATGAGTAAGGTGTATAATCATCAAGGAGTGTTTTCAAGGTTAGTTGTCAAGCTTCAAGTGCTTGAGAAGCCTAGTCATGGCATTGGTCATTACATGAAAAGATCTTGTGAGAAGGTATGATCTTGGTGGCCTAGTGATATATATGCATAGAGGCATAAGAGGCTATATGAGGCTTTTTAATCATGATTATTAGGCACTAGATAACTCATTATATTCTTAGAATGAGCCTATAGGGGTAGGACCTATAGACCTAACACGCAACTAAACTAGTTCCAGATGTTTTCTGACCTAATGAGATACCATGAGGTGTTGTCAAGGCCTATAAATGATGAAAAGTAGTGTTAGAGAATTTTAAATTTTTATTGAGCATGTTATTGATGTGGAGAGTGCATGAAAAGAAGCTTAAATGTTAGTTTTAAGACCTAATGTGGTTTGTAGGTCAAGGTCCAAGCAAACAAAGAGAGAGACGGTGGCCAAATAAGGTACAAGTTTTATATTTCAAGATAATCATGAAAAAATGAGAATTTTCATAGGTATTTCATGTTTTTTTATATATTTTTACCAAGTTTCAAGTCAATTTTTAAAGGTTAAATCAATAAAAAGTGTCTTGATGTCTTTTCTGTGCATAGAATGAAGGATTCTCAACCCGAGAAGAACTTTCAAGTACTCATTATAATGTGTAACCTCTTCATGGTAACCTAATATATTCATGGTATATATGGAATGGTCTTATATAAAATTTCCAATCATTGATTTCTACAATAAGGAGGTAATATTTATGAACAATCGTTAACACCAAAAATAGTGTTAACCCTCTTTAAAATCCTAACATTGGCCCGATATGAAAGAAGTTGCTCAAAAATGCTCATAATTATTTAGTATGGATATAAAAGTGATTGAATATGTATTCAACTCTCCCATGCACATTCATGTGTGATTTTTTTTATATGGGAGTGAGTTGACCCTATAGTAAAAGTCTTGTTTCTGAGAGTTTTGTTGTAACAATTAGATTTGACAAAGTCAAATTTTATGAATAGATGGAGGATACATCTTGAGATTTATATTTAATGTTCATGGTAGTTTATGATCAGGTTCTATCCTTTATGGGTGCTAAACTGGTCATACAAGTTGACCAGTCACTAACAGACCTAGTGGTGCATATAGTGAGAAAACACAAGCAAAAGTGAGACTGTGATTAGGGATGTGTTATCAAAGATTAGGAATGAATAAAAGTGCATGGAGAAGTTTTTAAATACATATAATACATGTTCATGTTGGATAGATGTTTTGGAGGTTAGTGAATATGATGAAAATGTTTCGCATGAGTTGACCTATCTAGTGAAAATGAAATAATGAAGGTGCAAGTTCATGAGATTGGTCTACAAGACCAATATTGTCAATTGACCATGATATATTTATATCTAATATTTGCCTAAACGATCTCATAATATCATCCAATTGAGCTAGAATTCTTTGTAAGTATCTACATGTGTTGAATGTCATTATCACCATGATTATGTTTGAAGGTAAACTAGTAGATCTGTTTGGGGTCGATGCATAAAGTTGGGGGATAAAAAACATGATAGTTCCCCAACTTTGAAAAACATTTCAAAGGGAATATACCATTTTAAAAGGGTGTACACCCTTTTTTCAAATTTTTGAGGCTCGAGCTTTTGCTTGGGCCTGAAGGGCGTACACATCCTTTCCAAAGGTCATACTCCATTTATAATTTACAAATGGAATATACCCTTTACAATGCAAAGGGTGTATGACATTTGTACAGGGTGTTTACCCTTTATAAAGGGTGTAAACACTTTACAAATCATAAAGTGCATACACCTTTCTTCTATTTTTATTTTTTTCTAGCTCAAGGAGAAACCTATGACCAAGCTTTCAAGGAAATTTTCTCACAAGTTCATTATTTGTTAATTTTGCATATTGATGCGCGTACTTTGGAGTTTCATCTCACCAATAAGATTCAGCATTCGGATTGCTCTAAATCAAGTATGTTATTTTTGCATTTTCATTTTTTCATTTTTATTTATATTTATTTGTTCAAGTAGGGTTTTGAATTTAGGTTTGTATTGGATTTATTACATTGCCTAAAAGAAACCTATATTTTTATTTAAATTTAGATACACAATTTTGATGGATCCATTTCCTAAATAAAATGTTAGATAAAACCCCAAAGAGTTTGGTTTTGCATAAGAATAATTTAAATTGTATGAGTAATACAATTTCAAATGTTAATAATTACAAATAATCATCAATGGTTTGCATCATTCTTCAACTAGTAATGCACAAATTTTACTTGACAATACATTAGAGTCAATTTTTAAGAAGTGGAAAATATGACTTCACAACTGGATACAATGTTGCATCAAAGGGAGTCTATGAAACAATTTAATTTTGACAAATTTTCATATGAAGATGTGAAGAAAAAAATAACAAAAGAAGATGTGTGTTCATTATTTATTAATCATGAAACCAACCACCTCCACCAACAAATTGTAAACACATTAGTATTTATTGGTGTGTTCATGAAGAGATTATAAATAACTTTTGGGATAGGTCATGGATGGTGTTTGATGAGAAAATTGTATTGTGAGTTTGTGTTGTAAGAAATTTTAAATTATTTTGACATGAAGGCATCTTAAGGTACGAGAGGTGGGTTTGAATTTGATACACATGGTGCTAGGTGAGACCAAAACTATCATAACTAAGCTCATAGAAATAGAAGAACAATATCACATGCCTCTATTCCTAAATTTTTGCATCGTAATATATAGATGGACACCCTTGAGGTGGTTACTAGTCTAACACAAGTTATGATTTAGCATGGTATGTATATCTTGAATACTTCTACTCAGCCTACAAGGGGTGCTAGTGTTATTGGTGGTGTTGGTGGTAGTGGTATTGGTGGTATTGGTGGTAGTGGTTTTACTGGTGTTGGTATAGGTGTTATTGTCCCTCCTTCTACT
Source organism: Torreya grandis (assembly GCA_037957365.1). Classification (NCBI taxonomy): domain Eukaryota; kingdom Viridiplantae; phylum Streptophyta; class Pinopsida; order Cupressales; family Taxaceae; genus Torreya; species Torreya grandis. Next base: position 1,250,410 of record JARHVA010003182.1, read on the forward strand.
CATGTTACAGTTCATGTACATCATTACCCATCATGTAGAAGGAAATTTACAAGACCTCCTATTTAGGTGATACATACATAGAGTACATTTATGTAGACTAACATGATAGATAATATGCCATCTATATATGCTTTAGTAGTGCATAACACTAGCATGCTAGATATTAGCATGCCAAAGCATATGCCACATGTTGATGCTTTAATAGTGCTTGACACTAGCATTTCAGACACTATGTGAGATGTAGTAGCTTTAATTACTCCTATCAAGATACACAAATTTCATGTTGATCATGGTCATTGATGTATTAGGTTTTAATTGATATCAAAGAGAGTATGTGGTACTAATGCATTAATGACAAAGTGATCAAATTGATAGCTTGGATAGATATGGCACTTGTGTAGGTATGTAAGGACAAAGAAGAGGTTGTGAGACATCCATAGGTGTCTTGACAAAGCTTTGGTATGTTTTTTGAGAATTTGGAAAGAATATCTTGCATATTCTAGCTTAAGAGAATCTAGACCATCACTAAACATCATGCAGATATGTATGAACCAATAAGTTTGTGCACTTAATTCAGGTACACAAAAAGCTAATAATGGTCAAAGGTTTACATGGATATGTTTTCTATATTTCTAAGAAGTTAAGTTGAAAATTTAGAGTCTTAAAGTGTTTTCAATCTCAAGTTATAAAGCTTCAAAGTTGTTATAGCAGACTATGATGGGCCAAAGACCATCAAGTTTAACCATGTTGAAGTCTGGTATCATTGGTCTAGAAGATCCAACAATGAATTTTTAATCATACGTATTGAGATCAATTGTGCATATTAAGTGAATATTTCAAAGGTTACACATGCTAGTTATAAGTTTCTCAAGCTTCTCAAACTATCATAAGATCAATAGTGACCAGTGGTTTGTACTTATGAAAATCAATGATGTGGTGAGAGTCAAAAAGTCAACAAAGCATGTGGGAATGCCAAGTGGCACAAGTACATGGAAAGATAGGAAAGTGATCAAAATGCATGCAAGGGTGCCAAGTGTCATAATCATGAGAGTTATTATAAATATCTAATGGTGAGGGCTATAAGATAAAGACTATGCTAATATGAGGAGATCAAAATTGGTCAAAATTGCTAGGAAGCATGAGATGAGATTAAAGAGTTTGATGTTTAATGTTTTCATAGTGAAGTAATATGATATAATGTTTAGACTAATTCTGTAGAGAACAATGGTAATTTTTTTTCAAATTTTATAAGAAGCATGAGATGAGGTCAAAGTGTTTGAGGTTTAATCATGACCGTTGGGTTTTGAATTTTCAAATTAAAGAAGGAAAAACTAGTGCTTTGTTTTTGTTCTATAACTTTTGATATATGGAGAATTTGATCATGGTGTAAAAGGAAAAGTTGTATAGGAATTCAAGGTATATCCATAAATGTTGATTAAAAGGTATGAATATTTTATAGTCAAATTTATTTATCTCTAAAGTTGACTATGTGTTATTATCATGCTTTGCAAGTAACCCAAGAAGGGTAATTGAGTTGTTCTTGATGATATTTCAATGTTTCAAGATGATAAAATTGTTGGAGAGTGTTTTAGACTCCATGAGGATCATTTGTATAGTTTTTGTATGTTTAACAAATCCATATTTAGTATGATCAAAGGATTATAAGTTGTATGTATGCTTGTTCACGGTGGTTGTATGTACAGAATGATGTTTAGGCTAATTGTGTTTTAGCAAAAGGGTGTTTTGATGGATGTTATCACTTAAGGAATACCTATAGATCATATGTCATGGGTCTATGTATGCAAAAGTGTTTTTGTGATCCAAGTTTTCTTGAATAAGTGTCAAAGAGGTGAATGGGTCTCCATAGGACCTAAAAGGACACATAGGTCTATCTAAAAGAGGGTATTCCTTAAAGGTGACCCATGTAGATGCCTTAAAATTGAAAACATGTTTTGTGGCTGATAAGGAATATTGTGAACATAATATTCATGAACACTCTATAAAATTTGAAACCAAATGTGATGGTTTCTAGACTTGTGGAATATATGTTGAGAGACTTATAGAGACTAGTATGAGTAGAAAAAAGAAAAGGTGTGTGTGATCACAACATGTGTTGAGAGTGCTGAAGATAAAGACAAAAGAAAGAGGTAGATTAGAGTGAGGACCATGTGTATAACCTTTGTGTCATGTTTCTATTGTTTTAATAGAGTTACTATAGGTTTGTGAGCTGAGGACGAGTGAAGAAATGTAGAGTGATCCAAAATTGTGCTTTGGATGCATATTTTGTGTGAATAAGGTTCAGAGGGTGTGAAGTGTTGAAGAGAGGTGTTATACATTCTATCTCCATTGGATTGATGTGAAATTAGAGTTCTAGAGGTGTTGATTTCATAGGTTTTGTGTTGGTTCTCAACATCTAGAACAAATGGGTGCTTGTTCATACTTAGGGGTGGGTTCTTCATTAAAATGGTTTATTATTTATGATCATCTTATATGATAAGGAGTCCATATGTTTTTAGGCTTGAGAGTGGGTTTTATTCCCCATGAGGGTTTCCCATAGGAATCATGTGTTATGTTTTTGATCTTATGTATGCTTTGAATGCATGATCTCTCATGTTTATATTGCTTGATCAAGTTGTTATATGCTATTTGATTAAGAGTTTGAAAGGATCTAAGTTTAAGTTTGAAATATTTTGTATCACTTATTCACCCCCTCCCCCCCCACATCTTAGTGATTTTACTTCTAACAATTGGTATCAAATTAGGACCTTGGTTGCAAGTTTAACCACTTGAAGGTGATCCAAGGTAAAATATGGCAAGTTAATAGATGTAGGTTTTATCTGCAAATCAATCACCATTGTTCAGTGGGTTAAATTATGATTTATAGAGTGTGAGGATTAGTATATACATCATGTCTCTAGGGTTTGATATTTGGAAATATATCGTGGATGGTTATACTACACCAACTACTCCTCCAACTAGTGTTGCTAATAAGAAGTTGAGTGAAAATAATTCTAAAGCTATGAATTCTATCATTTATGGCATATCTGAGGCTGAGTTTACCAAAGTGATCCATTGCAAGTCTACCAAGTAAATTTGGCTCAAATTATAGACTATCTATGAAGGAGACTCAAAGGTAAAATTGGCTAAGTTATAGACCTACTAAACGTAATTTTTGAGTCTCAAGATGAAGGAAGAAGGCATTGTGGCATCCTATCTTCTAAAGGTTAATGAGGTAGTTAACATGATTAGATGTCTTGTAAAGGTGATTGATGAAGCTACTATAGTACAAAATGTATTGAGGATGCTTATTGTTAAGTTTGATTCAAATGTTTTTGTTGTGGAATAAAGTCATGATCTCATTTAGATTAAGATGGATGAATTGCATGGAATTATTAATGCCTATGATATGAGAGTTGATGAGGATAGACCTCCTAAGAAAGAAGGTGACTTCAAGGTGATCAAGGAGACAAAATATAATAATAAAAATTTAAGTATTGAAGATTTTGATCTTAATGGATATCAACATGAATCCTTGATTACAAGAAAATTAAATGTAGGATCAGGTAAGTATGAAGGAAGACTTTCTTTTAAATATTTTTCATGTGGTAAAGTTGGTCATTTTCAAGTTATATGTCTTAGTAACGACAATCCTAAACACAAATAATGTTCTAAGGAATCTCATAAGGATGAACATAATAAATTTGAGGGTCCTATCAAGTACAAAAAGCTTTTTAGTAAAACAAGTGGATAGAAGGATTCATACAAAGGTGGTAAGAGCCTTTACCATGAAAAATATAGTAAATCATCTATAGAAAGAAAAGTAAACACATATGACAATGATGAGTATTTTCATAATGAGGATAAAGAGACATTAGTAATTGATTTTAGTGATGATGAAGGTGAATGTTCCTTAAGCATATATTTCTTTGGAAAAGATAGCTTAGAGGAAGAATATTAGAAAGTCACTCTTGAAGACAAATATTTGGCCACTGTGGAAGAATTGAAGTTTCTACAAATAATAAACAACAAACAAGATGTCTTGATCAAATCCTATGAGGAAAAAATTAGGGTATTTGAAGTAAAGCTAGGTAATGAAGTCAAGGAGCATAATGAGATCACACAAGAGCTTGAATACTTAGATTTGTACTATTTATGAAGAAGTAAAGAGTAAGAATGAATATGTATCATGTATCAAATAGAGATAGAGTCTTTGTAGATGAAACTAAATCAATTTATGAGAAAATAGATAGATGATTAAAAGGATAGGGAGGACAATAAGACTAAACTGAGGAATGCTCTTCAAGATCTAAAGATTGAGAAGAAAAAGAACAATAAGATGATGTCACAAATCAAGGAATATAAAGAGAAATTCAATGTGTATGATGCAAGAATGATTGAAGACACTAAGGATCATGAAGACATATTCAAGCATCTCAATTTTCAACTAGAAATTCTATATATGAGCCTAAAATCTAAAGAAGATGAGTATTCAAGGTATGTGATTGAAAATGAGTCATTAAAATCTAAATCAAAAAAGACTTCAAGATAAGTGAAGTCATTTATGAAGTTTGAAAAGAGCTCAAATGATCTTGACAATATTATGAGTAATCAAAATCATGATAGTGATAGATTTGGTCTTGGATACAGAGAAGAACAAAATCATGTAACTCAATACAAGACTAATGTTAACAAGGACAATCAAACTTTGAAGATCAATCATCAGTTAAGGAATGCAGGCATTGGTAGAATGAAGACAAATCAGATCAGACAACCAAATACTATAAGGTATGCAAATTTCAATGGTCATTACTACTCTTGAAATTAGTTTGGTCATAGGTCAAAAGATTATAAAAGATACTCAAGGAATGAATTTACATGGAATTATGAGCAAGATAATGGAAAGCATGTGGAACACCATCACTCAATATAGTCAACTGGTTCACAAGAAAAGAATGACATCATTTGCTACAAATATCAAGGGCTTGGCCATATTACAAAGTTATGAAATATCTTCATTAAGAGACCTAATGATCAAGTACATGATTAAGCTCATGAAACTTCAAGGAATAATCATATATCTTAATCAAAAGGTATGTATAGTTTGAGAAGTCTCATTTGTTTCAAATGTCATGAGAGAGGTCACATAACAAGGTTATGCAAGAATAATTAATGTTTTACTTCAAACATTGCCAATCTTGACACAAAGAGAAGGAATCATATAAGTGGAGGCCTAATAAAGTAAATGGAAAACAAGCTCAAGGTGGACTATTTGCCATGATAGAACAAGGAACAAGGTCAAGTATCAAGGAAAAAGCCTTATTTGCCTAAATGAATAAGGTTGAGAACTCATTCAAAGTTAATCTAAAGATGAGGAAGGACTACAAATCAGGTAAGAGCATGGATATATTAGAGTCTCATGAGTTTTTGTATCTTTAGTCCCTCTATGACAAGTGTCTCTACCTATGCTTATTAAGAGACAACTTTCATGTGTGGAATCAAGTGTGTGTGCTCTAGATGATGATCAGAGGGCGAATCAGTAAAAAGGTACGTTCTCTTCAAATTTGATAATATGCAAGATGTGTTTGGCTGAGGGGGTGTTAATTCAATTAGCTTGATTGTCTTGAATATCTCTACATGATGTAAGGGGGATCATTTGTGAGATGTTCCAACCATGGTGAAAGTATGGAAGAACTCTGATGGAGTTTTAAGTTCAAATAAGTTTGATATGATGACTTGATCAAACCAAGTAATGTGTTTTGACAAGGTTTTAGATCTTCATACATGAGTAAAGGGAGATTGTGAGTTATGTAGGTAGACAGGTCCAAGGATCAGAATAGTCCAAGTTCAAATTGGTTTATGTCAAAGAATAAGATGACATGAGATGGAGCTTGATGTTAGGGGAGATTTCTAAGCTCTATGAGCAGCTTGTTAGGATCAAGGATCAAGAGAAGTCTAAGTTCAAGTTGGTACATTTAAGGAGGGAGTAACTATTTCATATGCTTGATAGAATGTAAGTATCTTGAGAATTTAAAATAGTACTTGAATATATAAAATGTTGATAAGGTTGAGCATGAAGTTGTACAAGATAGGTTTTGAATGCATTTGAGCTAAGAGGCTCTTTATCATTAGTGTCAAAGGGGAAGAAAGATCATAATGAAGTTTGATGAGGATGTTCAAATATTAAGAAGTCATTTTAAGAGTGTTTTTCCCTCAATGACAAAGGGGGAGATTGTTGATCAGGGTCATTGTTGCCTTAGGTTGTCATTGATGTAAGAAGAGAGCATGCAGTACTAACACATTAATGGCAAAGTGATCATATTGATAGCTTGGAGATATATAGCATTTATGTAGGTCTGCAAGGACAAAGAATAGGTTGTGAGACATCTATTTATGTCCTGAAAAAGCTATGGTAAGTTTTGTAAGCATTTAGAAATACTATCTTGCATATTATAGCTTAAGAAAATCTAGACCATCATTGCACATTATGTAGATATGTATGAACCAGTAAGTTTATACATTTAATTTAGGTACACAAAAAGTCAATAATGGTCAAAAGTTTACATTGAGATGTTGTTTATAATGCTAAGAAGCTACCTTGAAAATTTGTAGTCTTGAAGTGTTTTTTAGCTCAAGTTATAAATCTTCAAAGTTGCTCTAGTAGACTATGATGGGCTAGATACTGTCAACTTTAACCACATTGAAGTCTAAGGTCATTGGTCTAGAAGATCCAAAGGTGAGCACTTAATCATACCTATTAATATTAATAGTGCATATTAAGTCAATATGTCAAAGGTTACATGTGCTAATGATAAGTGTCTCAAGCTCATTGAACTATCAGAAGATCAACAATTAGCATTTGTTCATACTTATGAATATCAATGGTGTGGTGAAGGTCAAAGAGTCAACAAAGCACATGAGACTACCAAGTGGCACAAGTGCAAGAATGATAGCAAAGTGCTCAGAAGGAATGCAATGGTGGCAAGTGTCATATTCATGGGAGTTCTGATCAAGATCTAATGGTGATCACTACAAGATAAAGATTAGGCTAATTCGAAGAGATTGATGGTGTGTATTTGGTCAAAATTGCTAGGAAGCACAAGATGAGGTCAAAAGGTCTGATGTTTAACATTTTCAAAGTGAAGTACTATGAGATAAAGTTAAGTCTAATTCTATGCAGATTGATGGTCTGTGTTTTTTTAAAATCTTCTAGGAATCACGAGATGAGATCAAAGTGTTTGAGGTTTAACCATGGCTGTTGGGATTTGAATTTTCAAATTAACAAAGGAAAAACTAGTGCTTAGTTTTTGTGCTATAATATTTTATATATGTAGAATTTGATCATGGTGTAAAAGGTAAAGTTGTAGAGGACTTCAAGGCACATCCATAAATATTGATTATAATGTCTAAAATTTTTGTATATTTATATTTATTTAGCTGTAAATTTGACTTTGTGTTTTGATCATGCTCTACAAGTAACCCAAGAAGGGTAATTGAGTTATTCTTGATGATATTTCGATGTTTTAAGATGAGAAAAGTATTAGAGATTGTTATAGACTCCATGAGGATCATTTGTATAGTTTTTATAGGTTTTACCAATCATATTTAGTATTATCAAAGGCTTATAAGTTGTTTTTATGATCGCTCATGGTGAAAAAATTCAACAAAGCATGCGGGACTACCAAGTGGAACAAGTGCATGGACTAACAACAAAGTGCTCAAAAGGCACACAAAGGTGCCATGTGTTATAATAATGGGATTTTTGATAATATATAATGGTGAGTGTTGTAAGATAAATATCAAGCTAATTTAAGGAGATCAATGGTACATATTTGGTCAAAATTGCCAGAAAACACAAGATAAGGTCAAAGTGTCTAATGTTTAATGTTTTCACAGTGAAGCACTATGAGATAAACTTTAGTATAATTTTATGGAGATAGATGGTGCATATTTTTTCAAAGTTTCCATGAATCATGAGATGAGGTCAAAGTTTCTAAGGTTTAATTGTGACTCTTGGGATTTGAATTTTTAAATTGACAAAAGAAAAACTAGTGTTTAGTTTTTGTGCTATAAATTTTGATATATGTAGAATTTGATCATGTTGTAAAATTCAAAGTTTTAGAGGACTTTAGTATGAATCCAAAAATGTTGATTATAAGGTCTGAATGTTTGGATATTCAAATTTATTTAGCTTCAAAGTTGACCATGTGTTTTGATCATGCTTTGCAAGTAACCTAAGAAGGGTAATTGAGTTGTTCTTGATGATATTTCGATGTTTCAAGATGAGAAATTTATTGGAGAGAATTATATACTCCATGAGGATCAGATATATAGTTTTTAGAGGTTTCACCAATCTATATTTAGTATAATCAAAGGCTTAGAAGTTGTTTATATGTAAAGAATGATGTTTGGGCTAATTGTGTTGTAGAATAAGGGTGTTGTGATGGATGTTATCACTTAAGGAGGAACTATATATTGTGTGGCATGGATATATGTATGTAAAAGTGTTCTTGTGTTATAAGTTTTCTTAGATAAGTGTCAAAGAGGTGATGTGTCTCTATAGGACCTAAAAGGACACTTAGGCCTATTTGAAAGAGGGTGTTGTTTAAAAGTGACCCATGTAGATGCCTTAAGAGTTAAGGCATGTGTTATGTCTAACAAGGAAGATTTTGAACATAATATTCATGAAGACTCTATAAATTTTGAAACCAAATGTGATGATTTCTAGACTTATGGAATATATATTGGTAGACTTGTAGAGATTGGTATGAGTATAGCGAAGAAAAGGTGTGTGTGAGCAGAGCATGTGTTGAGAGTGTAGAAGATAGATACAAAGGAAAGAAGTAGATTAGAGTGAGGATGTGTGTATGACCTTTCCTTCATGTCTCTTTTGTGTTAACATATTTGTTGTAGGTTCATGAGTTGAGGATGAGTGAAGAAATGTAGAGTGATCTAAAAGGGTACTTTGGATGCATTGCTTATGTGAACAAGGTTGAGAGAGTGTGAAGGGTTGAAGAGAGGTGTTATACATTGTGTCTCCATCATATTGATATGTAATCAGAGTTTTGGATCTATTGATTTCAAGGTGTTTTGTGGGTGCTTGTTCATACTTAGTTTGGGTACTCCTTGTGAAGTGGGTGCTTCACTAAAAGGGTCTCTTTTTTGTGATCATCTTATAAGACAAGTAGTCCATGTGTTTATAAGATTGAAAGTGGGTTTTATATCCCATGAGGGTTTCTCATAGGAATAATGTGTTATGTGTTTGATCTTGTGTATGTTTTTAATGCATGAGATCTTGTGTTTGTATTGCTTAATCAAGTTGTTATATGTTATTTGATCAAGAGTTTGAAAGGATATAAGTTGAAGTTTTAAATATATGGTATCACTAATTCAACCCCCCTCAATGATTGTACCTCCAATAAATCCTATTATAGAGGATTTATCAACTTCAACATATGTATTTGATACACAAATTTAATTTTAATTATAGTTTTTTTATGTTTGTAAAACAATATTAAGTTTATTTTCTAGTATGTTTTTACTTAATTGACTAACTTATTTGAATAAACTTGTTATTTGTTGTTTGTATAGATGATTTATGATATTTTGGGTACCTCAATAGGCCTTGACTCTATTATAGAGGCCACAATTGGCATAGGTGTACTTTAAACATAGGTTTGTAAACTTTTAAATTACATATTTATTTATGTACATGTTTATTGTCCTTTGAACAAAAAATATATTTCCATATATATTATAGTCATAGATTTTTATCATGTTCATTTTATTCACATATTATTCATTTATTGGTTTTATAGATGATGATGGATGCTATGGGCACCCCTCATGGATGAGAAGAAGTTTTAAGTGATGTTGTTGCTACATCGGAGAATCCACTATCTTCGTAACAGGTCATGATTTAGGGATGGAGACTGGTGAGAATACATAGTTTAATTATTTTTATCTTTAAACAATGATGTTTTATGTCATATTTACATATTTGTATGTACATCTAGACCTAAAAATATGTGTGTGCTACATAGTATTTCCCATTATGGGTGTATATGTGGTCTCATAGCCCTAGACAACAATTTAGATGGAATACAATAAGTGTAGAATCATTTTTTAAAAAATTACATTCTTGAAAATTTTATCAAAATTTCAATATATAATTTTAATGCATTAATTTTTATATTTTATATGTTATGCAGACACAAAAAATTTCATCAGTTATCAATGAAACAATGGATGGATCACATTATGAGAGGACATTATCTCCTTGTATTGAGGCATCCAACACCCCTGGCTCTATGTCTATGGCATTAAAGTGTAATTTATTTGTAGGAAATGAGGATCAGGAGAGTTAGATGTCATGTTAGCGGTGTATTTATAGGCACAATCTATTTTATATGTTGATATGACCCATATTGTATGCCTATATGGTGTATTTTGTGTATGTACATAGTTGCAGGCACAATCAATTTTATATGCCTATATGGCATATTTTGTCTATGTACATGTTATGGTCTACATTTTTTCTTGATATATGCTATATTATTTATGCTAAATTATGGCATATAACTTTGCATGTATCACATATATACTATTTGACAATATGATTCCTTTACCTATGTGTATTTTATATTTTGATAATTTAATGTTTACACATTATTGGTTAATAATCATAATTAATTCATATGGGGTTAAAAAAATTCACATTATTCTCTAAGTTAGGTAATTTGAAGTATATTTTACATTTACATGTGATATTTACTATTTACCTATTTTATTTACATTTAATGACATATCAATTTACAACTGTGATGTTTAAGTGGACTCGAGATCAATTTCATGGGCATGTAAATATTAGAAATTGTACTTGATCATAAATGTTATGAGGTTTAGTGATATGCTTGTGTATGTATTATCCTACTTGTCCAAACAAAAAATAAAGACAATTATATGTTTCCATATAGTCACTACGGCCTACTTATACATGGGTTAATATCAACATTGATATCCCTTTCTAGACTATTCACAAAATTACAATCTTGGCAGGGCAAGAATATAGGCACAAATGAAGAGACTTAAGCAACTTCAATATTCCTTAAATAGTATATAAAACATGATGTTATATTATTATGGTCCTTAAATACATATTTAGTCTTTATCTCAATATGGAAAACCAATCCATCTATTGGTTTTGTCTATTTGAACTCAAAAGACTCAAAGCTCTCTACAAACTAGTTAAGCCCAAATGCCTCAAAAGGATCAAAAAAAGAAATATTCGAAAATAGGGGTATAGATAAATATAAAATACTTTATCACAATATTTTATAGGTGACTCAAATTTTACAACACCTTAGATGGTTTAATACAAATAGTTTTATCAAAAACCTCTCATAGACTTATTAGTCTTAATGTTGCTCTTACATGTCAAAACCCATTCTGTATTGAATTATCACTTCAAGACACCTCATAAATATTTATTTAGGTTTTTTATGAATTATCAATGCTTATATATAATTTTTTACTTTCCACTTTTATTATTTTACCCAAAAACTTATAAAATCATGTTTTGTCTATTAGTCGTAATTACCCTCTAGTAACTCAAAACTCATGATATAGTTTTATTTAAAAAAATCATCCTTTTATGAGGTTTATAAAAATGAATTAAAGGTTTTTCAACCATCATTTAGATTTTATAGACTCCATTTTGAAGTTTCTAAACCAATCTCTCTCCTTGTTGTCAAAGAAACACATAAAATAGGGTATCTCTTACACATACTTGATTGGTATGATGTATGTATGCCTAAAAATAACTCAAACCAATTAAATATGTTATTAAACATTATTTTTAATATTTCCAAAAAAATTGGGAATTTTACAAGGATTTAAAATGGTTTTATGAATATTTTTGTAAACTTGACCCTACAACTAGGGTTTAGCAGAGTTTAGAGAACCTGAGAGGAATTTAATGATTGTTCATAGCTTATTTAGTCTCTTCCAAAGAAATAATGCTTGGATAATACTCTATAATACTTATAATATATTTAAAAACCTTTGTATTTACCTCATGCACAATATAATATGTTTTTTGAGAACTTTATGTTTGACTATTCATGATAAAAATATGGGTTTTATATGTTTTGATACTCTAATGAAAATAATGAACATCCAAACACATTACAACACTTGGAATTGAAATAATAAGATGTTTAATACATAATAAGACACAAATACCATCTCAAATATGTTTATACACATGATCTAACTCATTATAACAATTGATGAACCATCTATGTGGACACACCTTGATGGGATTTTTTATGCTAGAATGACCTTTTTCTAGTCTCATTTGGGTCCTAGGAGTGAAATTTATAGTTGGTCAGAGGTTTTCCTTAAGATAATTCACTCATCTTTGAGTGTGAAAAATGAGCAAACTTCCATCACACATTGCATGAGAACCATGAAGGCTAAATATCAATTGTTAGCTTACATATGCAAGGATGAGTCCTCTAATAAATTCAAAGAGGATTTTATCTAAATTGATATGGATGAGATGCAGTAATGAGGTCTTTCTCATGGCCAAATCTCTTAGAATGGGTCAAAATTTGATTAGTGGGGGCCATATAATCTGACTCATCAACCCATTCGATGAAATGTTTATGTGGACACATCTAGATGGGAATTTTTAGGATAAAATGGCCTTTTTTTTAATCTTAGTTAGACCCCAGGAGTGAAAGTTATAGTTGGTTGAATGCATCCCTTAAGAGAATTGACTTGTCTATAAGTGTGTAAAATGAGTGAACTTATATTTCACATTGAATGAGAACCTTGAAGACTAGAGACAAACTATTAGCTCTTAAACATGAAAAGATGAGTCCTTTAAGAAAACCCAAGAGGATTTTATCCAACTCAAGATGGATGAGACAAAACAATGAGGTTTCTCTTCTAGCCAAATCTCTCAGTACGAGCCAAAATTTGGTCAGTGGGGGTTATATAGTTTGACTCATCAGCCCAATCAATGAACCATTTATGTGGACACATCTATATGGGAATTTTAAAGCTATAATAACCTTTGTCTAGTCTTGTTCAGGCCCCAGGAGCAAAATTTATAGTTGATCGAAGGCATCCCTAAAGAGAATTCACTCATCCCTCAGTGTGCAAAATAAATAAATTTCCATCACACATTGTAGGAGAACCATGAGGGATAGATATTATATATCATATCCTACACATACACAAATGATTCCAATAATAAATTTTAAGAGGTTTTTATCTAATTCAAGATGGATGAGATGCAACAATGAGGTTTATCTCTAGTGAAATCTCATAGAATGGGCTAAAAGTTGGTCAATGGGGCCATATATTCAGACTCATCAACCTAATTGATAAACCATCTATGAGAACACATCTATATGGGAATTTTTAGGATAGAATGACATTTGTTTTAGCTTGGTCAAGATCTGGGAACAAAATTTATAGTTGGTCATAGGCATCCTTTAAGAGAAATCACTCATCCTTGAGTATGAAAAATGAGAAAACTTCCATTACACATTGCATGAGAATAGTGAAGGATATATGTGAACCATAATCTCATACATGTGTAAGGATAATTCCTATAAGAAATCCCAAGAGTATTTTATCTAACTTGAGATGGATGAGAAGCAGTAATGAGGTTTCTCTCATGGTTAAATCTCTCAGAATGAGCCAAAAGTTGGTTAGTGGGGGCCATATAATATGAATAGTTATCCCAATCAAAGAACCATCTATGTAGACAAGTTCATATGGGCAATTTTAGGCTATAGAAAAATGTTTTTAGTCTCGGTCAGGCCCTAGGAGTGAAAGTTGTAGTTGATCAGAAGCATCCCTCAAGAGAATTCAGTGGTCCCCGAGTGTGCAAAAAGAGTGAACTTCCATTACACATTATAGGAGAACCATAAGGGATAGAGATAAACCGTCAGCTCTTACACGTGTAAGGATAAGTCCTCTAAGAAATACCAGGTGTATTTTATCTAACTCAATATAGATGAGATGTAGTAATGAGGTTTCTATCAGAACCAAATCTTTTAGAATGGGCCAAAAATTGGGCAACAAGGACCATATATTCTAACTCATCAACCCAATAAACAAACCATCTACATGTACACATCTAAATATGAATTTTTAGGCTAGAATAACCTTTGTTCATTCTCAGTTTGGCCCTAAGAGTGAATTTATAGTTGGTCGAAGGAATACCTTTAGAGAATTCAGTGGTCCCTGAGTGTGAAAAAATAGTGAACTTTTATCATGTGTTTTAGGAGAACCATGAGGGTTAGAGATAAATTGTCAGCTCCAAAACATAAATGGATTAGCCCTATAATAAATCCCATGAGGATTTTATCTAACTCAAGATGGATGAGATGAAACAATTAGGTTTTTCTCATGGCCAAATCTCTAAAAATAGGCCAAAATTTGGTCAGTAGGGGTCGTATATTTTGACTCATCAGCCCAATCTATGAACCATCTGTGTGAGCATGTCTATATGGTATTTTTTAGGTGAGAATTTTTTTTTCTAGTCTTGATTAGGCCCTAGGAGTGAAATTTATAGTTGATCAAAGGCATCCCTCAATAGAATTCTTTGGTCCCTGAGTGTGAAAAAAGAGTGAACTTTCATCCTATATTGCTAGAGAATCATGAAGTCTAGAGATAAACCATCAGCTCCTACACATGAAGGGATGAGACCTATAAGAAAATATAGGAGTATTTTATCTAACTTGAGATGGATGAGACATGACAATGAGGTTTCTCTCACATCCCAATCTCTTATAACATGCCAAAATTTGGTTAGTGAGGGTCATATATTCTGACTCATAAACCCAATTGATGAACTATTTATGTAGACACATTAGGGTAGGAATTTTTAGGCTATAAAAACAATTTTCAAGTCTTGATTGGGCCCTAAGAGTCAAAGTTTTAGTTGATCAGAGGCATCCCTTAAGATAATTCAATGGTCCTTGAATGTGTAAAAAGAGTGAACTTCTACCACACGTTGCAAGAAAATAATGAGGGTTAGTGATAAAATATCATCTCTTACATGTGTAAGGATAAGTTCTTTAAGAATGTCTGGAAGTATTTTATCTAACATGAGATGAAAGAGATGTAGTAATGAGGTTTCTCATGTAGACAAATCTCTCTAAACATGACAAAATTTGGTCACCAAGGGACATATATTCTGACTCATCAACCCAATGGACAAATTGTCTATGCGAACACATCAGGATAGGCATTTTTAGTATAGATCAACATTTTACCAATTCAGTTAGGCTCTAAGAGAGAAAGTTGAAGTTAATCAGAGGCATCCCTCAAGAGAATTCAGTAGTCCCCAAATGTACAAAAAGAGTGAACTTCCATCATGCATTATAGGAGAACTATGAGGGATAGAGATATACAATAAACTCCTACATGAGAATGGATGAGTCCCCTAAAAAATACCAAGAGGATTTTATCTATCTCAATATGAATGAGATTTGTTAATTAGGTTTATCTCATAGCCAAATCTATCAAAACATGCCAAAATATGGTTAGTGAAGGCCATATATTCTGACTCATCAACGCAATCAACTAACCATCTACATAGACATATTGAGATAGTCATTTCTAGGCTACAAAAATCTTTATCTAGTCTTGGTCAGGTCTTAGGATAGAAAGTTACAGCTGATCGAAGGCATGCCTCAAGAGAATTTAGTGGTCTTAGAGTGTTAAAAAGAGTAAAATTTTGTTGTGCATTGTAGGAGAATCATGAGGGATATAGACAAATCATTAGCTCCTACATATGTAGAGAGGATCCCTCTAAGAAAGCCTAGGAGGATTTTATCTAACTCAAGATGGATGAGATAGGGAAATGAGGTTTATCTTGCAGCTAAATCTCTCAGAACATGCCAAAAGTTAGTTAGTGGGGGTCATATTTTTTGACTAGTCAACCCAAATGATGAACTGTCTATGCAGACACATCAAGATAGGCACTTTTAGGCTACAAAAACCATTTTTTGATCTCAGTTGGCCCCCAACAAAAGATGTTGTATTTGATTAGAGTCATTTCTTAATACAATCCACTTGTCCTTGAGTGTGCAAAAATATTGAACTTCTATCATGCATTGTAAGAGAACTATGAGGGATAAAGATGAACCATAGTTCCTACACATGCAAAAATGAGTCCTCTAGGAGATCATAGATAAGACTATTTTTGTGTTTTCTTGAAAGGATAAAAAGAGAGAAGGTCAAAAAAATTCTTAAGGTAGATGAAATTAATATAAATTATTTTTTTATTTCTCTTCATTTTAATAAGATAATCTTCTCTACTTACGACACCAACCATGTGAAGGTGGAAGCTCATTTGGTACCACTAACCTACACGTAAATTGTTAGTTAAAAATTTAAATAGAAATAAACACATAATGATAAAATAGTTGAAAATTAAAATACATTAAGTCAATAACTCTAATATATTAATTTTAAACACTAGATAGAATTACTAATTCAATCTAATGTACCGTTAAGACTAGTTTGTTTGCAAGTGTTTCAAGAATCACTTTGTGGTCAGATTAATGCACTTTCCACAAAGTTATTTTGTGAGGCTTTCCATGATATTTGATTATTTGAATATTTGTAGCAATAAATAGGTTTGAATAATGAAGCACCACCTTGTGTGTTTCAAAGACTATGAAAGCATAAAATCTTTAATGAGCATAAAAAATCAACACAGTTTTTCTAGAAAAAGGTAATTTAATGTAACAATTATTTTATTTTTTATGATAGTACTTACGAAGATAGGTTTTATTAACCACTACAGATCCAGTGGGATAAATTATCTCTTCTGCATCCATAACATTTGTGGTTAATTTTTTTTTGCCTCTACACAATGACACAAGTAGTAGTATATACCCTCATCATTGTTCTCAGGTGAAATGACTGCAAAAACATGCCCTAAATTTAAAGTATAATCAAATTATAAGCACATCTAGGAAAAAATAGAAATATCAATAACATCTAAGATTTTATATTTATTTAAAGAATAAATTATAACTATTTACACAAGATTTGAGATGTGGTCAAAGTCAACTAATGATACCATTTCACTATTTGTCACTTATTGGAGTGAAATGTTATTCTCTATAGGTGACATGGGTCTATAATACCATTCATCAACCCATTATTTTGACTAAAAGTCATTCTAATTAAATTATATGCAAGAGGAATAAAAACATGCCATATCCCTAGTATAAAGAGTCTATGAACTTGAATTTAAGCTTTGAATGGAGTGGAAAACACTTGATCTAGGTACTATAATGCAATCTTCATACACTGACTTATGTTATTACTCTATTAAAAAAAAATCATACATGAGAATGTTTATCCGATCCATGACAAATATTTTCATTACACTAATTCATAATACTTGTAACATCGATCAAATTAGCACCATACTTACGTTTTACCTACTTTCTTTTAAAGGATCTTTTTACACATGAACTAGCACCATCATATTCCCCTTTTCCATGCCCAACCTCAAATAAACTCCAAAAATGTTGAACACCATTCTTCATATGCATTCTACTTAACTAGTAAAACATTCAAGAATTCTTAAATTACCCTATATAATTATCTGACCAAATATAGTGTGTATTAAACATGATTTCTCTTACATTCATATTTATATAAAATATCTCAAAACAATCCTGGACACTCTTAGGATAATATGACCTATCATCGCTCATATAAAAATGGTACTCCCTCAAAATAATTTTGTTATCATATGTGCTATCAAGTGTATGTCTGAATGTAATATGAACAAAAATTCCAATCTAAATTGGATTATAATATTGGGATTGAACCTCATTTTGTGTTTATAGTGTGTAGTTTTTAGTAAAATCTACAACCTAAATAATGGTTCGAATTGAGAAGTTGTCATTGCATTCTTTGAATTAATTATTTAACCATTTTTATTTGTGTGTGTCTTGCATATTGATAGATAATATTACTCTTGAATTCAAACATGAAATCACATACAAAAACTTTTGTCATAATCAATTCACATCTTGATGACTCTTTTCCATCTTTTAACACATACTTAATAGATTTTTACTTATTATAATCAACTAGTTGCTTTCTAAATTCATGTGAAATATCTTCATGTAAACAACTCATCAAATTTGACAAACCACCACAACTATTACATGTTCTAAATTATAATGTATATGATGAAAAACATCAAAATGCATAGCAAATTCAACATGTACCCTAGAACAACATGTGGTTTTTGTTTAGTTGAATTTAACATAGAAAGGCTTGCACATCTCAAATGACCTTTGTCTAATTATCATTAGCCATTAAAATTTTCAATAAACTTTTTATAAAATTATGTTTTTGTCATGTCTAAAAAATGTTTTGCACATGACTCATGACTTTTTGAGCTTTTTCTTATTTTAACAACATATTTTACATTAGATAAGACCCTTGTGTTGTTGTTCCAAAAAAATTTAATCAATTATTTTGTTCCTTCAGCTAATACCTTATCTTTTCATAAGAGTCTACTACTAAATGCCCAACAATCAGTGAGTGAAGGGTCATGAGGCCTTACTCTTCTTTTTATGGAATTTATTAGAGTTTTTCTATTTAAATTCAAGGATTTACTTGTTTTAGTAATAATTCAAGCTTTAGATGTTGACTTACTCACTATAGATTCCATTATTACTCATCTTTCCACATTACTATCTTTATTCTAACTTTTATTGCCTATTTCCTTAAATGTGTTAAATATATTCTTTACTATTGTACCATTTATTCCCTCCATGTTTAATGTTCTTAACACCAACTTATTTATCACGTGGCATATTTTTTGCATTTTAATTAATTGAACAAATAGTTGACATCATTTTGTATGGAATTTATTCTTAAATCATAGCTCCATACACATTGATCAAGATGTTGAACTGGTCTTTTTGATTTTTTATCTTCAATAGTTTCTATTATTTTTTAATCTATTTCAACCAAATACTTTGGTGTTCATCTCATTATCCTTGGAGGTGTGGGTGCAAGAGCTATATTTTTTATAAAATTGGGTGGTGTTAACACTTCAACCATAGTAGGGATAGAGGGTTGACTATCTACATTAGACCCTCTAGGCGAATTAAATTCCTCTTCAATAAGAGATACATGATCTGAGGTCGTGACTTGATGTTGACTATCATCATAATCAAATTTTTCGTTATGAATGGATGTTTCATTATATTGTGTTTTTCCATATGTTTCATCATTCATTACTTACATGCTCTAAATTTTGAATTTCATCTTGCAATAAATATTGATTTAGTTCTCTTATCTCATTTGGAAACATATGTAAACTAAATTATATAGAATTGGGCATCTTATTTTCATTTGAAGTATTACCTGGTGTAGAAGAAGAACCTTCACCTTGACTAGAATCTCTTATGGATGCTCTCTTATCTACTTGTCTTTTTCTTTTTTTTCTCTTTTCTCTTTAATTTCCTCATTTGTTAGCTCTTTGATTGGTTTTTTATGACTAATTCTTGACCCCATTATTTATATCTACCAAAATGAGAAAGTTGTAGATTTAAACTTGAAGAATTTGTACTTATTCAAACAAAATAAATGAACAATTCACCAAATTCACATAGTTGCAGCAGAAAAACTAGTTTGTAATTTAGAAAGAATAAAATAAATGAGTAATTTTCATGGGAAAGGCAAGAGAAATCCATGAATTCATGAATAAAAAAGGGCATGTGTGATTTCAAAATCATGCATACCCTTTGAGATCCACAAAAAAATGGGTAGAAACATTTATGAGGGAAAAAATGGGTGTGCAAGGGACGTACACCCTTTTCATATGTTGAATTTGCTTCCCACTTTCCCTCTAAAATTGCTTTGATTTTAGGCTTGGGGGGTCCCGAATATAGACAAACTCTATCATGGACCAACCAAGGGGAATTATAAGAAATTTAAGGGTTTTTTTCCTTTTTATCAACATGTCTGATTAGACAACTTTTATTATTTAAAAAAATTATACGAGTTTGTAGAGGGGAAAGCATAGTTTTAGAATATATAATTTTTTTAATGTTATAATATTATTTATAATTATTAATTAATTTATACATAACATACCTTGTTATAGTCTATATACATATTGTCACAAATTCCCTTATAACTTTTTAAATATTAATCAAACACTTATAAAACTTATATCTTAACAACCTACACATTGTCAATTATTATTTTAAAAAATGATTTCCATGAAGTTAAGTCAAATATTTGTGGTCATATACTTGTAGTTTCAATTTTCTAGTTGTCTTGACTTATATATATATATATATATATATATATATATATATATATATATATATATATATATATATATATATATATATATATATATATATTCTCAACAATCTTTGACATTTCACATATCCATATATGAATTTTCATACAAAATACTAAGAATTTATTCTAAAAAAATGTGTTCATACACATGCAATCTACTTATATTTTTTTTTTAAATGACCAACTTATTGTCATAAATGCATCTATTTTACACACTTTTATCATCTAGGTATTGAAAAAATATATGTATTTAGAAACTAATTCAAAATTTCATAATTCATGTTTTTATGTCATTTTAAAATTCCTTTTTTAAGTGTCTCTAACATTCTCTCCAAGTTTAGCTATTGAAATTTTAAGAAAAAAGTGTCGCTTTATACTCCCCCCTTTTGTCCCCCATTATGCTACATCTACTCGATAAGCAAGTTACAATGATGAATTGGAGGCTATTTTCCCTAAGTTAATGTATATAATACATATTATGTCATTTTTTTGGACTTGAATGACCTATGCACTCTTTTTATAAGCTTGGAAGTTAGTATAAGAAGTTGGGACATTGAAACCAAAATGACTTGCTTGGCTGAGTAAGGACTATGAGAGAGAAGGTCAACAAATTGCTATGAAAGACCAATATTTTGTATTATACCTTGTGATATTTATACTTAATAGTGACCTAGATATTTTAAATAATCTCTTGAAGGTGTCATATATTATAGTAATTATTCTCTCAGGTGTTGAAGATCAAGTTTCCATGACTGTGTTTTATGGCTAGTTGATAGTTCTGAGTGGTTTACTTGAAGAAAAGGGTTTTAGTAATTTTACCCTATGTTATGAAGTATAAATAATATGATTATGAACATAAGGTCATGTATCTTATATATTTATTATTTTTTACCATATTTTCTTGGAAAATTAATGTCTATGTTTAAGTTATTTAAGACAAACTTTTTGGGTATGTATATGCTTAATATGAATAGTACTAATGGTCTATTCCAAGTGGTGGTTTGAGATAAAAGGAGTTATGAAGATAAGATAATAATATTAAGGTTATATCTATGTGGCATGTTATATGTTCCTATTTTATGTATTTTTTTAATGTTCTCCAAGAAGATCAAAGAGTAACATGTGATAAGTAGACCTGATGAGATTAGGTATCCATGAGACCTAAAAAAGATATAAGGAATAATTAAAGTATGTCAAACCTAAAGGGACTCAAATAAAATTTTATTCATGTATATTAACTTTCCTAAGATCCTTTTCATTTCTGACCTAATAAGGTTAAATGTCTTTGGCTAACTAAGAAGGATATGAGCAAGTGACTTGTATAAATACTAGGCAATTTTAGGCCTATTTGTATGTGAAGAGTTCATGCGAATAAGATAGCACATTGGTGAGTGGAAAAAGGTATTATAGACCATAATAATAACTTAAAATATTATTTATGAATCTTTTAAATATTTTATACATATGAGGATCAAGGTCATATGACTTAATCAAGTCAAGAAGAGGTCTAGTTGAGCAAAGAAGGCTAGAGACCAATTTTGAGAGGGATAAAAGTGTGTGAAGAGATAAGGAATGATATCATATTATGTTTTATGAAAAACATGGTATTATTAAGGTGATCAATTTTTTTATGTGTATGATTTGGTGTTGATTCATTAAGGGCATTGGTGCATCCTTGTAAGTGGGTATTTGCTAAAGCCTAGTTGAGTTGGTGTTTAGATAGTTGGGGTTGGTGTTCCATGTGAATTTTGTGTCTCATTAAAGTTGATGTTTTATTTATATTAATATAGTACATTTTTATATATCAGTGGTTTTTCATCCCCTTTAGGTTTTCCCTTATACATGGTGTGTTGACTTGTGAAATCTTGTTTCATACTTGTATAGTTGATTGTTTATACTTTGTTTGATTTGTATGTTTCGATGAATGTTAATGAATTATTAAGTAGGATTTGAAATAAAGGTTTTAAATTTTTATTAACACCCTCATACATCTCATTCATCTTTATTCTAACAAAATTTTTCCTAGAGAGAAAGTATCTTCACTTGCGGGCTCTTCTTGAGGTTCAACATACTACAACATCATCTTCTAGGGGGATTTATAAAATATTATTTATGTCTCTATTTTTATGGGTTTTTGAAGTGGATAATTATAATTTTATAGGTGGGGGTGAATTATTTTTTTAAAAATAACTATTCAATTTAATTCATCATTCTCTGAAGCATTCATTCATATAAAAGATTAATGTATAAACAAAGCAACTTCACAAGAATATCACAAGGAAACACAAGAGATATGTGGGAAACCCTCTAGGTGAATAAAAATAACTAAATCATTCACATGGAATAAATTCATATAATTTTAATATCCAAATTTAGTGAATCACCAACTTCATAAGGATTTTCAACCCCTATCTAGATAAGCGCCAACTTAACTAGTCTTTTGCAAGCTATATCTTTAAAGGAGGCTCCAACCCCCTAGGTAACTAGGCACCAACTTAGTCACATTTTTTAAATTATCACCTTATAACACATATTTATAATATTCAAATGATGATGACATCCTTTTTTTCACTCTTTACGCTTCAATCTCACTCAACCAGCCTCTTAGACTTTTTTGCTCAAATAACCCTCTTTTGCAAAAATAGGTCAAATGACCTTCCTTAATACTTGTATAATAATGGTTATATACTCATGAAATTTTTTTATAATATTTTAAATTATCTTAAATATCCTAACCTATTCATAAAAACACTATATCCTTTGCTCAAATAGTTAAATTCTCTAACTAGTCAAAATAGGCTTAATAGGCCTTGACTTTATACTTGATTCTTTATCATACCTATATTGGTCAGATAAGGACCTTACCATAATTTTATTATTATTTAGATATATAAATAAACATTTTTTATTATTTAAACAAATAATACATAATTTTTTAATAGTCCATAAGGACCAAGCCCTTCATTAGGCCTAATGGAGACCCAATTCAATTAGGTTTGTCATATCCACAAATTACCATTATAACTATTAAGAACACTTATTGTCTTATAAAATGGATTAAAAACTTCATAAATTAATATAATATACCCATTATAATTTTAACTTGGGTCACCAACTTCATTTTTCCCATTTCACTACTTGGACCTACCAATTAGGTCTCCTCGCCAATAGACTTTCTCATTATTTGTAAGTCTGTCTTGCATATTTGAAATAAATACAAAAATTTCTCACATAAAACATGCATAAAATAATATTAATAGTATATTAATTAATTTAAAAACTTCCCAAAAATATTTTGTCTCCACCACATAGGCTAAAGGGCCTCAAGAACACTCATGTAGATGACTTACTCAGAAACACTAAACACTATCAATACACAGTCAAAATCATTTGACGTTCCAAGCTTGATTAGGAACTTAAAATGAGAAAAAATGAAATAAAATTATCCTATTATTAATTTAAATAAACATTTATTAAATTTTTACCATTCAGATTATTCAAATTTGACTCAAGAACATCTTTTTCATACACGCAAAAAAGTTGCCTGTAAGACCAAAAACACAGTCAAGAAAATTAACTCATAGAAAACCTATGGGGACATATATGTGATATTAAAATGGATTTTTGTGAACCATCATAATAATTATGAGATATATGTAAATATATATTTCATGTTCATGTATCAATATTGGTCTTACAGACCAATCTCACTATGTCACTCCACACAAACTCCACTATGTTAGATAGACCAGTTTGGTGACAACTTTTTGCATGTGTAGGAATCATAAACACTTATATACCAATTGGATAGGATTTATATGTATTTAATAATTACCTCATGTGTTAATATCCATCCCTATTCCTCTTTAACTAATTCCTAATCTCATTCTCATTCTCATTCTCACCTAGTTTTTTCACTATTCTGCTCATTAGGCTAGTTTAGCGATAGGCTAACTTCCATGACTAGTTTTCACATTTTTGGTTATAAAAATAATAAATAAATTTAATAATCATAAAATATAAGTATTTAATATCATATTACATCCACTTTCATTATTTTACCTATTCAACCCTACCTATAGCATCAAAAAGCCTAAAAATAAGGGTTTTCATGTAGCTTCTACTAACTGTCAGGACAAAAAAACCACCTGAGGAAACCTTGAAAAGTAATTTTCATGTTTAAAACACCAAAATAGGTCAAATTTACCATTATTATCCATAACTAATTATATATTTCCTATTGGGCCTTTGTAAGGGTTTTAGGAGGGTTTTGACTACCTTACCTTTTTAGCAATCATTCATAAAGGATTGGCCCTCAATATCAAAACCAATTACAAGGAATTAAATATAGGTACCTTACCCAACTACCATTAAGTGATAAATATCTCATTCAAAGGTTTCACATGCCAATGAGCATGAAAAACTTCTTCTCGAGTCTGCAACACCCTTTTATGTGTACATAGTCAACTTATCACCAAATTTCTTTGTTTCTTCTTCAGGTATTGACTTAAATCTTGGTAAAAAATTATTATCACACTCCATAACACTATTTTCACTATTATAAAGAGATATGTCATCCTTGTAAATGATATTTACCCCTAATTAGGCCACTATAGGTCATGTTATGCATTTATGCCTTACTACTAGTCCCATTTAAATTATGAACACAGCCTAAAACCTCTTATATTGTTGTCAACCTTTCATCCATATATTATATAACCTCATAAAATTATATTGTGGAGTCCAAGAGATATATAGGATGGGTTTCATAATGTGTCATGGGTCTTCCTAAGAGTACAACATAGTGATATGATCTCAGACCAATTATTGATGCCCCATTTGAGGGTCTGAGAGAGACATGAGATGATGTATACATGTTTTTGAGATGTATCATTGTATCTAATGTACCATCACACATTTTAAATATGTATTTATGTATGTGTATGTGTATATGTATATGTATATATACATACATACATACATACACACAAACATATATATGTGTGTGTATGTATATATATATATATATATATATATATATATATGTATGTATGTATGTATGTATGTATGTATGTATGTATGTACATACATACATAAATACATACATACATACATATATATATATACATACATATATGTATGTATGTATGTATATGTATGTATGTATATATGTATAACTGTATATGTATGTATGTATGTATGTGTATGTATGTATATATATACACACACACAAACAAATAAATATCTATATATATACATATATATATGTGTGTGTGTGTGTGTGTGTGTACATATACATATACATATACATATACACATACATACATACATATTTCAAATGTGTCATGGTACATTAGATACAATGATACATCTCAAAAACATGTATGCATCATCTCATGTCTCTCCCAGAACCTCAAATGGGGAATCTATAGTTGGTATTAGATCATATCACTATGTTTTACTCCTAGGAAGACCCATGACACATTATGAAACCTATCCTATGTATCTCTTAGACTCCACTAGCTACACTAATCTCACTTATGTAGACATCCTCATTGAACACTATCTAAATTAAGGTGCTTGATGTACATGTGGAATAACCTCCTCATATAAAATCCTATAATATGTATCCTAATCATAAGGTCTTCAAAGAACCCAATTGCCCTGATCTTGTGAAAATCTCTCTATCCTCAGCCAACTCAACACATGAAATATTTCTCTCTCTTGTATCTTTGTATCAAGCATGTTTCATCATGAGTCTATATGGTTTCATCCTATGTATATATACCTACTAATAGACCATACACCACTTCATATAGTCTTTCCACATGGTCCTATATTATATCAACCTCTCTCTATAGTAGTATGATCTATGCTAATATCATACCCAACTAATTATCCCTAATGCCTCTATCTATCTATAATCGTATAATATCAATATCTTGAGACTAAATATCCTAATGAATGCTGCTAATAAGTCTCTATTCCTCTAGTTATATCACTAACCTTTATATCCTTGGTCCATATCCTTTATCTACATCTCTATCAGAAATCTCATCTCTATATCACCTCCATCTCCCTCCCCATCACTATCAATAATGACTACATGAGTCTCCCTTCCTCATATTGGATCCTTTGATAATGGAATCATCATTGTATCATTTCCCTCATCCCCTCTAACATCATCTCTGATCTCCACATCCTCTAATTGTGTATGCTCTCTCCTAGACATCCTATATCCATCACCTACCCACCCCACAACTCATCTTTGCCTATCTCCTCTATTTTTTCAAAATTCCCTTTATCCTAAAACTTGGTCCCATCCCTCATGGATGCATCACCAAACTCACCAAAAATGTATCTATATCCACATCCTTGGATGAGCATAATTTGATATCATTTACTTAGGTCATTGTCTTACCCACCAATAATCATATCCATCTACCATCCCTGCATCTACCACATCTAGTCTTTGTGAAATTGCCATTATTTGAAGGTGTGTCTAACTATGATCTACAATACTTAGGTAAATATCTACTCCCCCTTAGATATATCACTCATAAACCTTGAAAACACATGGTCCTACTAGTATATGTTGTGTAATACCAAATTATTGTAAAACCATATCTGACATGTATCGCTCAATCACATACTCATGAATACCTATGATATAACATTATGTCATCACATATTCCATGTACAACCCATATTGTCCCCACTAAGAATAAATATCCCGATAAGGTCTCCATGTAACTTGATCATATCCAAGATCATATATCATTCTCCTATACTAGTTCAGATCTCCCAATTATTGTCTTTATACACATATGATCACATGCCATCCATACATGATCATATCCTCCTATGATATCACACTCATGTGTCATATGGGACACTCCAATTCAATGTGTTACCATGCCGCTACTTGTATTAATTTTGAAGGTCCAATCTCTCTACCATATTTATATACTACATGGTGTAAATATCTATACAAAAGTATACTAATACACAAGGACCCCATGTAAATATCTCACCCATCTCCATCATGTATCTAGTCACATCCAAGAGTCCAATAAGGCATAATATCTCACTCTTATCAAGTAGTATAATTCCACTAACAACAACCATGAGTAACATAGTCAACACATATATCTATAGGTCTATACAAGTCTTTATATATACCCATCCTCAAGAAAGATAAAGAGTGTGTTTACCTAATTATGTCTAAGTTGAAAGGTACATTCCAAATAATTTCTTATAACTTTTTATGTAGCATGTATGCCTTAGGTGCCACATTAAAAATGCCTGATTTAGAGTTATTTTATGAAAGACTTACTAGGGAAGAATCCACATTATCTAACCTTGAGTCTTTTACCTCTCAAAAGGCCTTATTAGTATCTCATCTTATGGGCAAGGTAAAATCTAAAATTAAACCCAAAACTATTATTTCTCCATCTTAAAATTCCACTAAACCCAAAGACAATAACTCTAAACCCAAATAGTCTTCTAAATCCAAAAATAAGTCAAGTCTTTCATGTTCCTTTTGTGGGGGGATTTATTATGTAGAAACTAGGTATTATTAGATAACACAAGCCTTAGAGGATGTAATTAGAAAACAAAATATATTTATCTCCACTGTACCTCCTTCCAATGATCATGGTAAATCACTTAATGTTATTGGGAGATCTTAGTCACCTGTTACAGATAGTTGGGTTATAGATTCTGGTTCTTCTCACCACATGAATTCTTCAAAGGATTCTTTTGTATCTCTTAGTTTGAGTTATACTTCTGACATTGAGGTTGGATATTCTTCCTTTATTTTAGTTAAGGGAAAATGTTACATACAACTTATTGGTGGCTACATTAGTGATGCATTACATGTTCCTAACATCGCTTCATAATTAATTTCTATTTATCAAATTTGTTATTTTGTTCAGGGAAAGGCAATGACTTTCACACCACAAGGGGCTAGAATTTGAGATTTGTTGGATCCTCATTCAATTTTTACAGAAGGTATTATTGATCATAGTTCTAGACTATATGACTTTGAGGGTTTTGATGAAACTTATTCTATGGGGCTAAGATTTGTTTTTCATGTTGATTATGAGAGTAACCTTTGGCATGAGATATTTAGACATCTAAATTGTGTGTGTGTGTGTGTGTGTGTGTGTGTGTGTGTGTGTGAAGGATTTGAGCACTCATGGTATGGTTGATGGTATTCCTATAGTTTATTATCTTGATAGAGTTTTCCATGGATGTGCATTAGGGAAACAACACTAAGATCCATTTATTAAGGGTATGTCTATAAGATATTTTTCACCACTTGAGCTTGTGCATATTTACTTGATAATTTTTTGCTAATCTTTTCTGTAGACACCCCATTCTGGCCATAATTAGCTTTCGATCAAACATGAGACTGATTTTTACCAAATATTACATATTAATCTTAAGAATCATCGAATATCCCAATTTCATCCTCACACCATTCATTAATGCTCAGAATCATGTTGATGCATCCATATTTAGGGTATTGTATAATATGCAATAATAACCTCTCATAGATTCATCTATAGTCACCTTATGACCTAACAACTAGTAGTTTGGCTTATGGACCCATTAATTGGGGCACTTGAACAATTATTAAGAGAGATAAAATGCTAACCTAAATGGATAATCTAATTAAACAAAATTAAATTCTTATTTAAATTATCCATTTTTAATTAAAAAATATATAAAAATATAAATTCAAACATTCAAAATATCAAGCTTCTTCATCATTTCTTTTTGTGAGTTGTCAAGCTCTCATAAATATCTAATTTGAGAGCCATGCCTATTAATTGAAAATAATAATTACATATACCCTCCTTAACTCAATTGGAGTTAACTTTATATCAGCTAGGGTTAGTTTGAACTCATTCCATGTTTAAACTTTATCCTAACTCAACTTGAGTAAGAGTTAACTTTGGAGGCTATAAATACAAGACCTTACCTATTGATCTCCAAGATTTTTTAATGAAATGTTATTATACCAAAATACCTACAATAAACTCTTTTGATGTAAAGTTATTATGCTCAATTAGATGCATGAAGACTTTATAGCAACGTTACCATGCCAATTTCACAAGCCAAGCCAAACTAAGCCAACCAACATTATCAAGGTGCCAAATAGAGGTGGAGCAATGGATCTTCATTGATAAAGATTTATTGAGCATATATCCAAATAAGCCACTTCAACAAGCCATTTTAGATCTAAAATAAAGGTAAAAGGACAATTTATTTTATTTTTTAGGTGTGTTTTCATTGTATATTTATTACCTATGCTCTCCCTAGTGTCTAGGCTAGAGGTGTTAGTATGTAATGTGTTAGTTTTTATTTGGTTTTCTTGACTAACACTATACTAATATCCCCTCTAATGGATTTATTGTTTACATGATGGCATGTCCAATGGGACTTTCACCCCACCAAGTTCTTCTTATGGAATTTTAATACTTCTTTCTAACCATTTTCATGTCAAAATCCTACCTTTACAACCAAAAAAGTGGAAATTGAAAGCTCACATATGTTCTATAGGAAATCACATTTTTCGCTCTATATAGTTGATATTTTTTCTATATAGTCACAATATTTCACTATGAAATCATGATATTTCACTACAAATTTATGATATTATAGTTGCATTTTTGCATTGATAAGTCACGATTTTGCCTGATAAGTTGTATTTTTGCTTTGATAAGTAGCGATTTTGCATGATAAGTTATGGTATTGTCTTTATAGTTGTAATTTTATATGAAAATATGTGATATGTCCCTAAATTTATGATATTTCCTTCACAATTGTGGTATTACCATTGTAATCTATGATATTGCACTATATAATCACTATTTTGCATTAACTCTTTATTTTGTAGGAAATCATGATTTTGAAATGTAAAACTACAATTTTTTACCACATGTTTGCATTTTCCATCGTAGATTCAAGGTTTTGAAATTACACTCTTTTATAGGAAGTTACAATTTTGTACTGACTAGTTACAATTTTATATGAAAATTTGTGGCATTGCTCTATGTATCTACGGTTTTGCACTGTGTGAAAAACATTTGAAACCTGAGAGATAAATTCCAAAATTCATTTAATCACTTTATTTTATTTTATAAGTATAAAGACCCCTTAACATCTTTTAAATGGCCGAAAGACAAGGAAATACGTTGTTGACACTCTAAGATTCAAACTCATATTTGCATTTGGTGTTTTAAAAACTCATTTCCTTGACTTATTTTTGTTTTTGCCAAAGTTCTCAAATAATTCCAATGGGACAAACATCATGTCATATTTCATTTATGCTCTAAAAAATAACTCACACTCTAGTTAAATGTTCATAAGAGTTTTCATTGTTATGACTATTGTTGTGTGTTCATTTTACAAGCCAAGTGTAGTGTGTATGCTATCCCCCAATCCCCTTTAGGGAACTTGGGTGATAAAAAATGCTTCAATTATTACATTTGTCTCTTTGTCCAAAAGCATGGAAGGAAAGTTGCTAAAGCCCTCCCCAAAATTTGAGTGATTTTAGTGATCCCAAAATGACCCTAAAGTCCTTCCACATTATTTATTTTATGTATCTTGGCTTGTGGGAGGGAGTTCATCACCTCCCCATGAGTTCTCTAGGGAAGTGTCGACCCTGTATTTCATTTCCTAGCATCAATTCAACCATACTCAATAGTATGGGTATACAATCTAAGGTTGAATTTATAGGATGCTTGTTTGAGTGGTTAAACAAAATCTATTACTAAGAGCCTGCCTTAGAACATAGGTTTAACTTGGACATTAAACTACACTGAGAAATTGATGGATGTAGTGTTTGTGAAAAGGATAAGACAATTTAACAACAAATTGGTTGATGCATATCCAAATGACATGTTATGCCCTAGATTTAAATACACATATGTGACCATTTAGAACATATGAAAATTGAGTGTTTTTAGTTAACCCAACATGCCATAAATATATTGTCAATGTAGGGTGAGTAGCCTAAAGTTCTATGCCATTGTATGAACTTTTGAGAGAAGGGGGGCCTAAAAACCCTAATTTTCATGTGCACTTAAATTTTTGGATTAACAACATTATTTCCTCTCAAAATCAAGTATATAGACAAAATTTGATAGTATGAATCCACCTTGTTAGGTTTTAGGATTAAGACGATACACTTAGGTGTTTTTATTGTTTTTCATTTTAACTTCCTTTATCTTCAATCAAAATTGTTTGTTTGTCATACCACATTAAAAACAAGTCATGTTTGTAATTCACTCTTTTACTTAAAGAGGTGTTATGCCATCTATTTGACACCATAGTTTGCCTTAGTCATTTATCAAAACTTATGTGTGTGTCACTTGTTTGAAAGGGGCATTGTTACACTACCCATTTCATTCCATGTCTTGTGCCTTAGAATTTTTCTAAATAAACATTTTATCATACCTTTAGAGAATGATAGCATTGTTACATTTCTTGCATTATTTCAAAGAATTTTTACTTTGTGTCTAATTGTAATTTCAAAACCACATGTGTCTTCTTAGTCTATGCCTAGTATCGTTATGCCATCCATTTTGGTTTAGCTATTATCTATTTAAAAAACCAATACTTATAAATAGAGTTCCAAATTGGTCTTGATAATTTCAGATTCAAACATTTATTGGTTTATGCATATGCCTCATGTAATTTTGGCTTAGACATTTATCCCTCAATTATGGGTTGTGCAACTTAGACTAATTTCTTATTTAATTTTATAGGATATTTTTGTACCTAAGTTTGGGAAGTGGTCTATATTTAGTGTGCCTAATATTTCAATGTCTTTTTCCAAAGGTCAAGTTTATGTTTGACTCTAGATGCCTAGTTTGAGTCCAAGTGTTTCAAATTTGTTAGATTAATTGTCTTATCTTTTATACCTAGTTTATTCAAACTCTAGATTTTATGTCATGTTCCCAAAAGACCTAACAATTCTCATTTATATTAGACCTAGTGTGTTTCAAATTCTAGATTTTGTGTCATGTTCCAAAAAGACCTAGAAATTTCATTTTGTCTTAGACCTAGTGTGTTTCAAAGTCTAGCTTTTGTGTCATGTTCCCAAAATACCTAACAATTCTATTTTATTTTAAACCTAGTGTGTTTCAAAGTCTAAATTTTATGTCATGTTTCCAAAATAACTATCAATTCCCTTTTATTTTATACATAGTGTGTTTCAAAGTCTAGCTTTTGTGTCATGTTCCCAAAATCCCCAGCAATTCCCTTTTGTTTTAGACCTAGTTTGTGCCAAGTCTAGCTTTTGTGTCATGTTCCCAAAAGACCTAGCAATTCCCTTGTATTTTAGACCTAGTTTGTGCCAAGTCTAGATTTTGTGTCATGTTTCTAAAATTCCTAGCATTATACCTTCCATCTTAGACCTATTTATTTTTGTCCTAGATTTATTCCTTGTTCTCAAAGACCTAGCAACCTTTTTCATCTTTAGACCTAAATTGGAATTATTTTAAAATCTTTTGCTAAGTTTGGCATTCATATTTATCCATTCACTTGACCATTTATGCAAGACATTCAACATTATACATTGTAGACATTTGAGACCAAGCTTATCATTGATGTTTTTGGAGAATGGCTCCTTTCTTAGACCTTTTTCCTAGAGTAATGCTACTTTTAAACCTAGACCTTGATCCTAATCATTTTCATATACCTAAAATGCCCTCCTTGGGAGAATTATCAAACCTAACCATGTTGATTATCATATGCCATAACCACCCATCTTTGGGAAAATTAACATACCAATTTTGACCTTTCAATGATAAAAATATCTTATCCCCTACCTATACCATTAACCCTCCTTTGGTATGCATGAATAACCAAGCTCCATAACATCCAAGGGTTACCATAATAAGACCATGTCCTTTGGCCCACACTAGTAACCAAGATTTTCAATGCCCAAAGATTACCATTTTAGGCCCTCATCCTTTGAATTGTGTTAGCAATCAAGCTTTTTAACACCCTTCCATTACCATTCTAGGCCCTTCTAAGTATGGTAAATCATTATCCCAATAAAGGTGTGAAATTATGACTATACATGTCATAATTACTATCTTACACTAGTAATCAATCTTTATTAAGCCCGTATTAGATGATCTTATTTTTAAAAAGTTCATTATCCAATCATTGGTCATTATTCATCCATTTCCAACCATCCCCCACTTTAAAAAATCCATGTTGGTCACTGATCCACAACAAAGCCAGTCAATACCTCTCTAAGAGCCATCATTCAAAGACAAAGATGTGTATAAAATTGATGTTTTACAACAAATTATAAACCAAAGACAAGATAACCAACTAATTCATGATATTTTTGTTGAAACACCTATTTGTGATGAGTCAACCTATGATGAATCACCTTTTGATCATTTACCTTTGGTTGAGGAGTCTCACTCTGACAAACCAGTTTTTGTTGAGTCATTTCTTAATTATTATAACTACCTTTGGGAAAATCATTATCATGATCATTATCCTATTTTTAAAGACCCTCCCTTTGAAAATCTAGTCTCTATGGACTTATCTCTTGACATGTTCCCCTCATTAACGAGTCTTACTTTGACAAGATAGTCTTTGTGGAGTCACCCTTCAAGTTTTTCCCTCTTTGAGGGGATTCACCTAGATGACCCAGTCTATGTAAAAACCTTTTTAGATGAACCTATTCTCAAAGAGACCATTATGTCATCATAGACCATTGCTTTTCCACTACCAAATAATCAAAAATACATCAATGTAGCAGCATTCACACTATATGAAGAATCAAAATTGAAGTTAGGTTTTATTTTTTAGCTGATATCATATTTAGCATAAAAAATAGAATCAAAATTAGTATCAACATCGGATTCAGAGTCCATTGAGTCAGACTCAGTTTTTAATTCATAATACATTCATGGTTTTTATGACATTGGTTACATATGCCTTACAGATCGATTTGAATACATTTTTTTATCCTTCCATGATTTTTGAGGATGATTACTTCAGCATTAGTACAAGTTATCCTAGTATCTTATATGAGTATTATGATTCCTCTTTCCATTCCATTATCATTCCAAATAACTTTATGGCCACCCAACATAGCCATTATGTTGACATTCCACCTCCTACAAGTGTCAATTAGGACTAACATAATCACACCTTATTAAACTGCATCCACGGTGACATACCAGTTAAAGAATATTAGGGACACTAAGACCACATTCATGTAGAAAATAAATAATATAATAACAAAAAAAATTCAAAGGTGTTAGGGGAAAATAAAATTCCAAACCCAACATCTTCTAGTGAAACCTTATTTGAGGCACTAGAAGATAATCAAAGTCAAAAGTCATTGTTTCATAGTGAAACCTTTTTGGAGGTGCTATGGGACAATCAAGACAACTTTATTGGTGAAAACCACTTTGAGGTGCCAATAGATGAGCACAATAGTTCTTCACTTCTTGATGAAGACATTATAAAATATGACATCAGTACATATTTCATTCTACAACATAATCAGATGGAAGCTACTCTCAGGTCCAAACAACAGATAAATTTGGTAGTCCTATTAAGAGCATATTCATAACCATAACCCAAAATTATGTCAAATATGGAATCAACAACATTGTGTGTGCCTAAAAATCATGATCTTCATGTATTTCCCAATCATTATACATTCCATTATTATCCATTTATTCATTCAAGGCCTATATTACATTAGCAAATTAGACCTATCAACCAATATTTATCCTTAATTACCATCCCTAGATGTACTATCTTTTATAGAGGTTATGAAGACATCTTGTCTTGAAGTTTTGAAGAAATATATTTATATACCAAAGAAGATCAAAATAACATTATTAGAGTCCAAATATGTATCAAGTTCTTGATATATCATCTATTTAGAAGAGGTGTGGTCTAGTAATTTAAACATTTGACTATTCTAGTTATATCATATGTTAATCAGGATGTGCATCTCCACATAAATAGGAAAAACAAAACCATATCTTTGACTTTCTATTTACCTTTCCTTCCAAATTGCCTTATCTTTCCATTATTCCATACCCTACCATTTACCTTACCTTGTCAATTAGGGGAAACCCTATTACCATTAAATACAATTGGCATAGCATCACTATCCTTATACATGACATATCATATACTATTATATCATACCTTCACTATTGACCAAAGTTGTTTTTAACCCACCCTACCCACCCTTTTGGACCTTGTTTCCATTCCACTTATTTTTTAGGCACCTTTAGTGATGGGATTCAGACCAAGTTTTAGTAGTTGATTTAGTATTTTAGATAGAAGCAGTATCTTGGTCCATTATGATAATGGTTTGGTAGTTGCATCCTTCATTTTTTGTTCCATTTCATTTTGAGTGCTATTGATTATAACCACATTTAGGAAAATCAATGTCCCACTCCATTCTACTAATTATAACTACCTTTGGGAAAGTTAGTATCATTCACCCATGCCACTATTTCCTAATTTTAATCACCTATGGGCAAATAAGGAGAAACATCTTTACCATATATTTTTGCATCACCTTGCCATTCCAATGTTATATTGTGCCATTTTCCTAATTCATAAACTTATTTCTACCAATTAGGATTCCTCCACTATAAGGTAAAACTATAGTGAATTGAGGACCTAATGGGACTATGTAGGTAGAACTTGATTTACGTTGAGGTTAGCTCAATCACTTTTTACCATCCTCTTATCATTTTGTGAGCAATTTAAAGTTTAAACGCTCTCACCATTTTGTGAGTTGGACCATTTAGTATCTCATAATTCTTGTTCAACTTGAGATGCTTTGAAAATTCAAAAAACATTTATCAAAGACCTTGAAATCATAAAAATCATTAAATCATGAAAATTTATTAGAATTTATATGCAAGATATAAAGCCGTCAATTTTTTTACATTGGGCCATCTTCTTTGTTATGTTTATTTATAGACCACCTTGGTCTTTGTCCTCCCATTTATAGTAGAAATGCATCAGCTTGACATTTGCATGAACTATGTAGGTAGCACTTGATTACACATGGTATCTTGGGTTAGCTCGATGACACCTTATTTTCTTTTTTGACCACTTCTTTGCCTTAAGGATTGTAGGACTCCTAGCTATTTCAAAAGTAACCACTTATACTTTATTTTCCCTAATGTTGTTGGCTTTAGCCTTATGATCTCACCATTTTTTGAGTTTATATTGTGCATATTATGTATTCAAATTTGATATATTAATTACTTTTAGGCTTCATCTTATGCTCTCATCATTTTATGAGTATTCTCTATTTTAAACACTCTTGTTGTTTTGAGAGACCATCTTATTTTACCCTACACACCAATCATATTTCATTATTATTATTTTTATTTTATCCCATATCCTAGGAGAACTACATTTGGCCTAAATATCATGTTGGATCTTTCATGCATTAAACTTTGTAGGTAGCATCCACTTCCCTAGTCCATCTGGAGTCAACTCATCTACCCCTTCCCTTTATTCTATTCCCCCTATTTTGTTTGATTGTTTCATTGTCTCTTATATCTTAGGGGTAATGTTTATCACATTGTTTGTGGCATTACTTCCCTATAGCATAGGGGCAACCTTGTGTCATTGTTCTTATGTTGTTGTAATTGTGTCATTACTATCTCACTTAAGGCTCACCTTATTACCAAGAGTAACACCTCTATTACACATGCACGAGCATTTTTTTTGAACTAACATTATGATTAACCATTTTTATGTTTATTTTATTTTGTTTTGATCATTTTGTTCACTTTTTGTTTCTTAGTATTTTGTTTTGATTTTTATTTATTAGTGTTTTGTTTTTCTATTTGTTTAATTATTTGCTTGTTTTTTTGCTTTCATGGTTGTGCATGGCTTAGTATACTTGTGTTCATTGGGTGATTCTTTGTGCATTATACTTAAGTCCATCCATATTCATTTGTAAAAAATTTCATCATGGTTTTTATCATTGGTGTATTGTTTTTTATTATTTATTGGATTGAGTGTTAGTCTTTATGCATGTTTTGTCTAAGTTATCATGGTATTTTATATCATGTTTCATAGTGTCACATGCAATGATAAAAATTATCTCAGGAAATCTTATAAGTTATGATGATATGATACTTCTCCTTGGTCACCTAACAAATTTTTCATTTATCTAATATTACCCAAATGCAAAATAATTAAATCATAAATGAATTTTAATCCTTGTTAGTTAGGACATGTATTTACATAATAGTAGGTTTCCCAGATTCATCTTTCTCCATTTTAACAACTTAATCTTAGTTGTTGAGTATGGATTCAGTTCTTAATCCCCATTTTCCAATTTTCCATATTGTTCCAAAGTGCAATGCCAGTGATTATAACTGCCTTTGGGTAAATCATTATGTTTCAATCTATCTAAATGTTAATGATTATAACTACCTTTGGTCAAATAATTATCCTTATATCTTCCCAACTGGGGCTTATTTTCATTATGTTAATGATTATAATCATCTTTGAGAAAATCAATATCTCTATCTACCCAACTAGGGCATATTTTCCATTTGTCAATGATTATAATAACTACTTTTGGACAAATTATCATATTTTTACCTTGATATGGTGATGATTATAACCACCTTTGATCAAATCACCCTTTTTATCTACCCAACTAGGGCATCTCACTATGTCACTAATTATAACTACCTTTGGGAAAATTAGTCTTTCCCACCCCCCATTTTAAATTTTGGTCCCATCATCTTCTTTTGAGGGACCGATCACTGACCTTATTTTTCTCCCACTTCCTTGAGGGGGCATTAAGAGTTCATAAATTTAATATTGGGGCATTAAGCATTAAATACCTTTTCATTATTTGATAAGTAATTATTGTGTATATATCTTGTAATGCCTTTCCAAATAGGGGCAAAATATAGACACCCTGTTCTAGCTAGAACTGGATTCTAATGAGACTTCAAACTAATTTATACCAAACATTATAAATTATGCCTAAGAATCACTAAATGTCACAATTTATACTACACACCATTAATTAATTATTAGAATCATGTTTAGGCATCCTTGCTTGGGTATTATACCATATACAATAATAACCTCTCACATATTCATCTTCATTCACCTTATGGCCTAACAATTAGCAATTTGGCCTATGGACCCATTAAGCAGGGCACTTGAACAATTATTAAAAGAGTTAAAATGCTAATCAAAATAAATCATCTAATTAAATAAGATTAAATTCTTATCTAAATTATCCATTTACAATTAATGAATATCTAAAAATGGAAATTCAAAAATTCAAAATATCAAGATTCTTCATCATTGCCTTTTGTGAGTTGTCAAACTCTTACAAATATCTAAAAATATCTAATTTGAGAGCCATTCCTATTAATTAAAAATCATAATTACATGTACCCTCCTTAACTAAATTGGAATTAAATTTAACTCACATAGGGTTGGTTTGAATTCATTCCATATTTAAACTCTAAATAAACTCAACTTGAGTAAGAGTTAACTTTAGAGGATATAAATACAAGGCCTTATGTATTGATCTCCATGTTTTTTTAGTAAAATGTTATTATGCCAAAATACCTCAAAGAATATCTTTTGGCATAAATTTATTATGCTCAAATAGATCCAATAAGCCTTTCTATCAATGTTAGCATGTTACTTTCACAAGCCAAGCCAACTAACATTACCTAGGTGCCAAGGAGAGGTGGAGAAATGAAGCTTCATTGATATATATTTATTAAGAATACAACCAAGAAAGCCACTTCTAAAATCAATTTGGAGATATAAGGAAGGTAAAAGGATGATTTATTTTGTTTTCTAGTTGTGTTTTCATTGTATGCTTATTACCTATACTCTCCCTAGTGTCTAGGCTAGAAGTGTTAATGTTTAGTGTGTTAGTTTTGATTTGGTTTTCTATACTAACACTATACTAGTCTCCCCTCTAATGGCTTCCTTGTTCACACTTTAAATGGAGATAAATATGCACTTACATTTAATGATAATTTTTTGAGGCATACTTGGTTTATTTTCTCAAGTATTAGAGTGAAGTTTTTTCACACTTCAAAGTCTTCAAGGATTTGGTTGAGAATCAATCTTCTAGTTGCATAAATAAGCTTCACACTAATAATTGGGGAGGATCAATTCAACAAAGAGTTTTTTGAGTTTTTGGTAGCTCATGAAATTGTTCACCAACATTCTATTCCTTATAATTCACAACTGAATGGCTTAATAGAAATGAAGAATCAAAATTTAAAGGATATGGCTAACTGCATGATGCATTCTCACTATTTACCTCCTATATATTGCATAGAAGCACTTAATTATGCAAACTACATTCAAAATCACACACCACATAGAGAAATTAAGAATTTAACTCTAGAGTAATCTTGGTCTAGAACTAAGACTGATGTCTAATTATTTTGAGTTTATGGGATCCATGCTCGGGATTTTGTACCAAAGTAAAAAAGGAAAGCCTTGGATAAGAAGAGAGAACCCTTGATCTTTGTAAGATATTATGAGGACATGAGAGATTATCAACTTTTAGATCCTGATACTCATGATGTTATTTTTTGAACACATGTTTAATCTAATGATCTTTTTTATTCTCATGGTTCTTCATCATCTTCCATGTCTTCTTTTCTCCCATTTATTGATGATTATTCGCTTCATCTTGATGATCCCTTCTTTGAGGAACCAATTCAAGAGGACATTGATGAGGTTATTGATGTATAATTAGATGTAGATAATGTTCCCACTATGCCTAAGTGGGATCATACTATATTTTTTGAGGTAACACCTTTCATACAAGATCTTCCATCTACTATACATCATCATACTCATTCTACAGGTTATAGACTTTTCTATCAGACATTTTATGGGGATCCATAGTATTTTTTATAGGCTCATGGGATATAGGAGTGGGATGATGTGATGATAGATGAGTATTCTTCTTTAATGAAGAATGATACTTTGGATTTGGTCACTCTTCCTAAGAGAAGGGAGTTAGTTAGATGAAAGTGGACATACTACACCAAATATGCAACTAATAGTGAAGGGTCTATTGACATGTATAAGGAATGTCTTGTAGTGAAGGTTTTATCAATATTTAAAGGTATTAATTACTTTGACACTTTTTCCCCTATTGTCAAGATGGATTTTTTGAACCTTGTACTTTCTCTAGAAGCATCCTAGGTTGTCTAGTGTACCAGAAGGACATAAAAATTTCTATCTTACATGGAGATTCATAGAAGGAAAACTAAATGGTGTAACATGTCAAGTTTATTCATTATTATTATCTTGTTTGGTGACTAAAAAGGTCTCTCTATGGTCTCAAATAGGATCCTTGATCCTAGTATAATAATATGGTTTTTTTATTCTATCTACTAGCTTTGTTCACTACCACTCATATCATACCATATATTTACATCATGTTGGAGTCGATATTATTATACTATTTTTGCATGTTTATGATTTGATTCATATAGGTATATCTTCTTCTTATATTTAGATTTTTTATTAGTCTCTTTCACTGTAGTTTGATATGACAAATCTCAATCTTTTGCACTTTTCCCTTGGTTTGTATATTTTTCAATTAGATTCATGGATTAATTTGAGTCATAAGAAGTACACCCTTGATATTCTTTAGTGTTTTATCATGGATGATTACAAGCTAATAACTTTTCCTTTCCATTATAAGCTCAATATTAATTTGACATGCACTACTC
Source organism: Torreya grandis (assembly GCA_037957365.1). Taxonomy (NCBI): domain Eukaryota; kingdom Viridiplantae; phylum Streptophyta; class Pinopsida; order Cupressales; family Taxaceae; genus Torreya; species Torreya grandis. Next base: position 1,291,569 of record JARHVA010003182.1, read on the forward strand.
CTCTTTTTGATCTTACATTATATAGGTAGTTGGTTGGTAGTTTCATGTATTTGACCCATACTCACCCTAATATTTCTTTTATAGTAGGGTGTGTATCTTGGTTTACACCTGATCCTCATGAAAGTAATTATTAGTATACCAAAAGGATTTTATGATATTTATATGGCACTTCCCATGTTGGATTACACTACACTAGAGTTTTTACTCAATTGGTTGGATATATTGATTCTAATTGGGTAGGTTCTATAGATGACAAGCATTCCACTTCTGGCTACATTTTTTATATTTTTTCTTCTCTATTTGTTTGTTATTTCAATAATCAATAAGATATTATAATTTCACCTATGGAGGTGGAGTATAGGGCAACAGTCATAGGGATTCAATAGGTTCTTTAGATTTGTTAGTTATCCGCAAATTTGGCTTCATGTAGGATTTACCTATTTTACTTTGGTGGGACAACCAAAGTGAAATTCACATTTCTCTCATCCCTATCAAGCACCAATATACCAAACATATTGAGATTCACATGTATTTCATTCATCATCACATTCAATATGTAGTTCTTTACTTGGAATATATTTTGACTTGGTAGTAGGTTGTCGACAAAGTTACAAAGCTTTTTGCATCACCTCACTACCTTGAGTTACATAGGATGCTTGGAGATTCAAATTTTGTCCTTAGGGAGTATTAGTGAGGAAATCCTCTTTCTTCATTTGTTCATGGATATATTTGACATGAGTACCTAATTAGGCTTTATTATTAGGACTCATATTATGGATATGCCACTTTAGTTTTATCCCCTAGATTCGTTTGAGGGGCTTATTAGAGTAGGTTATTTATCTTAGCTCTTGTTCACCTAGGTGATTTATTTTTATATTTATTTAGTTATTAACACCCACTTATGTGTGGATACTACATTTATCTTATTTTAGATGTTATGGGATATTACATATTTATCTCATAGATATTATGGTGATATTTTCTATTTGTTATATCCTTTAAGGATAATTATATATTAGTCTTAGGTTTGATCTCTTAGTTATGATTGATCACTTAGCTTGATATCTTAGTTAATATTGATCTCTTAGCTTGATATTTTAGTTAGGATTGATATTATTTACTTATATATGCAAGGCTCATTCATTGTATTTGACAAACTTTGAAAATATAATATGTGATATTGTTACTCTTTTATTTTTCATACCTATCTGTAAGTCTATGTTGTCAAATTGATTTTAGATTATTATTTTTGATCAATGTGATATTGTACGAACACCATATATCCTTATGGCTTAGAACAATCTAATTATCATGCCTTTCAGGATCATAAGAAATAGGGAAACATGGTAATTTTGATGCCATTTTGTTAGGTCTAATCCAATTATCTAAAATTTGGCGTGAGAATGTATTCAAGATAAATATTATAACTAATGAGGATGTTCCATTACCTTTCTATGGGTCACTTCTCAAGCATTTTTTCCAAGCACAAATTTACTTGGTGACGCCTTGTAAATAGTTTTCCTACTCATTGTGTGTATTTTGTTTTTTTGATGTGCTTATTTATTTTAGGTTAATATTTTCTTACTTTTTGTTGTTGGTATATCCTTACCCATTGCCTCTTGTTGATTTGGTCCTATCTTTATTTTATCCCATGGGTACCTTACAATATTAAATCAAAAAGGGTTTTTTTGTAAGTAGCATAAACAATGTTTTATTATTTAAAATCTCTAGGTATTTTTTGATATAATATTTTGTTTACAATTTATTTTTCAAAGGTTTGGGATTGTCATTTGTGTTCTGAATTTATTTTAGTTTGGGATAGTCCAGGTAAAATGTTTGATTTCTAAAGATATTCTCTTGACACCTCACATGAAACCACATTTTAATTTATTTTTATATTTTATTGGATGAAACTATTACAATAAGATATAGAGTGGAAAATATAAAATTATATATCTCATTTTTCCATGGTGGTCCCTAACCCATAATTGAGATGCTTAAAAGAAAATTATAAAAAAAGGAAAATCAATTATCAGAAAAAATTAATTTATAGGTGATTAAGGTATCCTCTATTAAGGCTATAGACACTCGACTATAAGTAGATCAATGCCTTGATTGGGATCAAAGATAACTTTTTTATGGTTTGGACACTTGGATAATAATGAATTAAGGTCTAGTCAATCATTTCAAAGTACAATCAACAATAGATTGATGGTCTGGGTTATAGTAGCTAGTCTATATAATTTACATGAAATAGAATGAATGAATTTTCACACACTTTGGTGAATAGGAATATCTGATTTGATTTTATATCCATTCCCTTATTACTCTTGATATAACTTATTCATGTACCATGCATTATTTTATGCAAATATTCTAAGTCGTAGATATGTTTTTTTATTTTAATATACTCAAGAGTATTTTCCAGCAGAGTCACATTTTTAATGCTCACACAACACACCATTATTTCATATAAATCATGGTACCCATTTTTGTATTTTGGATTGTAGTATTTCTTTTTATGGTCTAATTGGTTTTCCCTATCCTAGTCAATGTTTTGGGTATAAAGTGGTTTATGTGTATTATCAAGGATTAAAATTTACTTTTTTGTGTTTCCCATGACCAAAAAATAACATTCTATATATAAAAATTAGCAAAAAAAATGGAATTTCATAGGTTTTATATCATCCTTTTCTAGTTAGACAAATATTTCATATTAGGTTTGTAGGGAACTAGGATGATTTTAATGCAAAATTGGGTCTCTAAAGTTATCTAGTTGCATTGACCATGTTTGTGCGATAAATTTTCATATATAACACTCCTATTTAAACTTTAATTAGGCTACTATTTAATCTCCTTTTGAATTTTATTAGTTTTTTATAATGAATAATTCAAAGTATTTAATGTTAATAAGCATATTAATACTAAATAAGTCCCCATAATGGGAAAAATACTTATAGAGCTAACCATCTTGGGAATGTTAATTTGGTCTTAAGGATCCATGGCAGCCCCTTCCTAGTGTTGGATAGACTTTGAAGCCTAGCCACATCATGGGGTGGCCTTCATGGTCCCCTCCCTATGGTAGCTAAGATTTAAACCTCGACTAGTAAGTTGGGCCTAAAGGGCCAACTGGGTAAGGTGGGGGCTTATTGGTCCCTACCTTGTAAACATCGAGCTTCTAAATATTGACTAGGCCATTAAGGGGAGGAGGAGAGGTTCATTCTCTCTCTCCCCCCACCCCTCATTTTTTTAATTTTTATTATTAATTTTTATTTTTATTAATTAATTTTTTAAAAATTAAATCCTATTGAAACTTTAATTAGGCTACTATTTAATCTCCTTTTGAATTTTATTAGTTTTTTATAATGAATAATTCAAAGTATTTAATGTTAATCAACATATTAATACTAAATAAGTCCCCATAATGGGAAAAATACTTATAGAGCTAACCATCTTGGGAATGTTAATTTGGTCTTAAGGATCCATGGCAACCCCTTCCTAGTGTTGGATATACTTTGAAGCCTAGCCACATCATGGGGTGGCATTCATGGTCCCCTCCCTATGGTAGCTAAGTTTTAAACCTCAACTAGTTAGTTGGGCCTAAAGGGCCAACTAAGTAAGGTGGGGGCTTATTGGTCCCTACCTTGTAGACATCGAGCTTCTAAATACCGACTAGGCCATTGAGGGGAGGAGGAGAGGTTCATTCTCTCTCTCTCTCTCTCCCCCCCCCCCTCATTTTTTTAATTTTTATTATTAATTTTAATTTTTATTAATTAATTTTTTTAAAATTAAATAATTTTAAAAAAATTAAATATTTTTTAAATTATTTTATTAAATAAAAAGTAATGTGCTTTGAAATCTAATTAGGTCTATGGATCAATCAAAACCATCCCCAATGCTATATGGGTTTCCAAATCTTGATTTGGTCTAAAAATATGTATATTTTTTTAATGTTCGTGGTAAGAAATTTTTTAAAGTTTGACCAGATTTGTGCAACATGCAAAATAAAAAGTTGGTTTTTTAAGCATAATGTTTGAATCATCGTTTGGTTTTACATGTCATTTGCAGCATCAAAAATCTAATTTTATCCCTGCTATCTAGGCATAAGTATTATATGGGAAGAGTGCATGGTCGAATTTTTTTTGGCATTTTCATCTCAAGTCATTGTTATTTTTTTGAACTACTTATTTAATTATTTTAATATATTTTGATTTTTCTAAGGAAATAACATGTTTTATTTGGTAAGAAAAAGAGGAGTGTGATGCTCAAGGTGGTTGGATCTCATTTAATGACTAAAACCAAAATTTAAAGTGAAATTTCAATTTAGTCGATAGACTAAAATCTATATAATACCAGCCAAAAGACTTGTAAGAAATTGCTACATTTTGCATTAGAGGCTAGAGTAAAGGACCCAAAAAATATATTTTTACAATTTCTTTCTTTCCTATATATATTATCATGTGGGTAATGTTGTTCTAAAGCATTCTTTTATATTTCAACTAACTACAACTGATCCAAACATTTTATTTCAAGCAATTATTTATGAATCAAGACACTATGGAGATTATTGTTTATTTTCCTATGCATGTATATGGTGAATTTGTTGTTCTTTTTATTCTTAGTTGAGTTAATATTAAACTCTTTTATCATCTTAGTTTCTGGTTGTGTGAATATTGATCCAGTGGTAAATTGATATTATGGGATTAATCTAACCAAACGGATCAAATTTATGTTCATTAAAAAACAAGCTCACTTGTTTTATCTTTTCCCTTACCTTTTTCTCTTTTTTTATCAATATCTTAAAGTAAGTTTAGAATAGATATGAAACTAAAATGTGTTTTCAAAATTTATCCTGATTGCAAAATCATTCATTTTTTTGTACATTTTTGAATATATGTAATGAAATAAATGATTTATAATCGACTGCATTTTATATGCTAAAAATGAACTACTAATTTTTTTGGAACATTTATGTATTTTGTTGTCCCTTTTTGTGTGCTTAAAAATAATATTAAAAAAATAAAAAACTTGCATTATATCTCTCATGTTAAATCTAACTAACAAAGGCCCTTTGAAAAGAAATAGTTGCACATCAGCCAACTAGGTTATCTAGTATGCGACAACCTAGTGATATATACCTTGGGGATATTTCATCTCATTTCAAAATAGGTTTGATGGATATTGTCTTGTCTAACTTGTTGTGCCAAAAAACCCATTAGTATATGTGTTATTTTTATTTCTTTTAGCAAATTAGATATTTATAAAAATTATTGAAGTAGACATTGCTTTTGGCTATTTTCTATAATCAAATTCCCATGAAAATAGATGTTGTCAAGATTTAATCATAACTAAAAGTCCTAAGAATATTTCATTTGTAATAATTTATAATTTAATACATTACTAAATTTGATAAATGTTGGCTTTTTCACATTAAATATTTGAAGGTGTATCTTAAGTAAAATAATTTCTCAACAAAAATCTGAATCTTCTTTTATACCCCACCCTTCCTTCTTTTTTTACTTTTATATGATATATATTTATTTATTAACTAATCATTATTAATATGCATCATGGGGTGTTTTTATAATCAATTAGGCCAATATTCCTTATTTAGTTTTAGGTCACATGCTATTATTTCGTACATACTATGTAGGAGAGCATAAATCTTTAACTCATGCCTTGGATTGTCTTTGAGGGTGAAAATCCTTTATCTTGACATGGACACATACATTGATTATTTCCCATTGGGGAAAGTCTTATCTCTACATACTCTCTTGAGATATATTGTAATGTTTCACATATGCACTAGAGATATGTTGTTTGATTTCATTTCCTCTAGACTATTTTTATGATCCATTTGATGCCTACCATGCCTTGGCATATGCTATAGATTATTATAATTCATTCCATTATTCTATTTTTTAATACTTTCCACTTACTCTCGCTTGACTAAATAAATGTGTGTCAAAATAAAATCATAAATCATGTCCAATGCATGGCATCTATTTAGAATGTAAACTTTTAATTTATGGATTAATATCAATATATGGTAGATCATATATAATTTTTAATACACTTCGTCTCATAGTATACATGAGTGATTTATAGGACATATAAGTTTCATATGACATGGACTTATAGATGTGATAAATTCCTAAACTTAATGGGCTAATATTCCTACATTATGGCATGTTTACATTGAGGGCATATATTTAGTACATCTACTCATTTTAACTATTTCTATGACCATTCCATTGATCATATTTCAATACTTTAAATTGATTATACATGTCTTTCCTTTGCTTATATTACTTATGTAGTCAAGGTTAAGGGTCCTAGTAAAGGGAAGCCTTACACCATGAAACCCAAATCATTCACACATAATATTCACAATGGATATAAAAATTATTTTCATTCATTAAATAGGGATTAAAATATATTCAAAAAAATTTATATTCACAATGGATCTCTCAAATCTACATTGCATATTCTTCATATCTTGAACAATCACTCAACTATCAGAGTCCTTAGACATCCATACACTTAAGGCTATGATCCTTCTACTCACGAGCTTCTAAAATATTTAAAAAAAAAACCATATGGGAGATAAACATGTAAACATAGGGCTTGAACCCATTTTATATACTCCCTGCTCCTGGGCATCACTATGTCATCCACACATGGGATAACAACTAAAATCAATGAGTCATTGTATAATTATGTAATCTATACAAAAATGTAGATGATTAACATAGAATTATCATATCCTTTTGTGTAACTTGAGCCACTTAAATCTGACTCTAATCATGATGAATCTATTTACTTTAAATAGTTTCAACTTTTTCCTTTGCACTCTCATGTTATTCAGGAAATTTTCTTAGCCTAGGGAAATAGTTGAGTGTAGGTCCACATGGATGATTATTTATTATTCTAAATATTTACTTATTAGGTATACAAAATATTTTATGTTCATTAATTTACTCACACACCAAAATATCCATGTGTTCTTATGCCTCAGGTTATCCATGTTTTATGTGCACTATTAATATTGTGTAATGGGTGGCTTAGATCTTATTCATAGGTTAATTTGTTCTTATGCTTGCTTTTATGCATTCCTCTTCCTACCATCATATACAATTAATTATTTTCACTTCCTTTATCTTGAGTCTTGTGCCTCATCTGTTGAATCATAAATTTAGTGTTATATGCATACTGATTTGTCTTTGTGTAGTATAACCTTTGTGAACAACCATTCTCATGGAATTCCACTCCTAAATCTTAATAAGTCTTCAATATTTGAATGCTACTACCTAAATATCTACATTTTTTCCTTTATATTCATTCCTTGCCACATCATCTATTTTGTTCATGGTAACCATACCTTACATGCACTCCATGCCTTAACCAAAATTTACAACTCTTTATTCTTCCAACCTCCATACAAATCCAATATATCTTCCTCCCATAGAAGTGGACTCTTGAGTAGTCCTCAAAATCCTACAAAACATTTTATAATGTATCCTTTCACCACAAATTCACTCTTTGACTAACTAAGTCTCATTTTTGGTGATGGGGGATTACCAATTCACTTGGAAAACTCCTACATAAGACTCCCAAAGTAGTTAAAATGTAATCTCCTACTCACAAGTAGGGTGGAGTGGTATAACCATCCTTTTGGTTGGATTTTAAGGCCATAGTTTTCCCTTCCACTTTATGTGTTGCCTAAACATGATTATTGTGTGATTGTATTTATTTTAGACCCTTGTTGGGCCACAAAATATGTTATTCTACCTAGATTTGATGCCATGTCCTAATTTTGAATCATAGTTCATCACGTCCTCCCATATATTCACCTTCTCCTAGGAGTAATGGGTTTACATCCACATATGAATGTCCACCTTCTCCAAGTTTTTTTAACACTTCTTATATTGTATGTATCAGACCTATATTTTACACACAACATTTTGTCCTTATTTATCCCCTTATTCCTTGTTGGTATTAACAAATTATCTTTCAACCAACTCTACTAAAGGTCTTTACTACCTTTTTCATTATACAAAAATCTATGCACTTTGAACCACTATTTATTAAAACTACACACTATCTTATTTTTCTCATCATTATTCTCACCTTTGGTAAGCAAATATACTTTCACTCCTTCTTTATATATTTTTCAGGACATCTCTTCACAATCATGTTATGGAATTTTTGCATCTTATTCATGTCTTAGTCTAGGTGATCCCACATATTACTTCTGATGCATGGGATTCAATTTTATTCACTAAAATCATTATCTTTGGTACCCTTACTAGTATTATGGTGTCTAATGACTCCCATATGTTCCTTACTAGTATACTCTTCTACTGTGCATCCTATCATGAGCGCATATATTGATACTCCATTCCTTGTTATCTCAAGACATTTGTTTTCCCTTATCATCTTTATGATAATATTTTCCCTATCTTCCTTACTCCAATAAATTCCTCTTATCATGTGTTCGTTTTCAGTTTCACACCTCTTATGCTCGACGTTGCACACTTGAAGAAAATGGAAAACAAAGATCGAAAACTTTTTGATCTATCATTATAGCTAAGGAAAGGTTTGGTATATAGAATAGACTAGATATATAAAATGACTGGGAAGCATCGACTAAGGGTATGGTCATCTCCTTGCTACTTATGGCTCTACCTAACCTAAGGTGAGAGGACCTATGGGGTAGCTTTCTCACATGGAGAGATCCTATAATTCAACCTCCATGGCGATTTTTAGCACAAAGAACAAATCCAACCAAGAAACAACCAAACTTGTTCACTTCACCTAGGAAAGGTTATCACATGGAATGAAAAAATACATTAGGTCACATATAATCTATTGAAGATAGATATAAAAGTGCTTTCAACCTTCATTCTAAAGAATTTTAAAAAATAAGGATGAATGGAAGACTACAATCTTGGGTCTTTAAACCACAAACTACAAACACATGTTATATAGGAAAGATATTATGCATTTTTACATAAATAACACTTATGATATGCAACAAGTGTATATTATTTTCATGGTAGGATAGGGTATGATAGTTTGTTAATTATAAAAAAAGAGTGGTGGTGTGTTAATGGTTTTCAAATAGCAAGGCATCTTGAAATATTCATGACAATATTCATTCGCAAATATATAGCAAAAAATCATAAGCAAACTAATGGGGCATGCCAAATGATCCTTTAAAGACATAAAAATATATTGAAACTAAAATTTAAAACACTTTTCCCTATCAAATTCATAAACCTAGGGTGCCCTAACAAGATATTCAAAAACATATCCTATAATAATGTAGAAAGGGTTTATAATCTAGATATATGCTCAACATCATAACTAGTAATGAACACAAACCCAAATGTCCAATCAACATAACTTGAAAAACACATTGCTACACTTCATCAATAGGAAATAATAAAGAACCACAAACATTTTCATTAACTTGAAAAAGAGATATTACCTACATCATTTTTTCAAAATGCTACCATGGGGAAAAGCATGGTGAGATTTTTCCATATTGGATAGGGGAGACATAAACATGATCTAAAAGCTTGATAATGGTTGTACACTTGCAACCACCTTAGTAAGTGAGACAAGATCTACACACAATAGTTGATCTTAAAAAAATTGTAGAACCTAGCCTTAGATAAAATGAAAAACTAATAAAAATGACCCCTTGAATAGAGGAAAAAACCTCCTATTTATAGATTTTGCACCCTTTTCAAATTTGGGACTATGGGTTACAATGTGTAGTCAACATGTCAAAGTCCCACCAAGATGCTTCAAACTAGAAAATATTCCTTTCCACACTTGAAATGTTCATCCATCTATAATAAAAGTCATTAATATAACTATCTCTATAAGGAATGATGAATATTTCCAATAACCCTTTGATTTCTTTACTATAGATGCCTTCAAATGAGCTAAAAGTTGAAGTTTTATGGTAGAGGCTAAACAAACTTTGTCTTCATGTGTAACTATCTATATATGCCTTTGACCACTTACTTACACAACTGAAACCTCATAGATAACTATTTTTTCTCTTGTGCATGTCATGGAACAACCTAATCTTGAAATGATGGGATAAGAATGCCCCAACTATGGTAGATGCAAAAAATGATCTATGACCATTTGGAAAATATGATTTGGAATGGCCCATAGACCTTCTTATATACTTTTAATTCTTCCTCATCCATGAAGGGACCATCAATTTTAGATGTAAAACCACATATTAACATGTGTCATGTCACATTGGATCTAATTAGGCATTTATGAGGTATAAAAGTGATGAAGCCACTTAATTGGCTCTAGTTTGGGCACATATCACTTTGTCATGCAGTCTTGAAGCTTGATCAAATATGCACCATAGATACTTTAAGAATTATTTGGGCCTTGAATTTATTATGAGCCATTGATCTTCATCTCTGATCTCGTGAAATTATGCCATGTGGTAGCATTTCATGAGATCTAGTCTCTTTTCATCACTTAGACACTATCATACCATGTGGAAAGCTTATTTTTAAATCTCTGGCCCTATTAAGTTATCAACTTTCACTCGTATTATTAGATCTTTAAAATATTCTCAAACTTTAATCACAAACTTTGGGTTTGACACTTATCTCATAGTGTTGATCTCATAGTCCACCTTCATCTCATAGTGTTGATCTCATCTCATAGTGTTGATCTCATTTTTATGGATAGAGCATGCTCCATTGATCTCTATCCATAAGGTTCAATCATCTACTGCACATACCATTATATCTTTAATATGGTTCCCATGATGGTGACACTTGTCACCTTCTTTTTCATCCTAGGGTTTTATTAAAGTCTTGACCTATTATGCATCATCGATCAAAATATGTATGCTTTATCATGTACCATCGATGGATGAGAACATGCTCATGATTTTAATTGTGCGCCATGAGCTCAACACTTGTCACTTTTGTGCTTGTCCTGAGCCTTTTTGAATTTTCATCATTTATCACACTCATCTTTCCTTGAGTTGACATGCACCATTTAATTTCAATCCACTAGATTGGATGTGATTGGTTCAAAATTAACATAAAAATAATTAAATCAAAGTTTGGGGAATAAATAACTTAGTATAAAGTCTTAGCCTAATGTTTTTTTACATCAATAAATATGATAGAAGCTTTAGGATATGAATTTAAGCTAAGTTTACAATAAAGGGACCAAGTGTTAATTAGACCATGTTAATAGATAAAAGGGACCAAGGGCCATGAGATATAAAAGGGACCAAGGGACATGGGATATAAAAAGGACCAAATATGAATTGGAACAAGGGTTTTAAGATGCTCAGACATGAATTCAACTTGGATTTTGACAAAGCAAAGGCTAACCTAGACATTGTCCATTCCAAATGGACTCCATTAGACCTGCAACCTATATTTCTAAATTGTGAAGTTCTTTAAGCATTTAGGTGAATTTGGACCCTAAACACTATCTTGTAAAATACTTCCAATATCAAAATGGAAGTTATTTAATCTATATAGGACACTTAACCTCTGATGAACACTTGAAAATAGGAAGTGGGATAAACAAATGAGGAATTTATGTTTAATAAGGACTTAATTGCTTCAGTACAATCTTATGAACTAACACTAGCTCTCACCCAGGGATGTACACCCTTGTGGGTGTGTAGATAACCCTAGAATGTAGGACCAAGTGCCAATCCATTAGGTCATGGAGCCAAAAATTAGCCAATTTGTATCAATAGAGACCCATGAAGGCTTAACAAAACAAGGTAGACTGACAAAAATAGATCAAGAGGATTTGAAGATGAACATAAGATAAAAAAATGAAATAAAACTATACAAACAAATCCTAAATTAAAGGGTTAACAAAGCAATAAAAAACAAGACTATACACTACAAGGTATATACATGGTCACAAGATCAATTGAGGAATTATTTCAAATGTACACCATTAAATATTGGCTCTAAAATCTTGTCATCCCTAAATTTCTTAAACTTTTCTAGTAGTTGGGTGGCCAAGATGAAGTAAACCAATCTCTGTACTTTCCTAAAGGTATTTTTACTAGGCTGTGATAGGATGACAAATTAAAATAAATCCTCTTTACATGATCTCAAATCTATAAAATATCATGATAAAATATTTTGGTACTCCTTCAACAGTTATAAATAATCTTTCTTTTTGGTTGCAATCAGGTGAGTACCAATCAAGAGTACTTCAGGATCAATAATATCATCAATTGTGCACTCAAAGTACTACTTCAAAGAATATTGAAAATATTCATCTTTAGGGACATATAATATAGTGTATAAACATAATATTTTTATCTTTTATCAAATACTGATGCCCTACATCTTGCAAGAACCCATCATGACTCAATATATCTAAGTGCATACCTTAAGGGGTGCATCGAGAAAGGGGTGAGAAAACCTTTGGTGATTCACATGATTGTTGTCTCATATTGACACATCATTTCTAATCCATCTATCTCCAAAAACCTTTTCCTAAGCTATTTCTCCTCCCTTGCACATTCTTCTAGTCTTTTCCTCTTTCTCTCCTTCATTTTTTGCCTTATTACCATTGTTATCTATTTATTACACTAGATTAACTTGGTTGACCTAGTGTGTTTTGGAGTTACTTTAGCTCTTTTGGTTTCTTAGCCTTCTAACTAACCTAGCACAGACTTTAGGCATTAGCCTAAGAATGTCCTAGTCGACCAGGTTGACCTAGCATAGCTGACATGTATGAATGATTTTTGAGTGAAATACTCTTATATATACAAGGCCATTTTAGTCATTATGATATATATGTAATCAAGAATTATTATTCACTTGTGCTACTTCACAATCTTCTCTTCCACCATTATACTTGAGGAGTCTTAGCTTAGGTTTCTTATTTTAGAGAATCTATTCTTATGGATAGGTCTTAGATTCTTTGGCCTAAAAAAGTGATCCTTATGAACCACAACAACCTCTTGCAAAGCCTTTTTGACCAAGGGAGAGATTGAATCATGATGGGTTCACATTTAGGTAAGTATATTCTAACTATGTTCTCTCTTTTAGTAGATATAAGTAGCATAAGTGTTGGCTTGAATAATAATACTCTTCATATTATATGGATTAGGGTGTTACTCATACTTAATTTATTTGAAGTTCCTTATACATATTTAATTGCGTTTCATCTAACCCCTCAAGTTGTGCCACAAGATTTGGTGTGCAATAGATTAGTTTACTTTTCTTTTTATTAGAATATATTACTTTCTTGTTTATTAGCATAGTGAAATATCAAATCATAATAATTTTTTAGGGTTTTTGTGTGATTGTGTTAGCCTATTGGATTTAGAACCCTTCTTAGCATGATATATTTTGACAAGTGATACAAGTGATCCCCTAATTTGGTCTAGTGGATCCCTATATTGATCATGCTCCTACTTAACAAGTGTATACCTAATCAAAAGTATAGGTGTGCTCTATCTTATCTGATCTAGGATTAATTCATGTACATCATGCAATTTTGATTTCATACATTCTAGTAAACTTGATGTGAAACTAACCCTTGCAGTATTTCTTTCACTTATTTAATTCTTTTTATCATCATTTCTATCATATATTTTGACACACTAGTTCGATTCTATTGATCTAGTTATTTTTATCTATGTATAAGAATAGGTAACTAGATCGATCAACTTGACGCAGTATAGGTTTTAAACATTTTTTAGACTTTTATTTTAGCCTACTAGGTCAACCAGGTCAGCCTAGCACATTTTTATCTAGTTTATAATATATTCTTGTATAGCTTGATTGACCATCTTGACCTAGTACATGTTTCAATTTTCTAGACTTCCAAATTAGCCTACTAGGTAGACTAACTTGACCTAGTGCATTTTTAGACATCATGTTCAACCTACAAGCTCAACCAAGTCAACCTAGTGTATTTTAAACACTTTTTTAGCTTATGTTGTAGGTTTTTGTATAGCTTGGTCGATTAGCTTGACCCAATTTTGTAGATTAGATTAAATATATCCAAGGTCCCAAATCAACAATCTCTTTCATTTTCATCTTTGAATAATCAGGGTCAATTTTTATTTCTCTATATCTTTCCTTTTCTATAATTTCCTTTCACATTTTTAGTTTTTAAAAACTACATTTGCACAATCAACTAGATCAACTTGGTTGACATAGTTTTATGTTTTATGTGATGTCTGAAACAACTAGGTTGACCTAGTCGACCTAGTAGGTTTTCTAGACCCTATCTTCAGCAATACTATCTTGATCCTATTGACCTATTTTTGTATGTTATACATATAATGTCTTCACTATACCTTGTTTCAAAGTTAGAATTCACCTTATATTCTAATCACATCTTCTCTTTCAGTTGCTTGCATGCTTAGAATAGTTCACATAGTCTAATTAGGAGGTTTTTATTTAACTGCTTAGTTTCACTATTTCTATTTTATGCACACATGGCCAAATCACATAAAATCAAATAGCATTTTAACATTTGACTATCTGGGACAACCTACTTGGATTTCATCATCATGGGGGAAGCCAACTTGATGATATGGTCAAGTATAAAATGTGAATAATGGTATATTTTGGCTAAGCACCCAACACCCTTATCATTGCGATGTGTGAAGTGAGGGGGTAGGCCCCAATACCAAGCATGTATCATTACCACTATAGTCCCTTTCATCCTAAACTCACCTAAAACCATCCATATATTGTTATCTAATACCTTACTTACAACTAACTCCCTATCACTTAAAATTATTCTTAATAATCTAATTAACATTCTAGGTTGACCAATTAGCTAATTTTACTTTCCAAGTGGTTTGTTTACTCTTTGATCAATTATGTGTGAAATAACATGCATTAGCTAGTGTTGGTGCAAGCTTTTACTTTATGTGTATCAATTATATTAGCCAGCATTAATTCAATTGGTTGTCTATTTACTCTTAGTATTTACTTTCCTATATTAGCTACAAAATTATCTTATTCTATTTCCCATGTTATCAATAATATTTCATTTTTCCCTATCTAATATACTAGGTCAGCTTGGTCTACCCACTACTATCATAGAACCTACTTTATACCCTTGTTCATTATGTTAGGTCAATCTAGTTGACCCATTACAATTTGTAGGTCCTATTTTTACACTAGGTTGATCTGGTCGACCTAGTTCTATTTCCTACTTTCCCTATTTATTAACCTAATTCTTCATCTCTTCTAATTTGCATTATATTAATTTCCCTTTGGTCAGAATGAGGTCTCCTATTTAAATATTTTTAGATAGTCTTAATCCATTTAGATCCTACATGGGATGTTCATTTCTCCCTTTCTTTTCCTCCCAAGATCACCATCACTCTTGGGGAATTTCTTCTCCTCCATATACAAATTGTAACATGGTTTAAATAACATGTCAATATGAAGTTGATGGATCTAATCCTTTATGAACCAACCAAGAAACCTCCCAAAATCTTTAAACTAATGTGGAAGTGATTGATATAAATCTCTTTAACAATCCCACTAATAACCCTCCTTCCAATAATCCTCCCCCTAACACCACTTTGGGGAGTTCTCCTTCTAAAACCAACCCACCACCTAATACAACCCAATTATTAGCCTAAGTGATTCAACAAATAAACATTATGCAAAACTCTAATACCAATGAAATTATGAAACTTCAACAACACTTGATCAATGCGGCTAACCAACCTCCAATCATGCATCCTCAAGCTAATCCTAACTACATTCCTCCACCTCTTAGAGATGCCTCAGATATTGTTATTACTCAACCAATAATGAATAACAAGATGATTCAAACCATTCAAAATGAGCCTTTAACTCCCTTCATTGAATCTATTAACATTGGTAACATATACCCAACTATCAAATATGATGGGACTAAAGACCCCACCTCATTTCTTAAAGACTTTGGTAATCTCTACAAAGAGTGGATCCAAACTAATACATTGGCCACCACCAAAATTTTATTTAAAACTTTCACTGGTGATATATTATAATGGCATAATCAATTACCCCAAAATTCTATTTAGCAAGTTCAATATTTGGTCAATCCTTTAGTTAAAGAGTTTCAACATAATGACCTTCCTAAAAATTGTCATAGCCATTTCATAAATGCTAAGCAATATCCTAACAAATCAGCTGATGACTTTATTAAAATATGGAAATCCTTATCTCATAAAGCTGATCATAATATGTCTTATGATAACCTATTCAAACTCTTTATTACCACTTTAACTCCCATCTTCAATACAAGGTTCGAACCTTTGCTCCTCAAACTCTTAATGAAGCTCTTGACCAAGCTAAATGACAAGACTTTCTTATGAATCAAGTCAAACCTATTTCTAAACTTCTTAAAGGATATTTTCAAACATCAAATGCTATCACTAGTAGCAATTCTCAAACCAAACCAGGTGTTACCCAAAATAATATTCCTTAACTATCTCACATACCTCTTTCAGTACATCAAATGAGACAATTTTTACTAACCTTTCAAACTTTTGTACATCCTAATGCTCCTCCTAAGTGGTATGATCCCAATGTCTTTTATTGGTCATGCCTAAATTGGGCATTCTCATGAATATTGTAGATGGATTTATAAATGTGTTGTTTCTTACATTATTGGTGATTCATTTGACCATGAAACCATGATCAAACATCATTGTCAAGAATATACTAATGCTTCTCAAAAATGACAATCCTCTAAAGCTTCTACAAATGATAACCAAAAATCTTCTTTCCATAATCAATCAACTTCCAAGGATGTTTGTGCAATTGATGCCGATTATGACCAATAATTTAACAACTCTTAATATGTCAATATGCCTAAGGTTAATTATCATCAAAAACTGGCTCACAAAGATCATGTTACCAAGCCTAAAAAACCTTATTTAGAGGAACAATTGCTTAAAGATACTACCACTATCAATATTTAATTAGAATCACCTAAGGAACAACTTCCTCCTTATGATCCTCCAACCACATCTATTCCTCCAAAGTCTAATTTGTCTTCTAAACCTCATGGCTCTTCTTCTAAATCTCATTGGAATTATCTTGAAGAAATTAACTCTATTCAATGTAAGATTTCTCTTATGGAGTTGGTTCTCACTTCACCTTATCATCTTAAATTCCTTATTAAAAAACTCCAAGAGATTTAAGATCCATCTTCTTTAGATGAAGAACCACATTTTATATATTCTCAACCAGCTAACATTAATACCATTGAATCTGTGTCCCTCTTCCAAGCCTTCCATTGAATTTCTCAAAGAGGACATGATTAATGATGAAATCCTCTTTCATACTGATGATCCACCTCTCTTCATCAAAATAGCCATTAATACCACCCTTATTTGAAATCTCTAGTTGACAAAGGTTCTAGTATTAATGTGACCTCTTTATGGCTTCTATAACAACTTGGTTATAATAAAAGTCATCTTAAACAAACCCATCTTACTTGTTGTGGTTTTAATAAGACTAATCAAAAACCACTTAGTTGTGTATGGCTTCCCTTAACCATTGTTCCTAAGACCATTTAGACCAAACTCATGGTTATTTATCTTCCTTTATATTATAATATACTCCTTAATCATCAATGGACTCATCGAATGAGGGCCATTGCTTCTTCTGGCAGTCAATGCATTAAATTTTTACATAACAAAAAACACTATAAGCATGAAGTCAATCCCAACCATGGAGTATCCAATTACCTAATCTCAAATCATAATATCACATTCCTATGATCCCTAAAATTACTAATTCTCCTTTACCTAAGTTTATCAATATGAATCCTAATTTACAATTCACTCTTATGGATTCTAACGTTGATGAGACCAATGAATTACAACATACTTGCAACATGACCAAATTACCTCCATATATTTTAAAGTGGCTTCCTCCTTCTCTTTTTCCAAGGGATTGTACCATTCCTCTCATGGATGAGATTACTAATTTCCCCCCTCCATGCAATGCCCAAGAGCCATCTTTACCTAAATATGCTTTTACTTGCAATGATTTTGGAGTGGTTAAATTATTTTAAGATCCTCTCACCATGTCTCTTAAATCATTCAATAATCTTGGGATTTCACATTCTAAAACTCCTTCTAAATCTCAAGCATGCACAATTTCTCCCACATACGATGATAACTATATCATGGCCCAAGCTCAATCTAGAGACTTCAATGTCTTACATTATCAAAATACATTAGCCCAAATTCATGATTTAAATTATGGTGTGCATACCATTTCTATAGATACTAACTTAGAACTTGAGGGTTATGTGCTTTTATTAATCCTCCTCTTATCAATTCTCCTTGGGTGGTAGAGTAAGTCACACCTTCTGAACCTTCAAAAGTACTTTCATCTTCTTTACCTCCTTTAGATAATTCCATTGAATCTAATCCTTCTCCTATCAAATAACCCATCAACATTCCATCTACCTCTTCTACTCCATCTACTTCTTCTACTCCTAAAATCACACATGATGCCAAGGTAATTGATATTCATCAAATACATTCTAAAAATGATCGGCATGGAAACCAAATTTTAGATCTAGAAGTATATGTTGAGTATTGTGGTCCTCTTCCTAGTTTTATTAGTGATGAAGCTATTCTTGAGTTACTCTATGCTCAGGAACCTCAACTCCCCTGGTAACATCATAAACTTGGAAATTTTAAAACTAAAACTCTTCACTTCAGGAAATTTGGTGCTATCATTGATCCTGAAACTAATCCAATTTCATCTTTACCCAATGCACCATAATACTTTTAAGATGGTAATGCCATGTTTATTGAAGAAATAACTCATATTAAATATGGTACTCCATCATGCCCTCGATTGATCATAGTTTCCAAAGAAATTTCACCCTCTAAACATGATAATTTCATCTTATTTCTTGATAAGTATCAAGAGGCATTCACTTGATCTTACCAAGGCATGCTTGGAATTGACCCTAGCAAAGTGATCCATAACATCATTACCTATCCTGATGCCAAACCTATGCATCAAAAGCAATGAAAATTTCCTATTGAAGTTAAAAATTTATATCATAATGAAATCATCAAAATACTTGATGCCAAATTTACTAAACCTATGGATTATTCTGAAAGGGTTTTCAATATTGTTCTCATTCAGAAAAAAGTCACTATGATCATTCATATTTGCATTAATTTCTATAATCTAAATATTGATTATCCTAAGGACAAATTTCCTTTGCCTTCAATAGATGTCATTGTCAATTCCACTTTGGATATGAAATGTTATCTCTTATAGATGGAATTTTGAGATACAATCAGATTTATATAGCTCTTGATGACCAACATAAGACTACTGTTAGCATGGAATGAGGAACTTATTGTTATGTTAAAATGACATTGGGTCTTAAAAATGTTGGGACCACTTACCAATGTGAAATTACTCATATATTTCATGACCTCATCCATAAAATTTCCAAAACATATGTGCATGATATTATCATTCAATCCAAAAACCGTACAAATCATCTTTTTGATCTTGCCATCATCTTTAACCGTCTCATCAAATATAAAGTTTGACTTAATCCTTTCAAATGTATCTTTGTAGTTAAATCTATAAAATTATTATGATTCTTAGTCTCTCTTCATGGCATTGATGTTGATCTATCCAAGATTAATGTTATTACCAACATGCCTATTCCTCATTCTATTCCTGACATTCATACCTATTTAGGCAAACTTGCGATAATTAGATGATTTGTTCTTGAGATGGCTTATCAAATTCACTCCATTAATTCCCTTCTTAAGAAAATTACAACCTTGTAATGTATGGATCCATGTCAAAAGGCATTTGACAATATGAAAGATTCATTGCTTCATCCACCTACACTTCATCCTCCTTCTAATGATAGACCTTTAATTCTCTATACTTCTTCCACACCTATTTCAATTGGGAATATGTTTGCCCAATAGGATGATATAGGCAAGGAGTAAGCCATCCATTATATCAGTTGAGGCCTAATTGATTATGAAATATGTTATACCAAAGTTGAGTATGATTGCCTCATTATCTATTTCATAGCTAAAAATATTTATCATTACATGCTTTACCAAACCACTTATGTCATAGTTCATTCTGATCCCCTTCATCATTTCTTTTTCAAAGAATTTATTCTAGGAGATAGAATTGAAAAGTGGATGGTCTTACTTATAAATTTTGATCTTTGTATCATCACACAAAAAGCTATCAAAGGGCAAGACATATCTAACCAACTTGTCACAGCTTCTATTTCAACCACTTCTTCCCTTCAAGATAACCTTCTGGATGATAATATCCTTTACATTGAAGGTCTTAATCAAGCCATTTCTCTTAAAGATTATTTTCATAGCTTTACTTTCAATCTTAAAGGTAATCAACTTGATGAATCTTCTGTTTCCTCTGATACTACTAAATCAAAGGTAATTATCAAAGAGTCTAAAATTAATGTTGACTTTCATTAAGATACTTAGACCCTTCACTTTGATCATTATAAATGCTTTCAAGGAGCTAGGGTAGGTTGCATTCTCACTATTATTCTTGGTAAGATAATTCTCTTAGCTTTCCATTTTACATTTGGTGTCACCAACATTATGGCTAAGTATGCAGCTCTTATCTTAGGTATGAGAGTTGATCTTGATTTAGACATAAAATATCTTCATGCTTTGGGTGATTATCAACTCATTTTCCATCAAGTTAGTGGTACCTATCAATGTAAAAGTGAAAAATTTATCACCTATCATCATATTATAACCACTCTTGCTAAGAATTTTGTCTCTTTTACAATTGAACCTATTCTTAGAGATCAAAATTCCATTATTAATTCTCTTGCCTATTCAGCTTCTCTTTTTCATCTACATCAAGTTCTTTCTTATCCTTATTTTATCATATGAATAATCAAATCTCCATCATTTACCCATCCTCTTAATTCACATATCTACCACATCAAGGCTATCACCATCTGACAATGCCCATGGTATCAAGATATAATCTAATTCTTAGAACATAAAACTTATCCTCCTAACTTGTATTCTCATAAAAAGACACATCTTCACAAACAAGATTTCAAGTACATATTTAGACATAACATCCTTTATTATCATAATGCCAAAGGTACCTTGATCCGTTATGTTATGCAAGATGAGTTCCCTCCTCTAGTTTAACAATCACATGGGGGCATTTATGGTGGTCACTATAGCAGACATGTTATAGCCTACAAATACCTACATATGAGTTACTATTGGCCTAGTCTAGAAAAGGATGCTATTGAATATGCTAAAAATCATAATCCTTATTAAAATCATGATGATCTAATTCATTTTACACTTGTCAAATTTCAAATTATTGAATCTCCATGGCCATTTTCCACATGTAGATTTGATCTCATTGGTAAACTTCCTTATTACCAAGATGGGCACATCTTTTTTATCATTGCTACCAAAAACTTTACCAAGTGGGTTGAAGCCATGCCCATTGTCAATGTCACTAATCCTACCATATCTAAATTTATTTTGAACTAAATCATTTTCCATTTTTTGATTCCTCACACCATTTTTGAAATTGGTGGTAATTTCAAAAAAAAACTTGTTAAATAACTTTGCACCAAATTTAAGATCAATCACAAGTTTTCCACTCTTTATCATCCACAGTGTAATGGTTAAGTTGAGTCCACTAACAATATTCTCAATAAAATTCTTCAAATTTTTTTTTTTGAAACCCACATGAATTGGCATCTTCATCTTTATCCTACACTTTGGGCCTATTAGACTAGCATTCGTGCCACTACTAGGTCAACTCTATTTTCTCTAGTCTATGGTTATAAGTCGGTCCTTCCTCTTGAAGTTGAGCTTCTTTCTCTTTGTATATCTCTTCATTGCATCTTTCTCAATGAATAATTTCATTAGGCTTTCCTTTATTCCCTTGATCTACCTAATGAATGTCATCTCTCGGCCTTACATCATAATTACCAATATAAGGCTCTTATCGCTTGATAACATAATGAACATGTTAAAATCTGCACATTTAATGTTGGTGATCTTGTCCTTAAATTAGACTACATCCATGACAAATAAGATAAATACACCCAAAAATGGTGGGGCCCATACTTAGTTAAATATATCATTGGTCTAAGTATGTAACACCTTCAAACCAATGAAGGCCATGTTTTCAAGGAACCCACCAAAGCTCAATTCCTAAAAAATTACTTTGCCTAATCATTTCCTTATCATATTTTCTATCTATATCTATGTAACAATTTTTTCAAGTTACTTAAGCATGGATCTCTCCCTTTATAGTAGTTCCCTCTTGTTTACAAACATTTAGTCCCCCCTTTTTGGTCTTTTGGTTTCTTGATGTACCATAGTCTTCATTATCTTATTTTTCATTCTCTTTCTATTTACCAATTTTGATTTGGTGCCCCTTAGGTTTTTATTTTGTGATTTACTTCATAAGACCACAAATAGGACCTAACTTCCCTCACAAAACCATGATCTTTTACTTATTTTCCTTCCCTTTTTACTACTTGCCAATACTATTTTGGCATCCTTTGGGTTTTTATTTATGAGGTGCTTTGTCAAAAAAATCTCCCTCACTTTTTTCTTATTATCACCCTCATGGGTATTTATTTTATGAGTTTCTTTGTAAGACTGCGGATAGGACTTGGCCATCCTCATAAGATTACCATTATTTTCATCTTCTTGATCCTTCTTCTTATAATTTAGCTTTTAATTCTTTGGTTAGATGGAATTTGCATGACAATCTATGTTAGCATGTTTTCCTCCATTTCCCTCAGTCTTATGATAAGGAATCACACCTTTGTTGTCATTGTATCCCTCTCTACCCTTTGTCACATTGTTTTGAAATTTGAAGCAATTTAAATTGATCCATGTTTCATTATTCTTGATTTCCCCTTTCTTTCACCTCCACCTTAGACAAAACAAGGTCGAAGTCAAGATAACACTTTTATTTCAACTAGATTTATGAGACTCTTAGACCCCATGATCTTTGATGTTATCTCTCTTAGAAACCTTGTCCCAAGTTTTTAAATAAAATTAATATTTATCACCCATGTTTGGTTTTCCAAATCCATATGGAGGAGGAATAAGAAAAATCCATTAAGAAAGTTAAAATCCAAATCATTTGAAACAAAAGGAAATGATATCTAAAAGGTAACATACAATTGTCAAAAGTCAAATTCACACCAAAAGACATGATTACAAGCACATTTCCTATCTCCAATCAAATCTCAAACTCCAAAGTTAGTTTCACATATAGCCAAATTCCTTTGGGGTGTGATAGGCTAGTAGATTGGAATAGGGGAATTCAAAAAAAATCTATGGTTTTACCTACTTTCTCATGCAAGTACACAATCTTCATAGTAGACCAACAAATCTAGAAGGGGTCCTAAAGAACAAGGAACATGTCATGGGGAGGTAGGTCCATTTTAAATTTCATGCATATAGACTTCATGGGATGATCTATATACTCCATTTGTTCACCCAAGACTTGTGTAGCTAAAAAAAGTTATTCAAAGTCCCTAAGGTCGACAGTCATCTTATTTTGAAAAATAAAACTTGAATTTCTTGACTTCAATAAAGAGTTTCTTTACCTTGGTTTTTACTTCATTCTCCCCTTCACCCATTTCATTCCCCCCTCCCTTGATAACCAAATTATGATTCCTAATTTTTTTCCCTCTTCTCTAAATTCCTTCTTCTTCAATTTTATCTATCTTTAGTCATAAAATAACATGTTTGAGCAACTTTGTATAATTTTATTCACCTAATTTTACATTTACTAAACTTTCCTTTTACCATTTATCATGATTTTAATATCTTGATATTATGGACACCTGAGTTTGTACCCTTTTTCCATTGTTGAGTGAGATGTGGTTTGTTACTGCTCACTCATCAATGTTGTTTTCCCTTTTATGCATCCCATTTTTCTATTGTTGAGTGAGATTTGGATTATTACTTCTCACTCATCAATTTTTTTTTACCATTTTATTTTTCTTTTTACCATTGATTTGTCTTTCTTATCATTCCTTTTTAAACATGCATCCTTAGTTTGACTTGGTGAGTTTGCCTTTTCTTACTTGAGGTTTACTTGTTTGAGTTTTTCAGTCTTTAGTAGCCTTGGATTTTTAGTTACCTAATTTAATCTTGTTTGACTTGGTCATTTGGTCTAACATAACACCTATCACCCAACTTGACAAATTCCCAAGTACATCCTATCTATATAACACAAATTATTTTGGATTTTCTTGAGTTTGTTTATTTTTTCTCCTTAGTTTTGTATTCCTAGGTTTATCAAAATTAATCTCTACACCCTACACAATCAAAACTAATAACACAATTTACAACCATCTCGTGATAATTTGTAAGTCAAGGTATGCATCAATTTAACTTTTTATTTATTTACTTTTTAGATTAGTTTCTCTTTTTGTCATTTACTTTCAATTATTTTATGTTTTTTAAAATACTAAAAAAAATTTAGCAACAACATTGTGTGTGTACTTATGTTATTTATTGAAGCACATCCCCTATTACACCTTAGTGACATGTGATGAGCTTCGAGTGGGGCATATGTATACACATAATATTTTTAACTTTTATCAAATAATGATGTTTTATATCTTGTAGGAACCCCTCACAACTCTATCTCTTTAAGTGCATGCCTTAAGGGGTACACTGGCAAAGTGGTGAGCATACCTTTAGTGCTTCATATAATTATTGTCCTTTATTTCCACATTATTTCCAATCCATCTATCTCCTAAAAACTTTCACTAAGCTATTTATCCTCCCTTGCACATTCCTCTAGTATTTTCCTCTTTTTCTCCTCTATTTTTTGCCTTGTTACCATTTCGACCTGTTCAATACACTAGGTTGACCTAGTTATCCTAGTGTGTTTTGGGGTTACTTTAGCTATTTTGGTTTCTTATCCTTTTGACCAACCTAATACAGACTTTAGGCATTAGCCTGAGAATGTACTAGGTTGATTGGGTTGATCTAGCATAATTGATATGTTTGTATGTTTTTTGGGTGAAATATTCCTATATATACAAGGTCATTTCAGTCATAATGATATATATGAAATCAAGAGTTATCATTCACTCGCACTTCTTCACAATTTGTTCTTCCACCATTCTACTTGAGGAGTCTTAGCTTAGGTTTCTTATTTTAGGGAATCTAGTCTTGTGGATAGGTCTTGGATTCTTTGGCCTAACAAAGTGATCCTTATGAACAATAAAAAACTCTTACAAATCCTAATTATCCAAGGGAGATATTTAATCTCTATGGGTTCACATTTAGGTAAGTATATTCTAACTCTGTTCTCCTCTCTTTTAGTAGATAGAAGTAGCATAAGTGTTGTCTCGAATAATATTACTCTTCATATTCAATCTATTAGGGTGTTACTCATACTTAATTTATTTGAAGTTCCCTATATATATTTGATTGCTTTGAATCTAACCCCTCACATTAAACCACAAGCTTTGGTGTGCACTAGATTAGTTTAATTTTCTTGTTATGAGAATAGTTTACTTTCTTGTTTATTAGCATAAGTGAAATATCAAATCATAAGACTCTTTTAGGGTTGTGTGATTATGTTAGACTATATGATTTGTAACCCTTCCTATCATGATATGTTGTGACAAGTGATACAATTGATCCCCTAATCAAGTCTATTAGATCCCCATATTAGTCATGCTCCCACTTAACAAGTGTATACCCAATTAGAAGTGTAGGTGTGCTCTATCTTATCTAATCTAGGATTAATTCATGTACATCATGAAATTTTGATTACATATAGATATTCCCAACTTCATATAATGACATTCTCCAACAATCACCATTATTGTCAAACCCAACATCAAAAATAGTCAATTTCTTAGCAACATATAAATTCCCAATGAGGTTCCCCAATTCCACATTCATGTATAACACTTTATTTATAACACACTCTGGATCTACAAATACATCATGATTAGGTAACTCATTTACTTCATCATATTAGTATCATAATCAAATTCATATATTGGGACCTTCTTGACCACACTCCAAAACTGATCAGTAACCATAGCATTTATCATTTCTGTGTAGGTAGAAAACTTACATGGGGAGTCTAGATAATTCAACATCATAATCTCACCATCACCATCAAACATAGACTCAATATCATTTACATATTCATCAATTGCTTCATCTATATCACATGGAGAATGTGGAAGGAAACATGTGTCATTCCAATTAATTTCAAAATCACATTTCACAGCATTTACTTTGGCAGTCAATAGATCAGACATATCTTTTCTACCCTCTCTTTTCTGATTTCCACACTTTCTTCAATCACATGTAGGTTTTTTCCTTATATCATTGTCTTGATTATGGAAATCATGCCCCCTTTGTTTTTTATTTATATTTATAACCCTCTCTTGACTTTTAGACCCATGAGGCAACCCCTTCTCAACCCTGGCTAGCTTGTAGGACATATCTTTCATAGTAGAGGCCAAAGTCTTGACAGTCTCCTCAAGGTTGGTTTTATTTACAGACTATGTTTTTTCCATATTAACCAACTTTACAGCAGATCACTTGTTCAAGGTATTTCCATTAGCCTTTATATTTTTTTCAATTTGGATGGCCCTATTGAATGCTAACCACAAGTTTGTGGGAGCCTTTTCCCTCAAGTAGTACAGATCCTTCTTATCAAAGGCACACAATATTTAATCAAGCACACTACATTACTAGGCCAAATTTTTTTAGAAAACTACATCATAGTCTTATTGAACCACATATTGAAGTCCTACACACACTCATTATGATTCTTTGTGATGTTTTCAAACTCAGCCAGGAGAAACCTCAGATCAAATCTATCACCATATTGAATTATAAAAACATTCTTCATTTATTTTCATGAATCAATACATCCATAGGGAAGGGAATTTAACCATTCTCATGCATCTTCTTCCAACATGTGCACACACAACTTAATGAACACATCCTTATGCTCAACCTCATAGTCTTGATATTGTGAAAATCTCTCAAGTGTTGATCAACACTCACTGCATTGTTCCCTTGAAATTTTGGAAGACATTTCCTTACTTCATTTGGCACTTCATTATGATAAACTTCCATGTCATCAAAATTTATAGGCCTAAATTTAGGAAGGCAAAATGTAGGATGTTCATTATCATCTGGTTCCCTATGCCTCATGATTGGTTCAATTAGAGGTTCAAGAAATACTAGAAAAGGGATGTGAGGGGGTGAATGAGGTGGATTTGAGGGATCAAACTTAGGAGGGGATTCAAATAGTTGATAAGGAGATGGAAAATAAATTAGACTATATGATTCTGAATCACTAAGAGAGCTATTATAATCTTGAATAATAGGAAGTTCAATAAACAAAGGTTTAGGCTTACCAAAATCTTGTCAACCCAAACACTCCTTTACAACTATACTTTGCTCTTCTATAGTCCTCTAGATTTGTCTCTTTCCTTTTCAATGAACACTTAGGGTTGAGACAATTTTATTAGATGAGCCACATTTGAAGAATGATCTCAGTCCTTCTAGCTTTGTAATTGATCTTTCTTTAAAACAAGATGATATTTTGGAGTGACACTAGAAGTAAACTTATAGAATATAACCATTTACAAACTTGTAATGATACATACTAAAACTATATCTTTCTTAAATTATTGATGATGTATGAAAGCAAAGACACTAAAATTTTTAGATTCATATTAAAAAGGATAAACCACCTCAAAGTATGACAAATTTTCAACTCTTTGCAACAAACTTAGTAAATGTCAAACTATCGAATCTTTCAATTCATGGCATGTTCCTAGTAGATTGTTATAGCATTGATGGCCAAGATAACAAATCATGCTCAAATAATCCCAACTTTCAAACACGTAATATATAATGAATAATTTTTTTTGAAAATGCACCTAAAATTACTTTAACAAATACTAGCAGAGAATTTTTTTCAAACCTGATCTTATGCAATCAGCTCTCTACAAGAGTCTCTAGCAACAAAAGTGCCAATGGTGTCTTTTATGTCCTTGGTAATGGCACCAAAAAGTATTGGTTCCCGGTTGTAAACCTCTTATGTTTAGTCTTTCACACTTGAAGAAAATGGCAAACAAAGATGAAATACCCATTGATATGTTGTTATAGTCAGGGAAGGGTTTGGCATCTAGATTAGACTAGACATAAAAAATGACTAGGAGACACCAACTAAGGGTATGTTCAGCTCCCTACTACTTTTGGATCTACTTGACCCAAGGTGAGAGTACCTATGGGGTAGCATACTCATATGGAGAGAATTTGTAATTCAACCTCCATGGGGACTTTTAGCACAAAGAAAAAATGTGACTAAGGCATGACCAAACTTGTTCACTCCACCAAAGAAGGGTTGTCACATGGAATGCACAAATGAACTAGGTCACATACAAGCTACTGAAGATAGATATAAGAGTACTTGTAACCTTCATTCTAAATAATTTTCAATAATAGGGCTGAAAGGAAGATTGCAATGCTGGGTATTTAAAGCAAAAACTAAAAACACATGTTATATAGGCAAGATCTTATGCATTTACAAGAAAATAAAACTTATGATATACAATAAGTGTGTATTATTTGTAGGGTAGGAAAAGGTATGATAGTTTGTTAATTTTTAAAAAAAGAGTGGTGGTGTGTTGGTGGTTTTCAAATAGGAAGGCATCTTGCAATATTCATAAAAATATTCCTTTGTAAAGATATAGCAAAAACTCATAAGCAAGCTAATGGGACATATCAAATGATCCTTGAAAGACATAGACCATACACTGAAACTAAACTTTCAAACACTTTCCCCTATCAAATCCATAGACCTAGGGTTCCCTACAAAGTTATTCAACAATGTATCTTACAATAATGCATAAAGGTTTTATCATCTAGATCTATGCTAGAAATGATAATCAATAGTGAACACAAACCCAAATGTCCAATCAACATAACTTGAAAAACACATTGCTACACTTCATCAATAGGAAATAACAAAGAAGTAGAAGCATTTTCATTAACTCAAAAAAGAGATATTACCTACATCAATCTTTTAAAATGTCACCATGGGGACAGGCATGGTGAGATTTCTCCATGTTGGATAGGGGAAACATAATCATGCTCTCAGATCTTGCTAATGGTTGTACACTTGTAATCACCTTAGGAAGGAATACAATATTTACACATAGTAGTTGATCCCAAAAAAATTACATAACCTAACCTTAGATAAAATGAACAACCAACAACAATGACCCCTGAATAGATGACAAAACCTCCTATTTATACATTTTACACCCTTTTCAAATTTAGGACTATGGGTTGCAACATACAGTCAACATGCCAAAGTGCCACCAAGATGCTCCCAACTAGAAAATATTCCTTCCCACACTCAAAATATTCATCCATATGTAATAAAATGTATTACTTTAACTGCCTATACAAGGAATGATGAATATTTACTACAAGCCCTTTGACTTCTTGACTACAGATGCCTTCAAATGAGTTAAAAGGTGAATTTTTTTGGTGGAGGTTGAACAAAATTTATCCTCATGTGTAACTACAATAGATCATTTATATTTCACATCATCTAATGACTTCTTTAGATTTTATTCCACTTATTGTTATCCATGATTTATCTCTAGGGAAAATAGTTCACTTTATTATTTTCATTTCTTCCTATGTTTGTTGTACACTATTGAAAATGAACTTCTCATATATTCTCCTATATTTATTCTCACTAAATAGTCAACATTATGTGAATCAATAGTTTAAATCTTCATTTCTTCTTATTTTATTGTTTTGACCTTTCTCAATAATATCTCACATTCCTATATATTATTATTATCCTTCATTGTAATACCTGTCTTTCATCTATATGTTTTACTATAGGTTTCTTTGTGCACCTATACAAAACTACATTTTCACACATTATCATAATATCTTCCATGTGCATGTATTATCTTAAGAGGAAAACCTACCTATCAACAATCAAGTTGAACTCATAAATTTTTTCTCCATATCCTCTCCTGTTAAGCATATGTTCTATTTGACATAGTGTATTTTATCTTTTGGACAACTCTTAATCTATAATTTGATTTCCATTAAAATATTATTATTTTGGAATTTGACACATCGTATGTGAAACAAATTATGTATACTATTCCTTATTTATTTATGCTTATAAAATGGCATACTTATTCAATCTTTTTATTTCCCACACATTCATTTTGCATAAAATTCTTCTCACATTTTGTATGCATTAGCACTATCATGTCATTGTCTATGCCTCTAGTTGGCACTTGATTCAACTCATCCACCTTTCCATTGTGAAAATTCTCAAGCATATGCACCTCACTCTTTTTTTGGTTGTGCACCACAACCCCTATTTTTTCACAACATAAATCCTCTCCTTCCATAGTACCACTCTTTTGTTCACCTTGTTACATTTCCTCCATGCAAATTTCCTCATGACAACATTAGTCTATTTCCTCTCTTTAATTATGCCAAGAAATGATTGAATTATCCTATTATTCAATGAGGAACTTATCTTTTAAGGATGGTGCACAACCATCTTGTCCATTGTTACTTACAAAATTTTCATGCCACTCACAAGACAACTGCCTTTGTGCATCACCTTTTAAAGAAACATTATCCTCTACACCTTTGTGACTCAAGAACTCAAGTATTATCCACCATTTAGGTTTATCTTATGAGTGAACCACATGAATTAGTAGATGGAAACCATATATTCATAGTTTTCACCCTCTTCTTTCCTGTTCATGTCCTTAATTATTAGAGATATATCCAAAATTCTAATTCTTTATGACACATCTTCATATGTATAAACTCCACCTTCTTGGAGTATTAAGTTAAATTATTCATGAAATAATGCTACACATCCAATATGCACTCCATCAACTATTTAGGATCTTCTATTCCTAATAGTATTGGGACATCAACTTTAGTTTGACTCTCTTCACACTTTTAAACCTCTATAGGTTCATATTTATGGTTCTTTTCCCACTTATTTGTGGGATTATTACTTCTATAAACTCTTTCATCTCCACCTATGTCATCCTCTCCTATAACACTTTCACCTTGGATGTTATCTACCAAGAATCCTTGATAATTGTGACTCTGGGTCACTTATCACCTTGGATTTATGTTGATCCATCTTCTTCACACCTTTAACTCTACCCATATGTGCATGATGGAAAATACATTTTATTCACACAACTACTATCCAATGTGATATGATTGAATTATATTTATTCACTTACACACTAACTACCTCTAAGATTATTGTTCTCACCTATAACTCCTTTTATGCAATTTGATTGCCTCCTAGTTCATGACATTTTGGTGTTTTTCCTTCCAAATCCTCCTAATTATAAATTATGGATCTTAAATGTGTTATCTTATGTGAAAAAATTTACTCTTCAATATTTTCTCTAGCAACCCCTTCTACCTTGTTCCTTCATTCTTCCCCTTCAAATTGATCTAAGCATTTCTAAAAATTTGGCATGTATGCTAGATTCTCCTAAATACCAATCCTTTATACTTTTTTTTAAGCTTCACTATCATAATCCTACATAGATACCCTATACTTATGAGCTAATGCCACAAGGTTTTGGTTTATGATTCTACATAACTCATACTCTTTACCAATTTTTATTTCTTTTATTTCACCCCCTTTGTTTTATACCCACCATTTTCATACTATAGATAAATATTGTGTATACACACAATATTTTCACTTTATCATTTAATAACACTTTCTCTTTTATAAAAACCTTTCAAGTTTCAATCTCTTCAAATGCACGCCTTTAAAGGGTGCACTGGAAAAGGGGTGGGTAGACCACTGGTGCTTTACAAGATTGTTATGGTTTTGTGTCATTCCTAATATTAGTATAACCTCCTTAAAGTGTCTTTATATTTACCTCTTATGATGTCTCCACATAATCCTAAAATCCTAAAATATGACCAAGTCTAAAATCTCAAAATCCTAAAATATGGCTTAGTATAAAATCTAGTAAGACCCTCCAAAACCTAGATTTTGAATTATATATAGATCTTAGAGGTCTGAAACCAGTCTTAGACATCCTAAAAGTATAAATATAAAATATAAATTAAAGTATATGAAAACTATATGTCTATGTCTACATGGAAATATAGTTTTCTTAAACCAAAATGTTTATTTTATATTTACTACATCTTTTAGCACCTTTCATGACCTTATCCAACTCCATAAGTAATTATCCTTCTCAAATAACCCCTAACTAACTAAACACCCTTTTTATTTTTTTCTACTAAATTAGCCACTTTTACCAATTATCAAAATTGAGTTGGTCGATCATGTCAACCACTTTACACCCATTTTTCCTACTATGTCAATATGATCGATCTTGTTAAAGGGTTAAGCCACCTTTTCCTTCCTGACAAGATTGAGTTGGATGACCTTGTTAGATAAATTTATATAAGGGTTTAGAGTCAGTCCTTGAATATAAATACCTCCTTCACTTCAATCCAATAGAGATGATCATTCATTTTTATATTGTTACATTTTATAATCCTAATAATTCTACACTTGAGGTGTCATTGATTAGGGTTTTGCCTTGGAATAAAAAAGCTTGGCTTGTGGGAAAATCTTTGATGAAAATTAGTAGTCTTTTAACCTAGAGATGATTTATATAGTGTGATCCATACAAAACCACAACAACCTCTTGCAAAACACCATTAGATAAGGGAGAGATTGAGGCATGATAGGTTCATCCAAAGGTAATTATTCTTAATTTTAATATTTAATTTGGTAGATAGATATTACACAAAGTAATAGGTTAAATGTTTTACTTGTTTCTTAATTTAACTCTACATTGATTTAAGTATATTTATCTTTGCTTGTTACATGTTATTTGTTGTTAACTATACCCCTTTATGCAATAATATTTAGTGAGCACTAGATTTGATTTAGTTTATGTATTGTAGACCTAGATAGGGTTATTGCATCATATCATTTTCATAGAGGCATTAGAACCCTCTCCTTTGGTGTTGTGTAGTAAGAAATCCCTTGGTAGGTTTAGCAAATCTAAATTGGTCTTGTCTCGATATAAATAACTATGTAATGAGTTGTTGGTAAGATTACCTTCTCTAAGCTTATAATCCTTGAAGTAATACACATTACATATCCATCCTAATTAGTTTTATACATTCTAGTGAACCTAACATTAATCTAACCCTTAAATTTTTAATTTTTTAGTCACAGTCAACTAGATTGATTTGATTGATCAAGTTTCATTTTATCAATAATATTTTTTCCTCAGCTAACTAGATTGAGCTAGTCAATCTTGTCTTTTCTTTTGTTCATAGGTCCAAGATCAATAGTCAACTAGATCATTTTTCTTGATCTACTTTTATCCTTTTTCTTTTAGGTTCTCATATCAAAAAACTAAATCATGCTAGTCAACTCTATTATTTTTCATATTTTCTAATTTTTCACTTATAGTCAACTAGATCAAGCTGGTCAATCTTATCCAGTTTAGTAATTTATAATAAACTAGATTGCACTGGTTGATATAGTCTTATTTTAATATTTTCTAAATTTTCATTTACAATAAACTAGATCAAGTTGGTCAATCTTGTTTAGTTTAATAGTTTTTAATTTTTCAATTTTTAACAAACTAGATCACGTTGGTAGAACTAGTCTTATTTTATTATTTTTTCATTTTTACAAACTAAATCAACTTGGTACATTTTGTTTAACCACTATGTTTTAAATTTTTTTTCTTTAAATGACCAAATCTTGCCTAGAAAACCCGATAAATAAAACTTTAGCACTACTAGCAATACAACTAAATTGACTTGGTTGATCTTATTTGATTTTATAAGTTCATGCTTACCAGCTTAGTAATTTAATTTTATCAATTATCTTGATTTGTCATTTTTTTTCTCAATAAAATTAATCGACACTTAAAATTCTAATTGTATTTTTGCTAGTTTGTTTAGTATGTTAAACCTGTATCACACAATCAAATAGATCAAGATGGTCAATCTAGTTTGTTTTGGCCTTTTTTGCTATTTTCCTATATTTTAACTAGATCGAGTTGGTCGATCTAGTTTATTTTGGCCATTTTTTAGACTACTATTTTTCCTCCCAAAATTTAAATAGATCATCCTAGCTAACTCTTTAGGTCTTGGCCGATCTAGTATAATTTCACACTGCTATTTTTCTTAGAATTCAACTAGATCAATTTGGTAAATCTAGGTTTTTCTAGAATTTTTTAGACTATTATTTTGCTTCCTAAAATTCAATTAAATTGAACTCATTAACTCTATCGATCTTGGCCCACCTAATGTATTTTCACACTACTCTTTTTTCCCCAATAATCATTTGTATCAACCTAATCATCTCTATAGGTCCTAGTCGACCTAGTTCAACATGTGGCTGACTTAGTTCAATAGGTGGATGACCTAGTTTATTTTGATTTTATTTAAAGACACAAATCATTAGGTGGCCAACTTAGTTCATTAAGTGGCTGACCTAGTTCAATATCCTAATAAATTCATAATTATGTCTTCTTCTCAACTTGTAATTAGTCAAGAACACTATATAATCAAGGATTTATATGAAAATCTCACTTATGTTATCACTTTAAATGAAACTATTAAATTTATTCCTTCATGTATCAATAATCCCAAACTAATTACTACATCATGTACACTAAATTTTGCATCCTCAAGGCAATGACAATGTAATATGGTTAAAGTTACGCACCATAGTCCTCCTTCTAATACAAATGTTGGGAATCCTTCTCTACCCAATAATCCTCCTCCACAAAATAATCCAACTCCTTCCACTAATAATGCTCAAATAATTGCTCAAAAATTTTAAAAAATATATTGTGAAAATAAATAACAATTTCTAAATGATTTAAATACAATATCATATGTTAGAAATGACTAGTCAACCACCTCAAGTCATCATGACTCAGCCAAATCATAATTTCCTCCCTCTTATTTTTAGAGATGTCAATGGTAATATCATCCCTCAACCTTAAATGCATAACAAAATTATTCAACATCTTCAAAATGAACCTTTATATCTATTAATTATATCCATATATATTGGAAATATTTCACCAATTATTACATATGATGGAACTAAAGATCCTGCTATCTTTCTCAAAATATTTAGAAATATCTATAAAGAATGGGTCTAAACTAACACCTTTTATACTATCAATATCCTATAAAAAACCTTTGTCTTTGATGCACTTGAATGGTACAATCAACTTCTTAGACATTCCATTACACAACTATAGGATTTAGACAAAACTCTAGTGAAGGAATTCCAACATAATGATCTTCTTAAAAATTACCTTACCCACTTCATCAATGCTAAGCAAATTTCAAATGAACCTACTCACACTTGTGATTATTATCAAATGATGGAAGTATATAGATAACAAAGTGGACCATAACTTGACTGATAATAATATTTTAAAACTACTTTTTATCGCTCTTAAATCTCCTCTTCAATACAAAGTTTAGATGTTTTCCCCTAAAACTCTAGAAGAAGCCTTAGACCAAGCAAAAAGGTAACACTTTCTTATGACTCAATTTGAATCACCAAAAGTAACTAATAAGAAACATTTCCAATCATTTTCTCATAAATTTATTCAAGGGAATCCTCCCCAATCTCAAAAGGGAACATCCAATTTAGCCAATTTTAGCCCAACACACCCCTTGTATCTAAAGAACTTAAGAAGAAAATTACACCCTCTAAACCCATGATCTTTTATATTTCTAAACCTCATCCAAAATGGTATAAACATGATAAGTTTTGTTAGTGGCATGGTATGATAGGTCATTCTCATGAGACTTATCATGATCTTCACCAATTTAATCTTGCTTCCTTGCTTGATACACATTTCAATCTTGATACTCTTACATAACAACATTTCAAGATTATATTCAGGCCTCATAATCCCAATCTAAAGAATCAAAATCACATCATCATCACTTACTTAATGATCAATAATAATTACCCCATACCTCCACCTCATCCACGAATTATTTTCAAACCATAGTTGATCCTTCTTATTACACCAGTAAAGAAGGGAAATCTAACATGAGAAACTTCAAATGGGTGGTTTCATCCTTAAAACCTCAACCTCTTAGGTCACATGAATCAAAGTATCACCTAGTTCACATAACTACTATTTAGATTATATACCTCTTTAGAATTCTTCTACATGTCCTATGTTAGTTTTGACATCCTTAAAATCCAACATATCAACACATTTACCTATCTTAAACTACATCAAAAATCCCAGTGCAATTAATTTTAATTTCTCCTTTTCATCTCACTCAATATTACATGTTGGTTAATCTTACAATTCCCATCCACATGCCAATTGATAATTATGGGCATCTTGAGATGCCCATATCTATAGCATATTACACATTGGGGTAACACACAATGCCCACTCTTCTTCTAAATTACACAATAACAAAAACAAATTCAAGAAACCTTCTAGTACACATAGGCTTATATGTCACATGCTCATATTTGATATATATTTTAGCATAAAGATTCCTTGTTATTTTTGTCTCATGTTTCTTTGATTTTATGCATTCTATCTCATTTAGTTTCACTTTATTTTCGACACCATTTTTGGTTCCTTGGTTTTATTTCATTTCATTTCGGTCTTTGTTTCTCTTGTGGTTCTTAGGTATCACTTTTATTGTCATCATTTATCACCTCTTTATCATTTTTACCTTGACCTCTTCATGATTATTTAAGCCTTATTTAATTTCTTCCTTTCTTATGATGACCATTTGCCTTCCCCCTCTTTTAGGATGACTACTAATTTCATTAGCACTTGTGATAAATACCTTGTAGGTTATTACTACCTTCTTAGTGACATGACTATCATAGCCTAGCCCCATCCCTTTCATAACATTATTTTACTTCCTTATGATTAGCTAAGAGAATATTCATCATTATATCACTTATCAAATGGATGGATCTCTCATGATCTCCATATTTACCTTACTTTCTTTCATTTTAGGCACATATTGGTCAATTTTGAGATTACACACTTACTTGTGGGCAAGTAAGGGAGCCTTTAAACATCATGGTATTTAGGTCCTTTTCTCTAATGACCAATTTTAAGCTCTCTTATGTCCCTCACATATTTCATTCATGATTTGTTCTACAAATCCATATATAGGAGGAATAGAAAAAGCCAATTCATAAAAGAAAAAAAAGTCAATTATCAAAAGGTACAAAAAAAAACAATGTTAATAGTCATATCACAATAAAAGATGTGATCTATATTTGGCACATCTCCTTTTTTATTCAAATTTGAAACTCCATATTTGGCCTCATGATATATTTGAGGTCCATTTGGGTGAAATAGTCTAGTAAACTGGGTTAGGAGGTCTCATTATAACATATATTATCTAATGCCACCTACTTTTTCATGCAAGCACCCAATCTTTGTAGTAGACTGATGGTTCTATAAGGGGTCCTAAGGAATAGGGAAAACATTGTAGGAAGGTAGGTCCATTTTAATTTTCATGTATATAACCTTAATGGGATGATTTATGTACTTCACATGTTAGCCCAGGCTTTTTTCCCATTAGTTAGAGTGTCTTAATTGCTTGACATTAATAGTTCTTATTCTTAATCACTTATCTATTGTGTCTCATTCCTACTAAGGATGTTCAAATCACCTAGGTAGTGCCTCACATTCCTTATTTACATCATATTATTCCTATTCTAACCTCATTGGATATTTATTTTAGTTGATCACATCTACCTAATTACACCTCTTGGTTTATAGTTTATGATTTGCATTGTAATACCTCATATAGGACCATGTTTTCCTCAAGAACATCCCTTCATTTTATACTTTCCACACCATCTCATTATTTTACTAGTCATGTCATTAGTTTTTTGGGATTTATTACATTATTATTTGTAACAAATAATAATCTTGAGTTTTCAGCCTTAAGAGCTTTTAATTTTCATCTATCCATCATGTTCTTATATGATTTTTATGGACTTCACATGTCTTCACATATATTACATAGGTAATTTGACATGCTTACTAGTTTTTATTAATTATTTATTTGATATGCTTCTCTTACATATTAATTTACATTTTATATTTAGTCATTTATGCTTTCTTTATGTTTGACTTGACATGCTTATCTTACATGAGGTTACTTTTTACTTACATATATTTGTCAGTATGTTCTACATTTATTTCATTTACATATAATATTTCACATGGTTCCCAATATGATTTAGTGTGTTTTAAATTCATTTTTGTCATTCATGTTTTACATGCTTCCCAACTTGATTTAATGTGTTCTACATTCCATTTTGTCATTAATGTTTTACATACTTCCCAACTTAATTTATTATGTTCAAAATTCATTTTATTTTTGTCCTTCATGTTATACAGTCTTCGCAATGTGATTTATTATGTTTTACATTATTTTTTGTCATTCATGTTTTACATGATTCCTAGTATAATTTAGTGTGTTCTACATTCATTTGTCATCATTTTGTCATTTACATTCTTGGTATTTTGGTTCTAACCTAGCCTTTTCAATCCTGGCTTGCCAATTTTATAATTAATTTAATCAATTTTGAGAGTTAATTATTTATACATTGACCATCCTACATACCCACACATTGATTCTATTATTGGTCTTGTATCCCCATGGTTTCTCTAATGCAAGTATTGTGCCCTCCATGATCAAGATTATGATATTTTCATGCAATCATTCAATATAGATGTAAGTCAAGGCATGCATATGGTACTTTCAAATATTTTCATTTCATTCATCATCTATTTAGTATTTCATTTTAAGTTAGCTCAATTTTGTGTATTATTTTGTTAATTATTGAAGCACCATGACCATCCCCTGTTACACTTTCATGATATGCATTGAGATTCAAGTGGGGCCTATGTATAAACACAATATTTTAAATTTATCATTTACTAACTTTTTATCTCTTACAAGAACCTAGCACATACCAATCTCTCCAAATGCATGCCTTAAAGGGTGCACTAGGAAAGGGGTGGGAAGACCATTGGTGCTTCATAATATTGTTATATCTTTGTATCATAACTACTATTAGTCCAACCTCCTTAAAGTGTCTATCCATATACCTAGTATAATTTATCCCTAAAATCCCAAAATATTACTAAGTATGAAATTTTGAAACCTTGAAATATGGATAAGTTTAAAATCCATCGGGACCCTCTAATGCCTATAATTTGCATTATAGCTTCTTGAGGTCCAAAACCACTTTAAAAAATCCTTAAAGTATAAATGTAAAATATAAATTAAAGTATAAGTTGACATTTAGACATGGACATATAATTAAATGTTTATTTTATATTTATACTACTTGTTTCATCACCTTTCATTCCCTTATCCAAATCCTTAAGAAATTACCCTTTTCAAATAACCCCTAACTAAGCAAACAACCTTTTTATTTTTTTTCCTACTAAGTCAGCCACTTTTATTGCCAAAAAAAATTGAGTTTATCTATCATGTTTTCCACTTTACACCCATTTTTTATACTATGTCAATCGAGTTAATCTTGTTAGAAAGGGTTAAGACACCTTTCTCTACCTAATAAGATCGAGCTGGCCAAACTTGTTGGCTAATTTTATGGAAGGGTTCAGAGTGAATCTTTGCCTATAAATACTATCTTCACTTCAATCTAATAAAGAGGAAAATTAAATTTTAGCATTGTTACATCTTGCAATCCTACTGATTATAACTTGAGGAGTCATCACTTAGGGTTTTCATTGAAAGGAAGAAGCTTATATTGTGGGAAAATCTTGGATGAAAATTAGGAGCCTTTTATCCTAGAGATAATTTTTATACTGTGATACTTACAAAGCCACAACAACCTCTTACAAATCACCATTCATCAAAGGAGAGACTGAGGCATTATAGGTTCATCTAAAAGTAAGTATTCTTATTTTTAACTATTTCATTTGGTAGATAGATATTATAAAAAGTAACAGGTTGAATGTTTTACTCCTTTCTTAGTTTACCTCTATATTGACTTGAGTAGAGTTATTTTTTATTTTTATACACAAACTTTAATGAACACTAGATTAGATTTATTTTTTATATTATAGGCCTAGCTAGGGTTACTGCATCATATAATTTACCTAGAAGCTTCGAAACCCTCTCCTTGGGTGTTATGTAGTAAGATATCCCTTGGTTAGGTTTAGTGGATCCAAATTGGTTATGTTATGATATAAATTGATATATAATGAGTTGTTGGTAATATTACCTTCTCCAAGCTTAGAATTCATTGATTAGGACAAGTTTCATAGCCATCTTAAGTTATCGCATACTATTGTACTAGTTTCCTCATGTTTGACACTCTGATATCTTCTTTTACTTGCTCAAATCTACTCATTGACTTAGCCTACTCTGAAACCATACTAATTTAGTCATGGTCAGGGGTCCTAGTTAAGGTTTGCCTTAGACCAAAGATCTTAACTCAACCACATAGACTATGAAAATCTGATATATAAAAACTTTATTTTCATTCATTAAATATGGGTTGTAATATTTTTGAAGATTTCAACCTCAAAATGAAGCTCCCAGTTATACATTATCCTATCCTTAGATTTAGAACTATCACTCAAATAATAATGTATTTGTACTTACAAATACTCAATTGTATAAGTATTCTTTGTATAAGCTTCTATAATTTGACTAAATTTACCCAATTCGAGTGAAGAATTTAATCATAGGTCCTTATACCCCTTTTTATAGGATCCCTGTTGTTGGGCATTGTCTTGTCTTCCATGTATGGGTTGATAGATATAACAAATGTGGTCATGTGAAAATATATAGTGTTTATGAAAATATTTATGCCTACCCTATAAGTAGCATAGCCTTACATGGACATGAAACTGGTAAAATACAATTATATTCATAGTGAGTCAGTGTATTTTAAATATTTTTAGATTTGTCCTTTGTATTGTCTTATCATTCAACAACTAGTTTAGACTAGATAAATGGCTAAATGTAGGGCCATGTGTCTAAATATAAATTCTACTCATTCCTTCTTCCTCATGTATGTGTCAAATGTTTAGTGAATTATTTATTCATGCACCCAAATATATTTACACTCACATGCCTTAGGATCTGAAGAGATTCATGTATACAAGTAATATGAATGCAAAATATAGATCTAGAGTGAATAATAATTGCAAAGCATAACACAGATCAAATTAACACACTACACATGATATTTTATTGTGGGAAAACCTAAAAGAGTTATAAAACCCACCAATTGATTTTTCATTGATGGAGAAAAAATTTACCCCAATACAACTCCAACTCCTCACTTTTTCCTAGCAAAGTCTTCACAAGCCTTTTGATAATCCAAATATCTCACAAATGGCAAGATATCAAGTTGTATTCACCATAGGGCTAAAACCCTATTTATAGGTAAATATGAAAGGAGGTGACCATTATAAATAATGGGTCCAACCATCTTGAATAAATAAATTATCTTGGCGAATTAATATCCTAAATGAACCTTTGCTGATTAATGTCCCGATTAAATATTTTAATAAAAACTTAGTAAATAATTAAAAAATATATAATATGGTTATTTATTTACAGAAGGTTTCCACCTCATAGTAATAAATAAATTATTATTATTATTTAATTAATTATAAGTATAGGTTAAGGGTTAAATTATCACTTAATAATTAAAATATATTTAACACTCCCCCTTAATGCTAAGTGGGAATAAATGCCATAGTCACCATAAAGGAATTATACTATGTGAAAAATTTGAAGGATTTAAAAACCTTCATCATATAAAAAGTCACCTTTTGAAACAAAAGGAATTATAATCTGTAAAACACTCAAAAGTAAGTTTTGGCTACCATGATTGTAAGATTACATCTCACTGTTTCTCATGAAAAAATCACTAAGCATATTTGGAGCCTTTTATAACATAAGGATATCCATTATAAATTATGTTTTTAATGTATTGGGGTATAAAAGTAAAACTTCCACATGAATTTTTTTATAATGATTTACAAATGAGAAGAAGTATAGAGTAGAAGAAGTAATAAATGGTTTTTAGGAAGTGGCATTGTCATGCATAATCTCCATTAATGACAACTCTGAGAGGCCCAACATTGCACGATACTGACAAAAATTAGTAGAACCAAGTGGTTTTGTGAAGATGTCTACCACTGATTCATCCATAAGATAAAACTGTAGATTAATATCATTGTTAAAGACTTTCTCTCAGATGAAATGCACATGAACTTCAATATGTTTAGTTATTTGATGCTATAATGGATTTTTTACCAGAGCTATACAACTTTGGTTATCAAAATGAAGGATGGTACTTTTAGAAACATCTAAATAAAGCTCTCCTAACTGTTAAGCATGAAATATACTGAGAGGGGGGGTGAATAAATATATTATATATCTTATACCTAATCTAATTTCTTTTCTTTAACCACTTAATCACACATTTAAGATATGCAATAAAACTAAAACAATAACATGCACCACATAAGAGAGAGAAAGAGAGACACCAATTTTTTACGTGGAAACCCAAAGTGGAAAAAACCACAGAGAACAATCTCAAGTATATGATTGAGAACTAACTCAAATTACAAAGTTTGTAAGCACAAACTTGTAGGAGCACTAACCTATTTTCTGAGCACCAACACATCAAATATTAATGAGTACCAACCCACAGGATCACTAACCCCCTTGCAAAGATTTGTGAGCACTAACCCACAAGAGCACCAACCCCTCTTGTGTATAAAACGCAACTATCTCTCAATGTTTCTTACTCAATAAATGATATAACTCTAAAATATCTTTTGATTTTCTCTCTTCTTTTCTTATATAAAAAAATTACAAAACCATGCACTCTCTTGCATATTACAAATGGCTTCTCAAGCCTTTATTGATATCTTTTTAAATGACCTTTGGCATTCACCCTTTGTGGCCCTTCAATCCTCATAGAAAATGGTGCCAAACTTGCATGGCCCTTCATATCCTTCCATTTAAAAAGTCACATGGTGACCCTTCATAGGCAAATGCATCCTTTTTGTGAACTAGGAATTTGACTCAAGAGAGGATGGTTAGTATGGTGTTAGTTTTAAAAATGAAAATAAAATGAAAGAAACACACTAACTAGCATAACATCTCTATGCCTATACATTAGGGAGAGATTAGTTAACAAACATGAATAAAATACACAACTAAAATGCAAAATAAATCCTCTTTTACCTTTCTTAGACTCTCCAAAATGCTTGTTGTAGTGGCTTCCTCAACTTGTGCTCATGAAGTCTTCATCAAAGGAGGTTTGGCTATCTCCTCTTCTCCTTAGCACCTTGTGGCTCTGGATTGGCTTGGATTAGAATCAATTTGGCATGGTAAAACTAATTAAAATGGATTTTAGAATTATTTTTGCATTATAAATTTGCGTTATAAAGACTTAGAAATGATTTTCATGGCCTCTCTATTTATAAATTTTTTAAAATGTCTAAAATTAACTTGAACCATCCATCCTGAGATTAAGATGTGTGGTTGAAGATTAATTCAATTTTTAGAATTAAGATAATAATTATCCTCATCATGACATTGGAAAAAGGGTCAATTAAGAGGCATGGAGGGAATCATGGAAGGCATTGATAAGGCATGGAGGGAATGAATCTTGATATTTTTGGCATTTATGGCCTAGGGATGTCTTCCCAAGAAATGAGGCCACTTGATGATGCAAATATTCAATATTAATTTATAAAAACAATTATTCAACAATTTTCCATGGAATTATTCATTATGTCTGATTTAGATTAAATAGCTCTTAACCATGATTAAGCACTTTGTGCATAAATTACTCAAATTAATCAGAATGCCTTGTTATTGGTCCAAAATTTGACTAGATTGGAATTGAAATTCAATCTCATATGCATTGGAACTATATTCCCATTTAGGATGTTATCAACACTAAATAATAAAGGCACACATCTCATGCAAGAGATTTGATAGGAAAGATCAATCCAGAGCACCTAGGTACAAAATTAGCATTTTGACTTAAAATGATCTGATCAAAGTTAGCTAGCCCATAAATTTCATTTCCCCATTTAGTGATACCCTAGCCAAAATCAGCACTTGAATATGTCAGTTTCACATCATTTAGCATGTTTTAGTATTTTTAAGCCAAATTATGCATTTTGGGTGGAAATTAGTGAAAATCTTGATTGGAAATTATAGTTGGCCAGATTTAGGTGTCTATAATTTGCCCCTATTTGGGAAGGTATTGAAAGCTATAAACATAATAACATCTTCTCAAAGAATGAAAAGGTCATGTATGCCTACAACTGCAATGATGATAAACTAACTATATGATGTCCCCTTGAGGGAACAGTTGCCATATAAGTTGGTAAATGGTCCCTCG
Source organism: Torreya grandis (assembly GCA_037957365.1). Lineage (NCBI taxonomy): Eukaryota > Viridiplantae > Streptophyta > Pinopsida > Cupressales > Taxaceae > Torreya > Torreya grandis. Next base: position 1,336,151 of record JARHVA010003182.1, read on the forward strand.
AAAAGAAAGAAAAAAAATGAGGGGACCAAAGAAAGGAAATATGATGGAGTGAAAACACAATGATATTGAAAAAGTAGGCAAAATAATTGAGAATGAAAGTGAGATGGTGTACAATGGTTTGCCCAAACATGGTTACAAGCATTATACCCTGATAGTGGAAATGTGGTATAATAACACAATAATTTTTCCAAATATGGCTATAATCATTGAGAAGATGGAGTTACCCTAGTTAGGATAGACAAAGAAGATAACAACACACCCCTATATGGGAAAAAAATAAAATGGTGACAACACAATAATTTGCCAAAAGGTGGTTATAATCATTAAGAAATGCAAGTGGGATGGTGTGTAATGATTTTCCCATAGGTAGTTATAATCATTGGACCTTGATTATGGAAAACATGATAAACTTGGCTGAGGATGATGATGATGTAACACAGAAGGTAATGATGAATTGAATCAACCTACTAATAAGGAGATGCTCGTCTGAAGTAATAAAGTTTGAAATTATTTCATGTTTAATTACTCTATTTAGGATATGATTACTATGGAATAGGATGTCAATGCCAAGGAGATGCTGCCATTAATGAATAGACTCCTTAAAGTTGAGGTTTGTTGTAGCATGTGTCAATAGGCATCTTGGTATAACATCATAAGGACTTGGTCAAAATATGCATAAGGATTGACTCCCAAAATCTAATACTCAATATAAAACAATGCAATAATGATAAAATCCATGATAATAATGTAAACATATAAATATGGATGGATTCAACTATAAGTGTGGGTAAAGAATCACCCAATGAACACATATAAATTGAATCAAGGCAACAGTGTTGAAAGTAAACAAATAGGCACACAAATAAAATAACAAAGAAATACTCAAAATAAACCATATGAATAGTGTCCCTAAAAATAGGTGATAACTTTTTTTAAAACCAAAATAGGAGAAATAGAAGAAAAGGAAGATGGTGGTCGAGCTATCTCCATATGCACTAGGCAAGTGGACATTGCCTACATAGTTCCATGGATGTAATATCTAATAAAAAACTTTAGGCCAAATGTAGTTTTCCTAAGGAATGGGAAGAATGTGACAATTGATGAAAACAAATAGAATGGATGTGAGAGAAAAAGAGGAATAGTCTTACAAAATGACAAGTACATGAGAGAAAAAAGCCAAAAAGGATGGGGAAATTAAATGACAAGTGATTTTCTTGTAACTTAGTAAGGGTTCACAGAATCTTTAAGGCAAAGAAGTGGTCAATGTTTTTATTTTTTCCTAACAATTTTTCAAATGCTTTTGGAATTGTTTTGGATTGTCTCAACTCAATCAAGAATGATGAGACACTAAATGGTTCAAGCTCATGAAATGGTGAGAGATTTTAAACTAAAGTTTCTCACAAAATGGTGAGAGCATGACATAGGTTGCTCACAAAATAAAGAGAGTGTGTTAGAAAGGGTGACTAATCTAACCTCAAAAAGTATCAAGTTTTGCCTTATAGTCCCAAAGTACGACCTCAAGTCACTATAGTTTTGCCCTTACAATAGAGGAATTTGACTAGTGTAGTAGTCAATTCAAACAAAACAAACACAATTGGTAAAAGGGCATAGCATGACATAGGAAGTGGCAAATTGGTACATCAAGTCTCAATGTTTCCCCTATTTTGCCCATAGGTAGTTATAACGAAGACACAATGACATAGATCAATGGTACTAATTTGCCCAAAGGTGGTTATAATTAGTAGCAAGACTAGTGGTAAGAAAGGAATAATAAATGAAGGATGCAACTACCAAAACTTCTGTCACACTATTTCAAAATATGATCTCTATCTAAATTAATTAAACCAACTAATGAGACTAATCAGATACCTTGATGTTGAAAATGTGCAATGAATGGTAAAAACTAAGGTCAAATGGGCTAGGATTTAGAACACACTAGGCTGATAGGTTGGAAGTAGAAAGCAGATATAGCTAAGAGGATGAATAAGGATGATATTTATACAAATAATAATAGTGATAAAAAGGCATAGCTGAAATGGTCCTTACAGACAATACACCTTCGTGCTCAAGCATAGTACCACTTGAGATGAATAATATTCATCAACTCAAGAATTTCATCTTCATCTGGTGTGGTAAGCTTGTATACTCCTAATCCATAATCTATAGTAACGATGAAAGACCCGATCTAGTTTGGTTTGAATTTTTCTTTATGCTTCTTCTTAGCCATGTATTATTTTGGTTTTCTTTAAAAACAAGATCACCAAGTTTAAATGTTTTATACTTAACATGTCAATTATAGTGGCCTTTGAGTTGGTTCTGATATGCTTAAATATTATTGAGTGTAGTTGTGTATTTCTCATCAAGTAGGTCTAACTCTTGCAGGTGAGCTACTCGATAGTCATGATCATCCATGACATGCTTGAAAGAGATGTGAAGTGATGGAAATTTGACCTCAATGGGAAGGATGGCTTTAGTACCATAAACAAGTGAGTATGGAGTGGCTCCTATGAGGGTATCATGATTGATACAGTATGCCCAAAGGGCAAGAAATATTTGTAGGTGCCAATCATGACTTGCATCATTGCCAATATTTTTGAGAATATTGACAATGTTTTTGTTTGATGCTTTGACTTGACCATTATATTTAGGGTAATATGTTGTATAAATTTTTTGTGTGATGTTATATTTGGTACATATATTATTTAAATCCTTGTTCTTGAATGATCCTCCATTATTAGATATAATGTCAGAGGGCATACCATAGCGGCAAATGAGATGGTTGAAGATGAATTTAGAAATTTTCTTTTCAATCACATAAGTGAGGGGTATAACTTCAACCCACTTAGTGAAATATTTGATGGAAATAAGGATATGTTTATGGCTATTAAGTGAAGTGGGGCTGATCTTCCCAATGAGGTCAAGTCCCCATATAGAAAATGCCCATGGTGTCAACATTAATTTCAAATTTTTGTTTGGGGCATGAATCATTAGCATGCCATTGACATTTGTCCCACTTTTTTACATATGTAGCAGCATCTATGTCCATTGTGAGCCAATAATAACCATTATGAAAAAAAATTTGGATAAGATTGCCTAACTAGAATGAGTGCTACATACTCCTTCATGAACTTCTCTTAATCCTAGTGTAGACTCTACCAAAGTTAAACAATGAAGTAGAGTTCCATCAAAACTATGATGGAAAAGGGTGGATACAAGTAGATTATAATGAGTAGAATGATGAATGAAGGCTTTGGTTTATTTTTGAAATAGGTTAGGTGGTATAACTTAGTCATGAAGGTAGTTGTAAAGGTCTAAGTACCATATAGAATTAGGACCAACAATATCACAAATCATTACAACAGTTGAAGGTTCATGAGCTAGTGCTGACAAATTCTAGATGAAGAATTGATACTCTCTAGCTTTATCTATTTGTTAAATCAGAGAGCTAATAGTAGCCATGGCACCTATAGTTTTGTTACTATCCCTTGGTATATGCTCAAACTAAATGTTGGCAATTTGTTGTTTAAGAATGTCTACCATGGCTTTATATAGAACCAACTTGTCATCTTTGGTCTAAAAATGATTTGTGACTTGATTGATGATTAACTGAGAATCACCATAAACTCATAGATGAGATATATTCTAATGCACTACTTGTTGAAGTCCTACAACAAGTGATTCATACTCAGCCATGTTGTTAGTACAAGGAAAATTGATTCTAAATGATTTAGGAATGAGATCCCCTTATGGTGTAATAACAATAGGCCTACCCTCAATCCATGTGTAGTAAATGAACCATCAAAATATAATTTCCAAGGCTAATCCTCAAGGGGTGTGTCAATGATGGTCATTATGGATTCATCAAGAAATTAAAATGTGAGTGGTTATGTTTTCATAAGAGGTACTTCAACAAGTTGATTTATAAGAACTTATCCCTTGATTTCCTTTTGATTGACATACTATATGTCAAACTCACTAAAAATCATGATCCATTTATCTATTCTTCCTTATAAAGTTGTTTTAGATAGTAGATACTTGAGTGGATCTACTTTTGAAATTATTATGGTCTTATTATTCAACATATAATAACACAGTTTTTGAATTGTGAAGACCATGGCTAGACAAGATTTATCAATAGGTGCATAGTTATGTTCATATGTAACCAAGGTAAACTTAGTATATAATATGGTCTTTTTCATTGTCATCATGTTGAGCTAAGAGTGCCCCTAGATCATGGTCAGTAGTTGATGGGTATAACAAGAATGGTTTTCTTGGCATAGGAGGTAATAAAATAGGTAGATTAACAAGATAGTCTTTGAGTTGTTGAAAAGTTGTTTGGCAGTGACCATCCCAGTGAAATGCAACTCCCTTTTTCAAAAGGTGTGTAAATATATGGCACTTGTCTACTAACTGAGATATGAAGCATTAGATTGATTGGATCTTTCCCTGCAAACTATGAAGTTGCTTTAAATTAGTTGATGGTGGCATCTCGATTATAGCATAGGTTTTAGCTAGATCAACGTTAATACCTCTACGAGACATGATGAAGCTAAGTAATTTACTTGAAGTTACATTGAACACACATTTCTTTAGATTAAGGTTGACTTTGTACTCCCATAATCTTTCAAATGTCTTATGTAGCACTTTTGGATGGTTAGCCCTAGTTTTGGATTTTCCTAATATGTCATTGACACAGTATTCAACAATATCGTGCATCATATCATGGAATATGATATTCATGGCCCTTTTATATATAGCTCAATTATTATTAAATAAAAATGGCATTATCTAATAACAAAATGTTCCCCATGGAGTGGTGAATGCTATTTTATGTTGTCTTTCGGTGTTATTCTAATCCGATTGTATCCTGAAAAACCATATATGAGTTAAAAAATTTCATAACATGTCATGGAGTTGATGATCATGTTGATATTAGGTAATGGAAAATCATCTTTGGGACAAGCTTTGTTGATGCCTTGAAAATTAGTATAGATTTTGATCCCTTCAGGGTTTTTACTAATAGGTACTACATTAGAGATTTATTATGAGTAGTCAATGGGTTAGATACATCCTTCATCTAAGAGTTTTTCCAACTCTTTCTTTACTAATATAGTAATGCAAGGATGCATCTTACGTAGCTTTTGTTTTATCAGTTTGGCATCAGGATTAACCACAAGGTGGTATAGAACCAAGGTAGGGTCTAAACTTGGAATGTCAGAATAGGCCCATGCAAAGATATCTATAAATTATCTCAATAGAGATGTATAGACTTCATTTTCCTCCTTAGTAAGGGACATGCCTAATTTTATCTATGTCAAGTCTAATGGAGTCCTGATATTTACCTCTATTGTAGCTTCGATCAGAAGGGTCAAATCATCTTATAGGATAATAGGTAATGACTTGAATTATTGGATTATGTCAAGGTCTGTTAGGACTTGCTCTTCAACTTCTCCTAGTCATGATGAATCTGAGTCCCCTAATGGGAGATCTAGCCATGTGACAAAAATAGTCATAAATTTTTGAAGAATTTGATCAAATATTTGTTGTTGCTCAAATCTAAACTTAGATCCATATGGAAGTTCATCATTGGTGGTCTCTTGGTCTAAATTCCAAGAAGAATGAACAACCCCATCTAATGGCACTTGAAATAGGTTTTCACCACTAGATTGGCCTTTATGTTTAGTTTTTTCTTGATTAAAAAGCACCTCAAAGAGGTTTTCACTTTGAGACCTCAATGTTTTACTTATTTTTTTTTTTGGCTAAGGGTGTTTTCTTGCTCTCTAAAATAGGTCATGGGATCCAATATAGTTGAGAATCCTATTTTGTGATCTCCCAATAAGACATTGTTTCTAAGGCCTAAAAAGTCACAAAAATGTATCATCATTCTGGAACTCATTAATCAACATACTTGATTCTTGTTGGTCCCAATCTATCAGTTGGGGATAATATAATGGCAATGAGTTGAGATGAATAGCTAGGGTAAGGGTAAAAATGACATTATTACCAAACAAGTTGGTTTTAGCTAGGTCATTAAAGGTGAGGTTATGATCAGAATCTACTTCACTATCGACATCATCATCACTAGTCACTGGTGATGGAGTTTGAATAAGATATGTGGGGTCACCCCCAAGTAGTTTAAATCCAATTCCATAGGGTCTTTCATACTTAGTCATAGAAATTAGCTCGATGGTTCCTTGTTGATTTGGTCTGAGGCCTATTCCTTCATATTTGTGACACTCCATGATCCTATTGGGAATATGATACTTAGCACTTTTATAATAATCAGCTTGGTTGTCATTGTATAACCATGATTCATCCCCTTCAAGAGGGTCAAGTTCTAGGCTAGATTCTCGTACAAATGTGATAGGTCCCTTATCTTTGTTCTTTTATTGCCAATACATATGTGGAGTGACTTTAGGTCACCCAAAGGTTTTCGAATTCTAAATAAGATTGGCAATATGAAATGTATCATGCGTCACATACTCTCCTAGTCCATTATCGAAAATGATGAAATGATTAGAAGCTTTAGGAGGTGGCATGTGGGAAAGGGAATCCAAGGTATTAGGATCTATGCAATTATCTTGTGAAGGATCAATAAGTATAGCCTTTCCTTTATCCTACTTAGAACTTGGATTCATGCCATACTGATAATTATAGCTTTGAAATTTGGTCTCAAGATGTTTGTAGTGTTCATATGGCTATAAATCTCTTGGAATATTCACTTCCATCCCTAAGTGGGAAAACTTGGTACATTGGCAACATTGATGAGACTACATGAATCTCATGTAACCAAGGTCTGTCTAGAAGCATATTGTATGATAAGTCAAGATCAAACAAATGGAAAAGTGTATCATGGGTCAAAGGCCCAATTATAATTGGAAAAATAATGGTGCCTTATGATTCTCTTTCCTAATTATCATAGGCTTTGATGGTTATTGTTTATGGTTGAATATATGCCATTGTGTAGTTAAGAAGCTTGATGAGCTTTAGAGACATTATGTTGAGGCCTGAGCCATTGTCTTTAAGGACACATTTCACTTTATGTCACTTTATATAAACTTCTATGTAAAATGGGTTATTATGGAGTGGGTCAAGGGAAGACATATTACTTTGGTTGAATGTGACTTTTTGGCCTGGAGCTAGGTGTCCAACCAAAGCTTGAAATTTATTAGGGGATATATCACTAGCAATAGTGGATTGGGTCAAAAACTCATTCAAGATGTTCTTGTGAATTATTAACATTTTTAACAAATCTAAAATAGAAATTAATGTTGGTGTGTATTCTGTAATTATTCCACAATATCAATTTTTTTATCTTGGTCAGTAGTGAATGGTTTATTTCAATGCTAAATGATTGGTTAAATGACATGCAAAGTGGCAGATGGTTATGGGCATATGATAGTAATATTTGACCTCCAAGTTATGATTACACAATCAAGATTAAATATTGGACCATCATTTCTAATAAATGTTGGGAATGGTGTGGGACTAGATAGGACAAGTCTTGATTATTGGTGCACTTGTATGTGGTCACATGGTAATGATGAGTTGTCAATATAAAGTCCCAAAGGGGAAGTCTTAGTTTTTTGGTTTGATTGTATGCACTCCTAGGTCAAAGAATAATTATCCATGTAATTTGGCTAAATGTTGTTGTTTAACAACAATCTAGGCTAATTAGTGCTTGGTGTAGGATTAATGGAGATGGTATTAATGCTATCCCCTATAATATGACCTACAACCCTATTACAATCATGTGCAACTACATGGTAGGTTTGTTGATTGTTACCATTATGACCTTGGTTTTGTCCATTATTCTATCATTGTGGGTTCTATTGCTAATTTTATTGATTCTGCTAGTTCATCTTTTGATTTTGATACTTGTTGGGTGAATATTTTATCATCAACTAATTGATGGAAAAATGGGTATATCAACCACATCACAAGGATATTTATATGGAAAATGGGTATATCTACCACAACGTAATGAGATAAATCTCTCCTCTCATCAAGGGGAGGTTCCCTATAAACTACTATATACTAATATAAACTGAAAATAGACTCAAGGATGAGATAACACCATCTATCTCTCTTTTTTCAGAGATGATGTTCACAAAGCAAAGGATAATTCTTGTGTAATTATTGAAGGCATTTCTCTTCTTTCAGAAATGATGTTTAGCAAATAGTAGGAAAACATCTTGGGTAGTAACTGGATCCAAAAGAAACCCACGAAAGCACAAAGTCTTTTGTTGTTCCTCTCACTGATTTAAGACTAAAAACATAGTAGAATGAAGTGCAACCCAAAGTCTCCACCTAAAACTACAATAGAGTAAAAGATTATGAAAGATAAGGGGAGCTCAAAGATATCTAATATCCTTTACAGTGAAACATAAAACACACAGACTAAAGACAATTATGGTAGCACAAAGTCTCCCACAATCGGCTTTAGGACATCTTCTAGATTATCTCCACTAGTTCTACATATTTGATCAAATGAACAAGACTATATTTAGGAAAAAGACATAAGAACAATTTCCTAGATAACACAAGTTATTTCAACACAAAGTTTGAAAGGTCACTTGCTTTCTCATTCAACTGATAAAATACGATTAACAATCTGATCTCAAAGTCTCAAGAATGCCTTTCAATTTGGGCAAAGTTTTGCTTCTGATAACAGAGATATCTCTCTTCTATAAACTGAGATATTACAATATATAGCCTCCAAAGAAAGACTTTGGCACTCCTTTTCACAAAATGACCCATGTTGTATTCAATGCATTGGACAGGGGAAGTTTTGTGTAAGGGCTATACTAGAGTAGGTTACCAGCCTTGACTTTGGCATTTTGAATCATATCAAATGTCTTCTCCAAAGCATGGGTTGCCTAGTCTTCTTTATGATGATTACACGGCTGTCCATTCACCTTTACTCAATGAAAAAAGATAGGCCATGCCATTGAATTCTTGCACTCTCTAATATCCACTTGGTAGACTTCTCCACCTACTGGAATAACTCTCTTGTAGATATTTCTAGATTCTCTACAACTTTTCCTCTTTCCTTGCTATATTTTGTCTCTTCCTAGTGATCTAAGCTCTTGGGGCTAACTTCTCACTTTCTATTGGGTCCTTCATCTCCTTTCTCAATTGGTCACTGAGTTTGTTCCTAGGGTTGGACCATTTGAAAATCAATGGTTATTCTATTGTTCTAAATTTGATGTCTGTGGGGACATCATTGGTCACTAGTCACTTGAACCATTTTGAACCTTGAACCTCAAACCTTTCAGAATTCACCAGTTCAATGGTTCAGTGGTTAAGTGGTTCAATATTTTTTGCAAAGAGCCACATTCACTTTGTCTTCTTTAGGAGTTCAATGTGTCATTCAACCAATTATTTGAACCATTTGGTTAAACCTTCTTTTGGAATATTTCACTTGAACCTTCCACTCAAACCTTCTGATCAAACTTTAAACCTTTAAACACATTGAAGATTTAAACCTTTTGAACCTTTGAACCCTTTGAAGTGGAGTTCAATGGATCAATGGTTCATTCCTTATCTTTGAACCCTGCCATTGAACACTTTTGATTGAACCTTGGTGATAAACCATCCTTACAATTTTTTTAAGAAAAGCCTTAAGTGTTTTGAAATTTTTTCTTGTGAAAGCCTACATGTTAAACTTGTGATTTCATTATCTGAAAAGGCTTGTGCAACTAAATAACTTGACTGCTTAGAACATTTTTAAAAAAAAGAAGAGACCATTTTTGGACTGTAGGACCAAAATTACCAACCGATTGTCCACAAAAATAGGTGACAAATTTTGGGAACAACAGCTGGCTCTAGTTGGGGAACTTCCATTGATTGTAAAAAATGATCGGAGGGAGTAGAATCTAAACTCTAAGTGCCTTCATCCATGCCATTTGGCTATGAAGTCATGCCACCCAAAAAAGAGAAAGATGCCAAAAAATGAAATGAACAACACAAAATAAAAAAAGACTATACATATGTACAACTGATCTTGTCTAATAATTCAAAAATTGAAGTGCTTCAGATGCTACCCACTGTGAGGCAGTGAAAATGGCATGCCATCTTGATATTTTAGCAAGAAAATATTCTCACCATTGAATCAATGGATGGAAAATAGACCTCTCCACAAGGAATCCAATTTTCCATGCATTCTTTTTGGTTCTCTCCTCTTGTACCACAACAAGACTTGATCTCCAATCTAAAAATCATGAATCCTTGCTTTCTGGTTGAAGAGTTTCTTTACCAAACTTTGATGTGCAGCAATATGGTCCACTACCATAGTTTATTGCTCATTTAGTTTAGTCAAGCACATGATTCTCTTGTCGATATAATTTTTAAATGTTTGATCTTCGATTGCCTTTGCCAACTTCAGTGTTGGTAGTTCTAGGGTGATTGGTATCTCTGCATTCAAACTATACATAAGTTGAAATAGTGACATACTTATTTCCCTCTTGGGTGTAATCCTATCTTCCAATAGAGCATCAAACAATGGTTTATGCTAGGTTATTTGATTGTCATCTACCAGCTTCCTGATAATGGTCACCAGATTCTTGTTACTTGATTCTACTTGATCATTTCCTTGCAGATAATATTTAGAAGAGTGGGAGAGGATAATCCCATAATAGTAGCAGAACTGGGTAACCTCATGAGAAGAGAAACAAGCAAAATTGTTTGTTACAATCTTGGTTAGGACTCCAAACTAGGATATAATATTTTCCTTGAGGAAATTACATACCACTTCTGACATAGCATGCTTTACTATAATGGCTTCCACCCACTTGTTAAAGTAGTCTATGGTTGTGAGAACATAGTCATGTCTAGCACTTGAGGATGGGTTCACAGTGATAATGAAATCAATACCCCATTATTGAAATGGCTCTTTGATCACCACTAGCTTGAGAGGTAATGTGACCAACTTAGGTTTCCTAATGAACTATTGACATAACTCACATCTACGCACCCAAGTGTATGCATCTTGAAATAGAGTAGGCCAATAGTACCTAGCTCATAGAATTTTATGAGTAGTCACAGGTGCAAAAAAAGGTCCTCCACAAGACAAATTATGGAAAGACTCTAGAAGTTTACTCTGTTGCATTCTATCCACACAACGAAAGAATACCCCATCAAGGCTCCTCTTGTACAAACTATTGTGCTATAAGACATAATTAACATCTTTCAATCTGATAGTTCTCTTTTCTTTATGAGACAGGTGTGTAGGACACTCACCATAGGTAAGGAAATGAGTGATATTGAAATACCACTCATCAGTAGTAGTGACAAAAAGACCTGTAGGCATGTCTTCATCCTCTATTTCTTCATGTCCTATTTTCTCTAGTATGTTATCAACAATTAATTGGTAGAGACCTCTTCCTTGCACAAGTTTCATAGATTTTATAACAAGATCAAACTCCTAAATTTTGGCAATCTAATTGTCTCTTCTATTACTAAACTCCTAATGAGTCAAAATGGATTTTACTATTTTATCAGGCACTAAAGCAATAGTATGTGATTTCAAGATGTAGAATCAAAAGTGTTTCACCACCTTGACCATAGCATAAGCATGTTTCTCTATGTTTGAATATTTCAATTCATGAGCTTTGAGAGGATAACTCATGAAAGATATAGGAGATTCCATACCTTCTTTATCCTGATAAACCAAAATGGTTGAAAGTGTGTGTTCAGAGGCATAACTGTATATCATGAAGTCCTTGGTATAATCCAGACAAACCAAGATTGGGGAATGGGTGATAGCTTCCTTGATATCTTCAAATGCTGACTTACCTTCTTTAATATAATGGAAAGTAGCTTTTACCTTCATCATGTCGACAATGTGGCGAGTCTTCTCTGTGAATTTAGGAATGAATCTTCATAGAAAATTCACCTTTCGAAAGAAAGAATGAATTGCAGTCTTACTAGTAGGAAGAGTAAGCTCTTAGATGGATTTGACTCTTTCTGAGTCAATTTTTATGCCTTCTCGAGATACAGTGTGATTGAGAAGTTTCCCCTTTGTAACTCTAAAAATTGATTTTTTTATTAAGGGAAATGCCATTCTATCGACATCATTCCAACACTTGTTATATGTTATGCACATGATCAGGATGATGTTTGGAAAAGATGGTCAAGTCATCCAGATATACCATAATGAACTTTCCTATTTCATTTCTAAAGGTAATATCCATTGCTCTCTGGAAGGTGGTGCTAGCATTGATCAAATCAAAAGGCATTCTATAATATGCAAAGGTTCCCTAAGGTGTAGTGAAAGCAGTTTTATGTTGGTCTACTTCACTAACTTCCACTTGATTATACCTTAAAAAATCATCTAACATTAATAACATCTCTAAGCCAGTCACTGTCTGCAGTACTTTATTTATGATGGGCAGGGGATATTTGTCCTTTAGAGAGGATTGATTTTGTCAGGGGATCTATAACTCTACCAATTAGAGCACAATTGATTACTTTCTTATATGCAATTAAACACAGAATTATACCAGAATGATAAAGTAGCTAGAAACTTGAGACAACAAAGAATTTGAGAGACAATACACACTCTTGTATTAAATACTACTAGAAGAAAATACAATAAGGAAGATGCCACTTCTTCCTCCACCTCAAAGGCTTACCACACCTCAAGACCTTCCTCCCTCTCTCTCTTGCTCAACACAACAACTCTAAAGCCTGAGTTGCTATCCCTCCTTGAATGCTTTAGCTAATCTCCTTGACCTTACACCTGTAGATCTCCTTGACCTTGCTAGCTTCAATGCTTTTACTTGACTTAGAATGATTACAATACATGCCTTATGGGTCTATGAATAAGATCCCATGCTTACAAAAATAGAACTCTAACTACTAAAATTAGACACACAGCCCGCGACTTAAATTAGCCCCTTAGCATGCAAACACTCGATTCAACTAACTAACTGTTCGTGCAACAAATAGTTCTGGACCGCACAGGGGACTGATGCCAGTCCCTGTTTGTCTGGTTCTGTCGATGTTGGCTGACTCCCTGCCGTCACCGGTTTCCTTCTCGACTTTCTGTGACTGACGTCGGTCATGCTGCCGATGTCGGTTCCTCTGGTTCTTCAGCATCCTTCCTCTTGTGTCTGCAAACAGTTGAAGCTTTTAGCTCCACACCACAACAGATTTAAGTTCTTAAAATCAACATAGAGGAAAATTTACCCATTCTTTTTACTCATAGGGACTATGTTCACAATCCAGGTGGAATGATGGGTTGGAAAAATTATCCTTGCATTTAACATTTTTTGGATCTCAAAAAGAATAGTACCTGATATCCTAGGGTTGTATTGCCTTTGATTCTACTTATGAGGTAATGAACCAAATTTGAGAGGAATTTCATGCCAAATTTCTTTAGGCCTGAGAGATTTTAGATCATCATAGGAGTACGCCAAAACATCAATGTAATAGCAAAGTAGAGTAGTGAATTTGATATTTTCATCAGAAGTGCAACAATTTCAAATGTTGACCATTTTGGAATTTTCTTCATTACTCAAATTTATTTGATCAAACTCTTGAGAGGAACTTGAATCCATTTGTTGCTACTTGATGAACCTATCATGCTTATCAAATAGTTTCTCAAGGAAAACCAATCCCTTTGGGATTTTATTCCCTTTGAGCTGAAGGAATTCTTCACCAATTTTTGAATTTGTTTCAGGAGCTGATTCCCATGGTGGAGACTTATTGCCTTCAAAATAAATCTCCTAAAAGCTATCTATTTATTCCATAAAAGCAATGATTTAATTATCACTATTAAATACTTTCTAATGGTTGGCATTATTAGGTACACTTGGTCAAAAGACCAGTTAGATAGTGTACTTGTTCTCTTTAAAATCTTGGTGAGAAAACATGAGGGTTATAGAGATGGCCAAGGAATCTACTCGATCATTGAATTCTCTAGGCACCACAGAAGTACTAAAAGCATCAAAACCTTCAATACAGTTCCATACAAGATTGTGATAATGTCACAATCTTTCATTCTTAGTTTTATATAGGTTCCTCACCTGACAAACCACCAATTTAATATCTCCTTTGGCATGAAGGAGCTTAACACCTTTATCTTGAGCATATTTCAATCCAAGCAACAAAGATTCATACTTAGTAGTGTTGTTGGTGTTTCTGAGCTACAACTTGTATGAATAGGGGAAAATATCTCCTTGTAGAGATATCAAAAAAAAATTGGCTCTAGAATTGGTAGAAGAATTACTGCCATCAAATTCTAAGATCTAAACATCATTAGAATCTGATCTCCTTTCAGATTTTACTTCATTTGGGAGGGGAGATCCTTCTTCATCTAAACTATGCTATATCAATTCTTCTAATTTTTTATCTAAACTTTTTGAATTATCCTTAGTAAAATTTTATCTGATGAAATAGAAACATTTTCTATAGATAGAAAGTAGTTACCCATTCCTGAGGATTCAAATAAGATTTGAGATTTAGGGTCTGATGTTTGAGTGACAATGTACTTTGCCTCCTTCTAAGGAAGTAGCCTTTACATGATGACCTTGATAGGGATCCTCACCTCAGACAGGTCCATGCTCAACTCTCCACCAACATCCTTGAAAAATGTTCATCTAAGTAGAATGCTATAGGAAGTTGGAACATCGGCCACCAAGACTGTCATTTTAATCTTTTTTATGGGAAGGCCACAAATGCAAATTAAGCATATTTGATCTGACCCAAAAGTGGCACTTGTTTTCCATGGAGAAACATCTCCCAAAAGTTTTAGTCAAAGTGAGACTGAGAGAGTCTGCTACCTTGGCAGGTATAACATTGTCAGAGGTGCCGGAGTCTATTATGTAGTTGCTCAACTTATGACCATTTATCAATAAGGAAACATAGAAAAGTTCTATTTTCTTAGGGGCAACAGGAGGAGTAATTATAATATTGTTTTGGGTGGATGTGTTCTTTGGGGGATCATGAGTTACCTTTGAAATATCTTGTCCTACAAGGATGGTTTTGTTCTTGATGCATTCAACTAACCTATCCAACTGCTTAGGGTTGGCTTGTAAGTATTTAAACTCAGACATTTAGATCTTGGTCTTCCTAGTATGGTTAATTATATTAAATGATTGAAAAGAACTAGGAATAGAGGAAGGAAGTCCATCATTTTGATTTTTATGGGGTGTGGTACTAGTCTGAGAAATAGAAGCAGAACGTACAAGATTTTTTGAGGCACTTACTTTTTTATTGATCATTGAGTCCTTTAATTGGAAGGGCAGAGAAGTCCCCCATTTAGCAATTTAAAATTTTGGTCGAGATTTTTCCCCTATTTTTTCCTTATCAACTTGTTGAGTTGACTAGTTCTAGGACCTGGTAAATACAATGTATGATCCATCAGACACTTCTCTCTTACTTCTAGCTTCATCCTGGTAATTCAAGAAACCAATATTGGAGTCACTAGCTAATTCTTCTTCTCCTTCTATGAAGAGATTAACATCATCTTCTTGATCAAACTCAGGGTGGAAAGAGGACTCATCTTTAGCTTCAAGATAACCAACTACTAAGTTAGGTGGTGCTGCTTCAATGGCAAGCTTCCCCTGTGAAGGAGGAAGATGATTTAGTTTCCCTTAATTTTTGGTAACATTGCCTTGATATGACTGCTTGAGAAGCATCTTCCTTGGTATATCTTGATAAGAAGGAGGAGTAGACATCCCTTGTGTCATTTACTTTTTTATAGCTAGCAACTCATTTACTAGATTTTGCACCATAGGATCAGTGGTGCCTATAGAAGAATTATTGGAAGATGAGGAAGATTTATTTCTATTATGATCTCTTCTTATCTTACATGCTAGTATAAGATCATCATCAACCTCAGTAGCCAAATCTTGAGCTATAGAAATGTCTATGTGGCCAACCCACCTCAATAAGAAACTCACTTCAGGAAGCTGAGAACTTATGAAGAATCACTTAAGATTCTCAGGTGTTGGCTAAACAATTGTAAGAATCTTGTTCCTTTGCTTGTCAAATTTAGCTATGAAGTCTTGCATGGGTTCATGAGGTTCCTTGTTCATTTGCACAAGCTGAGATAACAGGGCATGTGCATCTTCTACAAGCTTGAATCTAGCCTCAAACTTGGCCTTGAGAGTGTTCCAATCAGTTACAGTCTGAGCTTACAGATGATAAAACCAATCTGCTATAGTGCCTTGTAATGTTTCTAAAAATAGTCTGACTACTATGTCTTCATATTTGATGCCTATCACACCATAGGCTATGTAGAAGGCTATAATATACTTATCAAGATGAACTCTCCCATCATCATAGAACTTGGAAAAATTATTCCTTGAACTATAGGGTAGTTCATGTAAAGGTGGGGTTAGATTCAGAGGGCCAAAAGTGTTACCCCACGAGCCTTGGGCTACCATGATATGACAATGGAAAAGAGGGATAAAAAATATTTGTGGGATATGTATAGACAAAGCTCTGCTAGTAGAGGAAAGAGAAGCTTTGCCTGGTAATGGAGACCTGATGTTTATAGGAAAAAAACTCTTGGCTCATTGAAGGTGAGCTGGTGGAGGAAACAGATCAAAATTACTTTGCTGCACCAACTCAAATATAGGGTCAACAATACCTTGAGCTCTCTGGCTTTGTGTGTATGGTGGATCTACTAGAGTATAGAATGGAAATGGAAAAGAACTGGAAATGTTTCAATTTGAAGCTTGAGGCTTCAAATTGTGCATTCTTCCCCAGTGGAGTCACCAAAAATTGTTGGGTGAATATTTTTTCATCAACTAACTAACAGCAAAATGGGTATATCAACCACAACATAAGAAGATTTATACAACAAAATGGATATATCCACCATAGCATAATTAGATAAATCTCTCCTCTCATCAAGGGGAGGTTTCCTATAAACTACTATATACTAATATAAATTGAAAATGGACTCAGGGGTGAGATAACACCATCCATCTCTCTTTTTTCAGAGATGATATTCACAAAGAAAAGTAGAATTCTTGTGTAATTACTGAAGGCATTTCTATTTTTTTAGAAATGATGTTTAGCAAATAGTAGGAAAACTTCCTCGGTAGTAACTAGATCCACAAGAAACTCATGAAATTATAAAGTCTTTCATTGCTCCTCTCACTGATTTAGGACTAAAGACATAGTAGAATGAAGTGCAGCCCAAAGTCTCCACCTAAAACTACAATAGAGTAAAAGATTACAAAGGATAAGGGGAGCTTAAAGTCTCTACAATATCCTTTACACTGAAACACAAAACACACAGACTAAAGACAATTATGGCAGCACAAAGTCTCCTAGAGTCAACTTTAGGACATCTTCTAGATTATTTCCACTAGTTTTGCTTATTTGATCAAATAGACAAGACTGTATTTAAGAAAAAAGACATAAGAGCAATTTCATAGATAACACAAGATATTTCAACACAAAGTTTGAAAGGTCACTTACTTTCTCATTCAACTGATAAAATATGATTAATAATCTAAGCTCAAAGTCTCAAGAATCCCTTTCAATTTGGGCAGAGTTTTGCTTCTGATAACAGAGAGATCTCTCTTC
Source organism: Torreya grandis (assembly GCA_037957365.1). Taxonomy (NCBI): domain Eukaryota; kingdom Viridiplantae; phylum Streptophyta; class Pinopsida; order Cupressales; family Taxaceae; genus Torreya; species Torreya grandis. The sequence goes on from JARHVA010003182.1 coordinate 1,353,698, forward strand.
TACAAACTGAGAGATTACAATATATAGCCTCCAAAGAAAGACTTTGGCACTCCTTTTCAAAAAAAGACCCATGATGTATTCAATGCATTGGACAGGGGAAGTTAAATACAAGGGCTATGTTGGATCAAGTTACCAGCCTTGACTTTGGTTTTTTGAGTCATATTGAATGTCTTATCCAAAGAATGGGTTGCCTGGTCTTCTTTATGATGCTTACATAGCAGTCCATTCACCTTTATTCAATGAAGAAAGAAAAGCCATGCCATTGAATGCTTGTGCTCTCTAATATCCACCTGGTAGACTACTCTACCTACTAGAATAACTCTCCTGTAGATATTTCTAGATTCTCTACAACTTTCCCTCTTTCCTTGCTATATTTTGTCTCTTCCTAGTGTACTAAGCTCTTAGGGATAACTTCTCACTTTCTACTGGCTCCTTCAGATCCTTCCTTGGCAGGTCACTGAGTTTATTCCTAGGTCTACACCATTTGAAAATCAATGGTTATTCCATTTTCCTAAATTTGATATCTATGGGGATGTCACTGGTCACTTGAACCATTTAAAACCTTGAACCTTGAACCTTTTAGAGTTCATCGATTCAATGGTTCAGTGGTTCGATGATTTGGCGGTTCAATATTTATTACAAAGAGCCACGTTCACTTAGTCTTTTTTAGGAGTTCAATGTTTCATTGAACCAATTGTTTGAACCATTTGGTTGAACCTTCTTCTGGAATCTTCCACTTGAACCATCCTCTTGAACCTTTTGCGCGAACCTTTCGATCGAACTTTGAACCTTTAAACATGTTGAAGCTTTGAACCCTTTGAACCTTTGAACCATTTGAACCTTTAAACCCTTTGGAATAGAGTTCAATGGTTCATTCCTTATCTTTGAACCCCACCATTGAACCCTTTTGATTGAACCTCAGTGATGAACCATCCTTACAATTTTTCTAAGAAATGCCTTATGTATTTTGGAATTTTTTCTTGTGAAAGCCTACCTGTTGAACTTGTGATTTCCTTAGCTAAAAAGGATTGCACAACTGAATAACTTGACTACTCAGAACATTTTTTGAAAAAGGAAGAGACCATTTTTGGCCTATAGGACCAAAATTATCGACCGGTTGTCAACAAAAACAAGTGACAGATTTTGGGAACAACAATATTGTTGATTTTATTATTGTACTAGTCATTATTATTATTGTTGATTATTTTGTTGCTACTGATTATTATGCCAAGGAAAAAGGTTTTTGTAAATCTCAAGAGTTTGATTGGAAGTGGAAGCACCATTATCCAATGTTATGTCCCCATTCTCCAACATATTCTCAATTAAATGCTTAATTTGGAAATATCTTCATAGATTATGCCTATTGACCCGATGATAGTCACAAAATTTATTTTAATGATACCAATTAGGATATAAAATGCCTTGTTGATAATGCTTTGGTATAGTCCAAATAATTAGATTAGAGACAACAAGATTGCAAACTACAAACTCAATAGGTTCTCCTAGGTCACTAAAGACATGACGTGTAGGCACAGTTCTCCTAGGAGGAGGGGTTTGCAATGGTAAAATCTATTGTATTTTTTTTTACAAATCTTGGTTGTTGTACTTGAGACATTGGTTGGAGAGGTTTTTGGGTATAAGTAAGCTAAAAGTGTGGTGAAGATGATGTTTTCACCATTTGAACATGATGGGATTCAATTACTCCATTTCTCACTACATTCCTATTGTGGTTAAATTGCTTTGGTCTTTCTTGGTTATTGGTCTGTGCTAGTTGTGATGCTTGCACTTGAATGGGATGTTGATTTTTTCCATTTCCCTAATTGGTACCTTTATTTTTATTAGTTTAATTAAGCTTGATGACTCTTTTATTAAAAAGCACTTGCTTGATCAACAAACCTTTATCAATGATCTCTTTGAAAGTAGTTCCAAATGATAAGCCATCTCACTATCTAAATTTTTGGTAAACATAATGAATAATTATTTATCTAGTAAATTATAGGTAAAATAGCTTGCAAGGGCTCTTCATTGCTGTAGATAACTTATAAAAATCTTGCCAACCTTTTGATTTGCTTGTGTTAAGTCCACTAATGAAATCTCATGGTCAATATTATAATAAAAGTGTTGCACAAACTTATCAAAAAGATCATCAAAATCTGTTATTGAATTTTTGGGCAACTTTAAAAATCACTACAAGGCTTGTCTTGTAGACACCTAAATCTGGTCACTGATAAACTCCAATTAGGCTTCTAACCAATTTCCACCCAAAGTGCATAATTTGGGCTAAAAACACTAAAGTGAATTAAATGAGTTGAAATTGATATATTTAAGTGCCAACTTTGGCCAGGTTATCCCTAAATGGGGCAATGCAATTTTTGGGCCAGCTAACTTTGATCAGATCATTTTGAGTTAAAATGCCAATTTTGCACCTAGGTGCTCTAGATTGATATTTCCTATCAAATCTCTTACACAAGACATGTGCCTCAATTATTTTCCATTGGTAACCTATTAAATTTGATAATGGATCTAATGCATTTAACATCACCTTCTAATTCCAATCTAATCAAATTTTGAACTATTAATAAGGTATTCTGATCAATTTGAGTAATTTGTGCACAAAGTGCTTAATCATGCTTAAGATCTAATTAATCCAAATCAAGGAATAATTAATAATTACATGGAAAATTGTTAAATACTTGTTTTTAAAAATGAATATTAAATATTTGCATCATCAGGTGGCCTCATTTCTTGGGAAGACATCCCTAGGCCATAAATGCCACAAATATCAAGATTTATGCCCTCTATGCCTCATCAATACCTTCCATGATGCCCTCCATGCCTCTTAATTCCCCCTTCTTAAAATTTCATGATGAAGATAATTATAAAATTAATTCCAATAATTAAATTAATCCTTAATCAAACATCTCAATCTCAGGATGGATGATTTAGGTTGATTTTAGACATTCTCAAAAATATATAAATAGAGAGGCCATGACCATCATTTCTAAGTTTTGATAATGCAAAGTTATAATGCATAAATGATTCCAAAAGCCATTGTAATTAGTGTTAACATGCCAAAGTGATGTCAATCCAAGCCAAGCCACAAGCCAAAGGTGCCAAGGAGAGATGGAGGTAGTCAAGCTTCCATTGTCAAGGACTTCATGAGCACAAGCCAAGAAATCCACTACAATAAGAATTTTGGAGCATCCAAGAAAGGTAAAAGAGGGTTTTTTACATTTTAGTTGTTTATTTTATTCATGTTTGTTAACTAATCTCTCCCTAGTGTCCAGGCCTAGAGATGTTATGCTAGTTAGTGTGTTTCTTTCATTTTATTTTTATTTTGAAAATAACACCATACTAACCATCATCTCTTGAGTCAAATTCTTAAATTACATTATGGCATGCCTAGTGGGGTTAGATGCATCTCACACCAAAATAAGATTAATTTTCAACTTTAAAATATTCATTTGGACCTTTAAAACTCTTGTAAATTGATTTTCTAAATTGATTTTGTCATTTTTGTTTGCCACAGTTTTACATAGTAACTAACATCAACAAGTAAGACTGACATCGGTTACATATCTTAACCAACATCAGTTAGTAAAATTGACATCAGTTGTATACCTACCATTGGTTATATTGGCATAACCGATGTTGGTTAGATAATCGACATCAGTTAGAAAATGTCACCATCATTGATTATATAAACTGATGTCAGTCACTATGTTTTTCTTACAACATAGACCTGAGAGCTCTTTTTCCAAATTTCATTATTTCAAAACAAAAAGAGCTTCAAAGCTAAAGTATATGCTGACATTTTTATTGTAGGACCAAGCTTGACATTTGACAAAAACATGTTTAGATCACCTTTTGCATGCTTAAAAATGAATTAGGAATGTTATTTTGGTGTTTAAAGTAACATTTAAGGTTCTTAAATAAGTGTTTTTAGCATTAGTTTTCAAAGTTACAACTAAGACCAAGGGTTAAAATAAACACCACCTCATTTTTTGAATTTGGGCTTAAAAATGAACTCACATTTCCAAGATTTTTTGTGTTCAATTAGATGTTTAAGTTTGATTTTGTTTGGAAAAAAGAGGGATGCCACGTGTATGATCTTCCATTTATCCCCTTTAGGGAACCCTTAGAATCAAAAACACCATTCTTATTGTAAAAATCTTAGTCTAAGGCTTAGAAAGAATGTCATCTAAAGCACCCCCTAGAAACTTGTCAAAGTTTGGGTGACCTTAAAAATGATCCTAAAGTCTTTCTCTTAATCTTTTATTTTCATGCAAACTTGGCTTACGAGGGGGACATCATTACCTCCCATGAGTTCTTTAGGGAAGCTTTGACCTAGAGTTTCTTCACCTGGTATTGACTTCACTTGTTTCTAATTTGAGTTACACATGGGACATATCTACATTTGGACATTGCACTACACTAAGCGAATAACAAGATGTAGTGGTTATAAAAAGGACTAGACTTTTTTACAACTAGTCAATGCCACAATCACCTAATTTCCATGCTTGTCTTTTGCATCGTTTGACATGAAAGTCATTATGCAATTTATTCTGTTAGAATAATTGAAACCTTGCTAGTTTTAGTCAACCCCATTTTGTCATATTCTTTCTAGGATTTGGATGGTTATACTTAGTGTATTTTAGTTATTTTTACTTGGTATGTTTTGAGACTAAAACTTGTTTGTTTGTTCATAATTCATATCAAAACCAATTTGTCTATACGTCACTTTTTTTTTATCTAAAGAGGCATTATGATAGCCATTTTACACCACACTTATGCCTTGAAAGTTTTGCTAAACTTGTTTGTGTGTGTGTCATTTGAGTTGAAAAGGGTAGTGTTATGCTTCCCAAATCACATTAAAACCATTTTTCCTTTGAATATTTTGAAGCATAACATAGATCACATAATTCGAGCATGTTTACTCTATTAGGATTCTCAATTTGTTTCAAGACTTGTTTCACCTTCTATCAATAACCATTTATTTCAAACCATTTTATATATACCATTTGGACCTTTGTCTTGTGTTGTCATAATGTCCAATTTTTTCTAGCTTGTTTGGACAAATCCTAGTTTTCAACATTGAGTTTTCAATTAACCTTCTCAAGTTTGGATTCAAACATTGATTGATTTCTGTTTAGGCCTCAATTCAAAGGGATGATACATTGATCTTTCTCTTTTAGGTTGCATAACTTTAGTTAATTAATTACCCAAAATTAAATCTTGTCATCAACTTGACAAGATTAATTTTAAAAGGTAGTTTTATGCATGGGAAGAGATAATGTTGATGTTATCTCACCCATAAATCATAACCCTCTTGATGTGGGTTTGGTTGATGTACATGGTGATGAAGAGGGGAGGATGTGATCATCTAGATGGATGGAGGGTATTTTTGAATCCTTGAAGGTAACAAGGTTGGAAAGTTGAAGAGCTCTGACAAAGGCTACTAGAGGTTGCATAACTTCAATTAATTTTAAAAGCTAGTTTTATGTATGGGAAGAGATAATGTTGATGTTATCTCCCTCATAAATTGTAAACCTCTTGATGTGGGTTTGGTTGATGTACATGGTAATGAAGAGGGGAGGATGTGATCATCTAGATGGATGGAGGGTATTTTTGAATCCTTGAAGGTAACAAGGTTGAAAATTTGAAGAGCTCTAACAAAGGCTATTAGAGGTTATGGATCTTCTAGTTGAACCTCCATTGATTATAAATACTATATCATCTCTTCTGTATCATTGTTTGTGCCTTTATTTGGGAAAACATAGTCTTTCTTAAAAAAGCCTTTTTTCTTATGCCTTATGCCAACTGATCATGTTTATGTTTGATTTCGTGTGTTGAGTTTATGTCAAAGTTGTTTCCAAACTTGTTAGATTAAATAAAATCACATCAACCTTTGTTTCAAGTCTAAATTTTGACACCATTTAGTTAAAAGTCCTAGCTTATGCTTGTTTATTTGAGCCTAGATTTTGACTCCATGTTTGGACAAAAGACCTAGAAACACAACTTTTCTCTTTCTTAGTTTAGACCTTGTTTGGAACACTTTGACCTAGACCTTTGACATGCCAGTTTTTATTCAGAAACTTGAAATTTTATGCATATAACATTTGACATTAGAAATTTATTGTTAGAATATTTTATGCCAAGTCTTATCACAAATCATTTTGGAGATACAGTTACACTTTTAGACCATATTGGAGATACAACTCTACCCCTTCAACCAAGTTAGACCAAGTTTGAACCATTTATCCTTTGGATAGTTTTACAGAGTTTGTATAGATCTAAGACTTTTTATTTTAGATATTTCATCATTTACGTGGATATATCTAGCTACACTTATGGTGGAGTCATGTATAATATAACTTATGTTAGAATGGTCGCACAAAATCCCACTAAGAACCCTTATAGAGAAAGATTTTCTAAGAAGTTTTATTAATCTCCATACAATACTCCATATGGGGAACATAGTAAAAATCCAAAAATCCAAACCGAGACCTTGATTGGCATGAAGAGGCTTGTGAGGAGGACTTTATAGACCCAACTATAGATAATGTTATTTGGGAAATGAATCCATACCCTCTTGTAAATAATTAGTACATGGAACATAGTCAAGAACCAGCTTATGAGCCAACTCAAAATTGGGATGATATGGTTTATGAGGAAGACTTGGATGCTTTGGCTCATGTAAGTAATCAGACTCCATCACATCATACCATTTTTATTCTAGGACCACAATTTTGCACTATTCTCATACCAAAACCTCATTCTTTGGCTTATGCGAGCAACCAAGCTCCACAACACCCAACTATTTCTATACCAAGACCTCATCCTTTGGCTTATGTGAGCAATCAAGCTTCAAAACACCCCTTCATCATTCCAGGACCTAGTCCTTTAGCTTATGTGGGTAATCAAGCCCCAAAATGCCATATCATTACCATTTCAAGACTTCATCTTTTGGCTCGTGTGAGAAATCATGCTCCCCAATGCCCTACCATTATCCAAGCATAGACCATTCCTCATCCAATACCAATCCCATCCAAACCTCAACTAATCCAATCCTTCAATGACTAAGTTGTGTTCAAAACTGGTATCTTCTAACTCATTGGAAGCTAAGGCCAAAATAACTAATCAATTTGATATTTTTCTATTGAATCAACCATTTGTGATAAATTAACCTATGATAAATCAACCTATGATGAATTGCCTATTGATCCTATACCACTTGTCAAGGAGACTCACTCTAATGAGCCAATATTTGTTGTGTCACTTCTTAATGATTATAATCACCTTTGGGAAAATCATTACCTCGACTATGTGCCTATTTTTCAAGGGCCTCATATTGACAAGCGAACCTCTAATGAGTTGTCTCTTGACTTTTTTCCCATCTTAGAGGAGTCTCACGTTAAAAAACTAGTCTTTGTGGAGCCCATCATGCTATTACAAGTTATTACTTATCCAATACCAAGCATTACACAAGACATCATTATAACAAAGTACCCATCAGATAAAGAATCAGAATCAAAGTTAGGTTCTATTCTTAAACCAACATTAGATTTACCATCAAAATTTGAATCAACATCAGTCTCAACATCAGATTCAAAGTCCTTTGAGTTAGAATCAGATTCAAAAGAATAATATGTTCATGGTTGTTACAACATTGGTTATGAATGCCTCATAAATCAATTTGAATATATTTGTGATCCTTCTACAATTTTTGAGGATGAGTACTTTAGCTTTGACCAAGTTATCCTAGTATCTTCTATGATGATTGTGAAACCTATCCCCATTCCATTACTATTCCAAATTCCATTACCATCAACCAAAATACCCATATCATTGACATTACATCTCCCACCAGTGTCAATTGGGATTGAGAGAATCACATTTTGTTGAACTGCATCTGTGGTGGCATAGTAGTTGAAAAAGAGAAAGGAGGTTAAGACCACATTTATATATCACAAGAACACTCTTCTAGTGAAACCTTTTTGGAGGCACTAGGGAACAATCAAATTCATAACTTAGCAACTTCTAGTGAAACTTTATTAGAAGTGCTAGAAGATAATCAAAGTTGAAAGTCAACATTCCTTAGTGAAACCTTATTGGAGGTGCTATGGGACAATCAAGACAAAGTCATTTGTGAAAACCTATTTGAGGCACCAATAGCTGAGCACAAAATTTCTTCACTGCTTGATGAAGACAAAATCAAAGATCAAATAAAAATAGCTTCCAATCTACAACCTAATTATATAGTAGCTACTCTCAAGATGAAGTGACCAAAAAATCTGGTGGTTCTATTGAGATAAAATGTCTTTGGCCTCATCATAGCCAAAATTATGTCAAATTTGGCATCAACAACATTACATGTGACTAAACATATCAATCTTCATTTGTCTCCCAACCATTCCACATTCCATTATCATCTGTCATTCCATTTCACAATCAAACCTACCATCCATTATTTGTCCCTATTTACCATCCATGGTTTTATTTTCTTTTGTAGAGGCTACAAAGATACCTTATCTTGACACTTAATGGAATTAAAATCAATGACCAATTAAGATCATAAAATCATTTTGACCACTAGATTTGTAGACCATTTTTGAGCTATTCAGATGAGGTGTGGGATAGTAATTAACATGATTTTTATTTTTATTTTTTTTGTATCATTTTTTAGTTAGGCCATGAATCTCCCCATCAGTAGGAACAATAGAATCAAAAACCACACCTAGGCCAAAAACATGTACCATACCATTTCATTTTCCATATGCCATTGATCATTACTACATATCCTTTTTCCATTTTCACATATTCTTGCCATTTAACCTATCACTTGGGGGAAACCCTCTTACCATTTTATAAAATCTATCTAGACCATCATTATTTGTAGCAATGCCATTCCATCCTATCATTCCATTCCTATCTAGACCAAAGCCTATTTTAAGTCATCCTACCTAATCCTATTCTAATCTTGTTTTCTTTGGTTCTTACCACATCTTTTGTGGGGAGATTTTAATTACGTTTCAAATATCAATCTAATACATGTTTCAATGATAGTCTATGAAAGTAGTGTGATATTTGATCTGGTAAGGTATCTTTCATTTTTCGTCCTATATTAGGTTTGTTTATGTGAGCCTGATTATAACCATCTATGGAAAAATCAATGTTTCACTAGTCTTGCTACTAATAATAACCATCTATGGTAAAATTAGTATCATTGACCTATACCATTGTATCCTAGTTATAACCACTTATGGACAAACTAAGGGCAATATTTGTTTATCATGCATTACCACATCACTTTACCATCACTATTTTCATTTGTCAAATTTAAGAACTTGTTGGGACCTAGTTGGTTTTTCTTCACCTTTTGTGTGGATGGAATTACTATGACTTGAGGTCATTTTAAGACTATGTGGGTTATGCTCAATTCATGTTGAGGTCACCTCAGTACCCATTTCCATACACTCTCTCCATTTTGTGAGAAACCTAAGCCAAACTCTCTCACCATTTTGTGAGCATGTATCTTGTCATTTTCTTATGAATTAAGATAACTTAAAAATCTAAAAACCATTCATAAGATTTCAAGAAAATCCAAAAATATTTATCCTGTCTAAACCTAGTTAGTTATTCTCAATCCTCCTTATTGGGACATGGTCATTGTTAGGATGCTCTCTTTTGCTTTTATTTTTAGGGTTTTTGTTTGTTCGTTTCAGGTTGTTTGTTTGTTTATCTATTTGTTTATTTATTTATTAGATTGCCTATTTGTTTTCTTTTAGAATTGTTGCCTTGACTTGGTCTATATGCATTCATAGGGTGATTCTTCGAGCACATTATTCTTGAGTCTATCCATATTCATACGTCAACATTGTTATCATGATTTGTATCATTGGTGCATTATTTTTGAGTGTTTATTAGATTGAGAGTCAGTCCTTATGCATATTTTGGCCAAGTCTTCATGGTGTTCTATCATTAAGACTACCATCATATGTTACAACAAAAAATAGATTCAAAAAGGTTTGCAATCAATGGAGCTGTAGAAGTTTCTCCATGGTACCTTGACAGATCCTTCCATCCCACCCTTGATCAAATCAACCCATTGACCATTTTAGTTGTATCATTGTTAATCAAGATGAGCATCTCCTCATTAACAGGTATAACTAAATCATTCACATTGATCAATCTTATTATTCTATCCATCTCTTTCATCACTTTGCATCCACTCATCTTTAATCTATATTCTAGGTTATATCCTTGAGTTATGCTTACTAATCAGTTCTAACTGGGGCACAACCATTAGTTTTAGCCAATCCAAGTCATCTTCATGATTATAACTGCCTATGAGCAAATCATTATTTTGACTTTTATTCATGATTATAATTTCCTTTGGGAAAATAAATATCCTTTTTACATCAATACATGCAAGCATTTTCTCATTTGGATTAATCTTAACCATGGTTTAATTTCACCTTTCTTCTTTCTTCTTTTTGAGGGACCATCCATCAACAAATGTGATGACCACTCCCTTGAGGGGGTATCATCATAGGATTCCCAAAACCATTTAGAGATTTGTTATTTAACCATCATATTATTTTTGGCATATAGGCCATCTCCCATTTTTTGAGAAGACATTTCTTTGCCTATAGTTTATAACATCTTCTCAAAAAGGGAAAAATTGTAGACACCTAAATCTAGCCACTGATAAACTCTAATCAAGATTTTGACCACTCAAAGTGCATAATTTGGCCTAAAAACACTAAAATGCATTAAATGAGTTAAAATTGATATATTAAAGTGCTAATTTTGGCTAGGGTATCCCTAAATAGGGTAATGTAATTTTTGGGCCAACTAACTTTGATCAAATCATTTTGAGTCAAAATGCCAATTTTACACCTGGGTGCTCTAGATTGCTCTAGATTGATCTTTCCTATCAAATATCTTTCACAAGACATGTGCCTTCATTATTTTTTATTGGTAACATCCTAAATATGATAATGGATCTAATACATCTAACATCACCTTCCAATTCCAATCTAGTATAATTTTAAACCAACAACAAGGCATTTTGATCAATTTGAGTAATTTGTGCACAAAGTGCTTAATCATGCTTAAAAGCTAATTAATCCAAACAAGGCATAATTAATAATTCTATGAAAACTTGTTGACTAATTTTTTTAATAAATAAATATTGAATATCTTCATCATCAAGTGACCTCATTTCTTGGGAAGACATCCCTAGGCCATAAATGCCACAAATATCAAGATTCATGCCCTCCATGACTCATAAATACCTTCCATGATCTCTCCATGCCTCTTAATTTCCCCATTTTCCAATGTCATGATGAGGATAATTATAAAATCAATTCCAAAAATTGAATTAATCCTCAACCACACATCTCAATCTCAGGATGGATGTTTTAGGTTGATTCTAGACATTCTAAAAATCTATAAATAGAGAGGACATGAAAATAATTTATAAGTCTTGATAATGCAAAATTATAATGCACAAATGATTCAAAAAGACATTACAATTAGTGTTATCATATCAAATTGATTTAAATCCAAGCCACAAGCCAAAGGTGCCAAAGAGAGATGGAAGTAGCCAAGCTTCCATTGCCAAGGACTTCATGAGCACAAGCCAAGCAAGCCACTACAACAAGCATTTTCGAGCATCCAAGGAAAGTAAAAGAGGGGTTCTTTTGAATTTTAGTTGTGTGTTTTATTCATATTTGTTAACTAATCTCTCCCTAGTGTCTAAGCCCATATATGTTATGCTAGTTAGTATGTTTCTTTTATTTTCTTTTCATTTTGAAACTAACACCATACTAACCATCCTTTTTTGAGTCAAATTCTTAAATCACATGTCTAGCCAAACTCCTTGGAAACAACAAAAAAAGGTATATTTCACTATATGCCACTGGTTGACATGTGGTAAAAAATTTAGTTAAATGAGCCTTAGGGTCACCTTTCCCTTTGTATTTGTTGAATTTTAGTTGTTCGTATCCTTGAGGAAATGGTATCTATAAATACTCCATGTTGAATGGATAGGAACACATGTCATCTAATTTAAACTTTTTAGTCTATTTCCCATCATGAATGGTAGCAATTAATCCTTCATCTGTTACAATTATTGAGATAGGAAACTGGAAGGAACATTGGTTTGAGGGATAATATTAGTTTGGGTAAATGATTGGGAGGTCAAAAGTGGGACACTTTGACTAGGGTATGATATAAATACCTATTGGGGTATATTAGTTTGGTTGGGGAATGGACTAAGAATATGCATACATGGATTAGGATGTACTTGAAATTGCATATTTGGTTGTGTGATATTCTAGTTTGGGTTGGTGGTAAAGGTTTGAATTTAAATATTTTATGGTTGGGATGGAGGGATATAGCTATACTATACCTATCGTGGTTGAAAAAAGACATGTTACCGACTAATCAAACCTTGCTGTTGAGTGGGAACTTATGGACCAAGAGCCTATCTCTATATCTATGGCACATTTTGAACCAATGGTTGTCTAATATGTATTTGAGAAACATGGGAACCTCCTTGTTACATGAATCCCTATGGGGAAGTGAAAATAGGTTGTAGATTTAACATTTTTCGCTGACCAATAGTTACACATTATTGACTAATAATTACTTGGTTTTAGATTGGCATATTAGTCTGTGACTGAAGAGGTATGTTTGTCATTACTTGGTGAGGTGGAACATTAGTTTCTCATAATTGAGGTGGTAATATATTTGTCCTATGTTGTGTTGATACACTAGATATGCCTACTACTATGGAATACTACTCATTCCTTATTGAGGAAGAGTAGGATTCATCACATTTTGTCATTGAGGTATGACATTGGTCATTGTTTGATTACCTAATCCTTTAGGTTGTACACTTGAGGAAGTAATGGATTGAAGTTGGGATGTAGAAACTCTTATTCCTCGGTATGATGATCTACTTATGGGATTAACTACATGCACATGTTGTTGGCTAGTGTTTTGCACATTAGTACCACTTTGATTGGGATTGGATGTTGTTTGCACAATGTCTACTACATTTAGCTCACTATTCTATCTAGAGACCAAAGATACTTCTTCAATAATGGGCATATGCATCAAGTTATCTATTGAATTAGTTTGTACAAATGGGTTAGAACTTGGATTCTCTTATCTAGTTAACTCTACCAACACTTTTATTGAAAGAACTAAGTCAATAAGAGGATTACTCACCATGTTCATCTAATTGAAATTATGTGATAGATTCAGGTAGGTTTGATATGCTATATGCATTTGGTTAAAGTGATATTCCATGATGTTTTTACCTTGATTAGATATATTAGGGTCTTGATACATTATTTGGACTAGAGCCATAGGATTACTAGAAGAATCTTATTGATCATAAATGATATTGTGGGGCACTCTTACTAGGCTTGATAAATTTTCATGAGGAAAGTCTAATAGAAACTTGGCCCCTACCTCTATGGCTCTAACCAAAATCTCATATTTTTTCTCTAACAAATGTCGCTCAAACAAAAATGGATCATATGTCAAAGCCGTATTAGTAGAATATGACTATTGAAGAAGTAGCTTGTCCAATGTGGGTATTATAGCTAGGTATTATGTGGTTTATTCTTAGTCTTATTCTAAATAAGGTGGCATGTGAACCAAATAGTTATCCAAGGGATTTTGGTTTTATGCCCTTGATTGAGTATTATAAAAGGAATAAGAATCCATCTCATAAGCAATATTATCTACATAGGGGTCTTACACCATTCCTTCTTGAGCTACAAAATTACTAATCCATAGATTGTACATGAGTCTATTATGAGTGTAGGGATATATTTTGGGATTCATAGTCAATTCTTTGTGATAAAAGGTCAAAGAGTTCTACAAACTCTATAAAGGATAAAATCTAAAAAATATGATGTTCCAACTTGGTGTAGATTCGTCAAAAGGATCAAAAGGTTTATGCAAAGATTTGTAAGGAAATAATATAGCATGCAGTATCTAACATTTCACTATTCGCATAAAGATAAGCAAGTAAATAGACCAAAAATTGAAATGCCAAACTCTAAGGTTGAAGTGTTTCAAATCAGTCTAATCTAGAAATTTAAAAGTTGCTAGGTCTTTTGTCTAAATATGGCATCAAAAGCAAAGCTCAAACAAGGCATGCACTAGGACTCTTGGCGAAGTGACATCAAAAGCTAGACTTTGAAATAGATAAAAGTTTTAATCTAAAATATTTGAAACACTTCTAAAAAACACTAGGCATTTGATTCTTGGTCATGAAATTGATCAACCAGGTATAAGGTATGAAACAAAAGGCACTTCAGAGATAGTTTATTTTCTCATAAATAATGATATAAAACTTGGTTATTTTGACAAATAAGCTAGACAAAAGTGAATAGTATAAATGTTCTAGACAAAAGATCACAAAAGTACACTCGAATTGGTATAAAAATGTAGGAACAAATTTGAACTCTATGCAAGAGGGTCTATGAAATAATATTTGAAATGTTTTGGGTAGCATAATGACATTACACTACCCAAAAAGGTATGACAAAAAAATTTGTGTTAAAAAATTTCTAAGGCAAATATAATTTCCCATAATTTGAACAACATAACACTACTTTTCTTGAATCAAAATGTTGTGGTGCATAGACTCAAAGTGCAAGTGTTTAGCACAAAATGGATTAAGTATATCAAGTGGTGATAATGATCTTGAGTCTAAAATGGCCTTCAACCCAAATTGAAAATTAAACCTAAGTTCCCTTATGTTTAGTGCATATGGAAAACCCACTTAACACATTAACCCTATGAACTTATAAAGGTGAAATTTCAAATATAGATTATAAGTGAAGAACTTAAACAACTTTGGTAAAGGTCTAGACCTAACTGGGTAGCATAACTATACCAAAGTGGATGATATGACTCCCAAGCTTTTGATGAACTTTAAACAAGGTAAATTTATGATCTTATGTGGGAAGCATAATGCCACCTTGTTCAAATAAAAATGAGGACCTTGTGTTTTGGATTGAATTATTTTTTTACACTAAGTTTTAACTCCATACAAGACTTTAATCTAGGACAAAATTCAACTAATTTATCTCTCTTAGACTCTAAACTAAAAATTGTTGCTTGGTATTATTGGAATCCATCTATATACATCATTTGAAAGGACTTTAAGTGTTCATCCAAAAATAAATGTGCATTATATAATAAGGTTTTTATACCCCCCTTCTCTCAAATGATAGTATTGTGACATAGACCTTGAGGTGCACCTTGCACCAACAATAATTCCATGGCAAGTGGGTATTTTTCTAAGATCTAACAGGTTTATAAATGTTCTAGGGGAATAAATTACACAATGACTTTCATTCCAAATAATGCATATTTCAAATGGCTTCTCATGATTTTATTTATAGATTTTCAAATGACCTTTGGAATTCACCTTTTGTGACCCTTCAATCCTCATGGAAAATAGTGCTAAACTTGCATGACCCTTTTCATCCTTGCATTTAAAAAGTCACATGGTGACCCTTCATAAGTAAATACTTCCTTTCCTCTTTTGTCTTTATCTTGGTGACTTTTCATATTCCTCAAAGTGTCCCTTCAAGGAAAAATGCACCATACCCTCTTTTATCTTCACATGGTAACTCTTGAAATTCTTTAAGATGACTCTTTGTCAGAAAATGCATCCCATTCCTCTTTTGTCTTTACCCCATGACTCTTTGACTTCTTCATGGGCCTTATTTTGACTTATATGCAACCAAAAATATATTCATTAATATTAAATAAATATTAACACACATTAGCCAAGATATGAATATTAAATATACCATTAAATGTAATGGGGCCTTTATCACCAATTCTAGACCTTTGACATCAATGATAATATTTCCAACACAACAACCTTCATATATATATATATATATATAAATGGATTCTTTGGCACCTTCCATAACACTTCTATACTCTAATTTAGTAGAAGAGAGAGAGATAATAGATTTCTTCTTGATAATCTAAGTGATATCACCTGCACCAAACTTAAACACATCCAAAAGTAGATTTGGGATCTAAAGTATCACCAACATGGTCAACATCAAAATAACCATATAATTTAGCATTATAAATGGAAGCATAAAATAAAACATAATTAATTTCTCCTTTTATATAATGAATAATATTCTTAGCTAATTTTCAATGATCCAAATAAGGATCCTACATAAATCTAGAAGCAACATTAACAACATATGATATATCTAGCTTAGTAATGGTTAGATAAATCAAACTTCCAATAAGCTATATGAAGCAGGGTTATCTTTTTTACATGCAAGTTTAGGATCAAGTTAAAAACCAACTTCAATAGGAATAGAAGAAGATTTACAATCAAGCATGTTATACTTAACAATAAGGTTATGTGTATATTGATATTGTGATATAAGTGAATTTTTATCCTAAAATATAGCCATTACTAAAAAATGATGTAGAATGCCTAAATCAGTCATTTCAAATATTTAACTTAGTTTATCCTTATATTTATGAATTAAACTAGTTAGATCACTAGTAATCAAAAAATCATTAACATATAATACAATTAGAAACAAATGACCATTTTCAAATTTAACAAAGAGATCATTATCTGAATAGTAGTTGAAAATTCATGTATACAAGTAATATGAATGTACATGATAGATCTACAGTAAATAATAAGTATAAAGCATAGTATAGATTAAAATAACACACTGCATATAATATTTTACCATGATAAAACCTCAAAGAGGTAAAAAAACCTACCAAATTATTTTTCATTGATAGAGAAATAATTTATGCCAATACAACTCCAACTTCTCACTTCTCAAAAAAGTCTTCACAAGCCTTTTGATAATACATATATCTCACAAATGTAAAGATATCAAGTTGTATTCACCATAGAGTTAAAACCCTATTTATAGGTAAATATTAAGGGAGGTGATCATTGTAAATAATAGGTCTAACCATCTTGACTAAATAAATGAGCCTAATTAATTAATATCCTAAATAAACTTTCAGTGATTAATGTCTCAATTAAATATTTTAATAAAATTTACTAAATAATTAAATATATAAAATGGTTATTTATTACACAAGGTCTCCACCTTGTAGTAATAAATAACTTATTATTATTATTTAATTAATTATAATTATAGGCTAAGGGTTAAATTACCACTTGGTCATTAAAATAGCTCTAATAGGATCTTTATGTTTCCATGTTTACATGATGCTTTAGAGAATATTTATTAGTTTATTGATTCTTTTATGCACTTATATATAGGCCTCTTAATATTTTCATGCACCATATACTATTTTCACTTCATTAGGCATGACTCTTGTACCTCATCTA
Organism: Torreya grandis; assembly: GCA_037957365.1. NCBI lineage: Eukaryota > Viridiplantae > Streptophyta > Pinopsida > Cupressales > Taxaceae > Torreya > Torreya grandis. Next base: position 1,371,093 of record JARHVA010003182.1, read on the forward strand.
TAAAATCCCTAATCTAATTCTAGTTACATCCTTATCTTTTTTTCTCATAACCTCTATGAATATCAATTTTCACACCATTTCACTCTTGTTCATTCACTTGAGGGGTGAGACAAACATCGATACTTGGTGTATTATTCATTACAAGCTATTGTTCAAACGTATTCTCCTCATCATGCTCATGGTTAGTCTGCTAAGATTTCCAACCTCTTAGGGATAGTGGGCATTTAGATGGATCATCTTCCTCCTTTTTAGTATTCTTTGGGTGCATCAAGCCACCTTTTACCTCCCAGATAGGTAATGAAAAAAATAATCAAAGAGGATATTTATAGGTAGTTCATCCACACCACTTGGGTGAACCCTTATGGGGGTATACACCCTAAAATGGCCTGTTATGCTAAACACTTTTTGGAGTTGAGCAACAATCTCATTATTTATCCTTAGTATACTCTTTGGCACTAGATGCATGCCCTTTGAATCCCCCTTGGCCAAATTAGAGTATGTTTTCACAGACTTTGGTGTGAGACAAATCACCACCTTGATTGTTTTGATAGGATTTATTAGTTATGTGTCTCTATGAGACTGATATGGAGACACACTTAATATTTAACTACCCCATTTACTATGAGATTAGGGGGAGGTTCTAATGCATATTTAGGAGGGCTCATGATCTTTCTAATTTCTTCAGGTGTGATGATCATAACTGCTTAGCCTTATACATACATGAGGCTATGAGGATTCATGAGCATACACTTTAACCATATGAGGCTATGAGGGTTCATCTTATCTTTTCTTTCCTCTTATAAAGTATTTGGTATTTACACATTACCAATAAAATATATACTTTTATGCCTTACTCTTCATTTCTATGCATGGTTACTATCCCCTATTCATTCTCCATAAATTATCCAAAACTTTAAAACATGTTATTCTTCCAATCTCCTTTAAAATCCAAGCTATTATCTTCCCATACAAATGGAATCTTACATAGTACTGACAAGCCTCAAAAAATACTACATTGTGTAACCATGCATCAACAAAGTTGGTTTTATTATTCAACCAACTAACTATCTTTTTGGTGATGCAAGTTTGCCAATTTTCCTAGGATTATCCTACAAAAATTAATTTAGGTATTATACTTTACCACATGTGATGATTACACACATTGATGTTGTAGACTAGATTTTATTGTTCCATACATGCTTCTTGTTGTTATGTGTTACACTATGTGACTATTTTATTTCATTTCATTTCATGCCTTTATGCATATTTAATTCTAAATTTACCATGGTGTGATCATTGAGTGTATACTACATTGTATGTGTATATATCCTTATGTGACATCAATTGTTCATTATATTTAGCTCTTACCTTGTGTGAAATTATGTATTCTTTAAGTGTATAATGTATTACTCTTCATTGCATGACATTGAGTGATATTTTGTATGTCATGTCTATGACATTATATGTGCATATGTGTGGATAAATCTAGGACTATCTATTGAGCTTGTGGTTCCATAATCCATATTCATCATTTTTCTACTTATTTTTGGTTACATGATATATATCATGCATCTTCTTATGTGGATTTTTATTTAGTATATACATCTATGATGATTAGTATTTCAATCCTAATTTATATATCGATGTTGACATGACACTTATATGCCTTAGGATACATGTTTCATATATTATTTGATAACATAATCTCATTATTATGAAATATTATCCTCATGTTAGTGCATGGTTTACATGCTCACTTATTTATATATAGCTTGATGTGTATATATTTTTTATTTTGAGGTGAATAAGTTATATGAGGGATTGTCATAGAGTTTTAAACCTATATACACAAATAATTTTTATTTTGGGATAGATTATAAGGGTTAAAGGTAATAAATTTAATCATATTATCATATTGGTTTAAATTATGGAATATGTATACATAAATTGACATCAATAAGGGGCATATGTAATGTATATATAGACATTTTACATGTATATGAGTGGCAAGTTGTCAAATTATGAAATTATGGGACATAGATGTTTTTCATGTAGGAAATTTTATATTTTCAAGTTGTTACTTAAGGTATTTAAGGTAACACTTTGAATCTTAAATATGTATGTATCCATTGATTTGGTCTATTCATAATTTCATACAAACCTAGTATGGGGTTCCACCTTTACATATGATCCTAGTATGAGTCTCTTCCATTTACATATTAAACCTATTATAGGATAAATATTAATTAAATAATATTAATTCTGAGGTTCTACATCACTCAAATAACTTCTCATTATTTATGAGGTTTTTATAATTTATCTTCCCAACCCATGGTTTTAATAATAACACTCACCTTGGGATATAATTTACTTAGTCTCCAATGTTTCAGAGGGAAGTGTGATTTACATACTTACATGTGTATTCATTTATTTCTCTTCAAATTTTAAATGTTTCATTGGCATATTTTAATCAAAATTTCAAATAATATATGGAAATTGATGGGTGCATGATATATTATAGGTTTGGACAGAGTAAATTCGACATTCAAAGTTTTCTCTTAGAGACAAACTATTATTACACACTAAGGTGTGTAATTCATATATCCTTTTACTCTTGATTTTTCAATACTATAATAAAAGGGGGGAATTTGTAGATACATAAATCTAGTATTAGAAACTTGAAAATGTCATTATTGATCTATCTTTACCATATATTACTTTTGCATACATATATGACTTTTTCCGACACTAATTCCTAGCCAATCACCTTTGTTTTCACTCATCCTTCCCTATTTTCTATAAGTTAACTAATATAATTCCATAGTATGTGCCTAATTTACTTATTATCTTACTCAAACTATCTAATATTCATAAAACCACTTTAACCTACTTTATAGACACCTCTATTTATAGTTTCCTCTATCTAATTTACCAAAAACATCCACATGCACCAACTTTATATGTGCATCTTCTATTTACCATTTTCATAAATTCAAATATTTCCTATGGTTTTATCCATTATGTTGCACATGTTGGTGGTGTAACAATTTACACACAAATTTATCTATTTATACATATTAGGAATAATCCTATTATAGGATAGAAAGCGTATATTTATCACCTACCAAGAGGACTTATATCATCTTCACATTGAGAGGAACATCTATAACTATTCCAAATAATAAATCACTCATAAAATAGATCAATATCTAGGTCTACATCATCCTATCTAAGTTAATTTTTCATACTTTCAAGTGTCAAAATATAGGTTACAATTTGCATCTATACTAAAGGATAACTATTACACACACAACTAGCTAGGAGGACTACATAAAATTTGAGACCTCTTATATGTATTGGAAATATAGGTAGTGCTTAGTAGTGGTTTTTTTGGGTTAAATCAACCCATATTTTTGATTCCCTTTTATATGTAAGCCTACTATTGAAATTAAATATAGGGTTTCAAGGAGAAGGATATGTAATTCTACATTTTTGCATAGGACTAAAGATCTAATACTAAAAAATAACAATATTAATAGGTAGGAAAAATTATCTATGGTGAAAAAACACAAAAAATCACATAAGAAACCTTTGAATGAGAGTGGATGCATTTGGATTATCATGTGTGCCCAACATTATCAGAACCATCCAAGCATATTTTGACAATCAATCTTTGTATTTGAGTGACCATGGTTCCATTCCAAATCCTTATTAACACCTCTACATATTCATAGACATGTGCACACCCAAAATAATTCTAAGTACCCTACCATCTATGACATTCCATAAATACTAAATTAAAATTAAGGATCTACTTTTAAATTCAAATTTACTTAATTGAGACCTATCTTAGATAATTTGAATGTTCATAATTTTAAACTTTCTTAGGTTAATTAATCCAAAATAAGGTAAAATAGTACACAATATTGGATTTATTTGAGTCAAATAAACATAGAATTCTAAATTATATCAATGAAGTATGACCATATTTTCAATTTAAATTGAAAAATTTAAAGTTATAATGGTAGGAGAAACTTAGCACTATGAGAAAACTAATAAGGAAGAGTTCAATCTAAATAGAAATCAAGAAACATTTGCCACACCTAAGAGTAATTTTTTTTTCAAATAAGTTAAAATTATCTAAGGTAGGTAAATGGTGTGAAAAATATAAAAATAGTAGTCACTCCAATGTAGAGTGCCATGGAAAAAATGTTTTCTTGTGTGCATATAAGTATAGGGTGAAGACTTATCTGATGCAGAGGAAACACACTCTAAAGATATTTGTTTCATAAAACAACCACAATAATAGTTTTTTATGTTCAATTAGAGAGCATATTCCATTCTCAAATGTGGATTCAATTATGGTCACTACATTTTTTTTAATCAATGGTGGTAGCATAAATAATCTCATCTTAGAATCAATCATCAAGTAACTAAATATTCAAACAATGCATCATCTTAATCCATATAAACATCTATGGATCAATTATTATAGGACCAAAGGCATGTTTATCACTCACCAATATCACTTATCATATGTTATCTATGATTTTATAGAGGATCTAGTTTGTGATGTAGTGCCAATTGATGCATGTGACATAATCCTTAGTCACACATACATGTGAAACTACCATGGTGTGAACATAGCCAAACCTTAAATTATCACCATATTAGTGGCCAATAAGAAGTATTGTATTCATAATTTGATTTAATGTTTTAATCATATCACATGAACTCCTAATAAAATTATTCACTTTATTCATAATGAAATCAAAACGTTTTTCACAAGAAATGGTGAATGATCCACGCACAACCATATCATATTAAGAACTTACCTTTTGTGTCTTAGAAAATTTTATACTTTTTATATTATCAAATCATGTGCCTCCAATGTTTAAAAAAATATGTGATTAGAGTACTTATGTATAACTCCTCACATCATGTGCCTCCCACACAGTAAATGAACCCACACCACACAACTCAGAAGACTATGTCACACAACTCCTTGCATCATGAACATCCAATAAAGTTTTATGATCAATGTCACATAAATATAATTATTCAAACACCTATAAATAACTCCCATAATCACATGCCTTCCTCTTAGTCTCAAAAAACATGTATAACTCAAAATACAATATCACACACTTTGGTCAATAAGCACAATTTTATTAAGTGTAAAGTATTAGCACTTACAGGTTTAAGGGGTAACACTAATTTTTTTAGGGAAATAATGTATTAAATAATTTTTATAATCAATCTGAAATCCATTTAGTATAAATCCACATTATTCACAATACAACCTTTGTGTACTATGTGCCACCTACACAATAATTCTACCATTTTGCACCATCAACGTAACCTATTCACAACTCCATAAAAATTTGAATCACCTTACACCATAATACATATCTTAGATTCTATGAAAAAACTTCATATTTGACATTGTACATGTGGATAATCTACACCATGTTGTTCCATTATTGGCACTTTTAGTGCTTATGTTATGCCATGGTTATTTTCAACATATTAGGTACCTTTTAGTCAAGATAATTAATTATTAGAATATTAAGAGTCACATATGGAATCCAAAATATTTTGGCTTCCATAATGGATCCTTATCCTTCATGGCATTGTAATACATGTATATATGTTTTTAAAAAATTAGTTAGTAGGAAAATAATAAAAATATATACACCCACACATATTTTCTCAAAAAGGATCCCATTGTTTAACCTAAAATATATATTAAAGGATATATGATTAAATTGGATAGAGATAAACTAGGGAACAAGGGTGATAAACTATCTCTATATTAAGCTAATTAATTTACAACATTAGATAAATAATATTGTGAATTTAAATATTGATTTATGATAACAATAGTAAGTATGACCAATGATTAATATTGAAATAAATGAAAAATAAAGGCACTTAGATATATTACTATGTGTTTTTAGATATGGTATGGAACATGATATAAATATACTATATATGGATTATAGATCAATGATCAAATTCCAAAAATATGACCTTTGTGACCTCAGACAATTGCATCTACACTTCTATCCAACCTAGATGCATATGTCCAATATAGAATACCTACTAGATCTAGATGTGACCACTTAGAATTTTTTTTGGTTTTTTATTTCCTTCACTCTAGTGACCTCATATCTAGCTCATGGATTGTCACTCCTTATTAAATTAAAAAACCCTAGTTCTTCATTTTATAGTGACCAGGGAAAAATGAGTTTAGTGGGCTCAAAGTGTCAAGATAACCCCAAATACCCCTCTATAATTAGTTATTAATACATATCCACTACTCCAAAGAGGGTATTAGTCTCATATAGTTCTCCTCTACACTTGGGTTTGTGTGTGTAGAAAGATGAAATATGTGATAAGTAAAACTATTACCTAACTTGTAACTTAGCAAATATGGCTCATGGCATGATCCTTTAGTACTTAAGACCTATAGACAGGTTTTTCCCATGAATGATATTAAAATATGAAAAAATAGGGAATCTTTGCTAACTTTAATGCTTTATTGAGTCCTTTTGGTAAGTTTCCCTGTGAGTTGTTAGGTCAGTGTTAGGTGAGGAATGAATCAGGATTGATCATGCATATATACCAATTCTTTTGGAGAAGATATCGCATTAAAGCACTTATATTGACCAAATTGACACATTTAATTTGAAAATTGGATGAATTTTACGGTATTGGACACTTATTTCGGGATAGGATGAAAGTGTCTAGGCATCTATAAAGTCCATAACTTATAGATACAAAAGATAAGTAGTTTTATAACATTATGAGTATGATAGTAGGTCTGATTTATCATAATAACATTAGTCAGACCAAGAGATAATTAATTTGGCATAGAGAGATAGAAAATGTAATCCTTTCAATAGTGAGAAAAAATATAGAATTGAGAGGAACAATCAAGCTCTATATTATCCAAATGTACAAGATTGAGGTTCTATATAATTAATAAATAGTGTCTACACTTATATACATAATGCAAAGATTGATATAGTTTTTAATTAAAGATATAGTATTTTCTTTATGCTCCATATTATTGAATACTACTTCTACATAAACTTATAACCCATCTAAATCATCATTAAAAGTGTTGTCCCCAAACTTCCTAATATTAGAATCAAAATTATTTATTCCTTTTGTGTCAAATATATATCAAATTATTGATTCTTAAGAATCTATGTTGAATTTACTATGATTTTATAGTTATTATAGGTAGGGTGGATCTTGGTCTTAATCTTTTGTGTCTTTATAAAACTTTAAGATAATGCATTTTGAGCAATTTATTATTGCATACTAAATTAATTATTTCATTTGTACCAATTATCATTGTTTCAATTATATGTAAAATTATTTATTATTTAAAATCTATGCTGAATTTATGTGAGTGTGGAATGATTGTAGGTAAGGTGTATATTGGTGAATCTCATGTCTTAATGTCAAATTTTAAGAATAAAATTTTAAAATATGTTGTACAGATTTTATGATGATAAAACAAAGTGTTGAATCTCTTCAAAGTTAAAATATCATCCTAGGTTACACAAAATGATTGTGTAGTATATTTGATTTTGGAGAGGTATAGCATTAACATGCATGATTTTCCTTTAAATCTATGATCTAGCTTTAGTCACCTCCAACAATAAAATAATCATCTCTCTCATTATAGATGAAGGTATCCCATAACGAGTGTCCTTATCCTCATAAATACATGGAGGCTATAAATATTAAATATATAACATCTTTTGCTTAAATATCAATTTTAAGAATGTCATCTAATCAAAATTATCTTCCTTTTAAGGGTTAAAACTAAACACATCATCGATTAAAAAAAATTACAATGACTTTAACAATTACATGACCATCAATAAAAAAACCTTGTCATTTTATATTTGAAATATGTAACAATTTTTTTTCGTATTTTCATATAATTTCTTGGGAAATTATGTATCAAATTTTATTCTTTATTTTTTTTAAGCTAATATTTTATAGGTAAGATGTCCTCCCCAATTACTAGGCATTTAGGAATATGATATTCATATTGAATCCTAATATACATATATTTATCTTCCTCTTGATTATATTGAAATACTTTTTTCTCATATATTTACTTTTCCTCTCATTCATTCTTCTTTATTTCAATGCAAGTCTTCCTTTATGTTTTTTTTTTTAATATTTATATAAGATGTCCCTATAGTGAATAAGAGAGATAAGAGGACTTGATCATATTATTTTTAAAATAAACAATTAATCTAAGTGTACATATCGACATCTATCATTTAACAACCCTTATTCCTTGGATTTATTTTTCATGAAGAAAGTAATGTTACCTCATTCTTCACCTTGGAATTTTTCTAACTAGATACTAATAAAATCATTTCTTCTTCCATTCATATAATTTTAAAAGGATATGATGATATAAATACATTACATTAAAATATAGTAATATTTTCTTCTTTATACCATTTTTTTAAATTTTCCATAGATGATTTGGGATAAGGATAAGCACTCCATTTTGATGAATAAAATATAATATATTCACATGAATGACATGTAAGATGACTATGTTAAAATATGACCATGTTAATAGCATACATGACGTTTGGAATATATGTTTTATAAGAAATGGGATGTATTTTTATCCAATACCCAACTTAAGTATTACCTTTTATATAAGAGGCTTGTTGATATCCACCATATAAAATTAGAATAAATAAATTTTATAAGGTTTTTCCATTGTAATGTGACATGTCACCACAAGTGAACCATTTATCCACCTATGGCGTCACAAACTTATGATAATATTCAAGAGGGATCAAGTATAATCTCACACATACATGAATCCATAATAAATACCATTGTTAATATCACAAAGTATACATGAAAATGAGAAAATCTAATCTTAGTAGATGAAGTAATTATAAAGCTCTCATATCTAGATTTATTGAATCAATCAATATTAGTGAACTAGCAAGTAATAAACACTTTGTAATGAGGTTTTCATTTATATTTATAATCACAATTTGTCATCTCCAACAACAAAATGAAAATCTCTCTAATTACATATGAAGGTTATTAAACTATCCCATAATGATGGTACTTATCCTCCTATGTATATGGAGGCCATAAATATTTAATATATAACAATTTTTTCCAAAGTTTTTAAATATATGCATGTCATCTAATCAATTTATTGCTTGTAGGGGTTGAAACTAAACACCATGTGGATTATAAATATTTAAAAGGCTTTTAGGCTTGAGAGTTAGTAACTAAAAAAACATCTGTCATTTTAAATTTAAAATCCAAAACATTTTAGATTTGTTGCATTTTACTGTGTACACCCTCCCCCCTTTTCATGGTCATGTTACTTGACCCATTAGTTTACCTTGGGGACATAATGTTGTTATTGATTAGGTTTATTTTCAAGGTCATGATGAATTTTAGAAGGGTCATGGGTTTTTTGACTAACCATGGGCATCATTAGGTAAATATAGTCGATGAAATTAGGGTATTAATATTATTTTTCATTTATTTACATTTTACTTTGACTCATCTCCTAATCTAGGTAGTATATGGGTTTTGCTGAGATGTGTGGTTTCATGGCTTGTGTTGGCTATTAGGAAGAAACTGTAGGGTGAGTTGGTAGTGAAAGATAAATCAGAGGCAAAAAAATGGTTATGGAAACCATTAATGATAGAAAGAGAGATGGAAATGGTGTTCATGTGGAGGAGGATAAATAATTTTTTTTTGGGAGAGGCAGGGGTTGGTAGGGGGTGCTCTTGGTTCTCTTTGAGTGGCTACAACATAAAAGAAAAACATCAAAAAACTCAATCCTTAACCATGGGGGAAGCATTCTCACTCCAAGTAAGTGGTGCCTTTAATTTCAAAAATGTTTTTGAGGGCATATTGACTATAAGTATTAATTTTATTCATTCCATAGAGCTTCTAATAAGGTCCTTGTAAACTCACCATGAAGTTGTGAGACTTCATAGTGCATATGTAAATAGTTATAATCAATTTATAATTTATACTCTCAATTTTAAAATGATGTGAGTCTTTATATAAATGTGTTTAACCTTGATTGGGATTGACCCCTTGTGGGTTTTTTTAAAACTATGCATTTTTAAGTTTAGTTATTGATTTGACTTCATCGATTTTGTGAAAAATGCAATAAGTGGCTTTATTTCTATTATGTACTCTATTGACCTTACCCTTCTTGGGCTTGGCTTGCAAATTTGGTTCTCCATTTTGTGGTTCTTTGAAAACATTTTCCAACTCCTTTCGAAGGTTGGGTGCTTATATTTAAACTTGGTTGTGTCTATTATGGGATTTTGCACATCTTAGTAGTTTTTGGTTGGAACTCTATCATTATGCCTTACTGTAGACATGTATAAGGTTGTGTAGTGTCATTTTTTAATTTCTTATGCATTTTAAGATTCTAGAATTAGCTAAAAACTATATTTTCTCTCTTTTTAATTATTTATATTGAGTGGGTTTTCCTCTTGACTCGATTTGGTAATTATTGAAATGTGTTATTCATTTGATTTGAATATATCATTAGATTGTTGTTGGGTGTATGCTAATAGATGAATCTTTGCTTGTATTATTTAAGTTACTTATAAGCATCCTTTGAACATTAAAGAAGTCAATTTTATGGTGATAATATATTTGATTTTTACTTAAATATTACAAATTAAAAAATCAATGCATTCAGTATTAATCATTTTGTTGAGTTAAAATTACTTGCCAAATGGTCTACCTGAATGTGTCATGCCTTATTTTATGTATACTTACCTTTTTGGCTCAAATGGAAATGGTTGGTTTATAAGGCACTTTCACATTTATGGTGTTATTTTGGTTGTTTTATTATGAGTCTCATTAGATATAGTCATTTCATTTTATTGGTTTATTTGTGTTGTTCTTAACCTAACTTCATAATCACATTATGCTCTTACTCTTTCTGCAAAGCCTGAATGCCTGACTCTACCATCTATATGATGAATTGGTTGGTTACATCCACCATATGAATGGGATCATCAAACTAGAATATTGAGGTTTGATTTGTGTGGCTCAATATCCTCATGTGCAGACACTAATGTTATAGTAGCCTATTGGTATATGACTTGCTTTGGTTGCTCAATTAGAGTTTGTATTTTTAGTAGTTTTGAATTCTATGTAAATATTCATGTTATCTAAATTGGATTATTATATTCATTATATTAATTAGTAGACATAAATTATGTAGTTTGATGTTTATTGGGTGATTTTCCATTTACTATTGATGCATACAGGTCATACATGTTGTAACTCAATGAAATATTCAGGAAGAAGAATGAGTTATTGAATCAAATATTTGGTTTGAAAGAGAATAATCTATGCTGAAGGAAAGTGTAATTTATGTAGTTAAATAGTTTTTATTCTTGATCATTGTACTCTTTATTTCTTCTTGTTACAACTTATTGAGTGCAATGTTGTTCCTTATTGAGGATTACTTACAGGTATAATCATTTTGAGTTTTTATCATCTTTGATCTATTATTTTATCTATTATTAAATAGCTTGATAAGGTGTTATATATTTCTATATTTAATTAGTATATGCTTTTGGATTCTTGAATGAATTACATTTTACCATCTTTTGCATTGGCAAATGATTTTATTATTTGGTGGTTGTTCTTGATGTTATGGACTAAATCTATTATGTATTTCTATTACATAGAGAAATGAAATGAGGATAATCATATTTCATAATATTGGATATCTAGTTCTATTTAATCTAGATTATAATGTATAGAGTTGCACTACATTTTTTGTAAGGGGCCTAAAATTGATAAATTCAATATACATGCTTGGTGCACATTTGGAGATTTTGGATTATGCAAGGTTGTGAGGAATTTGTTCATCTTTATATTTTTTCCTTTTCTTGGAATAATACATTGGGATTTATATACTTAGTCATAGTAAAATTTAAAAAAATTAAATATCATTAAAGATTGTATTATTATTTATTATTATTTTATATAAGTTCATTTTTTCTAAATCAATCAATTATGGGTAATTACAATGGTCTACCTTATTAATGCTGAATTCTATCTTATTTTGAATTTAATATTTATTGAATCAAGATTATTATATAGGGTTCATGTTTTTATCTCATGAATAATCATTATTTAATGTGATAGTTGGATTTAAGCTAAGAATGAACTATTGGTTGTTTATGTGTTTCCATAAACTTGCAAAGTTGCTAAAATTATGAAGTATTATTAGATTAGGTTAATTTCATACCTTATAAGTTAGCATGATATCAAATTTAACTATTAGTTTGAGTATAAATTGGTGTGAAGACCCTAAGCTAGATATTTAAGTATAAAAGTATTGGTGAGTAGCACTATTCACATTGTCTAAGATATCATTTAGCTTCACCTCTAATTTGGACCATTTTTTTACAAGTATAGTAACCAAAAGACAAGTAGGGAAAAATTAGTGGTTGGATCCATGATTAATAACCTATGTGATGGTTAAAATATATTGTGTGTGTAGTTCAAATTAATCTCTTTTTTTAAATTATAAAATTGATGTTATGACCACTTGTATGGTGTTGTCCATCATCAAGTGAATAAATAATACTTATCAACTAACATCATGTATAATTATTTGGTGTAATGAATGCTACATATTAAACTACATTATTTTGTAAGGGAAGTAACCATGGTGCATTGATTCCTAAGTTAAGATCTTAATCAAATGACTCTTTTTGATAACATAAAATCATGATATTTGTTTGTATGGAAGCTCAAAAAATATGTAGTGTAGCTAAGGTGATCTTTGATATCATTAAGTATTTCCTTTTGGTCCTTAATCTTGTCTACTTCGAATAACTTGGGATTTGTATTACAATTTAATTGGTGCCTAAATGGTGAAATATCTATCTATCCTCTTTAACTATTAATCAGGATCCCTAGGATGAATGAGATGTTTAGTTAGGGTTAAGGACCCTTAAATCATATTATCAAGAATATCAATGCCAATAAAAAGTTTGAATTTTATTATTATGGACCCACACACTGATACACCTCAAAATGCATACCATATAATGATATTATCCTTCCCTATTTAATCCTCTAAAGGTGTTTACCCTAGTTAAGAGTCTGCAGTTACCTAATCTAATTTTTCATTATTGCACACTTGTGTGTAAAATAGAAATGATGTTTTTGTAATAAGAAGCGTGTATCAAGCCTTACACATAGTTCTATTTATAATAATAATAATAATAATAATAATAATAATAATAATAATAATAATAATAATAATAATAATAATAATAATAATAATAATAATAATATGGGTTTGTATCACATGATATCAAAATGAGGTTACAACTCTAAGGGAACTCTAGGAGATGGTTTTGTAAATATATAATTTGCCTAAGACATAATTCTACAAATTCTCAAGAAGATGTTCAAAACAAAATATGGTTGTGCTCATATTGGAAATTAAAAAGTCAATGATGTACAAATAAGGTGAAGGGGTAGAATAAGAGGTAGGGACCATGGTGCATGAAATCTCAATTGAAAGAGGCATGAACCTCTTCTCAATAATGCTAATATAATTAGTGAGGAACCTAATCCTAATGCATATAGAGATAACCCCATGGATAATTAGGAATAAGTCCCTAATAGGATCCTAATAACATTGAACGGACTTAAAGGCAAGATTGAAAGTCAAGAACACAAGTTGATTAACCTTGAGGGTGTTCCTCATGAAGAAGTACCTTGATTAGAAATTGATAAAGCAAAAGAGTAGGTGCTCCAAGAAGTACCTTTGGCTATGGTTGACCCAATCATCAAAGATATCAATAATATTCCACCACCCACCTTTTTAGGTGAATAATAAAGAGATGTAACTAATGCATGGCTTATAAATCTGCATAAGTGTTTCAATATACATGGCATGCCATTTATTGTTAAAGCTAGGGTGGTAGTCTATCAGTTAGATGGACCTTATGCTTTATCATGGAATCACCTCTATGATTTGGAGGGGTATCAACCTATTAATATTATTAGGAAAACCTTTGAAACATAGTTTTGAAATAAGTACTTAAGTGTCAATTTCAAGGAATAGAAGATAACTTATGTTTTGCTATTGAGGCAATAAAACATGATTATTTTTTAATATGGAAACTAATTCTTAAATCTAATACATTATGTGAACTATATGCATGATAAAGAGATAAAGTTTACTAAACTAAATATGGGTATAAAAGAGATATTAATACATGATGTCGATATGAATAAATTAAGAATATTGGTAGCTGCCATTGAATCTATTTATAGGGTAAAGGAGAAAGAAAACTATTGATAGAAAGTGAGACAAAAATTCAAACTGAGTAGTAAGTAATCCAATGCCAAAAACACATCTCCAATTCTTAATAATTTTATAAAATTAGCTTAGAATCATAGGTTTCATAAGAATAATATAAATTTTAATAGATTTTAAGGTCCAAAAAAATTGAAGTCCCAAGGATCCTAAAAACTAATATCATACAAAAAATACTATAATTAAAATGGTCAACTTGGACTAGCCACACAAGTAAATACTATTCCCATAGATCCACAAAGGACTATTATATGTTGGGAATGTGGTGATAACCAATACCATAGAGACTAACCCAAGCTAAAATTGGGACAACCATCAGACCATCATGTGTATCTAGTTATTGATAATAGAAAGGCTAATTTTTAGGCTACCCCAATTGAATAAAAAGGTATTACGACTAGTAGTTTTATATCAATATTTTCCTATTTTGATGGAATTTATGGATGTTTTCCCTACAAAAAATACGTAGTCTACCACCCAAATGCGAATTTAAATTTGCCATTGATATTATGCCAGTGACCACCCCTACATTAAAGTCCCTTTATCAAATGAATTTGGTAGATTTGTAGGAGTTTAAGGTATAGTTATAATAACATTTAGACAATAGAATCATTAGGACAAGCATGTCTCTATGGGGTGCTCTGGTTGTCTTTGTAAAGAAGACAAAACATTGAGGCTATGTATTGATTACCACATGATTAATAAGGTAACAATCAAGAATCATTATTTGTTGACAAGAATTGATGACCTATTTTATCAAATTAAAGATGAAATAGTCTTCTATAAAATTGACCATCAACTGAGAATCAAATAATAAAATATTAACAAACTAACATTTTAAACTTGAAATGGCCACTATGAGTTCATTAATTTATCATTTGGCCTAACCAATGCACTAGATACATTTATGAATTTGATGAATGGTATATTTATAGATGTACTAGGTAAGTTTGCACTTGTGTTTATGGATAGCATTCTTAATTATTCCAAAAATGAATTTGAGCATTATCAATAGTTAAGACAAGTTATGCAAAGTCTGAGACAACATAAGCTATATGAAAATCTATCCAGATGTATTTTTTACCAATCTAAAATAGATTATTTGTGGGAAATTATTTATAATAAAGGTATTTCTATAGATTCAACAAAGATCCAAGCCATTCAAGAGTGGCCTACTCCTATTAACATGAACAAAGTAACATGCATGAAGTGTATTGTTTCATGGGTTTGGCTGGGTATTATCACCATTTTATGGAAACATTTTCTTGCCTAGATAGTCCTATTAATACTTTTCAACACAAGGGAAAAAAATTAATTAGACACCTCAATGTGAAAAGGTTTTTAATAATCTTAAGGTGTTGTTGACAATAACTCTTCTTATGGTTGATCTCAATTTGAACATAAATTTTGAGATTTGGGCTGATGATTCTAAGGAAAGATTTGGCTCCAGTCTAACCCAAGATGGTAAAGTGGTGGCATACGAGTCACATAATCTCAAGAATCATGAAAGGAATAATCTTACACATGATCTAAAACTTATTATCATAGTCCACGCTCTAAAACAATGGAAGCATTTCCTATTAGGTAAGAATTTTAAGTTAAAGTCTAATCACTATAGTCAAGAACACTTGTTTTCATAGGATGATTTAAATGCACACTGATTAAGATGGATGGAATTTTTCATTAAGTTTGACATAGAGATATCTTATATTAAGGGAAAATAAAATCATGTATCTTATGCACTTATTTGACACATGTATCTTGTTACCTTGCCTATTTTACAAGGAAAATTTTGAAGCATTGTGTTAAAATAGTATCTTGATAATAAATACTACCAAGAAGCAAGTGTAGCACTGGCTAAGGAGCCTTTAGAATTAAAAAATGTTTATTTTTATATTGAGGTAGATGGCATTTTGAGGCATAAAAATAGAATTTTTATACCTAAGTCAGGTGACTTGCAGAGTCTTGTGCTACAAGAATCACACATAGTGCCACATTTTTCTCATCCATGTGTCACCAAGATGAAACATGAGCTAGAAAGGCATTACTTTTTGGTTGGTATGAGGCATGGTGTTGCCAATTTTGTGACAAGGTAGTTAGAATGTTAACACGTTAAGATTGGACATTTGCACTCTGGGGGTTTGTTATATTCTCATGATATACATAATGGTAAGTAGGTTATGATCTCACTCAATTTTATTACTAGACTTCCTAAGTCCATAAACAAACATGACACTATCATGGTGGTAACTGATAAAGAAATAGGGTTGGACACTTCATCAATGGAAACATAACGAATGACACTTCCATGTATACAAAGCATTTTGTAAAATAGGTGATCTAATTACATGGCATGCTTGAAGTGATCATTTCAAATAGATACAATTTATTTATGTCAAGGTTTTTGAAAACTTTGACTATAATATTTGTTATTCGATTAAATTTTAGTTCTTCATACCACCTAAAAATGGATGGTCAAAATGAAAGACTAATTCAAGTGGTTTAAGGACATGTTTTAAATGTATTTAATGGATCAAAAAACCAAGTGGGAGGACTATATACATTTAGTTGAGTCCAATTATAATAACTTGTGTCATTTTGTGATGAAAATGGCTCCTTTCGAAGCTCTATATAGGTGTAAATGCAAAACCCCCCTTTGTTGGGACAGTCTCGAAAATAGATCCATTGATGGCCCTAAAGTACTGTAAGAGTATGATAAAAAAATGGAATTAATACACCATAATTTAATGGTTGCTTCAGATTGACAAAAGTGTTATGTTAATCAATTGAGGACACCTCATGAATTTGTTATTGGTGATAAATTTGTTTTTGATGTTAGACCACAAAAAAGATCAATCAAGTTCAAAAAAACATTGATGCTAGTTCCACACTTTATTGGATCCTTTGAAATTGTGGATAAGATTAGCCTTGTTTCTTATCAGCTAACTCTACTCCCTTATCTTTCTAAAATTCATGATGTCTTTCATGTTTCTTTATTAAGGAAATATGTACCTAATGTTTCACATGTCTTAGATTGGAAAAAACACAGGTTATGAAAGAGGAAAGGATGTAGTTAGAACCAATGAAAATCCTAGATCATCTTAGTATTAAGTTTTGGAATAGAGACATTCAAAAAAATTAGTACAATGGGACCCTTTGAGTGAATGAAGTGCCACTTGGGAAGATGCCCAGCTATTTAGGCAACACTATCCATGTTAGTTTTGATTTTTTGTTAGGAGGACACCTCTATAAGGAGGGGAGGATGTCAAAAATGAACCTTATGACATATTAAAGATGTTGATATGATACTTTTATATCATGTCTTACTTAATTTTGATACTCATTCAGACTATGTAGTTAAGATATGATTCTGATTCTAACACTATGTTTGGACTTTCGTAGTTAACTTTTATAGTTCTGACTATACCATAGTGGATGATTGTATTTATGATTCATTATATCATGTTTACATTCTGTATAGTTTAGATTTGTATCATTATTTTATGTGATGCCATGTCTAGATACTACTAATTGTTTTTAACATGACTATAGGTATAGGTTGTATTAATTAGGCTTGACAGTGTCTTTTTTGTAGTTAGGGTAATAAAAGGATAGAATAATGATCATCTAGTTTAAAACTGATAAATACAAATGAGTTGAAAATGAGACAATAAGCCATTAATTCATCTTTCAATTTCTATTGCAGTCTTCGGTTGTATACTTTCATTTTTGTCTTATTAGTCATCCTTGAACTATAAGTGTTATTTTATCATACATACAATCATCTCCATGTCTAAACTTATGTTCTTATGGTTTATTTGTCTTCATCTTTCATTTGATTGGAGGATTTTGTGTGGTTGATTCTACCCACTTGATGTTTGATCATGCCCTTGTATAAATTATTGTGTCAATTTTAAATTTAATCTTATTGATTTAATCACTTATATATAAAGGCTTGCTTAGCCTTGTTGCATTTCGGTGTGTGGACACCCACTTTGGTGGTAATGTTTCTTGACCCCTTTTTATCTTAGGGTCATAATTTTTTTATCAACTAAGTTTATTTATAGGGTCATGATGAATTTTATAAGGATTATGGGGTTTTTACTTAATATGGGCATAATTAAGTAAATCTAGTTAATGGAATTAGGGTCATGATTATTGTTTTTCAATGATTGACATTTTCCTTTAACTTATCTCCTAAGCTAGGTAATTGATGGGTTTTTTTGTGAGGGGTGGTGCATGGATCATGTTGGCTAGTGGGATAAAAACTTAGTGTGAGTTTTTGGTAGAAGATAAGTAAGAGGCATAAAATGTATAAGGCACCATTAATGGTAAAAATATAGATGAAAATGGTGTCTACATGGAGGAGGATAAAGAGAAAAATTTGGGGGGATATTGGTTCTCTGTGGCTGGCTATAATAGAAATAGAGGAACATCAAAAACCTCAATCCTTATCCTCTGGGGTGGCATTCCAACTCAAAGTAAGTGGTTCCTTAAAATTCTAAAATGGTTTTGGGGCCATATTAACTATAAGTATTATTTTTCTTGAATCTATGCAGCTTATAAATTGGTCCTTGTAAATTCACCATGAAGTCATGAGACTTCATAATGAATATAGAAACAGCTATAATCAATTTAAATTTCAAAATCTACATTATAAAATATTGTGATATTTTATATAAATGTGTTCAATATTGGTTGGAATCAACCCCTTGTGGGTTTTCTCTTCTTTTTTGAAAAATTTACATTTTTAAGCATGGTTGTAGATTTTTTTGAAAATGCAATAAGTGGTTTTATTTTTATTATGTGCTCTATTGAGCTTATTGTACTTGGGCTTGGCTCAAAAATATGGATACCAATGTCATGTCTCTTTAGAATTCTATTCGAGCTCCTTGCGAAGGTTGGGTTCTTAGATTTAAACTTGGTTTTGTCACTTAAGGGATTTTCCATGTTTTAGTAGTCATTGGTTGGAATTTTTTCATTTTTCCTTCATAGAGACTTTCATATGGTTGTGTAGTGTTGTTTTCTAGCTGTTTGTGCATTTGAAGACTCTAGAATTAACTATAAACCATATTTTCTTTCATTTTGGTAATTTCCATCAATTGGGTTTTCTTATTGACTTGATTTGTTAAATTTTTTAATATGTTCTTCATTTGATTTGAATATATAATTAGACTATTATTGGGTGTTTTTTAATGGGTGGAACTTTTCCTATATTTTTTAAGTTAATTTTGAGCATCCTTTGACAGTTTAATAAGTCCATCTGATGGGGATAAGATATTTGAGTTGTCCTTAAAAATTATAAATTAGATTTTTAACAAATTTAATTTTGATTTGTTAATCATTTTATCGAGTTTGATTTACTTAAAAAATGGGCTTCTTGAATGTGCAATGGCTTGTTTTTAAATTAGTACCTTCTCAACTCAAATGGAAATGGTTGATGTATAAGGTAGTTACCCCTTTTCAGTGTTTTATTGGTTATTTTCTTGTAAGCCTCATTGAATATAGTTATTTCATTTTATTGGTTGGATGGTATTTTTCTTGATCCCACTTCATAATCTCATTATGCTCTTACTCTTTTCATAAATCCCAGATGTCTAACTCTACCATCCAATTGATGGATGGGGTGGTTAGGGCCACCATCTAGATGGGCTCGTTAGACCAAAATTTTAGGGTTTTTTTTGTGTGGTTTAAGTTCTTCATGTTAGTCACATAAAAGTTATAGTGGGCTATTGGTGTATGACTTGCTTCGGTTAATTGATTTTTTATTTTTATTTTTATTAGTTTTTCATTTTATATAAATTCTCATGCTATGTGAATTGGAATATTATATTCATCATATTAATTATGTAGACGTAAATTGTATAACTTGATGTTTCTTAGGTGATTTTCAATTTACTATTGATGCATACCTCATACATGTTGTAAATCGATGAAACATTCAATATAAATAATGGGTTATGTCAATCAAATATTTGTTTTGGGAGATATTAATCTATGTTGAAGGAAATTAGAATCTAAGTAGTTAAATAGTTGGTTGCTCTTGATCATTGTACTCATTATTACTTCTTGTTGCAACTTATTGAGTGCAATGATGATCCTTATTATTGAGGACTAATTATAGGTATAATCATTATGAGTTGTTATCATCTTTGTTATATTATTTTATCATTTATTAAATATATTATTGAGATGTTATATATTTTTATGTTTACTTGGTATATGCTTTTGGATGTTTGAATAATTACATTTGAACATATTTTACATCAAAAAATGATGTTATTATAAGGTGGATTTTATTGATGTTATGGAATAAATATGTTTTGCATTTATATTGCATAAATACATGAAATTAGCATAATCAGCTCTCATAATATTAGTTATTTAGTTCGATTTAATGGAGATTATATTGTCTAGAGTTGCATTACATTTTTTATCAAGGTCTTAAAATTGATAAATTTTTTATACATGTTTGGCACATATTTAGAGATTTTAGATTATGTAAGGTTATGAGGATTTTTTCATCTTTGTATTCTTTCCTTTAGTTGGAATAATACATTAGAATTTCTATGCTTAGTCAGAGTAAAATTGAAACCTAGAAATCTCATTATAGACTGTAGGATTATTTATTCTTGGTTTCTTTAAGTTCATTTTTATAAATCAATCGATTATGGGTAACAAAAAAGGTCTACCTTATTGTTGGTGTATTATGGATTATGTTAAATTTAGTATTTATTGAAGCAAGCTACTTATATATGGTGCATGTTGTAATCTCATGAATAATCATTATTTAATGTGATAGTTGGTTGCAAGCTAAGAATGAACTAACATATGTTTATGTGTTTCTATAAACTTGTGAAGTTTCTAAAATTATGAAGTATTATTAGATGACTTTAATTTTATAATATTGGTTCTAACACACCCCATCCTGAATTCCTTAGATAAGGGCCCTCTTGTTCTAGTTTGGTCTCTAGTTTACAGGTTCCTAGATATGAAGTTTTACCTTATAAATACTTCATTGATAATAACCTATTCTATTAATCAAAGCTTCATTATTGCACTTGGTATGAATAACACATTTAGGAATTTATTGTTGTAAACTATGAATTTACAAAAGTCTTGAGAGTCTAGATTATTTTAAACCATGTTTAAAATAATTTTAAATTTTCTCTTTTGAAACATCTGACTTTGAAAATGGAAAACTTATCTAACGTTTAAGAGTTTTTGTAGCCTTATCCTTAATAATTTGGCACATTTTGGGATTTAATTTTAGATTAATTGACTATGTGTTTGCATTATTTCATTTTAAGACTTAGTTGATTTTTAAATAATTAAAAAATGCTGAATTCTAGATTTAAGTTTAGTTAAAATGGCTTTTTCTTCATTATGTTTTTTTTGCCCTTTTGTTCTCATTTCAAAAGAACTTAATTATTTGAATTTTAAATACTTATTTGTTTTCATTTAAATCATATTTTTTGACTAGGATTGTATTTTTTTTCTTGTAGGTGTTTATAATTTCTCCTTTTTCACATGACACTCTTTCACATCTCCTGGTAGTCTTTGCCCATTTGTGAAAACCTTTTCAAGACTTAGTTGTTTCTTAAAGTGCATCCCAGAGCCATATGACATTTTTTGCCACTCTGTGGGACTTAAAAAATTCAAAAGACCCTCTGAATGAGTGGGTTAGTGGTATTATGCTATATGGAATCATCCCAGTGACCCACTATCTTGAGACCATATATACATTAGCAGACTCTCTAGGTAAATAGGTTAGTAGTATTATGCCATGTGGCATCATCCTAGTGACCCATTGTCCTTAGGTTATTCGTACATCATCACACCTTATGGGTGAAAGAGTTAGTGGGATTACACCATGTGGCATCATCTTAGAGACCTACTACCCTAGAGTAGTCCATACAATCTCAGTACCTATTTGATTTTCAAGTTAGCAAGGAGAATACATGTGTGAAGACCTACCAACTAAGAAAGGAAAAGGAGGTGGGGAAGCAACATAAAATTATGTGGAAATAACATTGGCTAAGTGGATAAAAGTGTAGATAGATGAGCCATGTAGACATGCTAAGCCATCATAGATACCACAAAACTAAAAACTACAAGCTTGTCAGGCCCTCAAGGTCGTCAACTCTATGAATGGGTTGTGCACTCAATTTGATGACAAATTATCAAGTTGTAGAGGTCCATATAAAATAAAGAGGAGTAAAAGATAAAAGGTCTATTTTTAAGATGCATGGAATCTGACTATAGAAGGGGAACACCTTCAAATGTGTTAGGGAATCATGAATCCCAACTAAATTTTAAAATCATCATTTAATATTTGTAACCACCCCATTAATGGGTTGAGCTAGAAGATGAGGCCATGAGCTTCACAAATTATTTATTTAAGCAGGATAGATTGCCATTATTAAGGGAGAACACTTGAGGCATCAAAATGTTTCTAAAATTGGCCAAGATCATACTAACCTTTATCACATGCCTTCATCCTTAATTAATTTCATGTGAATGTTAAACATGATTAAACACTCTCAAAATGTTGAATATTTAGATTTCATTGTGTATTTTTCATTTAATTTCTCTAGTCTTTGGATTTAGCTTGTCAATGGATGCTAAGAGTTTTTAAAAGAATTTGATTATACATGACTGTCTCAGTTATAATGTGCAACAAATATTATGATTGGTCTATTGGATATATTCATTCTTTGTTTTAATTAAGATTATTATAATCATAAAGTGTAATAGCTACAAAATAAAAATTATGTTTACTTTAGAGTGATTCTAGTGCATTAATGGATTTTAATATTTCCTTATAATCTTGTTGAATAAGTAAATGATATATCTACAATAGTTAGACCATGTACACAGTGGTATAATAATGGATTGAGTATGCCTTAGCTTATAGTGCTAAAATACTTGCTCAATATAATACAAACACATTTATTTTCATTCCTACCCTCTCTTTTGTGTTTATTTTATTGATATTTTGCCTCAATTTAGATTTTTAAATGAATTTAAGTGAAGAGCACCCAATTTTTTATCATTTGAATCAAGAAGACAACAAGAATCAAACATTATATTAGTAAGAGACTAGGTGAACCTCTGTTTCTATTAGTTATTTCTCTCATAGTAAATATAGGAAGTTTTCACCCCTTGGATTGACCAACATAGTCCTAAGATTGATAGGGACATTTCATACCCTATGTTGTTATCTCTCTTTATCTCATCAGAATATTTAGTCCAATAACTATTTTTAGTGTGGGTCACAAATTGAGACAAACACATACCTTATTGATTAGCATGAGAAAAACTCTAACTATTAGTTGGAAAATAGATTGATGCAAGGACCCTAAGTTGGATATTTAAGTATAAAAATACTGGTTGGTAGGACTATCCACATTGTCTAGGATATCATTCAACTTCACCTCTAATATGGACTATTTTTCCACAAGTATAGTAAAAACAATATAAATAGGCAAAAAATAGGGGTTGGATTCCTATTTAATGACCTATACGATGGTTAAACTATATTGTGTGTGTCATTCAAATTAATCCTTTTTTTAAAATTATATAATTGTTGTGATGGCCAATTGTTTGGTATTTTCCATCATCAAGTGAATCAATAAGACTTATTGACTAACATAATGTATGATGATCCAGTGAAATTAATGTTACATCTTAAACTATGTTATTTTACAAGGGAATTAACCATGGTGTAGTGATTATTAAGCTAAGAATAGGATCAAACAATCTATGATGATAAGATAGAAGCATGGTATTTACTTGCATGGAATCTCAAAATATTTAGAGTGTTTCAAAATCTTACATTGTATTGATTTTAGAAATAGTGATTTAACTCCTTTTCACTAATCTCTAAATTTTTTAAATCTTTGTTAAAGTAAGATTAGTATGATGATTCTTCTATTTTAATATTTCATATTTTCATGCTTAATAATTGTACTTATCCAATTGTCAAATTTCTATATTTGGATTTAGTGTAGCTAAGGTGATTCTTTATATCATTAAGTCTCTCCTTTTGGTCCTTAATATTGTCTACGTGGAATAACCTAGGATTCATATTGTAACATTATTGGTGCCTAAATGGTGAAAGAGATATCTATCCAGTCTAACCATTAATCAAGCTCCTTAGGATGAATGGGATTCTTATTTAGGGTTAAAGACCATTAGATGGTCCTATCACAAAGATAAACACTACTACAAAGTTTAGAGTTTACTAGTATGGACCCATACACTGATACACCCAAAACTTTATAACTTCTAGTGGTGATTTCCTTCCCCATGAAATCTTCTAAAGGTGTTTACCCTTATTTAAGAGTTTGTAGTTACCTACTCTAATTTTTTGTTGTTTCACATTGGTGTGCAAATCAAACATTATGTTCATGAAATAAGAAGTGTGTAGTGGTCTCTACATGTAGTTTCATTCATATTATGAACAAAAATAATGTCAATAATAATATTTTTTGTTTATTATATGGGGTTGTATCATCAATCAAGTAAGGAGTTTAGGCTATTTCTAATGAGGAATAGGAAAACTTAGTATAAGATATGATTTAAAATATAGATTAATTTGTACAAAATTATTAGAATAGTGGTTTGAAACCATGGAATTAAATGTAGACTAAGTGTGCACAAAGGGTGGTCACAAGTGCATTGTTTTAAAATTAAGTGTTAATTATAATGTATATAGGTTTACTCCCCCATTATCAATAATTTAAGCATATGATATTCATATTTCAATGGTGAGATACATATATTTATCTTCCTCTTGTAGAAATTTAAATGCTACTTTTTAATAAATTTTATTTTCCTCTAGTGAAATTTTCTCTCTTTCTATGCAAGTTTTCCTTCATGGTTTTTTATTATATTTATATAATATGTCTCTTAAGTGGATAAAGTGGATAAAGAGTCATGGTCATATTATTTTTAAAATCAATACTTAATTGAAGTGTAACTATTGGCATCTATGATATAACAACTTATTGTGGCCAACATGCCCCGTTTGTTTTTGAATAGGGTCCCACATTTAAAACAAAAAAAGAGAAAAAAATCCAAAACTACATGAAAAATAATTATTTTCAATCTAGTCATTTAATCCATTAATACTAAAATATGGTAATGATTATTTCATGAACTATTTCAAGTTGTATGTTTGCAAGCAAATATAAATTTTTAGATCTTATTCTTGTGGGTTTTCACTATCTTTTAACATACTTTCGTATTATTTTGTAAACTTTAGGCTAAGGTGTTTAAAAATATTTATGATTGACTTATTATTAATTTTCACTCTTTCACAATCCATATCTTTACTTAATTAATTTTGTGGAGTGTTTGTCATTGAATTTCGTTCTTTGTCATGTAGGCTAAAAGACTCACCTGTGTATTTCAAAACTTAATTATATTATTTCAAATCACTATGAAAACTTCAAAATTAGTGACTTGAATCTTATAGTACACATGGTGAGTAGTCACATCCTCAAAACATTCAACTTGGCACTTTTTTGGGTCTTGTTTTTAGTTAGCATGAGCATGCCACTTGACATATTTTCAAAACTCTACAACTCATCACAAGTTTTCAAAGGAAAAAATTGACTAGGATCATCGATGCCACATGAGATGTTTTCATAAATTCACAAATTCCCAACTTGAGAAAATATTTTTTCGGATAAAAAAAATCATGAGGATGTGAAGTGATTGGAACTTTCCAAGTGTCAACCTCGTATTCATTCACACTTTCATATCTCTTCAAAGGAATGTTTGACTCAGATCAATGATGCCATGTAGAATGTTTTGTAATCTCATGACTTTCCAAGTGAAAATGAATATTTTAATAGAGAATATAAAATGGGAATATTACCCAATAGTATATTTCCACTTGTTAGTATCACACTAATTCATAGCTTCACAAAATTTTAACTATTACATTTTAAAATTAGAGATTAAGTTGTTAGGTGTGTGATCCTATGGCATTTTACCATGCAGATTATTTTCACAATGTCATAGTCCAAAGGAAAGTGTAATATCTTTTAAGGTTCATGCTCCTATGGGAATGTGACTTAATCAATATACATGACATGCCTTCATTTTTTGGGTCTTCATGGTCTATTTATATACTCTACATGATGTAAAATAACTAAGAGGTGTTAAGTTTCATCACCACATTGTTCACAAAAAGAAATGGGGTTATGGATTCAAAATTACAAACCTAATGATATAGTAATTAAAAATGGTACCATGTGCAAAGAATCATAAATAATAATGACATAGAGAATCTTAACTATCAAAAGTGATTTCCAAGTCACTCCAAGGACATAAAGTCAAAATTGATGGTTGTCACCACCCATAAAACTATCAAATTCATGATAGACAAATATCATGTAGTCATATATTTTTCATATTTATGACATTGGAATGGGATCACATTTATAAATCATGGGATAGACGTTCTCACCTTAATATTTTCTAAGACATCAGTATTGGATTTTAATGGGACCAATTCATATGAAGACTTTTCAAGTGGCATATTGCATTGGGGTAGTCCCAATGGAATAATCTATTGTGTTATTGTCAAACTATACCCACTTACTTGTTTTTGTCTCTTTTATGTTAGCCTAATCCTTTTGATAAATTTTTGCATTATGTAAATAATTGGGTAGGGTCATGTTCTCTATTAACAAGAGACTAGGTGAACCTCTTGTTGTATTAGTTATTTCTCTCATAATAAATTTGGGAAGTGCTCACCATTGGACTGACCAACATAGTCCTAAAATTAACAGGGACATTTCATCCCATGAATTTTTATCTATCTTTGTCCCATAAGAATAGTTAGTGCAATAACTATATTTAGTGTGGGTAAAAATTTAAGATGAACACATCCCTCATTGGTTAGCATGATAGTAAATCTAACTATTACTTATAAAATAAATTGGTGAAGGGACCCTAAGATGGATATTTAAGTATAAAAATATTGTCTAGTAAAACTATCCACATTGTCTAGGATATTATTTGGCTTCACCCCTAATATGGATTATTTTTTCACAAGTATAGTAATCACAATATAAGTAGGCAAAAAAATAGGGGTTAGATCCCTATTTAATGACCTATGAGATGGTTAAAATATATTATGCGTGTTTCTCAAGTTAATACCTTTTTATAAATTATATAATTGATTTGATGGCCACTTGTGTGGTATTATCCATCATCAAGTGTTACAATGAGACTTATCAACTAACATAATGTATAATGATCTAGTGAAATTAAAGTTAAATTTTAAACTATGTTATTCTGCAAGGAAATGAACCATGGTGTAGTGATTCTTAAGTTAAGGACATGGTCAAATGATCTGCGATGATATCATAGAGGCATGGTATTTGCTTGCATGGAATCTCAAAATATTTAGAGTGTTTCAAAATCTTACATTGTATTGCTTTTGGAAATAGTGATTTAACTCCTTGTCACTAGTCTCTAAAATTTTTAAATCCTTGTTAAAGTAAGCTTAGTATGATGATTCTTCTATTTTGATATTTCATATTTTCATGGTTAATTATTGTACTTATCTAATTACCATAATTGTATATCTAGAATTAGTGTTGCTAAGGTGATCCTCGATATCATTAAGTCTCTCTTTTTGGTCCTTAATCTTGTCTAGTTGGAATAACCTAGGATTTTTATTACAAGGTTATTGGTGCCTAAATGGTGAAAGAGATATCTATCCACCCTAACCATTAATCAGGCTCCCTAGGATGAATGGGTTGCTTAGTTAGGATTAAATACCCTTAGATGGTCCTATTATGAAGATCAACACCAGTACAAAGTTAGAGTTTATTAGCATGGACCCATATATAGATATGCCCCAAAATTTATATCTTCTAGTGCTGATATCCTTCCCCATGAAATCTTCTAAAGGTGTTTACCCCTAGTTAAGAGTTTGCGATAACCTACGTTGATTTTTTATTTTTGTACATTGGTGTGCAAAGAAAAAATGATTTTCATGATATAAGAAGTGTGTAGCAAGACGTACATGTAGTTTCATTTATACTATAAACACAAATGATTTCAATAATATATTTTTAATTCATTATATGGGGTTGTATCATCAATCAAGTAAGGAGTCTAGGCTATTTGTAATGATGAATAGGAAAATTTAGTATAGGATTTAATTTAAAATATAGGGTCATCTATATAGAATTATTGGAATAGTGGTTTGAAACAATGGAATTAAGCATAGATTAATTGTGCATAAAAAGTGGTCACAAGTGCATTATTTTAGCATTAAATGTTAATTATAATATATATATATATATGTAATCCCTCATTATCAAGAATTTAAGCATATGATATTCATATTTCAATGGTCAGATACATATATTTATATTCCTCTTGTTTAATTTGAAATGCTATTTTTTCATAAATTTTATTTTCCTCCAGTGAAAATTTCTCTCTTTTTATGCAAGTTTTCCTTTATGGTTCTTTATTATATTTATATAATATGTCCCTTAAGATGATAAAATGGATAAGGGGTCATGGTCATATTATTTTAAAAATGAATACTTAATTGAAGTTTAACTATTGACATCTATTGTATAACAACCTGTTGTGTCCAACATGTCCCATTTATTTTTGAATATGGTCCCACATTTAAAACAACAAAATGAGAAAAAAAATCCAAAACTACACGAAAAATAATTGTTTTTAATCTAGTTATTTAGTCCAATAATACTAAAATATGGTAATTGTTATTTCATGAATTATTTCAAGTTGTATGTTTGCAAGCAAATCCAATTTTTTAGATCTTATTTATGTGGGTTTTTACTATCTTTTAACATACTCTAATATTATTGGGCAAAATTTAGGCTAAGATGTTTACAAATATTTATGATAAACTTATTATTACTTTTCACTTTCCCAAAATCCATATATTTACATAGTTGATTTTTTGGATTGTTTGTCATTGAATTTTGTTCTTTGTCATGCAGGCTAAAAGACTCAGATGTGTATTTCAAAACTTAATCACATTGTTTCACATCACTTTGAAAATTCTAAAGGTAGTCACTTAACTCTTATAATACACATGGTTATTAGTCACATCTTCAAAAAATTTAACTTGGAACTTTTTTTGGCTTATTTGTAGTTAGTATGAGCATGCCACTTGGTATATTTTCAAAACTTTGTAACTCATCACATGTTTTCAAAGTAAAAAATTGACTAGGATCATCGATGCTACATGAGATGTTTTCATAAACTCACATCTTCCCAACTTGATACAATAATTTAGTGGTTAAAAAAACTCATGATGATGTGAAGTGATTGAAAATTTCCTAGTGTCAACCTCATATTCTTTCACACTTTCATATCTCTTCAAAGGAAAGTTTGACTCAGATCAAAGGTGTTATGTAGAATGTTTTTGCAAGATCATGGCATTCCTAGTTGACAGGAACATTTTCATAGAAAATCTTAAATGGGAATTTTACCCAATAGTATATTTCCACTTGTTAGTATCACATTTAATCACAACTTCATATATTTTTAAATATTACATTTTCAAATAAAATATTAATTTGTTGGGTGTGTGATCCTATGGCATGCTATCATGCAGATTATTTTTGCAATGTCATAGTCCAAAGGAAATCGTAATATGTTTTAAGGTTCATGCCCATATGGTAGTATGACCTAATCAATCGACACCACATACCTTAATTTTTCATGTCTTCATGGTCTATTTCTATACTTTACATGATGCAAAATAACTAAGATGTACCAAGTTTCATCACCACATTATTCACAAAAAGAAATGGGGTTGTGGATTCAAAATTTGAAACCTAATGATGAAGTAATTAAAAATGGTTCCATGTGGAAAGAATCATAAATCATAATGAAATAGAGAATATTAACTATAAAAATTTATTTCCATGTCACTCTAAGGACACAAAAACAAAATTGATGTTCATCACCACACGTAAAACTATCAAATTCATGATAGAAAAATATCTCAGTCATCTACTGTTGATGTTTAGGACATTGGAGTGGGATTGCATTATAAATCATGGGATAGACATGCTCACCTTAATGTTTTATAAGACATCGGTATGGGATTTTAATGGGATTAATTCATATGAATACTTTTCAAGTGTCATATCGCATTGGGGTATTCCCAATGGAATAATCTATTATGTTGTTATCCAACTATACCCACTTACTTATTTGTCTCTTTTATGTTCAACCAATCATTTTGATAAAATTTTAAAAGATTTAAATAATTGGTTAGGTTTATGTTCTCTATTAAAACATATTTTATAAACATTGTAAATAATCAATAGATTTTTGGGTTTTTTTTTGTCGGGCTCTCTGGCTTATTGGTTGGACTATGTCATTAGTCAATCTATTTTAAATTTTATGTTCACTAGATCACTAGTATGCTATCCAAGAGGAAGAATATATTTTTTATAGTTATAAATAGATATATTTGAAATTTTATGAATGTTCATGCCATTTTCTTTGTATTGCTCTTTATTTCTTCTTTCTAAAATTTAGACTGATTTTGAGTGTGTTTTAAAGATTTAAGTAATTAATAGAGATACTTATATGATTATTGTGAGTATTTAATATATGCATTATAATATTATAATAATTTAAATTAATAAGTCTTTTATCTCTTTTTGTTGTAGTTAGATGTGTTGACTACTATTTTTTAGAAAAAACTAGATCTTTATATAATTATTGTAGTAAAATGTGCTTTTTATTATTATCTATAATCAATTGATCTTGAAAAGTGATACTTATGAGATTGAATCATAATAATTATACCTTAGACTTGTGTTCTAATTTATTACAATTAAAGTTCATGACTAGATATGAATAATTTTGATTACTTTATAATAGATACCAATAGATGTTACTTAAGCAAGATTGCTACTCAACTAAAGTTTAGAACCTTAATTTTTGCCTTAACCTTTCCCCCCTTTACCTTTTTAAGATATATAATTATTATATTATATCATAACTATAAATATTCATGTTGGGGTGTTTTTATAATTATATACAAGGAAAAGTGACGTTGATATTTAGATCAATCCTAGCTTAGAGAAGATAAATCACACTAGCCTTTTTGCTTGTTAATACATTTAAACATTTAGTGTCATGACCACGATGGATATGTTAGACCTAACCAAGGGGTCTATTAACAAAAAATTATAATTAGAGAGGGTTCCAAATCCTCTAGTAAATAAACACCATGCAATAAAACTATCTATAGCTTATGTTTTCTTATTCATAAATATAGGACAAAGTAAATCAAAATATAACCTAGTGCTTACCAAAACATGTGACACAAAATGGGGGTAATAAACATAAAATTAAACATGCATAGAATAATTATAATTAATTTAATATAGATATAACCCTAATTCATGGAGATATAAATACATTCAAAATCCATTACTTATGATACTTATATCTACTAAAATAGAGGAGTAAGAGTTAGAGATACTTAATTTGAAGACAAACCCATCAAGACTCAATCTTTCCCTTGTCCAATGATTTTTTGGAAGATTTTTTTTGTATTATTGAAAAATCTAAGGATGTACAATGGACTATATTCTCTCTAAAGACCTCCTAGTGAATCGAAAGATTTCACAAGATAAAGGTTTTTCTCTCCAAGTATAAACCCTAAGTAATGACTCCTCAAGTAAAATTGTGAAAGAAAAGATGACAAAAAAATGAAAATGAATGATCATATTTATTAGTCTCTACAAATGATGAAAAATATGTGTAGATATAGTTGGATCTAACCTGAAACTATTCCAAAGTTTTAGCCAACAGAGTTAGCCCAATCAACCCTATATTATTAAATAAATAAAGTATTTAGGTCCTAGAATGGGTTAGTTGAGGCCAAACTAATGTCATAACATGCTCATATATTTTAATAATAAGGATAGCCTAAGTTGACTTTGTTCGATAAAAATTAAAATGAGGTTTTGGATTAGGTAGGGGTTGTTTGAGGTAGTCAATTTCTTGGAGGAGTGTGTAAGGGAGGATTCAGAGCTTAGGGAAGTGTACACAAGAGGTTTGCTTTATTTTCAAGTGGTGGTATAAGGGATAAAAAGGTTTTAAAGAACTAATAGTTTGCCCACCCCTTTCATTTTGTACCCTTTAAGGTATTCACTTAGAGCAATTGAGACTTGATGGGATCTTAAAAGAGATAAAACATTTGTAATTGATAAAGTTTAAAAATATTATGTGTATACATATTCCCCACTCGAAGCTCATCACATGTCACATAGGTGCAACATAGGATGGTGCTTTGGGAAAAAGAACATAGAAACACACAATGTTAAAGCTAAGTAAATTATAGTATTTTAAATCATAAAATAATTGAAAGTAAATGACTGAAGGAAATAACTAAAATAAAATTAATGTATGTTTATCTTGAGTTACATTTATCATTGAACGGTTGTCTACAATATTTGTAGGGTTAATCATGGAGGGCACATAGACTACTTTTGATAACCTAAGTATATAAACTAAAGAGTAAAAAAAAATGTAGGAAAGCCAAGATAAATTAAATGTGTAGTCATGACATACTTATAAATTTGGTAATCTAGGGTGATCAATGATAAGTTCAGACCAAATGACCAAGTCATAATTTAGAGTAAATTACGTAACTAAAAAACAAAGGATACTAAATGAACAAAAAATGAAAAAAAGAATTCCTTAAGCAAGAAAGGTAAACAAACCAAATCAAACCAAGGATACATGTAAAAATGTTAATCTCACATTAGTGTGAAATCAATAACAATCTTTCCTTAAACAAAGATGGTCAAGCAATGGTAAAATAATATTGATGAGTGAGAAGTAACAATAATTACTCAATCATCAATTGAAAAAGTGCATAAAATGGAAAATAACATTGGTGAGTGAGAAGTAATAATCCAAACTCACTCCAATGGTAAAAGTACTAAAAATCAAAATAGATGTAGTTGTACCAAAAAATGAAGTATAAAAAATATAGAAATGGACGTAGTTGTCTGAAAAAAGGAAGGAAATATAGAAATAGATGAATTTGTTTGAAAAAAAGAATGATAAAGATTTTTTTTTTTTCAATTGAAACTAATGAAATTATAGAAATATAAATATGTGGTGTAAAGAAAATAATCTATAGTCATTCAATCATACTATGTTTTTCAAAAGATAGATAAAATCGAAATAAAGTAGTGTTGGCATGCTTTTAAGATGTGAATAACACAAAATATAGAAGTGGGGAAATAGATTTAGAATCAAACTTGCCTCTCAATGAGGGAATGAAATGGGTGTTGGGGAAATGAAGGAAAAATCAAGGTAGAGAGACTCTTTATCGAATTCAAGACACTAAAATTAGGTTCATCAAATAAGAGGACTTTTGACATTAAGGACTCTAAAGAGATAATCCTTAATAATACAAATATTAGGTTATCAAATGAAGTATGAATATCATCACATGAGGCTATATGCATGAAAAGTAAAATAGATTGACCTTCCCACAACATGTTCTCTATTCCTTAGGATACCTTGTAGAGCCCTCAATCTACTACAAAGATTTGGTACTTATGTGAGAGAGTAGATAACACTATAGATTTTTGAATTCTATTATCCTAATCCTCTAGCCTAATGGACCCCAATGGACCTCATCTTTATCATGAGGCTAACTATGGAAATTTGAGATTAAATTGGAAATAGGAGATGTGCTATTAACCATGTCTTTTAGTGTGATGTTGACTTTTTTATTTTTATATTGACTTTTATAATTTCCTTTTATTTTAAATGATTTGGATTTTAAATTTTTATGGCTTTTTATATTCCTACTCCATGTAGATTCACAAAACCAAACATCGGTGCTATAAGTGACTATCATTTAAAAACTTTGGACTTGGTAACTAAGAAAGATGACTTAGAGAGAGTGGTGTCTAAGATTCTTGTTTATTCATGTAAAATAAAAGTGTTATCCTAAATTTGACCTTATTTTATCCAAAATGGAATGGAATTAAGGGAAATCAAAAGGAATGGACATCAATCAATTTGAATGAATTCAAATCACAAAAAATGTGACAATGTGAAAAAATGATATAATGACTATTAAGTATGAATACATCATAAGAATATATGTATGTTTAGGGAAACATGCTAACATATTTTTTGTACAAGTTTTAGTTAAAAAAGAAACAAAAACTGAACCTGAGAATATGAGATCAAAAACTTGTAATCATTTCTTAACATTCTTAAAAGAACACAAAGTTTGTAAAAAGAATATGTAAATTTTATGAGGAGAGCTTGGTCTTATCCATGTTCTTACACTGTAACTTATTGAAAAAAATAAACCCAAGTGGTTGAAAAAGGCAAAAATGGTATTTGTGAGAAAAGCCTAGTCATATCCATGGTCTTACATTTCAACTCAAAAAAAAACCCAAGTGGGTGTAGAGAGCTATGAAAAGTAGTATTTTTGAAGAAAGCCTAGTCCCATCCATGGACTTACACTGCAAATCTCAAAAGAAGAACCCAAGTAGGTGTAAGATGGTGTGAAAAATTAAAAAAAACTTGTGATTGATTGAGAAAAAGTATGAAAAATTGATGTATTAAATAAAATAGTATTCATGAGGAAAATTGAGTCTTATCCATGTTATTAAAATACAACTCATGAATTAAAGAAACCAAATAACCAAAGGAAGGAACTAAGGTTTGTGTATAAGAGAGACTACTAGAAAAGGTGATATCCTTGGAGAAATCCCACAAATAAGTATTATTAGGATATTATATAGATGTATGTGCATTAGTGGGTTCTTTAAAAACATGGCCTTCATTAGTTTTTAGGTGATAGGTGCTAGGACAAAGAATGTCTTTCACTAAATAAGGTCCCGACCATTTTTGGGCATATTTTCCTTATTTATCATGAGTTTAGTATAATTTAAGGACTAGATCACCAACATTAAAAGTGTAGACATTAACCTTTTTATTATGTTATTTGGTAATGCGAGCATTGTATTAGAGGTTATGTTGAAGAGAGGCCAAATGGTGTTCATCAAGAAGGTATAAGGAATGAAGGTAAGCTTAACATAACTCTTCATTGAGAATGATACTATAAATATATATACTTAAAGAAAAGTTTTTGAATTCCAATGGTAAGACAAACTCAAGACCATATACTAGAAAAAATGGTATTTCTACGATGACAATACCATAGGACCAAAGTGTGGGATATAAGTGAAGATGCCAATTACTATAGGTTTCATGGATGGTATTTTATGGTATTTTATTGATAATTTATTGAGTGGCCTTTGCTTATCCATTTCATTATAGATGGTAAGGTGTGGAAAATTTGTGGGAAATTCTAAATTTAGCACATAGCTGTCTCATGTGCTTGTTTTTAAAATTATTACCATTATTAGAAATGATAATATGGTAAACTCCAAAGAGACAAATGATTTGGTTAAGGATATATTTATAAATAGTGGTTCCCATGATATTGACAATAGGCATGGCTTCTACCCATTTAGTAAAATATTTAGTAGCAGTAATGATAAAAACATGACCATCTTTTGACTGAGGTGATTTACCAATGAAATCTAATCCCCACATAGAGAATGGCCAAGTGGACTCCATGGTTTGGAGCTTGGCTAGTGGTGAATGGATTAAATCATCATGAAGTTGGAAAGGATTAAAATTTTTGTAGGAATTGATAGCATCCTTTTATAATTAGGACACAAGTATCCAATACATTTAAAGGCTTGTTTATATATTTTGGTCTTTTCACAAGAATCCATGTTTGGAAGATAGGTTGAATGATCAAGGAATTGGATGATGTTTTTGTACCATGAGCTTTATCTAATAGTGATAGCCTCAATATGAAAAATAAGTTAATCTTTTTATTTTATGGTATAAGGTGATTTTATTATTTGATTAATAAATTTGGAGTCATTATGTAATTGATCAAGATGAAAGAGAGATGTTGAAGAAGTAAGAGAATCGATGATAGAGTTTTGATCTCTTTAAATTGACTTAATGGTGAAATAAGCAAGCTATTTGGAAAGTGTGGTTTCCATGTGATGATAAGAAATGAGATTTTCAATTTTACATTGGTAATTTCCATTAAAATAGAGGTATGTAAGTTATAAATCACCTAAAGAGTGTAGATATATAATATCTAATTCAAGTGTTGCTGTCATACCTAAAATGAGAACTTCATATTTGATCATGTTATTAGTGAGATCAAAGGTTAGTCTAAATGACATATGGATGATCTTCCATTGAGGGTTAGTTAGAATACAACCTGTCCCAACTCTTTAGAAGTATTTGGTTCCATCAAAATGGAGAGTCTAGGTGTCTTCATGTAGATCAATGGTAACTTTAGGAAGTTCTTCGATCACAACTTTGGATTTGGTAGTATCAGGAATGATATTAGTATACTATTGATTATTTGCATCTAAATTAGTAGTGAAGTTATGAAAATAATCTTTAAGGTATATATCCTAGTTAAGACCTTCAATATAATTTTTTTTAATCTTTGGGGAGATTATCTTGAACCTGATTTGTAGTGGGTATGGGTGCCACTACAAGTTAGTCGGTGATGACTTTCCCTTTGACATATTCTTGTGTTATGATTTAAAGATAAAATTCAATCAAGAAGACCATCCATTTTCCAATTTTATCTTTAGGTATAAATGATTTGGAGAAGAAATGATGAATTAGATCAGATTAGACAATGACATAAGTAGTTTGATAAAGCATATAATGATGGATATTTTCAACTACAAAGTAGATAGCAAGGCAATAAAATTATACTTTAGTATAACATTTTTTGTAGTCAATGAAGTCTTGACTAATATAGTATATAACATATTCTCTGCCAATATCATCTTATTTGGAAAGCATCACCATAAATTATATAGGATTAGAATAGGTGTACAAAATTAAAGGATGATCATTGGAAAGTGATTGGATAGTGGGAGGATAGAACAAATATTCTTTCATGTTGTTGAAATATTTCTAACATGGATTAGTCTATTATAGAACATTAAATTTTTTAAGAAGGGAATTAATAGATTAGATGTGGTAATCCATTTCTAGGATGAAACATTGGATTTGCCCAAGATTTCCTTGGTAAGTACAAATGTTTGGAATATAAAGAAGAATGAGCATGTTGACTATAGTGTTGATTTTGGTAAGATCAACATAATTAATTCAAAGAGAGACTAGGAACCCTAGAAGTTTACCAGATGCGATGCCAAATACACACTTGTATGGGTTGAGTCTAAATTTATATTTGATTAATCAATAAAAATGATAGCTAGATCAGTGAGATGTGTTGTGTGACTCTTTAATTTTTTTAATAAGGTCATCAACATAGGTTTCATTTATCTTGTGTATAATATTCATGGAAATTTTGAGTCATGGCACATTAATAGGTAGATATGGCATTTTTAAGGATAAAAGGCATTTAAATGTAGTAATAGGTGTCCCATTCTATAGTAAATGTTGTTTCGTACTAGTATTTAGGGGTCATGTGAATTTTATTATATCCTAAAAATCCATCCATGAGTGACAACATTTCATATCTATTAGTGGAATCTACGATGACATCTATTAAAGGTAACATGAAATTATATTTTGGGCATGTAAGGTCAAGAATATATATATCAATGCATATACGAATGACCACAGTGGCATTTTTGTGAACAAAAATAATATTTGACACCCATTTGGATTATTCAACATGTTTAATAAACTCTACATCTAGAAGTTTGATAATTTATTTATGGCATAATGTTGAAATTTCAAGTGAAAATTTCTATTATTTTTGTTGGATGATTTTTTCATTGGGGTAAGTGATGATGTTATGAAAAATAATATTAGGGTCAATACCTAACATCTCCTCATATGAACAAGATAAGGTTTCAAGATACATGTTGAAGAATAGGCTAAAATAATCATGCTTGGTTGTCCTGAGTTTTTTAGATATAGTTATGGGTCAAGGAAATAAAGGTGTACCATATTTTATTCATGTAGTTTATTCAATGAGAATAACATTTCCATCTTGGAAATGATATGGAGAATTAGGAAGATAAAAAATAGGTTTTTTTGGGTCTACACTAGTAATGAAGTTATTAAAATGAGGAGTTTTTTGTTTGAAATTTCCAAATTTATGATGTTGTTGTTGAAGTTGAGGTTCTCTATCATGGAGTAACTCAAGTATGGATTCATATATAAGGAGCTTGGGAAATGGTCCATATTATTCCATGTTTACCTCAAGATCAATGATTTTATTACCATGTTGATCATATTCCAAATGTATCTATTGTACATATGTTACCTTAGCATCAAGGGTCATTTTAGATGTAGGTGGAATTGTTGATGTAGGTTGATTGTAATCAATTGGATTGATAATAGGCATTTTATGTTGTGTTGTAGATGGGGATTCAACTAAAGTGAGGGGTATGGCCTCAATGATATATATAGACTCATTGGTAAGAAGGAGAGTTGGTAGATTAATTGGTGATATATAATGTATAAAAGCTTTTAGAAGTTCTTAGTTTTTAAGAGGTAAGATTTATTAAACAACCCAAGGGGTATCAAAAAGTGGAAGATTAATTAGAGATACATGACCTTCCAATTATAACTCACTATCTTTTGAAATGACATGAACATTGTGGTTGAAAGCATATATTTTGGTAAAGGTTTCCTGATCATTTTGAAAGTCTAAGTATCATGATTGAGCTTGAGCCATGGTGTATTTATCATCATAGGTATGAGAAATAGTACATGCTTGTGTCTCTATAGGATCATCGAAAGGAGATACACCTAGATCACTAGATTTTCTAGATGACAAGGTTAAAGGGTCTTCAAATAACATGGCCACTCCATATTCATTACATGTGAAGTCATATTATATGTAAGAAGCTTCATGTGCATTACATGGTGTGGGAATTTTAGTGATATAATCGATGAGAGGGATAATACAATCACATGGTAACAAAGAAAGAGGAAGCCATTCCAAAAAATAAAGAGGTAACTTAGTAGTATTGCAAGTCATTTGGCTCATAATCATTAGAATCAGTAACAATGACCTATAAATCTAGATTCATGTTAATGAATTCAGGTAGAGGTGCATTATTAATTCCTAGAATGGTTGGAATATGATACTAAGGTTTAGGGTTGGGTAGTTTAATACTAAATGGATTAGGATCAGCATCATGTTTATAACATTTGCCATTATGGATAAATTTGATATATTGGCTACCTGAGGAAGTAGTAACCCTCATGCAATGTGTCCATGGGTGACCAAGGAGTATATTATAGGATAATGGTAAGCTAAGAACCATGAGCTTGGTACCTATGGTCTTGGGTCCAATAGTGATATGGATCCAAATACAACATAGTTATTTTTTATTCATCTTGTCAAATCTGAGACATGTGGGATAATGTTTTCTTGAGGTGATCGTTGTTATACCCAAGTTATTGAATAAGACAAAGGGATGTAACATTAATACTTGACCCTTTGTCTACTTAGACTTTTTGAATAAGGGTTGTGTTAATTGTAAATTTAATGAAGAGAGGTGGATCATTGGATCGAAAGAGAATTTCATCATTTAACATATATTATTCAAGGAAGTCTATGGAAGGTTTAAAAGAAGAAAAAAAAAATTCGATAGTGTGTACCTCTATTAGTGTAAGATCTTGAAGAGTTTTTTCTTCTTCAAGGGAACAAGATTTTTCTTCTTCAAGGGAAAGAGGTTATTCAATTTTTTCTAACTGTTGCATTAAGAATTTTTGGTGATGTAGAGAAGTACAAGCTAACTCCATGAGAGGTATTCTACAAGGAATATAGTTGAGTTCCTCTAAGAAGTTCCAATGAGATTTTGAAGATAAAGAACTGGTACGAGGCTTAGAGGGTAAAATGTTTTTTAGTAGGAAGAGAAGTATTTGAGGTTTATATGGAGGAAATTTTTCCTCAACCATGTCGAAATGTATGTTAGTGGTAGTGGTGTCTTTGAGAAGTTGTTCTTTGAGTGATGGTTTCTTTCATTTTATGACAGAATCTTTATGGGTGGGTTTCCTTGATAATTGAATTTAGATGCATTCACATATTTAAAATTGCTATAGTATTGAACATATTTAGCATCAATTTCACATATATCCTTTTTTGAATGTTTTAGTTGGAGATATAAAAAAAATTTGGATTGTTAGAGGAAGAAGTCCTAAAATCTTTTTTTTTGAGAGAGACATTAACATTATCATGATGAGTTATTTTGATCATATCATCATGATTGAATATATATCCTAAAATAAAAGGAACAACAAGTTTGGTAATCCCATGACATGTTTCATGGGAATGACTAACATCAATATGAAATGAACAAAAAAAATTTAAGATCGTACCATCTAGGTGGATTATTGGCGTAAGTGAATAGTTTAGAAGGCACTAAAATTTATTCCATTTGTTGAATAGTTAGGGGTGTATAGGAAACTTGGCGATTATCCATTTTGGTTAGGAAGATCATTGTGTTGAAATTCCTTAACTAGGGGATTGACTAAATCATCAAGTTACCATATAAAATGTTGGAGGAGTTGATTATACCATTGTAATACGTCACTTGTGAATGTTTTGTTTAAAATTTTGGTAGTAGAGAAGGTATTAGTTTGAATCCACTCTTTATAAATATTACCAAATTATTTAAGGAAAGATGCAAGGTCTTTTGTCCTGTCATATTTAATAGTTGGAGATATATTACCAAAATCAATAGAAACAATGAAGGGAGATAAAGGTTCATTTTGAATGTTTTGGAGCATCTTGTTGTCTATAATGGGTTTGGTAATGATATTTACCATGATACCTTTAAAAGGTGGAGGGATTAAATTTTAGTTATTTTTGGGAAGGAGAATAGGATGTTGATTATCTATGTTCAATAAGTGATGTTGAATTTGCATCATTTTAGAAGTATCAGATGTTTGAATGATCTTTATTTGTTACACTATTTGTGAAAGAATTTGAGAGGTATCAATTTGTATATTGGTGTTAATGGGTGGGTTATTAGGATTGGTAGGATGAACATTCCCTTAATTGGTATTAGGGTAGGGTGGCTAGGTGGAGGATTAGGAGGAGGTGGGTTGTTGGTGTTTATAATATTTCATTTGGGGTTGTTAGTTAACCTATGTCAATTTTCCTCATAGTGTAATAAGGTGCTTTAAATAAAGAATTATCTTGAGAAGTGTAAAATGTAAATGATCCATCAGTGTCATCAATTGGAGTAATTTGGACCATATTGCAATCCAAAGATGAGGGATGATTGAAAGTGCCCCAATAGTGAGAATCATCTTGGGTAATAAAGGTAGGAAGAAAAGAGTATCCTATATATCATATAAATTGATTGAGGGTGTCAAAAATGATTCTAATAGGGGATTGCATGATGTTTGAAGTAAGAAATAAGATCAAAAAGAAAATATATAAATAGT
Source organism: Torreya grandis (assembly GCA_037957365.1). Lineage (NCBI taxonomy): Eukaryota > Viridiplantae > Streptophyta > Pinopsida > Cupressales > Taxaceae > Torreya > Torreya grandis. Next base: position 1,413,004 of record JARHVA010003182.1, read on the forward strand.
GACAAAGTTGGCCAAATATTGAACACTATCAACCAACAACTACAAAGTCAAATGGGTCAATAGAGTTTGGAGGGAAGACTAATAAAAAATTGAAGAAATGACACATTTGAATTAGGTGACTATGTAATATAGAAAAGAAGATTGACTATCTTATAAGATATTAAGCTAGCTAGGATGATTATGTCCTATAAAAGGGATGAAACTATAGGATACATAGTTGAGTAGATAAACTATGTTTTGAAGGTATGGACATGTTTTTGATAATTATGTCTATAGACAATCTAGTTTGATTTTGAAAAAACCTTGAAAGAAACACACAAATAATTATATTGATCTATTTGATGCAATTGTGGCACACAACACAAACCTTGTACCAATGTTGGTTGATTCAAGTTTTGTAATATATCATACAATGATTAGAGAGCAGGCAACAAAAATAAAAATGATAATCTAGGTGGTCATTCTTGAATGTTTTATGTTATAATTTTTTTTTAAATATGTGATAGAGAGTTGGCTATAAGAAGGAACTAAAAAATAAATATAAGGTTGGTTTTCGGTAGTTGAGGCTAAAAGGGGTTTGTATTGGTGATGGCACTAGCTTGGTATTGGGGCCTACATGCTCACTTCATAATTTGTTAACGATAACAGTGTCTGGTGCTTTTTTAATAAATACCATCAACTGCATATCTATAATTGGATATAAAATGAGTCAGCTTCCCCCTTGGTGATGAAATCCAATTAGGTAGACCTTGTGTAGCAGTTGTTTAATGATTTTGGTGTTATGTGATTTAGAAGTGTGTGTGAAAAAGAAAATAAAAATGTGTGACTAAATTTATAAATTAAAAACCTCCTATTTAGTATATTCTTTTTACTCTAATCAAGAAAGCAACAAAAATGAAAAGTGAAATAAGAACTAATAACATAATTTTATTCCTTTGTTTTAAAGAGTAAAGAGTTAGTTTAGGGGACCATGTATGCAAATAATATATAAAAAATTAGATAGGGTTGAAGTTGTTTGTTTAAACAAGAGCCAAAGTAACATAATTGAATAGGTCAATCGGGTCTTTTAAATAGGAAATCAAGTTAAAGAACTATGCCAACCTAGCCAACCTAGTTATTTATAGGGTTATAGCTTTATAGACTAAAAATTGTGAAAAATAGGACTATAAATAAAGAAAAAAAATGACTAAGAATGCAAGAAATAAATTAATAATTTTGAATATGTTGATGTTTTTTTTTTATGCTGTGTTGTTCAAATGATGTTTTTTATTCTACTAAAAGAGTCAACTAAGTCAACGTAGTTAAAAAACTTGTATGAAATAAGTAAACTGAGTTGGGTTGATTGATATAGTTACCTATTATTGAATAATACATACACAGAGAAATAAAAAGTCAATCATAGTGACTACGTGTTAAACTTATGCATAAAATGTTAAAATATATCAATATATTCAATCCAATACTACAAAAATAAAAACATATAATAAATGAAGGTGTAAAGGAAAACCTGGAAGGGTTAGATTCACATTGGGTTCACTATAATGTATACAATAGAAAGTGTAGCTTATCTACAAATCAATTTTAGTTCAGAGAAGATAAATCACACTAGCCCTTCTGCTTGATTGTACATTTAGACAATTAGGTTCATGACCAAGATTGATACTTTATACATAACCAAGGGGTCCCTTGCCAAAACAATCTCAATAGAAAGGGTTCCAAATCCTCTACTTATGCAACACCATGCACTAACACTAGCTAGGTATTATCCTTTCTTATTTACAAGTAGATGAGAAAATAAAGCAAAATCTAACCTAGTGCTCACCAATTCATGTAGCACAAAATTGGGGTAATAAACATAAAATTAGGCATGCATATAATAGTTATAACTAATCTAATATAGATATAACCCTAATGCATGGAAAGAGAAATACCTTCAAAATCCATTACTTATGCTACTTCTATCTACTAAAATTGAGAAGTAAAAAATAGATATACTTACCTTGAAGACTAACCCATCAAGACTCAATCTCTCCCTTGGCTAATGGTGATTTACAAGAGGCTATTGTGTATTTTTGAAGAATATATGGATATACAATGCATTATAGTGTAGCCGAAGACCTCCTAGTAAATCTCAAGCTTTCACAAGATAAAAGTTATTCTCTCTAAGTGTAAACCCTAAAGAATGACTCCTTAGGTAGAATGGTGGAAAAAAATATTGTAAATAATTGAAAATGAATGATTAAATCTATTAATCTCTAAAATGATGAAAAGTATGTTTATATATAGTTTTATGTAACCCTAAACTCTCCTAAATTTTTAGCCAATAGAGTCATCATAATCGGCCATGTATCATTAAATAAATTAAGCAGTTAGGTCCAAGACTAGGTCAATCAAGTCCAAAATTATCCCATAATGTGCTAATATATTCTAAGTACAAGGTTATCCTAGGTTAAATTTGTTTTTTAAAACTTAAAAATAGGTTTTGGCTTAGGTAGGGGTTGTTTGAGGCAATGAATTGTCTAGAGGTATGTGTAAGATAGGTTTCAGATCTGAAGGAAGTATATAGGATAGTTTTATTTTACTTTCAAGTGGTGTTATACAAGATAATAATCTTATGAATCCCAAATTATACACCCACACCTTTCCCAACATACATTTTAAGGCATGCACTCAGATTGAGACTCGATAGATTCCTATAAGAGAGAAAGCGTCGATAATTGATAAAGTTTAAAAATATTATGTGTATACATTAATTACATGGGTGAATATTTTGTAATTATGGGTCACATTTTTTTATTCCATACAAAGTATGTAGGAGAGTTATAAACCTACAACCCATGCCTTGAATAAAATCCTAGTAGTCCTAAAATGAGAGGGTGAAAAAATAAAAGGCTTGAGGTGTGCATAAAACATTCATCAACACAACCCTTATTCCTTGGATTGAATTACTTATGTTACTTCTATATTTTGATATATTTTGTAGAGATTTTATTATGATAAAACAAAGTGTTGAATATCTTCGAAGTTAGAATATCATCCTAGGTTACACAAAATGATTGTGTAGTATATTTGATTTTGGAGAGGTATAGCATTAACATGCATGATTTTCCTTTAAATCTATGATCTAGCTTTAGTCACCTCCAACAATAAAAAAATCCTCTCTCTCATTATAGATGAAGGTATCCCATAATGAGTGTCCTTATCCTCATAACTACATGGAGGCTATAAATATTAAATATATAACATCTTTTGCTTAAATATCAATTGTAAGAATGTCATCTAATCAAAATTATCTTCCTTTTAAGGGTTCAAACTAAAAACATCATGGATTAAAAAAGTTTACAAGGACTTTAACAATTACATGACCGTCAATAAAAAAAACCTTGTCATTTTATATTTGAAATATGTAACAATTTTTTTCATATTTTCATATAATTTCTTGGGAAATTATATATCAAATTTTATTCTTTATTATTTTAAAGATAATATTTTATAGGTAAGATGTCCTCCCCAATTACTAGGCATTGAGGAATATGATATTCATATTCAACCTTAAGATAAATATATTTATCTTCCTCTTGTTTATATTGAAATACTTTTTTCTCTTATATTTACTTTTCCTCTCATTCATTATTCTTTGTTTCAATGCAAGTCTTCCTTTATGTTTTTTTTTTAATATTTATATAAGATGTCCCTATAGTGGATAAGAGAGATAAGAGGACTTGACCATATTATTTGTAAAATAAATAGTTAATCTAAGTGTAGATATCAACATCTATGATTTAACAACCCTTATTCCTTGGACTGATTTTTCATGAAGAAAGTAATGTTACCTCATTCTTCACCTTGGAATTTTTCTAACTAGATACTAATAAAATCATTTCTTCTTCCATTCATATAATTTTAAAAGGATATGATGATATAAATACATTACATTAAAATATAGTAATATTTTATTCTTTATACCATTTTTTTAAATTTTCCATAGATGATTTGGGATAAGGGTAAGCATTCCCTTTTGATGAATAAAATATAATATATTCACATGAATGACATGTAAGATGACTATGTTAAAATATGACCATGTTAATAGCATACGTGACATTTGAAATATATGTTTTATAAGCAATGGGATGTCTTTTTATCCAATACCCAACTTAAGTATTACCTTTTGTATAAGAGGCTTGTTGATATCCACCATATAAAATTAGAATAAATAAATGTTATAAGGTTTTTCCATTGTAATGTGACATGTCACCACAAGTGTACCATTTATCCACCTATGGCCTCACAAACTTATTCATGATAATATTCAAGAGGGATCAAGTATAATCTCACCCATACATGAATCCATAATAAGTACCATTGTTAATATCACAAAGTATACATGAAAATGAGAAAATCTAATCTTAGTAGATGAAGTAATTATAAAACTCTCATATCTAGATTGATCAAATCAATCACTATTAGTGAACTAGGAAGTAATAAAAATTTTGTAAGGAGGTTTTCATTTATATTTATAATCAAATTTTGTCATCTCCAAAAATAAAATGAGAATCTCTCTAATTACATATGAAGGTTATTAAACTATCCCATAATGATGGTCCTTATCCTCTTATGTATATGGAGGCCATAAATATTTAATATATAACAATTTTTTCCAAATTTTTTAATTATATGCATGTCATCTAATCAATTTTATTGCTTGCAAGGGTTGAAACTAAACACCATGTGGATTATAAATATTTAAAAGGCTTTTAGGCTTGAGAATTAGTAACTAAAAAAACATCTGTCAATTTAAATTTAAAATCCATAAAATATTAGATTTGTTGCATTTTACTATGTACACCCTCCCCCATTTTCATGGTCATGTTGCTTGACCCATTAGTTTACCTTGGGGACATAATTTTGTTATTGATTAGGTTTGTTGTCAAGGTCATGATGAATTTTGGAAGGGTCATGGGTTTTTTGACTAACCATGGGCATCATTAGGTAGATATATAGTCGATGAAATTAGGGTATGATTATTATTTTTCATTTATTTACATTTTAATATGAATCATCTCCTAATCTAGGTTGTATATGGGTTTTGTTGAGATGTGTGGTTTCATGGCTTGTGTTAGCTATCGGGAAGAAACTGTAGGGTGAGTTGGTAGTGAAAGATAAATAAGAGGAAAAAAATGGTTATGACAACCATTAATGATAAAAAGAGAGATGGAAATGGTGTTCATGTGGAGAAGGATAAATATTTTTTTTTGGGAGGGGCAAGGGTTGGTTTGACTTGACTTCATGGGTTTTATGGAAAATGCAATAAGTGGCTTTATTTCTATTATGTACTCAATTGACCTTACCCTTCTTGGGCTTGGCTTGCAAATTTGGTTCTCCATTTTGTGGCTCTTTGAAACTTTTTTCCAACTCCTTTCGAAGGTTGGGTACTTAAATTTAAACTTGGTTGTGTCTATTATGCAATTTTGTACATCTTAGTAGTTTTTGGTTGGAACTCTATCATTGTGCCTTATTGAAGACATGTATAAGGTTGTGTAGTGTCATTTTTTAATTACTTATGCATTTTAAGATTCTAGAATTAACTAAAAAATTATGTTTTCTCTCTTTTTAATGATTTATATCGAGTGGATTTTCCTCTTGAATCGATTTGGTAATTATAGAAATGTGCTCTTCATTTGATTTGAATATATCATTGGATTATTGTTGGGTGTATGCTAATAGATGGATCTTTGCCTATATTATTTAAGTTACTTATGAGAATCCTTTGACCATTTAAGAAGTCAACTTTATGGTGATAATATATTTGAGTTTTACGTAAATATTAGAAATTAAAAAATCAATGCATTCAGTATTAATCATTTTGTTGAGTTAAAATTACTTGCCAAATGGGCTACTTGAATGTGTCATGCCTTATTTTATGTATGCTTACCTTTTCAGCTCAGATGGAAATGGTTGGTTTATAAGGCACTTTCATATTTTTGGGGTTATTTTGGTTGTTTTATTATGAGTCTCATTGGATATAGTCATTTTATTAGTTTATTGGTGTTGTTCTTAACCTAACTTCATAATCACATTATGCTCTTACTCTTTCTGCAACCCTGAATGCCTGACTCCACCATCTATATGACGAACGGGTTGGTTACATCCACCATATGAATGGGATCATCAAACTAGAATATCGAGGTTTGATTTGTGTGGTTCAATATCCGCATGTGGGGACACTAATGTTATATTAGCCTGTTGGTATATGACTTGCTTTGGTTGCTCAATTAGAGTTTGTATTTTTAGTAGTTTTACATTCTATATAAATATTCATGTTATCTAAATTAGAATATTATATTCACCATATTAATTATTAGACATGAATTATATAGCTTGATGTTTCTTTGGTGATTTTCCATTTACTATTGATGCATACATGTCATACATGTTGTAACTCAATGAAATATATAGGAAGAAGAATGAGTTGTTGAATCAAATATTTGGTTTGAAAGAGCATAATCTATGTTGAAGGAAAGTGTAATTTATGTAGTTAAATAGTTTCTATTATTGATCATTGTACTCTTTATTTCTTCTTGTTACAACTTATTGAGTGCAATGTTGTTCCTTGTTGAGGATTACTTATAGGTATAATCATTTTGAGTTTTTATCATCTTTGTTCTATTATTTTATCTATTATTAAATAACTTGATAAGGTGTTATATATTTATATATTTAATTAGTATATGCTTTTAGATTCTTGAATGAATTACCTTTTACCATCTTTTGCATTGGTAAATGATGTTATTATCTGGTGGTTGTTCTTGATGTTATGGACTAAATCTATTATGTATTTCTATTACATAGAGAAATGAAATGAGGATAATCATATTTCATAATATTGGATATCTAGTTCTATTTAATCGAGGTTATAATGTATAGAGTTGCATTACATTTTCTGTCAGGGGCTTAAAATTGATAAATTCAATATACATGCTTGGTGCACATTTGGAGATTTTGTATTATGCAAGGTTGTGAGGAATTTGTTCATCTTTATACTTTTTCCTTTTCTTAGAATAATAAGTTGGGATTTATATACTTATTCATAGTAAAATTTAAAAAATTTAAATATCATTATAGATTGTATTATTATTTTATTTAAGTTCATTTTTTCTAAATCAATCAATTATGGGTAATTACAAGGGTCTACCTTATTAATGCTGAATTCTATCTTATGTTGAATTTAATATTTATTGAATCAATATTCTTATATAGGGTTCATGTTTTTATCTCATGAATAATAATTATTTAATGTGATAGTTGGATTCAAGCTAAGAATGAACTATTGGTTGTTTATGTGTTTCCATAAACTTGCAAAGTTGCTAAAATTATGAAGCATTATTAGATGAGGTTAATTTCATACCTTATAAGTTAGTATGATATTAAATTTAACTATTAGTTTGAGTATAAATTGGTGTGAAGACCCTAAGCTAGATATTTAAGTATAAAAATATTGGTCGGTAGCACTATTCACATTGTTTAAGATATCATTTAGCTTCACCTCTAATTTGGACCACTTTTTACAAGCATAGTAACCAAAAGACAAGTAGGCAAAAATAGTGGTTGGATCCATAATTACTAACCTATGTGATGTTTAAAATAATTGTGTGTGTAGTTCAAATTAATCTCTTTTTTTAAATTATAAAATTGATGTGATGACCACTTGTATGGTGTTGTCCATCATCAAGTTAATAAGTTATACTTATCAACTAACATAATGTATAATGATATGGTGTAATGAATGCTACATATTAAACTACATTATTTTGTAAGGGAAGTAACCATGGTACATTGATTCCTAAGTAAAGATCTTAATCAAATGACTATTTTTGATAACATAAAATCATGGTATTCGCTATATGGAAGCTCCAAAAATATTTAGTGTAGCTAAGGCGATCTTTGATATCATCAAGTATTTCCTTTTGGTCCTTAATCTTGTCTACATGGAATAACTTGGGATTTGTATTACAATTTTATTGGTGCCTAAATGGTGAAATATCGATCTATCCTCTTTAACTATTAATCAGGATCCCTAGGATGAATGAAATGCTTAGTTAGGGTTAAGGACCCTTAAATCATATGATCAAGAATATCAATTCTGATAAAAAGTTTGAAGTTTATTATTATGGACCCACACACTAATACACCTCAAAATGTATACCATATAATGATAATACCCTTCCCCATTTAATCCTCTAAAGGTGTTTACCCCTAGTTAAGAGTTTGCAGTTACCTAATCTAATTTTTCATTATTGCACACTTGTGTGCAAAATAGAAATGATGTTTTTGTAATAAGAAGTGTGTATCAAGCCTTACACACAGTTCTATTTATAATAATAATAATAATAATAATAATAATAATAATAATAATAATAATAATAATAATAATAATAATAATATGGGTTTGTATCACTTGTTATCAAAATGAGGTTACTACTCTAAGGGAACTCTAGGAGATGGTTTCCTAAATCTATAATTTGCCTAAGACATAATTCTATGACTTCTCAAGAAGATGTTTAAAACAAAATATGGTTGTGCTCATATTGGAAATAAAAAATTCAATGATATACAAATAAGGTGAAGAGTAGAATAAGAGGTAGGGACCATGGTGCATGAAATATCATTTGAAATAGGCATGAACCTCTTCTCAATAATACTAATATAATTATTGAGGAACCTAATCCTAATTCATATAGAGATAACCCCATGGATAATTAGTAATAAGTCCCTAATTGGATCCTAATAACATTGAATGACCTTAAAGTTAAGATTTAAAGTTAGGAACACAAGTTGAATAACCTCGAAGGTGTTCCTCATGAAGAAGTGCCCTCATTAGAAATTGATCTAGCAAAAGAGTAGGTGCTCTAAGAAGTAATTTTGGCTATGGTTGACCCAATCATCAAAGATATCAATAATATTCCACCACCCACCTTTTTAGGTGAATAATAAGGAGATGTAACTAATGCATGGCTTATAAATCTGCATAAGTGTTTCAATCTACATGGCATGCCATTTAATGTTAATGCTAGGGTGGCAGTCTCTCAGTTAGACATACCTTATGCTTTATTGTGGAGTCACCTCTATGATTTGGAGGGGTATCAACCTATTAATCTTATTAGGAAAACCTTTGAAACATAGTTTTGAAATAAGTACTTAAGTGTCAATTTCAAGGAATAGAAGATATCTTATGTTTTGCTATTGAGGCAATAAAACATGATTATTTTTTAATATGAAAACTAATTCTTAAATCTAATACATCATGTGAACTATATGCATGATAAAGAGATAAAGTTTACTAAACTAAATATGGGTATAAAGGAGATATTAATACATGATGTCGATATGAATAAATTAAGAATATTGGTAGCTGCCATTAAATCTATTTATAGGGTAGAGGAGAAAGAAAAATATCGATAGAAGGTGAGACCAAATTTCAAAATGAGTAGGAAATAATCCAATGCCAAAAACATATCTCCAATTCTTAATAATTTTATAAAATTAGATTAGAATCATAGGTTTCATAGGAAAAATAGAAATTTTAATAGATTTTAATGTCTAAAAAATTTGAAGTCCCAAGGATCCTCAAAAATAATATCATACAAAAAATATTAATATTAAAATGGTCAACATGGACTAGCCACACAAGTAAATACTATTCCCATAGATCCATAAAGGACTATTATATGTTGGGAATGTGGTGATAACCACTACCATAGAGACCAACCCAATCTAAAATTGGGACAACCATCAGACCATCAGGTGTATCTATTTGTAGATAATAGAAAGGCTAATTTTTAGGCTACCCCAATTGAATAAAAAGGTACTACAACTAGTAATTTTATATCAATTATAATCTATTCTAGTGAAACATATAGTTTTATTTTACTAGTTGTTTCCAATCAATCGAAAGTGAAACTTGTTTAGATAAGATAAGGTTGGGAAGTTGAGTTTGATACTGATAAGAGGGTACCCATATAGGATTATTTAAAACAAGTTGAGCTTGATTTTGATGCTTTAAAAACTTAGGTAAATCTATTTATAACACCCTTTGGGTTTGGTGAAAACATCTTGGGTATAGACTAGTTTCAATAGCACCAATCAATGTGTGACTGTTTAGGCAAAAGGGTGCAATGCATTGATGATTATGTAAGACTTGTATAAATACAAGGCATCGAAGGGCCTTAAATGTAAAAATTACTCTTAGATATATAATTTAAAAAGGATATGATGAAGGGTTTCAATCTCTATGTAATTCATTTGTAAGAGTTACGCAAGGATAAAGAGTAGTCCTATCAAGATTTTCCTATTTTGATGGAATTTATGGATGTTTTCCCTACAAAAAATACCTAGTCTACCACCCAAATGTGAATTTAAATTTTCCATTGATATTATGCTAGGGACCACCCCTACATTGAAGTCCCTTTATCAAATTAATTTGGTAGATTTGTAAGAGTTTAAGGAATAGTTATAATGACATTTGGACAATAGAAGCATTATGACAAGTATGTCTCTATGGGGTGCTTTGGTGGTCTTTATAAAGAAGACAAAACATTGAGGATATGTATTGATTACCACATGATTAATAAGGTAACAATCAAGAATCATTATTTGTTGACAAGAATTGATGACCTATTTTATCAAATTAAAGATGAAATAGTCTTCTATAAAATTGAATTAAGATTAGGCTACCATCATCTGAGAATCAAATAAATAAAATATAAACAAAATAACATTTTAAACTTGGTATGGCCATTATGAGCTCATTAATTTACCATTTGGCTTAACCAATGCACTAGATACATTTATGAATTTGATGAATGGTATATTTAAAGATGTCCTAGATAAGTTTGCACTTGTGTTTATGGATAAAATTCTTAATTATTCCAAAAGTGAATCTGAGCATTATCAATAATTAAGACAAGTTATGCAAAGTCTGAGATAACAAATTATTTAATAAATTATTTGGGGAAAATTATTTATAATAAAGGTATTTCTATAGATTCAGCAAAGATCCAAGCCATTCAAGAGTGGCCTACTCCTATTGACATGCACAAAGTAACATGCATGACGTGCATTGTTTTATGGGTTTGGCTGGGTATTATCACCAGTTTATGGAAACATTTTCTATCCTAGATAGTCCTATTACTACTTTTCAACACAAGGGAAAAAAATTTAATTAGACACCTCAATGTGAAAAGGTTTTTAATAATCTTAAGGTGTTGTTAACAATAACTCTTCTTATGGTCGATCTCAATTTGAACATAAATTTTGAGATATGGGCGGATGATTCTAAGTAAAGATTTGGCTCCAGTCTAACCTAGGATGGTAAAGTGGTGGCATATGAGTCACATAATCTCAAGAAGCATGAAAGGAATAATCTTACACATGATCTTAAACTTATTATCATAGTCCATGCTCTAAAACAATGGAAGCATTTCCTATTAGGTAAGAATTTTAAGATAAAGTCTAATCACTATAGTCAGGAACACTTGTTTTCACAGGATGATTTAAATGCACACTGATTAAGATGGATGGAATTTTTCATTAATTTGGAGATAGAGATATCTTATGTTAAGGGAAAATAAAATCACGTATCTTATGCACTTATTTGACACATGTATCTTTTTGTCTTGCCTATTTTAAAAGGAAAATTTTGAAGCATTGTGTTAAAATAGTATCTTGATAATAAATACTACTGAGAAGTAAGTGTAGCACTGGCTAAGGAGCCTTTCGAATTAAAAAATGTTTATTTTTATATTGAGGTAGATGGCATTTTGAGGCACACAAATAGAATTTTTTATACCTAAGTCAGTGACTTATAGAGTCTTGTGCTACAATAATCACACACAGTGTCGCATTTTTCTCATCCATGTGTCACCGAGATGAAACATGAGCTAAAAAGCCATTACTTTTTGGTTGGTATAAGGCATGATGTTGCCAATTTTGTAACAAGGTAGTTAGAATGTTAAAATGTTAAGGTTGGACATTTGCACTCTGGGGGTTTGTTATATTCTCATGATATACATAGTGGTAAGTGAGTTATCATCTCACTCAATTTTCTTACTAGACTGCCTAAGTCCCATAACAAAAATGACACTATCGTGGTGGTAATTGATAAAGCAACAAGGGTTTGACACTTCATCAATGGAAACATAATGAATGACACTTCCATGTTTACAAAGCATTTTGAATAATAGGGGATCTAATTACATGGCATGCCTGAAGTGATCATTTCAAATAGATACAATCTATTTATGTCAAGGTTTTTGCAAACTTTGACAATAATATTTTTTATTCGATTAAATTTTTGTTCTTAATACCACCTAAAAATGGATGGTCAAAATGAAAGACTCAATCAAGTGGTTTAAGGACATATTTTGAATGTATTTAGAGGACCAAAAAACTAAGTGGGAGGACTATATACATTTAGTTGAGTTCACTTATAATAACTTGTGTCATTTTGTGATGAAAATGGATCCTTTTGAAGCTCTATATAGGTGTAAATGCAGAACCCCACTTTGTTGGGACAGTCTCAAAAATAGATCCATTGATGGCCCTAAAGTAATGTAAGAGTATGATAAACAAATGGAATTAATACACCATAATTTAATGGTTGCTTCAGATTGACAAAAGTGTTACGTTGATCAATTGAGGACACCTCATGAATTTTTCATTGGTGATAAATATTTTTTTGATGTTAGACCACAAAAAAGATCACTCAAGTTCAAAAAAACATTGATGCTAGCTCCATGCTTTATTGGATCCTTTGAAATTGTGGATAAGATTAGCCTTGTTTCTTATCAGCTAACTCTACTCCCTTATCTATCTAAAATTCATGATGTCTTCCATGTTTATTTATTAAGGAAATATGTACCTAATTTTTCACATGTCTTAGATTGGAAAAAACATAGGTTATGAAAGAGGAAAGGATGTAGCTAGAACCAATGAAAATACTAGATCATCTTAGTATTAAGTTGTGGAATAGAGACATTCAAAAAAATTAGTACAATGGGACCCTTTGAGTGAATGAAGTGCCACTTGGGAAGATGCCCAGCTATTTAGGCAACACTGTCCATGGTAGTTTTGATTTGTTGCTAGGATGACACCTCTATAAGTATGGGAGGATGTCACAAATGAATCTTATGAAATATTAAAGATGTTGGTATGATACTTTTATATCATGTCTTACTTAATTTTGATACTCATTTAGCCTATGTAGTTAAGATATGATTTTGATTCTAACACTATGTTTGGACTTTCATAGTTAACTTTTATAGTTTTGAATATACCATAGTGTATGATTATATTTTTGATTCATTATATCATGTTTACATTCTGTATAGTTTAGATTTGTAACATTATTTTATGTGATGCCATGTCTAGTTACAACTGATGTTTTTCACCATGACTATAGGTATAGGTTGTATTGTTTAGGCTTGACAGTGTCTTTTATGTAGTTGGGGTAATAAAAGGATAGAATAATAATCATCTAGTTTAAAACCGACAAATACAAATGAGTTGAAAATGAGACCATAAGCCATTAATTCATCTTTTGATTTCTATTGCAGTCTTGGGTTGTTTACTTTCAATTTTGTCTTATTAGTCATCTTTGAACTATAAGTGTTATTTTATCATACATACAATTATCTCCATGTCTAAACTTATGTTCTTATGGTTTATTTGTCTTCATCTTTCATTTGATTGGAGGATTTTGTGTGCTTGATTCTACCCACTTGATTTTTGATCATGCCCTTGTATAAATTATTGTGTTAATTTTAAATTTAATCTTATTGATTTAATCACTTATATATAAAGGCTTGCTTAGCCTTGTTGGATTTTGGTGTCTAGACACCCCTTTGGTGGTAATGTTTCTTGACCCCTTTTTATCTTAGGGTCATAATTTTGTTATCAACTAGGTTTATTTATAGGGTCATGATGAATTTTAAAAGGATTATGGGGTTTTTACTTAATATGGGCATAATTAAGTAAATCTAGTTAATGGAATTAGGATCATGATTATTGTTTTTCAATGATTGACATTTTCCTTTAACTTATCTCCCAAGCTAGGTAATTGATGGGTTTTTTTGAGAGGGGTGGTGCATGGATCATGTTGGCTAGTGGGAAAAAAACCTAGTGTTTGTTTTTGGTAGAAGATAAGTAAGAGGCATAAAATGTATAAGGAAACCATTAATGGTAAAAATATAGATGAAAATGGTGTCTACGTGGAGGAGGATAAAGAGAGAAATTTGGGGGGATATTGGTTCTTTGTGGGTGGCTATAATAGAAATAGAGGAACATCAAAAACCTCAATCCTTATCCTCAGGGGTGGCATTCTAACTCCAAGTAAGTTGTTCCTTAAAATTCAAAAATGGTTTTGGGGCCATATTAACTATAAGTATTATTTTTCTTGAATCTATGCAGCTTATAAATTGGTCCTTGTAAATGCACAATGAAGTCATGAGACTTCATAGTAAATATAGAAATAGCTATAATCAATTTAAATTTCAAAACCTCCATTATAAAATATTGTGATATTTTATATAAATGTGTTCAATATTGGTTGGACTTGACCCCTTGTTGGTTTTCTCTTCTTTTTTGAAAAATTTACATTTTTAGGCATGGTTGTAGATTTTGTTGAAAATGCAATAAGTGGTTTTATTTTTATTATGTGCTCTATTGAGCTTACCGTACTTGGGCTTGGCTAAAAAATATGGCTACCAATGTCATGTCTCTTTAGAATTCTATTCTAGCTCCTTGCGAAGGTTGGGTTCTTAGATTTAAACTTGGTCTTGTCGCTTAAGGGATTTTGCATGTTTTAGTAGTTGTTGGTTGAAATTTTTTCATTTTGGCTTCATAGATACTTTCATATGATTGTGTAGTGTTCTTTTCTAGCTGTTTATGCATTTTAAGATTCTAAAATTAACTATAAACCATATTTTCTTTCATTTTGGTAATTTCCATCAACTGGGTTTTCTTATTGACTTGATTTGTTAAATTTTTAAATATGTTCTTCATTTGATTTGAATTTATAATTGGACTATTATTGGGTGTTTGTTAATGGGTGGAACTTTTCCTATATTGTTTAAGTTAATTTTGAGCATCCTTTGATAGTTTAAGAAGTCCATCTGATGGGGATAAGATATTTGAGTTGTCCTTAAAAATTATAAATTAGATTTTTAACAAATTTAATTTTGATGTGTTAATCATTTTATCGAGTTTGATTTACTTTAAAAATGGGCTTCTTGAATGTGCAATGCCTTGCTTTTAAATTCTTATCTTCTCAACTCAAATGGAAGTGGTTGATGTATAAGGTAGTTACCCCTTTTCAGTGTTTTATTGGTTATTTTCTTGTAAGGATCATTGAATATAGTTATTTCATTTTATTGGTTGGATGTTATTTTTCTTGATCCCACTTCATAATCTCATTATGCTCTTACTCTTTTCATAAATCCTAGATGTCTAATTATACCATCCAATTGATGGATGGGGTGGTTAGGGCCACCATCTGGATGGGCTCATTAGACCAAAATTTTAGGGGTTTTTTTGTGTGGTTTAAGTTCTTCGTGTTAGTGACATAAAAGTTATAGTGGGCTATTGGTGTATGACTTGCTTCGGTTAATCGATTCGATTTTTTATTTTTATTAGTTTTTCATTCTATATAAATTCTCATGCTATGTGAATTGGAATATTATATTCATCATATTAATTATGTAGACATAAATTATATAACTTGACATTTCTTGGGTGATTTTCAATTTACTATTGATGCATACCTCGTACATGTTGTAACTAGATGGAACATTCAATATAAATAATGGGTTATGTGAATCAAATATTTGGTTTGGGAGAGATTAATCTATGTTAAAGGAAATTAGAATATATATAGTTAAATAGTTGGTTGCTCTTGATCATTGTACTCATTATTGCTTCTTGTTGCAACTTATTGAGTGCAATGATGTTCCTTATTATTGAGGACTAATTATATAATCATTATGAGTTGTTATCATCTTTGTTATATTATTTTATCATTTATTAAATATATTGTTGAGATGTTATATATTTCTATGTTTACTTGGTATGTGCTTTTGGATGTTTGAATTAATTACATTTAAACATATTTTACATCAAAAAATGATGTTATTATAAGGTGGTTTTTATTGATGTTATGGAATAAATATGTTTTACATTTATTTTGCATAAATACATGAAATTCACATAATTATCTCTCATAATATTAGTTATTTAGTTCGATTTAATGGAGATTATATTGTCTAGAGTTGCATTACATTTTTTATCAAGGTCTTAAAATTGATAAATTTGTTATACATGTTTGGTGCATATTTAGAGATTTTAGATTATGTAAGGTTATGAGGATTTTTTCATCTTTGTATTCTTTCCTTTAGTTGGAATAATGCATTGGAATTTCTATGCTTAGTCAGGGTAAAATTGAAACTTGGAAATCTCATTATAGACTGTAGGATTATTTATTCTTGGTTTCTTTAGGTTCATTTTTATAAATCAATTGATTATGGGCAATGAAAAAGGTCTATCTTATTATTGGTGTCTTATGGATTATGTTGAATTTAATATTTATTGAAGAAAGCTACTTATATATGGTGCATATTGTAATCTCATGAATAATCATTATTTAATGTGATAGTTGGTTGCAAGCTAAGAATGAACTAACATATGTTTATGTGTTTCTATAAACTTGTGAAGTTTCTAAAATTATGAAGTATTCTTGGATGACTTTAATTTTATTATATTGGTTCTAACACACCCCAACCTCAATTCTTTAGATAAGGGCCTTCTTGTTCTAGTTTGGTCTCTAGTTTACAGGTTCCTAGATATGAAGTTCTACCTTATAAATAGTTCATTGATAATAACCTATTCTATTTATCAAAGCTTCATTATTGCACTTGGTATGAATAACACATTTAGGACCTTATTTTTGTAAATTATGAATTTACAGAAGTCTTGAGAGTCTAGATTATTCTAAACCATGTTTAAAATAATTTTAAATTTTCTCTTTTGAAACATCTAACTTTGACAATGGAAAACTTATCTAACATTTAAGAGTTTTTGTAGCCTTATCCTTAACAATTTGGCACATTTTGGGATTTAGTTTTAGATTAATTGACTACATGTTTGCATTATTTCATTTTAAGACTTAGTTGATTTTTAAATAATGAATAAATGGTGAATTCTAGATTTAAATTTAGTTAAAATGGCTTTTTCTTCATTATGTTTTTGTTCCCTTTTGTTCTCATTTCAAAAGAACTTAATTATTTGCATTTGAAATACTTAGCTATTTGCATTTAAATCATATTTGTTGACTAGGATTGTATTTTTTTGCTTGTAGGTGTTTATAATTTCTCCTTTTTCACATGACACTCTTTCACATCTCCTAGTAGTCTTTGCCCATTTGTGAAAACTTTTTCAAGACTTATTTGTTTCTTAAAGTGCATCCTAGAGCCATATGACATTTTTTGCCACTCTGTGAGACTTAAACAATTCAAAAGACCCTCTGAGTGAGTGGGTTAGTGGGATTATGTTATATGGAATCATCCCAGTGACCCATTATCTTGAGACTGTCTATACATTAGTAGACTCTCTAGGTAAATAGGTTAGTAGTATTATGCCATGTGGCATCATCCTAGTAACCTATTGTCCTTAGGTTGTCTATACATCATCACACCTTATGGGTGAAAGAGTTAGTGGGATTTCACCATGTGGCATCATCTTAGAGACCTACTACCCTAGAGTAGTCCATACAATCTTAGTACCTATTTGATCTTCAAGTTAGCAAGGAGAATACATATGTTAAGACCTACCAACTAAGAAAGGAAAAGGAGGTGGGGAAGTAACATAAAATCATGTGGAAATAACATTAGCTGAGTGGATAAAAGTGTAGATAGATGAGCCATGTAGACATGCTAAGCCATCAGAGATGCCACAAGACTAAAAACTACAAGCTTGTCTGGCCCTCAAGGTCATCAACTCTATGAATGAGTTGTGCACTCAATTTGATGACAAAATATCAAGTTGTAGAGGTCCATATAAAATAAAGAGGAGGAAAAGATAAAAGGTCTATTTTTAAGATGCATGGACTCTAACTATAGAAGGTGGAATACCTTTAAATGTGTTAGGGAATCATGAATCCCATCTAAATTTTAAAATCATCATTTAATATTTGTAACCACCCCATTAATGGGTTGAGCTAGAAGGTGAGGCCATGAGCTTCACAAATTATCTATTTAAGCAGGATATATTGCCATTATTAAGGGTGAACACTTGAGGCATCAAAATGTTTCTAAAATTGCCCAAGATTATATTAACCTTTATCACATGCCTTCATCCTTAATTACTTTCATGTGGATGTTAACTATAATGAAACACTCTCAAAATGTTGAATATATAGATTTTACTGTGTTTTTTTCATTTAATTTCTCTAGTCTTTGGATTTAGCTTGTCAATGGATGCTAAGAGTTTTTAAAATAATTTGATTATACATGATTGTCTTATTTATAATGTGAAATAAATATTATAATTGGTGTATTGGATGTATTCATGCTTTGTTTTAATTAAGATTATTATAATCATAAAGTGTAATAGCTACAGAATAAAAATTATGTTTACTTTAGAGTGATTCTAGTGCATTAATGGATTGTAATATTTCCTTATAATCTTGTTGAACAAGTAAATAGTATATTTACAATAGTTAGACCATGTACACAGTGGTATAATGATGGATTGAGTATGCCTTAGCTTATAGTGCTCAAATACTTGCTCAATATAATACAAACACCTTTATTTTCATTCTTACCCTCTCTTTTGTGTTTCTTTTGTTGATATTTTGCCTTAGTTTAGATTTTCAAATGAATTTAAGTGAAGATCACCCAATTTTTTATCATTTGAATCAAGTAGACAACAAGAATCAAGCATTATATTAGTAAGAGACTAAGTGAACCTCTAGTGCTATTAGTTATTTCTCTCATAGTAAATATAGGAATTTCTCACCCCTTGGACTGACCAACATAGTCCTAAGACCGATAAGGACATTTCATTCCATGTGTTTTTATCTCTCTTTATCTCATCAGAATAGTTAGTCCAATAACTATTTTTAGTGTGGGTCACAAATTAAGACAAACACATCCCTTATTGATTAGCATGAGAAAAACTCTAACTATTAGTTGGAAAATAGATTGATGCAAGGACACTAAGTTGGATATTTAAGTATAAAAATACTGGTTGGTAGAACTATCTACATTATCTAGGATATCATTCAGCTTCACCTCTAATATGGACTATTTTTCCATAAGTATAGTAACCACAATATAAATAGGCAAAAAATATGGGTTGGATTCCTATTTAATGACCTATGGGATGGTTAAACTATATTGTGTGTGTCATTCAAATTAATCCCTTTTTTAAAATTATATAATTGATGTGATGGCCAATTGTGTGGTATTGTCCATCACCAAGTGAATCAATAAGACTTATTGACTAACATAATATATGATGATCTAGTCAAATTAATGTTACATCTTAAACTATGTTATTTTACAAGGGAATGAACAGTGGTGTAGTGATTATTAAGCTAAGAATAGGATCAAATAATCTATGATGATAACATAGAAGCATGGTATTTGCTTGCATGGAATCTCAAAATATTTAGAGTTTTTCAAAATCTTACATTGTATTGATTTTAGAAATAGTGATTTAACTCCTTTTCACTAATCTCTAAATTTTTTAAATCTTTGTTAAAGTAAGATTAGTATGATGATTCTTCTATTTTAATATTTCATATTTTCATGTTTAATAATTGTACTTATCCAATTGTCAAATTTCTATATTTGGATTTAGTGTAGCTAAGGTGATTCTTTATATCATTAAGTCTCTCCTTTTGGTCCTTAATATTGTCTACGTGGAATAACCTAGGATTCATATTGTAACATTATTGGTGCCTAAATGGTGAAAGAGATATCTATCTAGTCTAACCATTAATCAAGCTCCTTAGGATGAATGGGATTCTTATTTAGGGTTAAAGACCATTAGATGGTCCTATCACAAAGATAAACACTACTACAAAGTTTAGAGTTTACTAGTATGGACCCATACACTGATACACCCAAAACTTTATAACTTCTAGTGGTGATTTCCTTCCCCATGAAATCTTCTAAAGGTGTTTACCCTTATTTAAGAGTTTGTAGTTACCTACTCTAATTTTTTGTTGTTTCACATTGGTGTGCAAAGCAAACATTATGTTCATGAAATAAGAAGTGTGTAGTGGGCTCTACATGCATTTTCATTCATATTATGAACACAAATAATGTCAATAATAATATTTTTTTATTCATTATATGGGGTTGTATCATCAATCAAGGAGTTTAGGCTATTTGTAATGAGGAATAGGAAAATTTAGTATAATATATGATTTAAAATATAGAGTCATTTGTACAAAATTATTCGAATAGTGGTTTGAAACCATGGAATTAAACGTAGACTAAGTGTGCACAAAGGGTGGTCACAAGTGAAATGTTTTAGAATTAAGTGTTAATTATAATGTATATAGTTATAATCCCCCATTATCAAGAATTTAAGAATACGATATTCATATTTCAATGGTGAGATACATATATTTATCTTCCTCTCATTTAAATTTAAATGCCACTTTTTCATAAATTTTATTTTCCTCTAGTGAAATTTTCTCTCTTTCTATGCAAGTTTTCCTTCATGGTTTTTAATTATATTTATATAATATGTCTCCTAAGTGGATAAAGTGGATAAAGAGTCATGGTCATATTATTTTGAAAACGAATACTTAATTGAAGTGTAACTATTGGCATCTATGATATAACAACCTGTTGTGGCCAACATGCTCCATTTGTTTTTGAATAGGGTCCCATATTTAAAACAAAAAAATGAGAAAAAAATCCAAAACTACATGAAAAATAATTATTTTCAATCTAGTTATTTAATCCATTAATACTAAAATATGGTAATGACTATTTCATGAACTATTTCAAGTTGTATGTTTGCAAGCAAATATAAATTTTTAGATCTCATTCTTGTGAGATTTCACTATCTTTTAACATACTTTCGTATTATTTTGGAAAATTTAGGCTAAGGTTTTTATAAATATTTATGTTTTACTTATTATTAATTTTCACTTTTTCACAATCCATATCTTTACTTAATTGATTTGTGGATTGTTGGTCATTAAATTTCATTCTTTGTCATGCAGGCTAAAAGACTCACTTGTGTATTTCAAAACTTAATTATATTATTTCAAATCACTTTGAAAACTTCAAAAGTAGTGACTTGAATCTTATAGTACACATGGTGAGTAGTCACATCTTCAAAACATTCAAATTGGCACTTTTTTGGTCTTGTTTTTAGTTAGCATGAGCAAGCCACTCGATATATTTTCAAAACTCTACAACTCATTACAAGTTTTCAAAGGAAAAAATTGACTAGGATCATTGATGCCACATGAGATGTTTTCATAAACTCACAAATTCCCAACTTGAGAAAATAATTTTGTAGATAAAAAGAGTCACGAGGATGTCAAGTGATTGGAACTTTCCAAGTGTCAACCTCATATTCATTCACACTTTCATATCTCTTCAAAGGAAAGTTTGACTAAGATCAATGATGCATTATAGAATGTTTTGTAATCTCATGACTTTCCAAGTTAAAATGAATATTTTAATAGATAATATAAAATGGGAATGTTACCCAATAGTATATTTTTTCTTGTTAGTATCACATTAATCCATAGCTTCACAAAATTTTAACTATTACATTTTAAAATCAAAGATTAAGTTGTTAGGTGTGTGATCCTATGGCATGCTACCATGCAGATTATTTTCACAATGTCATAGTCCAAAGGAAAGTGTAATATATTTTAAGGTTCATGCCCCTACGGGAATGTGACTTAATCAATATACACCATATGCCTTCATTTTTTGGGTCTTCATGGTCAATTTATATACTCTACATGATGTAAAATAACTAAAAGGTGTTACGTTTCATCACCACATTGTTCACAAAAAGAAATGGGGTTATGGATTCAAAATTACAAACCTAATGATATAGTAATTAAAAATGGTTCCATGTGCAAGGAATCATAAATAGTAATGACATAGAGAATCTTAACTATCAAAAGTGATTTCCAAGTCACTCCAAAGACACAAAGTCAAAATTGATGGTTGTCACCACCCGTAAAACTATCAAATTCATGATAGAAAGATATCATGTAGTCATTTATTTTTTATATTTATGACATTGGAATGGGATCACATTTATAAATCATGGGATAAACATTCTCACCTTCATATTTTCTAAGACATCGGTATGGGATTTTAACGGGACCAATTCATATGAAGACTTTTCAAGTGGCATATTGCATTGGGGTAGTCCCACTGGAATAATCTATTGTGATATTGTCAAACTATACCCACTTACTTGTTTTTGTCTCTTTTATGTTAGCCTAATCCTTTTGATAAATTTTTGCATTATGTAAATAATTGGGTAGGGTCATGTGCTCTATTAACAAGAGACTAGGTGAACCTCTTGTTGTATTAGTTATTTCTCTCATAATAAATTTGGAAAGTGCTCACCATTGGACTGACCAACATAGTCCTAAAATTAATAGGGACATTTCATCCCATGAATTTTTATCTCTCTTTGTCCCATAAGAACAGTTAGTGCAATAACTATTTTTAGTGTGGGTCAAAAATTAAGACGAACACATCCCTCATCGGTTAGCATAATATTAAATCTAACTATTACTTGTAGAATAAATTGGTGAAGGGACCCTAAGATGGATATTTAAGTATAAAAATATTGTCTAGTAAAACTATCCACATTGTCTAGGATATTATTCGGCTTCACCCCTAATATGGACTATTTTTCACAAGTATAGTAATCACAATATAAGTAGGCAAAAAATAGGGGTTAGATCCCTATTTAATGACATATGAGATGGTTAAAATATATTATGTGTGTTTCTCAATTTAATCCCTTTTTGTAAATTATATAATTGATTTGATGGCCACTTGTGTGGTATTATCCATCATCAAGTGTTACAATGAGACTTATCAACTAACATAATGTATAATGATCTGGTGAAATTAAAGTTACATCTTAAACTATGTTATTCTACAAGGGAATGAACCATGGTGTAGTGATTCTTAAGTTAAGAACATGGTCAAATGATCTGTTATGATAGCATAGAAGCATGGTATTTGCTTGTATGAAATCTCAAAATATTTAGAATGTTTCAAAATCTTACATTGTATTGCTTTTGGAAATAGTGATTTAACTCCTTTTCACTAGTCTTTAAAAATTTTAAATCCTTGTTAAAGTAAGCTTAGTATGGTGATTCTTGTATTTTGATATTTCATATTTCCATGGTTAATTATTGTACTTCTATAATTATCATATTTGTATATTTAGAATTAGTGTTGATAAGGTGATCATTGATATCATTAAGTCTCTCTTTTTGGTCCTTAATCTTGTCTAGTTGGAATAACATAGGATTTATATTACAAGGTTATTGTTACCTAAATGGTGAAACAAATATCTATCCACTCTAACCATTAATTAGGCTCCCTAGGATGAATGGGTTGCTTAGTTAGGATTAAATACCCTTAAATGGTCCTATCATGAAGATCAACACCAGTATAAAGTTCAGAGTTTATTAGTATGGACCCATATACTGATATTCCCCAAAATATATATCTTCTAGTGCTAATATCCTTCCACATGGAATCTTCTAAAGGTGTTTACCCCTAGTTAAGAGTTTGCAATAACCTGCGTTGATTTTTTGTTATTGTACATTGATGTACAAAGCAAAAATGATGTTCATGATATAAGAAGTGTGTAGCAAGACCTACATGTAGTTTCATTTGTACTACGAACACAAATGATTTCGATAATATATTTTTAATTCATTATATGGGGTTGTATCATCAATCAAGTAAGGAGTCTAGGCTATTTGTAATGATGACTAGGAATATTTAGTATAGGACATAATTTAAAATATAGGGTCATCTATATAGAATTATTGGAATAGCTGTTTGAAACAATGGAATTAAGCATAAATTAATTGTGCATAAAGGGTGGTCACAAGTGCATTGTTTTAGCATTAAATGTTAATTATAATGTATATATATGTAATCCCTCATTATTGAGAATTTAAGAATATGATATTCATATTTCAATGGTCAGATACATATATATATATATTCCTCTTGTTTAATTTGAAATGCTATTTCGTCATAAATTTTATTTTCCTCCAGTAAAATTTTCTCTCTTTCTATGCAAGTTTTCCTTTATGGTTTTTTATTATATTTATATAATATGTCCCTTAAGATGATAAAGTGGATAAGGGGTCGTGGTCATATTAATTTAAAAATGAATACTTAATTGAAGTGTAACTATTGACATCTATTGTATAACAACCTATTGTGTCCAACATGTCCCATTTATTTTTGAATAGGGTCCCACATTTAAAACAACAAAATGAGAAAAAAAATCCGAAACTACATGAAAAATAATTGTTTTCAATCTAGTTATTTAGTCCAGGAATACTAAAATATGGTAATTGTTATTTCATGAATTATTTCAAGTTGTATGTTTGCAAGCAAATCCAATTTTTTAGATCTTATTTATGTGGGTTTTCACTATCTTTTAACATACTCTAATATCATTGGGAAAAACTTAGGCTAAGATGTTTACAAATATTTATGATAAACTTATTATTACTTTTCACTTTTCCAAAATCCATATATTTACTTAGTTGATTTTTTGGATTGTTTGTCATTGAATTTTGTTCTTTGTCATGCAGGCTAAAATACTTAGATGTGTATTTCAAAACTTAATCACATTGTTTCACATCACTTTGAACATTTTAAAGGTAGTCACTTAACTCTTATACTACACATGGTTAGTAGTCAAATCTTCAGAAAATTTAACTTGGAAATTTTTTGGGCTTAGTTGTAATTAGTATGTGCATGCCACTTGGTATATTTTCAAAACTCTGTAACTCATCACAAGCTTTCAAAGGAAAAAATTGACTAGGATCATCGATGCTACATGAGATGTTTTCATAAGCTCACATCTTCCCAACTTGATACAATAATTTAGTGGTTAAAAAAACTCATGATGATGTGAAGTGATTGAAACTTTCCCATTGTCGACCTCATAGTCATTCACAATTTCATATCTCTTCAAAGGAATGTTTGACTCAGATCAACGGTGTTATGTAGAATGTTTTTGCAAGATCATGACCTTCTTGGTTGAAAGCAACATTTTCATAGAAAATCTAAAATGGGAATTTTACCCAATAGTATATTTCCACTTGTTAGTATCACATTTAATCACAGCTTCATATATTTTTAACTATTACATTTTCAAATCAAAGATTAAGTTGTTGGGTGTATGATCCTATGGCATGCTATCATGCAAATTATTTTTGCAATGTCATAGTCCAAAGGAAAGCGTAATATGTTTTAAGGTTCATGCCCATATGGTAATATAACCTAATCAATAGACACCACATACCTTAATTTTTTTATGTCTTCATGGTCTATTTCTATACTTTACATGATGCAAAATAACTAAGATGTACCAAGTTTCATCACCACATCATTCACAAAAAGAAATGCGATTTTCGATTCAAAATTTGAAACCTAATGATGCAATAATTAAAAAAGGTGCCATGTGGAAAGAATCATAAATCATAATGAAATAGAGAATCTTAACTATCAAAATCTATTTCCATGTCACTCCAAGGACACAAAATCAAAATTGATGTTCATCACCACATGTAAAACTATCAAATACATGATAGAAAAATATCTCACAGTCATCTATTGTTGATGTTTAGGACATTGGAGTGGGATTGCATTTATAAAGCATGGGATAGATATGCTCACCTTAATGTTTTATAAGACATCGGTATGGGATTTTAATGGGATTAATTCATCTGAATACTTTTCAAGTGGCATATTGCATTGGGGTATTCCCAATGGAATAGTCTATTATGTTGTTATCCAACTATACCCACTTACTTATTTTTGTCTCTTTTGTGTTAGACCAATCCTTTCGATAAAAGTTTACATGATTTAAATAATTATTTAGGGTCATGTTCTCTATTAAAACATCTTTTATAAACATTGTAAATAATAAATAGATTTTTGGTTTTTTTTTGTCGAGCTCTCTGGCTTATTGGTTGGACTATGTCATTAGTCAATCTATTTTACCTTGTATATTCAATAGATCACTAGTATGCTATCCAAGAGGAGGAATACATTTTTTATAAATATAAATAGATATATTTGAAATTTTATGGAATGTTCATGCCATTTTCTTTGTATTGCTCTTTATTTCTTCTTTCTAAATTTTAGACTGATTTTGAGTGTGTTTTAAAGATTTAATTAACTACTAGAGATATTTATATGATTATTGTGAGTATTTATTAATATGCATTATAATATTTTAATAATTTAAATTAAGAAATCTTTTATCTCTTTTTGTTGTAGTTAGATGTGTTGACTACTATTTTCTATAAAAAACTAGATCTTTATAAAATTATTGTAGTAAAATGTGCTTTTTACTATTATCTATAACCAATTGATCTTGAGAAGTGATACTTATGAGATTGAATCATAATAATTATACCTTATACTTGTGTTCTAATTTATTACAATTAAAGTGCATGACTAGATATGAATAATTTTGATTACTTTATAATAGATACCAAAAGATGTTACTTAAGTAAGATTGCTACTCAACTAAAGTTTAGAACCTTAATTTTTGCCTTAACCTTCCCCAATTTACCTTTTTAAGAGATATAATTATTATATGATATCATCACTATAAATTTTCATGTTGGGGTGTTTTTATAATTATATACAAGGGAAAGTGAAGCTGATCTTTAAATCAATCCTAGCTTAGAGAAGATAAATCACACTAGCCCTTTTGCTTGTTAATACATTTAAATAATTAGGGTCTTGACCAAGATGGATATGTTATACCTAACCAAGGGGTTTATTACCAAAAAAATATAACTCGAGAGGGTTCCAAATCCTCTAGTAAATAAACACCATGCAATAACACTATCTAGATCTTATGTTTTCTTAATCATAAATATATGACAAAGTAAATCAAAATATAACCTAGTGCTTACCAAAACATGTGACACAAAATGGGGGTAATAAACATAAAATTAAACATGCATAGAATAATTATAATTAATTTAATATACATATAACCCTAATTCATGGAGATATAAATACTTTCAAAATCCATTACGTATGCTACTTATATCTACTAAAATAGAGGAGTAAGAGTTAGAGATACTTAATTTGAAGACAAACCCATCAAGACTCAATCTTTCCCTTGTCCAATGATTTTTTGCAAGATTTTTTTTGTATTATTGAAAAATCTAAGGATGTAAAATGGACTATAGTCTCTCTAAAGACCTCCTAATGAATCTAAAGCTTTCACAAGACAAAGGTTCTTCTCTCTAAGTATAAACCCTAAGTAATGACTCAAGTAAAATTGTGAAATAAAAGATAGCAAAAAAATGAAAATGAATGACCATCTTTATTAGTCTCTACAAATGATGAAAAATATGTGTAGATATAGTTGTATCTAACCTGAAACTATCCCAAAGTTTTAACTCTACAAATGATGAAAAATATATGTAGATATAATTGGATCTAACCTGAAACTATTCCAAAGTTTTAGCCAACAGAGTTAGCCCAATCAACCCTATACTATTAAATAAATAAAGGATCTAGGTCCCAAATTGGGTTAGTCTAGGCCAACTTAAATGTCATAACATGCTCATATATTTTAAAAATAAGGATAGCTTAAGTTTACATTGTTTGATAAAACTTAAAAAGAGGTTTTGGATTAGGTAGGGGTTGTCTGAGGTGGTGAATTTCTTGTAGGAGTGTGTAAGGGAGGATTCAGAGCTTAGGGAAGTGTAAACGAGAGGTTTGCTTTATTTTCAAGTGGTGGTATAAGGGACAACAAGCTTTTAAAGAACTAATAGTTTTCCCACCCCTTTCATTTTGTACCCTTTAATGTGTTCACTCAGAGCGATTGAGACTTGATGGGATCTTAAAAGAGATAAAACATTTGTAATTGATAAAGTTAAAAAATATTATGTGTATACATATTCCCCACTCAAAGCTCATCACATGTCACATACGTGCAACATAGGATGGTGCTTTGGGAAAAAGAATATAGCAACACACAATGTTGAAGCTAAGTAAATTAGAGTATTTTAAAGCATGAAATAATTGAAAGTAAATAACTGAAAGGAAATAACTAAAATAAAAGTAATGTATGCTTATCTTGAGTTATATTTATCGTTGAATGGTTGTCTACAATATTTTTAGGGTTGATCATGGAGGGCACATAGACTACTTTGGATAACCCAAGGATATAAACGAAAGAGAAAAAAAAATTAAGAAATCCAAGCTAAATTAAATTTGTAGTCATGACATACTTATGAATTTGGTAATCTAGGGTGATAAATGATAAGTTCAGACCAAATGACCAGGTCATAATTTAGAGTAAATTACGTAACTAAAAAACCAAGGATACTAAATGATCAAAAAATGAAAAAAAGTATTCCTTAAGCAAGAAAGTTAAACAAACCAAATCAAACCAAAGATACATGTAAAAATGATAATCTAACATTAGTGTGAAATCAGTAACAATCTTTCCTTAAACAAAGATGGGCAAGAAATGGTAAAATAATGTTGATGAGTGAGAAGTAACAATACTTACTCAATCATCAATTGAAAAACTGCATGAAAGGGAAACTAAAATTGGTGAGTGAGAAGTAATAATCAAAACTCACTCAATAATGGTAAAAGTACTAAAAATTAAAATAGATGTAGTTGTACCAAAAAACGAAGTATAAAAAAATATAGAAATGGATGTAGTTGTCTGAAAAGAGGAAGGAAATATAGAAATAGATGAAGTTGTTTGAAAAAAAGAATGATAAAGATTTTTTTTCAATTGAAACTAATGAAATTATAGAAATATAAATATATGGTGTAAAGAAAATAATCTATAGTCATTCAGTCATACTATTTTTTTCTAAAAATAGATAAAATCAAAATAAAGTAGTGTTGACATGCTTTTAAGATGTTAATAACACAAAATATAGAAGGGGGGAAATAGATTTAGAATCAAACTTGCCTCTCAATGAGGGAATGAAATGGGTGGTGGGGACATGAAGGAAAAATCAAGGTAGAGAGACTCTTTATCGAATTCAAGAAACTAAAATTAGGTTCATCAAAATAAGTGGACTTTTGACATTAAGGACTCTGAAGAGCTTATCCTAATAATAAAAATATTAGGTTATCAAATGAAGTATGAATATCATCCCATGAGGCTATATGCATGAAAATGAAAATAGATAGACCTTCCCACAACGTGTTCCCTATTCCTTAGGATACCTTATAGATCCATCAATCTACTACTAAGATTTGGTACTTATGTGAGAGAGTAGATAACACTATAGATTTTTGAATTCTATTATCCTAATCCTCTAGCCTAATGGACCCCAATGGACCTCATCTTTATCATGAGGCTAACTATGGAAATTTGAGATTAAATTGGAAATAGGAGATGTGCTATTAACCATGTCTTTTAGTGTGATGTTGACTTTTTTATTTTTATATTGACTTTTATAATTTCCTTTTATTTTAAATGATTTGGATTTTAAATTTTTATGGCTTTTTATATTCCTACTCCATGTAGATTCACAAAACCAAACATCGGTGCTATAAGTGACTATCATTTAAAAACTTTGGACTTGGTAACTAAGAAAGATGACTTAGAGAGAATGGTGTCTAAGATTCTTGTTTATTCATGTAAAATAAAAGTGTTATCCTAAATTTGACCTTATTTTATCCAAAATGAAATGGAATTAAGGGAAATCAAAAGGAATGGACATCAATCAATTTGAATGACTTCAAATCGCAAAAAATGTGACAATGTGAAAAAATGATATAATGACTATTAAGTATGATTACTTATCATAAGAATGTATGTATGTTTAGGGAAACATGCCAACATATTTTTTGTAGAAGTTTTAGATACAAAAGAAACAAAAACTGAATTTGAGAATAAGAGATCAAAAACTTGTAATCATTTCTTAACATTCTTAAAAGAACACAAAGTTTGTAAAAAGAATATGTAAATTTTATGAGGAGAGCCTAGTCTTATCCATGTTCTTACATTGTAACTCATTAAAAAATAAACCCAAGTTTTTGCAAAATCCAAAAATGGTATTTGTAAGAAAAGCCTAGTCATATCCATGGTCTGACATAATAACTCACAAAATAACCGAAGTGGGTGTAGAGAGCTATGAAAAATAGTATTTTTGAAGAAAGCCTAGTCCTATCCATGGACTTACATTGCAAATATCAAAAGAAGAACCCAAGTAGGTGTAAGATGGTGTGAAAAATAAAGAAAACTTGTGATTGATTGAGAAAAAGTATGAAAATTTGATGTATTAAATAAAATGGTATTCATGAGGAAAATTGAGTCTTATCCATGTTATTAAAATACAACTCATGAATTAAAGAAACCAAATAACCAAAGGAAGGAACTAAGGTTCGTGTATAAGAGAGACTACTGGAAAAGGTGATATCCTTGGATAAATCCCACAAATAAGTATTAGTAGGATATTATATAGATGTATGATAAGAAGGTAAATATTTAAACAAAATATTTTTCCAAAAATTGTGCATTAGTGGGTTCTTTAAAAACATGGCCTTCATTAGTTTTTAGGCGATAGGTGCTAGGACCAAGAATGTCTTTCACTAAATAAGGTCCCCACCATTTTTGGGCATATTTTCCTTATTTATCATGAGTTGAGTATAATTTGAGGACTAGATCACTAACATTAAAAGTGTAGACATTAACCTGCTTAGTATGTTATTTGGTAATGTGAGCCTTGTATTAGAGGTTATGTTGAAGAGAGGCCAAATGGTGGTCATCAAGAAGGTATGAGGAATGAAGGTAAGATTAACACAACTCTTCATTGAGAATGATACTATGAAGATATATACTTAAAGAAGAGCATTTGAATTCCAATGGTAAGACAAACTCAAGACTATATACTAGAAAAAATGGTATTTCTATGGTGACAGTACAATAGGACCAAAGTGTGTGATATAAGTGAAGATGTCAATTACTATAGGTTTCATGGATGTTATTTTATGGTATTTTATTTATAATTTTTTGAGTGGCCTTTTCTTATTAATTTCATTACAAATGGTATGGTGTGGAAAATTTGTGGGAAATTTTAAATTTAGCACATAGCTATCTCATGTGCTTGTTTTTAAAATTATTACCATTATTAGAAATGATAGTATGGTAAAATCCAAAGAGACAAATGATTTGGTTAAGGATATATTTATAAATAGTGGTTTCCATGATATTGACAAGAGGCATGGCTTCTACCCAGTTAGTAAAATATTTAGTAGTAGTAATGATAAAAACATGACCATCTTTTGACTGAGGTGATTTACCAATGAAATCTAATCCCCACATAGATAATGGCCAAGGGGACTCCATGGTTTAGAGCTTGGCTAGTGGTGAATGGATTAATAATCATGAATTTGGCAAGGATTAAACCTTTTGTAGTGATCCAAAACTCGAAAGCTTTGGTTGAAATATAACTCAAAAATAAGAACAACACAATTCAAATAATGCTATCTCTAAAAAGAGATGTTTTATTAATCAAAATTGTAGACCCAAACAAGTGTTTATCTTTGACAAGAGATGTCTAATTTCCCTTTTAGGTTACATATTCATTTATACATGTTTTGAAGGTGTGGGGAGGATGTGGAAGGTCACCAATCTCGAGGGAGATAAATTGGTTCGACTTCCACGATTTACAACAATACAGAATTTGAGGAATTACTATTTTTAGAAACTTACTATTTTTAGACTAAACTAATAAAATTTAAATTTGGGACACTTCCATTGGACTAGTTCCCCTCATTATTAGCTTTTCAATGGTTCAAATGGTCAGTCAATTGGAGCTACGGTGCAAAAGTTATGGCTCCCGAAAGTTCCACCATCAAATGGGGTGGACCCATCACCCGAATTGTCATCTGAATTGTTGTTCGAATCATTCCTCCCTCCTTGAGAAGCAATGGTCCCCATTGCATCAAGATTTTTCATCAAGTGTGGTATTTTTACTTCGATTTGATTCTGGTTGCATACCTGATTGTTCACCATTTCTGTCTGACCATCAGTCTGTGGATGGAAGGTTGTGAACTTCTTCAACTCAATATCTATTTACTTTTGTTGTTGTGTTGTTTGTGTAGTCAGGGCTGTAACATCAGCCCTTTTGGATTCCTGTGGCTTAACAACCATGAGAACAAATTTCTTGGCACTAATCAGAGAGTCAGATGTAGAAGGTGGTACTTCTGGTACCCTGTAGCGTCGTGTTCCAAGACTGAGAGTGATCCTTCTAGTTCTTGATTCATATATACCATGTCGATCATACATGAATGGCTGACCAAGGAGTACATCACAAACATCTGGATTGACCACATCACATAAGACCTCATCTTGAAAAGGTTGTATTGCATATGAGAGAAGACATTGGTGGGTTACACAGAGGTTTCTCCCTGGACTCAACCATCCAATGTTGTATGGTTTTGGGTGAGGCTTCATGGGTAGATTTAGGCTTTTCACAATATTAGCAGAGAGTAAATTATTTTGACTTCCACTATCAAGAATGAAATGTAGAGGCTTACCTTTCACCCATAACTTAGAGTGAAATAACCTTTCCTTGTCATCTAGCATCTTGTCGTGTGTCTGTGATGAAGCAACAATGGCTTCAGGATCAGCATCTATAATTTCTTCTTCATCCTCTTTGACTGTAGGGTCTGTATGAGGTAGAGCAGAGGATTGTGACTCAAAAATAAGTGATTTGATAGCTTGACATTCTTCTTTGGAGTGAATTCTACATTTGTGATAATCACACCACTTCCTTGCCTTTCCTTCCTTTTGCTTCCAATTTTGGCATCGTGTTTGACCTTCTTTGTCACTTTTCCATTTTGAAGACTGATTCTTTATATTCACTCTTCCATGCTTCTGCTCAATCTTTACTGTGAACTTGTATGCCTCACTGATAGTTTCCAAGTTGAAGAGTTCCATTTCTCCCCATATGTACCATTGTAGTCCACCACGATATTTGAGAACCTTGTGTTTCTCACTTTCTTGGATGCCTAATCTTCTAGATAGAGAATGAAAAATGTCAGTGTAATCTTGAATAGATTGTTCCTTACCTTGGCAAAGTTGTTGCTGCTCTATATATAGATCATCATATGCTCCAATGGGGTAGTATTCTTCCTTCACTGCTTCCACAAAATTATCCCACGCAGGTTCCACCTCAATGCCAATGTCATCTATACTGAACCTCTTTTTTTACACTTCCCACCAATTTTTCACAGGCAATGTTGATTTCAAAAGAGCAAAAGTAATCTTTTCTCCATTAGTGAACTTATTTATAGAGAAGTAAGAAGATAATTGATCCAACCAATTTTCTACTGCATCGGCATTGATTTTTCCTTCAAATATAGGAATATCAAAATTTACCTGGATCTTAAAAGGTGTTCGGGCACTGAAAGGATGTTCCCTGGTTGAGGAGCCAAAAAGTGGAGCTACGGAGCCAAGATTTCCCATCAAAAGTGTTTGAAGAATTTGGGCAAACTATTGTAGAATCTATGCTTATTGTCATTGGAGGGCTTCATTCACCATTTCCTTGAAAGGATCGAATGTCTCGGTGTCATCCGCCATTTGAAGTCATTTGGAGCGAATAGGTGGAAAATTTGGAAGCTCTGTTGTTTCCCACCCAAGCTTCTTCTAGCCTAACCTCGTCCTTGGGATCATACACTCTCAAGACAAACTGCTCTTATACCACTGATCTAAAACTCAAAAGCTTTGGTTGAAATATAACTCAAAAATAAGAACAACTCAATTCAAATAATGCTATCTCTGAAAAGAGATGTTTTATTTATCAAAATTGCAGACCCAAACATATGTTTATTTCTGAGAAGAGATGTCTAATTTCCCTTTCAGGTTACATCTTCATTTATACATGTTTTGAAGGTGTGTGGAGGATGTGGAAGGTCACCAATCTCGAGGGAGATAAATTGGTTCTACTTCCATGATTTACAACAATACAGAATTTGAGGAATTACCATTTTTAGAAATTATTTTTAGACTAGACTAATAAAATTGAAATTAGGGACACTTCCATTGGGTTTTATGGTGTCAAACTTCATTGAGAAGATATCCATGCCATCTCATGATGTTCCCCTCATTATTATCTTTCCAACGGTTCAAACGATGAGTCAATTGGAGCCACGGTGCAAAAGTTATGGCTCCCAGAAGTTCCGCCATCAAATGGGGTGGACCCATCACCCGAATTGTCATTTGAATTATTGTCTGGATCATGTAGGAATTGATAGCATCCTTTTCTAAGTAGGACACAAGTATCCAATATGTAAGAATTTAAATTTTATAGCATGTCTACTATAGTGACCACCATAAATACCCCCATGTTCTTGCTTGAGGAGAGGAGGAGCCTCTTTTTGTATCACAAAATAGATCATGGAACCTTATACATTAAAAAAAATAAATGGTGTTGTATCAGAAGACATATTTAAAGGCTTCTTTATGTATTTTGGTCTTTTCACAAGAATCCATGTTTGGAAGATAGGTTGGATGATCAAGGAATTGGATGATGTTTTTGTGCCATGGGCTTTATCAAATAGTCATAGCCTCAATATGAAAAATGAGTGAATATTTTTATTGTATGGTATAAGGTGATTTTATTATTTGAATAATAATTTTTTATTCATTAAGTAATTGATGAGGATGAAATAGAGATGTTGAAGAAGTAAGAGAATCAATGACAGAGTTTTGATCTCTTGAAATCGACTCAATGGTGAAATAAGCAAGCTATTTGGAAAGTGTGGTTTCCATGTGATGATAAGAAATGAGATTTTCAATTTTACATTGGTAATTTCCATTAGAATAGAGGTGTGTAAGTTATAAATCACCTAAAGAGTATAGATATATAATATCTAAGTCAAGTGTTTCTTTCTATAGTATTGAACATATTTAGCATCAATTTCACATATATCCTTTTTTGAATGTTTTAGTTGGAGATATAAAAAGTTTTTGGATTGTTAGAGGAAGAAGTCCTGAAATCTTATTTTTTTTTAGAGGCATTAACATTTTCATGATGAGTTATTTTGATCATATCATCATGATTGAATATATCTCCTAAAATGAAAGGAACAACAAGTTTGGTAATCCCATGACATGTTTCATGGAAATGACTAACATCTATATGAAACCAACAAAAAAAATTAGGATCGTACCATCAAGGTGGATTATTGGTGTAAGTGAATGGTTTAGAAGGCACTAAAATTTATTCCATTTGTTGAATAGTTAGGGGTGTATAGGAAACTTGGGGATTATCCATTTTGGTTACTCCTAGTTTTATTTGAGGAGGGTTACCAGTGATTACATTAGTAGATTTTTGCAAAGATCCCACGATGGTTTTAATGTTGGTCTCAAACTATTTCATAAGAAATACTTGCCTTTTATCTTGATCAATGATATCATTAAGAGTTTGGGGAGAAAAATATTGAACCTTGTATGGAAGGGAAGGTGTTAATGCAGTTATGAAGAGTTTGAATAAGTTATCATCAGTCACGTTGTGATCAGCTTTTTGATCCAAACATTTCCAACATTTAATGAAATATTGAGTTGATTTAGAAGGGAATTGTTTATATTTAATGAAATGGCTAAGACAATTTTTAGGAAGATCATTGTGTTGAAATTCCTTAACTAGGGGATTGACTAAATCATCAAGTTACCATATAAATGTTGGAGGAGTTGACTATACCATTATAATATGTCACTTGTGAATGTTTTGTTTAAAATTTTGGTAGTGGAGAAGGTATCAGTTTGAATCCACTCTTTATAAATATTACCAAATGATTTAAGGAAAGATGCAAGGTCTTTTGTCCCATCATATTTAATAGCTAGAGATATATTACCAAAATCAATAGAAATAATGAAGGGAGATAAAGGTTCATTTTGAATAATTTGGAGCATCTTGTTGTCTATAATGGGTTTGGTAATGATATTTACCGTGACACCTTTAAAAGGTGGAGGGATGAAATTTTATTTATTTTTGGGAAGGAGAATAGGATGTTGATTATCCATGTTCAATAAATGATGTTGAATTTGCATCATTTGAGAAGTATTAGATGTTTGAATGATCTTTATTTGTTACACTATTTGTGAAAGAATTTGAGAGGTATCAATTTGTATATTGGTGTTAATGGGTGGGTTATTAGGATTGGTAGGATGAACATTCCCTTAATTGGTATTAGGGTAGGGTGGTTAGGTGGAGGATTAGGAGGAGGTGGGTTGTTGGTGTTTATAATATTTCATTTGGGGTTGTTAGTTAAGCTATGTCAAATTTCCTCATAGTGTAATAAGGTGATTTAAATAAAGAATTGTCTTGAGAAGTGTAAAATGTATCTGATCCATTAATGTCATCAATTGGAGTAATTTGGACCATATTGCAATCCAAAGATGAGGGATGATTAAAAGTGCCCCAATAGTGAGAATCATCTTGGGTAATAAAGGTAGGAAGAAAAGAGTATCTTATATATCATCTAAACTGATTGAGGTTGTCAAAAATGATTTTGATAGGGGTTTCATGATGTTTAAATTAAGAATATAAGATATATATATATATATATATATATATAGTGACAAAGTTGGCAAAATATTAAACACTATCGACCAATAATTACAAAGTCAAATGGGTCGATAGAGTTTGGAGGGAAGACTAATAAAAAATTGAAGAAATGACACATTTGAATTATGTGATTGTGTAATATAGAAAAGAATATTGACCATTGTGTAAGAGATTAAGCTAGCTAGGATGATTATGTCCTATAAAAGGGTTGAAACTATAGGATACATAGCTGAGTAGATAGGCTATGTTTTGAAGGTATGGGCATGTTTTTGATAATTATGACTATAGGTAATCTAGTCTGATTTTGAAAAAACCTTGAAAGAAACACACAAATAATTATATTGATCCATTTGATGTAATTGTGGCACACAACACAAACCTTGTACCAATGTTGGCTGATTCAAGTTTTGTAATATAGCATACAATGATTAGAGAGCAAGGAAAAAAAACAAAAATGCTAATCTAGGTGGTCATTATTGAATGTTTTAAGTTATATATTTTTTTGAAATATGTGATAGAGATTTGTCTGTAAGAAGGAACTAAAAAATCAATATAAGGTTGGTTTTAGGTAGTTGAGGCTAAAAGGGGTTTGTGTTGGTGTTGATACTAGCTCGGTATTGGGGCCTACATGCTCACCTAATAATTTTTTAGTGATAATGGTGTCTAGTTATTTTTAAATATATACCATCAACCACATATTTATAATTGGATATAAAATGAGTCAGCTTCCCCCTTGGTGATGAAATCCAATTAGGTAGACCTTGTGCAATAGTTGTTTAATGATTTTTGGTGTTATGTGATATGGAAGTGTGTGTGAAAAAGAAAATAAAAATGTGTGACTAAATTGATAAATTAAAAACCTCCTATTTAGTATACTATTTTTACTCTAATCAAGAAAGCAACAAAAATGAGAAGTGAAATAAGTACTAATAATATAATTTAATTCCTTTGTTTTAAAGAGTATAGAGTTAGTTTAGGGGACCATGTATGCAAATAGTATAGAAAAAAATAGATAGGGTTGAAGTTGTTTGTTTAAACAAGAGCCAAAGTAACATAATTGAATAGGTCAATTGAGTCTTTTAAATAGGAAATCAATTTATATAACTATGCCAACCTAGCCAACCTAGTTCTTTATAGGGTTATAGCTTTATAGACTAAAAATTGTGAAAAATAGGACTACAAATAAAGAACAAAAATGACTAAGACTACAAGAAATAACTTAATAATTTTGAATATGTTTGATGTTTTTGTTTTTATGTTGTGTTGTTCAAATGATGTTTTTTATTCTACTAAAAGAGTCAACTAGGTCGACGCGGTCTAAAGACTTGTATGTAATAAGAAAACTAAGTTGGGTTGATGATATAGTTACCTATTATTGAATAATACCTAGACAGATAAATACAAAGTCAATCATAGTGACTACATGTTAAACTTATGCATAAAATGTTAAACTATATCAATATATTCAATCCAATACTACAAAAATAAAAACATATAATAACTGAAGGTGTAAAGGAAAACCAACAAGGGTTAGATTCACATTGGGTTCACTATAATGTGTACAATAGAAAGTGAAGCTGATCTCCAAATCAATTTTAGTTCAGAGAAGATAAATCACACTAGCCCTTCTGCTTGTTTGTATATTTATACAATTAGGTTCATGACCAAGATGGATACTTTATACATAACCAAGGGGTCCCTTGCCAAAACAATGTCACTATAAAGGGTTCTAAATCCTCTACTTATGCAACACCATGTAATAACACTAGCTAGGTCCTATGCTTTCTTATTTACAAGTAGATGACAAAATAAAGCAAAATCTAACCTAGTGCTCACCAAATCATGTGGCACAAAATGGAGGTAATAAACATAAAATTAGGCATGCATGTAATAGCTATAATTAATCTAATATAGATATAACCCTAATGCATGGAGAGAGAAATACCTTCAAAATCCATTACATATGCTACTTCTATCTACTAAAATTGAGAAGTAAAAGTTAGATATACTTACCTTGAAGACAAACCCATCAAGAGTCAATCTCTCCCTTGGCCAATGGTGATTTACAAGAGGCTATTATGTATTGTTGAAGAATATAAGGATAGAGAATGAATTATAGTGTAGCCAAAGACCTCTTAGTGAATCTCAAGCTTTCACAAGATAAAAGTTACTCTCTAAGTGTAAACCCTAAAGAATGACTCCTTAGGTAGAATGGTGGAAGAAAATATTGTAAAGAATTTAAAATGAATGATTAAATTTATTCATCTCTAAAATGAAGAAAAGTATGTTTATATATAGTTGTATGTAACCCTGAACTCTTCTAAATTTTTAGCCAATAGAGTCATCATAATTGGCCATGTATCATTAAATAAATAAAGCAATTAGGTCCCAAACTAGGTCAATCAAGTCCAAAATTATCCCATAATGTGCTAATATATTCTAAATACAAGTTTATCCTAGGTTTAATTTGTTTGTTAAAACTTAAAAATAGGTTTTGGGTTAGGTAGGGGTTGTTTGAGGCAATGAATTGTCTAGAGGTATGTGTAAGATAGGTGTCAGATCTCAGGGAAGTATATAGGATAGTTTTATTTTATTTTCAAGTGGTGTTATACAAGATAATAATCTTATGAATCCCAAATGATACACCCACCCCTTTCCTAGTATACATTTTAAGGCATGCACTCAGATAGATTGAGACTCAATAGATTCCTATAAGAGAGAAAGCATCAATAATTGATAACGTTTAAAAATATTATGTGTATATATTAATTACTAGGGTGAATATTCTCTAATTATGGGTCACATGTTTTTATTCCATACAAAGTATGTAGGAGAGTTAAAAACCTACAACCCATGCCTTGAATAAAATCCTAGTAGTCCTAAAATGAGAGGGTGAAAAAATAAAAGGATTGGGGTGTGCATAAAACATTCATCAACGCAACCCTTATTCCTTGGATTGAATTACTTATGCTACTTATATATTTTGATATATGTTGTAGAGATTTTATGAT
The DNA here is from genome assembly GCA_037957365.1 of Torreya grandis. Classification (NCBI taxonomy): domain Eukaryota; kingdom Viridiplantae; phylum Streptophyta; class Pinopsida; order Cupressales; family Taxaceae; genus Torreya; species Torreya grandis. The sequence continues at coordinate 1,452,907 of JARHVA010003182.1, forward strand.
GAGAAAAAAAAGTGTTGAATCTCTTCAAAGTTAGAATATCATCCTAGGTTACACAAAATGATTGTGTAGTATATTTGACTTTGGAGAGGTATAGCATTTACATGCATGATTATCCTTTAAATATATGATCTAGCTTTAGTCACCTCCAACAATAAAAAAAATCATCTCTCTCATTATAGATGAAGGTATTCCATAACAAGTGTCCTTATCCTCATAAATACATGGAGGCTATAAATATTAAATATATAACATCTTTTGCTTAAATATCAATTGTAAGAATGTCATCTAATCAAAATTATCTTCCTTTTAAGGGTTCAAACTAAAAACATCATGGATTAAAAAAATTTACAAGGACTTTAACAATTACATGACCATCAATAAAAAAATCTTGTCATTTTATATTTGAAATATGTAACAATTTTTTTTCATATTTTCATATAATTTCTTGGGAAATTATGTATCAAATTTTATTCTTTATTTTTTTAAGCTAATATTTTATACGTAAGACTTCCTACCCAATTACTAGGCATTTAGGAATATGATATTCATATTGAACCCTAAGATACATATATTTATCTTCCTCTTGTTTATATTGAAATACTTTTTTCTCATATATTTACTTTTTCTCTCATTCATTCTTCTTTGTTTCAATGCAATTCTTCCTTTATGTTTTTTTTTAATATTTATATAAGATGTCCCTATAGTGGATAAGAGAGATAAGAGGACTTGATCATATTATTTGTAAAATAAATAGTTAATCTAAGTGTACATAGCGACATCTATGATTTAACAACCCTTATTCCTTGGACTGATTTTTCGTGAAGAAAGTAATGTTACCTCATTCTTCACCTTGGAATTTTTCTAACTAGATACTAATAAAATCATTTCTTCTTCCATTCATATAATTTTAAAAGGATATGATGATATAAATACATTACATTAAAATATAGTAATATTTTCTTCTTTATACCATTTTTTAAAATTTTCCATCGATGATTTGGGATAACGGTAAGCATTCCCTTTTGATGAATAAAATATGATATATTCACATGAATGACATGTAAGATGACTATGTTAAAATAAGACCATGTTAATATCATATGTGACATTTGAAATATATGTTTTATAAGCAATGGGATGTCTTTTTATCCAACACCCAACTTAAGTATTACCTTTTATATAAGAGGTTTATTGATACCTGTTGGTTGAATATTTTGTTGATCAATGTACTGATAAACAAAATAGGTCTAATCAGCCAAAGTAGGAAGATTAGTCATCCAAATGTGTAGGTTTACCACATCAGAAGGGGACTAATCTCTCCTCTCATCAAGAGGAGGTTCACTATAGGTATGCTCTCTCTCTCTCTCTCTCTCTCTATATATATATATATATATATAGAAAATAATACTCAAGGGTAAGACAAACCATCCATCTCTCTTTCTTCAAAGATGATGTGTGCAAATCAAAGGAAAAACTGAAGGGAAATGATAGACAACACTTCTCTTCTTTCAAGTGTACTATTCAGCAAACCACAAGAATACTCCTAGTAGTAATAGCAAAATGTAGCAAAGGATGTAATAACCAGCAAATTGAGATGCAACACAAAGTCTCCACCTAAATTTCTCAAGTGTAAGATACGAAGGACAATGAGGGCACAAATTCATCCCAAGGTCCTTTACATAGAAATGAAAAGAAAACACACTAAAGGTAATTATGGGGGCACAAAGTCTCTCCACACTTGACTCTTTACGACACCTTCCTGACTGTTGTCACTAATTCTACTTGTTGAATTAAAGGTATAGAAGATATATTAAGGAAAAAGACATAAGAACAGTTTCCTCAACAACAAAGATATTATAGCACAAAGTCTAAAAAATCACTTCCTTTCTTATTTCAATAACAAAATATGATAAACAAATTAAGCTCAAAGTCTCAATAATGCCTTTCAATTTGGGCAGAGTTTCATTCTGATTGTCAAAAAGAGATTCATTTACAATAAAAGAGAGTCCTTTAAATAGCCTCATCAAGAAAGACTCAGGAATAGTAACACAACATGTTGCATTGAAATCTATTAAGAAGACAGGCTGGAACATAGGGGTGTTTACCCATTTAATTTTATCAATGCAAAGAAACAAGTCATGCTATTGAAAGTTTGCAACTTTCAATGTCCACCTGGTGATCTGATATTACCTTCATCATTCCTCTTTTTCTGATTAATTCAATCGGGTCTTAGATTTAATTTGTTGTTCCTTTCCTTCTTCGCTTTCTACTAGGCTTGGCCTTAAAGCCTGTGAATGCATTTGGGTCTATAGATTCAAAGGATCAACAACTATTTTATGAGCTTTAAAATTGATGTTTGCATGCCTGTCACTATGTTTTCAATGGCTAGTTCGCTATCTTGAATTTGACATCTTCAGGCGCATCACCCCTTGGTCTTTCTTCAGCTTTTCTATTTGGCACTTTCTTGAAAAGAATCTTCCCTTTCAGGGCTTAAGAAATGATCTGCTTTGGGTCGGGAAGAGCCCCCTACAAGGGTATTTGCTCTTCAGGTGGTCTTTAGATGGCCTTCGAGTTTCAACATTCTCTCATGGATAGCTAAATTCTTCCTTCAAATTTCTTGTTTCACGTCTTCTCAAAGGGAAGATGACCTTTCAGCTTCAAAGATGTGTCTTATAATTTGGCATTTGAGAGTCCCCCACAAGGGCACCTACCCTTTGAGGTCCTTTAGTGGCTTTCACCTTATAAGTCTCTCATGACCTTTTCCTTAGCGGATTGTCTCTCGGGCTTTCTCTGCAGGTATTTTCCCATGGACAAAAAAGTCCACAAAAATTTCTCGTGGACAAAAAGTCTGCAGAATTGTTTCGTTTGAAATATCCATGAATTTCTTCAGGATTTCCTCCCACGACTTATCTAAATTGTTTCAAACTTTTTGTCTGAAGGAATTCCTTTGGACAAAAGTCCAAAAGAATTATGACTGTCTGCCTTAAACAAAATTTTTGAAAGAATTTACCTCTACGGCCTTCTTCAAAAATGACCCTTCTAAAGGGTGTTTTTGTCGACCAAGTGCCCTCCGCAAGGGAACTTGTCCTTTGGTAAGCTCTCTTGAATTTTTACATTTGAACCACTCCATTAAACCAAGTCGATGAACTACTCTGATGAACCACTTCATTGAACCAAGGTAATGAACTGCTTGGTTGAACCAAACATTGAACCAAGCTGATGAACCAAGCTTTGAACCAAAATGGTTCAAGTTGATGGTTCAAGCTAATGGTTCAAGTTGATGAACCAATTGAATGAACCAAGCCTTTAAACCAAGTAGATGAATTGAGCATTGAACCACTTGATTGAACTTGCCTTTGAACCATTTGTTTGAACCAACTGTTAAACCAAGTTTTGGTTCAACAGTTCAAACGAAGCCTTGAACCGACTGATGAACCATTTTGTTGAACCAAAGGATGAACCAAAATGTTGAAACAAAGTGAATGAACTACTCGAGTGAAACAAAGTGTTCAACTAATTGGTTAAACTTTGAACTCATTGAACCTTTGAACCAAAGTGGTTCAATGGTTCAACAGTTCAAGCCTTCTTTGCTCAGATGCTTGCCAATGGAGATTTTTGATTAAACCTAGGTACTGAACCAATCTTGAAAATGACCAAGTGTTAGAAACTGATTCTTTTGGTTGAACCCGCCTGTAGAAGCCTTTGAACCTATAGAAATGAACCTACTTGGAGAGTCTGTAGAAACCAAGTCTATAGAAATCAACTTGTGAAGTCCTTTGAACTTGGCCTATAGAGTCTGTAGATTTTCTCTTCCTACTGAGTCCATAGATTCAAGCCTGCAAAGTCCGTAGATTTAAGCCTACAGAGTCCATATATTTAAGCCTACAGAGTCCATAGATTCAAGCCTATAGAGTTTGCAGATTTTCTCTTCCTGCTAAAAAATGAGGAATTTAAATGCCCAGGACAAATTTAGAAAAGGGAAGAGACAATTTTGGTTTGTAGGACCAAAATAGTTCAAATGTTGTCCCAAAAATGAGTGATATTTTTTGGGGGACAACAGTTGGCTCCAGTTGGGGAATTTATGTCAATTGCAAAAAGAATTGAAGGGAGTAAAATCCAGAATCTCTACTGTCTTCATGTGTACCATTGGGCTACAGAGTCATGCTACCTAAAAATGAAAGGCATAAAAAAAATAGAATTAAAAAATATACAAATATACATATGTACAGATGAAATGATCTGATACTTCAAGAGTTGAAGTATTTTAGATGCTGCTTCTTAAGAGACAGTGAAAATAGTGCGCCCTCTTGGTAAACCAACAAGAAGACATTTTTTCCCCAGAAATGGTGAGGGGCAAATGGAGTTCTCCACTAGGAAACTGATTTTTTGCATCTTCCTATTGACTCTTTCTTTTTCTTTCCCCATGGCAGGATGTGATCTTCAATTTGAAAGCCATAACTCCTTGCTTCCTTGGTGAAGGGTTCCTTTGCCTGATTTTGATTTGCAGCAACATGGTTTATTACCATAATTGGTTATTCTTTTGGTTCAGTCTAGCATATGATTGGATTGTCCACATCAAACTCCTAACAAATTATTAGCTTAGCATGTCCTTTGATTTGGAGGAGTTTGATCTCTTCATCTTGGACAATCTTCAATCTGAGCAATAGAGATTCACATCCAGCTGTGTTATTGGTGTTGTTGACTTGCAAATTGCATGAAGGAAGAATATCTTCTTGAGGAGATATCAACATAGTCCCAACTACATTATTGGTGGAAAAATTGCTGCCATTAGATTTTAGGTACGCATCATCATCAGAAGCTGATCTCTTATCATATTTCTCTTCATTAGAGATGGAAGATCCTTCCTTATTTGTATTGTATCCTACCAATTATCTTAAATTCTTGTTTGGATCAATTTCTAGATTGTTAGCTATAGGACTTTCATCTATAGAAACATGAACATCCTCTGTGGTAAATAAATAATTTCCCCTGTCTGAAGACTCAAACAAAATTTGAGCTTCAGGGGCTGATGTCTAGGTGACCACATATTTTGCTTCCTTTTTAGGGAGCAACCTCTTAATTATGCCTTGGATAGGCATCTTTGGCTCAGATAGATCCATGCTTAGTTCTCCTCCCATGTCCTTTCAAAAATTTTGTCCAAGTAAAATTCCATAGGATGCTAGGACGTTAGCCACCAAGACAATCATCTCGATTCTCTTGTCTGGAAAGGCTACAAATGTAAATTGGGCATCTTTGATTTGCCCTAGCAATGGTACTTGTTTATTTTCCATGGAGAAACATCTCCCAAATGTCTTGGTCAGTGTGAAACCAAGAGACTTAGCTACTTTAGTAGGCATGACATTGTCAGATGCACCTGACTCTATGATGTAATTGTTTAGCTGATAACTATTTATTAACAGGGAAACATAGAAAGGTTCTATTTTCCTAGGGGTAGTTGGAGGAGTAAATACAAGATTATTTGGCATGTGCATGCTCTTTGTGGAATCAAGAATTATTTTCTTAATCTCTTGTCTTTTAGGGATGGTTTGGTTCTTGACACATTGGACCAACCTATCCAATTGATCAGGATTGGACTGCAAGTATTCAAATTCATACATTTATATTTTGGTCTTTTTGACATGATTAATTATGTCAAATGGATAAATTGAGCTAGGTACAGAGAAAGGTACTTCAACTTTTTGATTTTTAGGAGGGATGGGAGGAGGGCTAGTTTGCAAGATGGGAGTAGAAGGTGAAGGTGAAATTGATGTACTTACATTTTGGGTGATCACCAGATATTTTGGCTAGAAAGGTAGAGTGGTTCCATGCTTAGCAATTGTAATTGCTAGTTGAGGTTGCTCCTTTGTCTTTCCTTTATCAGCTTACTAGATTGATTGGTTCTTGGACCTAGTAAACACTACATATGATCTATCAAAAGCTTCTCCTTTGCTTTTAGGTTCATCCTGGTAGTTCAGGAAACCAATGTGGGAGTCACCATCTAATTCTTCTTGATCCTCTGTGAAGAGATTAGCATCATTTTCTTGCTCAAACTTAGGTTATAAAGAGAAAGCATGTTCTATTTTCAAATATCCAACTGTTGAGTTGGTTGGAGGAGCTTCAAGGGCAAGTTTCCCTTGTGGGGGAGGAAGGTGATTCTATTGCCCTTGATTCTTGGTAGCATTGCCCTGATATGATTGATTTGGGAATGTCTTTCTTAACATATCTCTGTATGAAGGATTAGAAGACATTCCTTGCACCATTGCTTTTTCAAGGCTAGCACTTCATTTGCCATCTTTTACACCATTGGATTAGTGGTGCCTATATATGCATATTCAGAAAATGCTAAGGATCTATTTATATTTGGATCTCTTCTTATCTTCCCTGCTAAGATGAGATCATCTTCTACCTCAGTGGCCAAAAGTTGAGCTGTAACAAGATCTATTTGACCAACACGTCTCAAAATAAAACTAACTTTAGGTAACTGAGAATTAATGAAGAAGCATTTGAGATTCTCAGTTGTAGGTTGAGCAATTACAAGAATTCTATTCCTTAATTTGTCAAATTTGGGTATGAAGTCCCTCATTGGTTCATGAGGCTCTTTCTTCATCTGTGTAAGTTGAGCCAGAAGTGCATGTGTATCTTCTGTAAGTTTGAATCTGGCTTCAAACTTAGCTTTGAGAGTATTCCAATCAATTACTGACTAAGCCTGTAGATGATAAAACCAATCTACATCAGCACCTTTTAATGTTTCTACAAAAATCCTGACTGCTACATCTTCAAATTCTACTCTGATTACTCCACAAGCTATGCTAAAGGCTGCAATGTGTTCATCAAGATGAACTTTCCCATCACCATAGAATTTGGGGAAATTCTTCCTTAAACTGCGTGGAAGCTCATGTAGAGGTGGAGTAAGATTGAGAGGACCAAAATCATTACCCCAGGGGCCTTGAATTGCCATTATAGGATTATGAAAAGGAGGGATAACAAATCTCAGATGGGTAATTATTGGCAAAGCTTTATCAACAGTAAAAGTAGATACTTTGTCTGGCAATGGAGATCTAACTTTAGTAGGAGGAAAGCTCTTGGTTTATTAGAGATAAGATGGTGAAGGAAATAGATCAAAATCACTCTGTTGTACCAACCTGAATATAGGATCAACGATACCTTTAGCCCTTTGGCTTCATGTATACCTTGAATCTGCCAGATTGTGAAACAAAAATGGAAAATAGTTTACCTTGCTTCAGTTAAAGCTTGAGGCTTTAAACTTTGCGTTCTTTCTCAGTTAGTGTAGAGGTGAATGGATAGATTATAAATGGATAATGGATTTTATATCCCCAATGGAGTTGCCAAAAATTGTTGGTGAATATTTTTTTGATTAGCATACTGATAAATAGAATATGTCTGATCAGCTAAAGTAGGAAGATTAGTCATCCAAATGTGTAGGTTTACCACATCAGAAGGGGACTAATCTCTCCTCTCATCAAGGGGAGGTTCCCTATAGGCATGATATATATATATATATATATATATATATATATATATATATATATATATATATAGAAAATAATACTCAAGGGTAGGACAAACCATCCATCTCTCTTTCTTCAGAGATGATGTGTGCAAATCAAAGGAAAAACTCAAGGGAAATGATATACATCACTCCTCTTCTTTTATAAGTACTATTCAGCAAACCACAAGAATACTCTTAGTAGTAACAACAAAATGTAGCAAAGGATGTTATAACCAGCAAATTGAGATGCAACACAAAGTCTCCACCTGAATTGCTCGAAAGTAAGATACAAAGGACAATGAGGGCAAAAAGTCATCCCAAGGTCCTTTACATAGAAATGAAAAGAAAACACACTAAAGGCAATTATGGGGGCACAAAGTCTCTCCACACTTGACTCTTTAGGACACCTTCCTGACTGTTGTCACTAATTTTGCTTGTTGAATTAAAGGAATAAAGATATATTAAGGAAAAAGACATAAGAACAGTTTCCTCAACAATAAAGATATTACAGTACAAAGTCTAAAAATTTACTTTCTTTCTTATTCCAATAACAAAATATGATAAACAAATTGAGCTCAAAGTCTCAGTAATGCCTTTCAATTTGGGCAGGGTTTCATTCTGATTGTCAAAAAGAGATTCATTTACAATAGAAGAGAGTCCTTTATATAGCCGCTTCAAGAAAGACTTAGGAATAGTAACACATCATGTTGCATTGAAATCTATTAAGAAGATAGGCTAGAACTTAGGGGTGTTTACCCATTTGATTTTATCAGTGTAGAGAAACAAGTCACATTATTAAAAGTTTGCAACTTTCAATGTCCACCTGGTGATCTAATCTTACCTTCATCGTTCCTCCTTTTTTGGTTAATTGAATCAGGTCATGGATTCAATTTGTTGTTCTGTTCCTTCCTTGCTTTCTACTGGCCTTGGCCTTAAATCCTATGAATGCATTCGAGTCTATATATTCAAAGGATCAACAACTATTTTATGAGCTTTAAAATTGACGTTCACACGTCTGTCACTATGTTTTCAATGGCTAGTTCGCTATCTTGAATTTGACGTCTTTAGGCACGTCACCCCTTGGTCCTTCTTTAGCTTTTCTATTTGGCACTTTCTCAGAAAGAATCTACCCTTTTAGGCCTTAAGAAATGATCCACTTTGGGTTGGGAAGAGCCCCCCGTAAGGGTATCTGCTCTTTGGATGGCCTTCGGGTTTTGACATTCTCTCGTGGATAGCTAAATTCTTCCTTTGGATTTCTTATTTCACATCTTCCTAAAGGGAAGATGACCTTTCAACTTTAGGGATGTGTCCTACAATTTGGCAGCTAAGAGTCCCCCACAAGGGCACCTACCCTTCAGGTTCCTTCGGTGGCCTTCGCCTTAGAAGTCTCTTGCGGCCTTTTCCTTAGCGAACTGTCTCTCAGGCTTTCTCTGCGGGTATTTTCCTGCAGACAAAAAGTCCATGGAAATTTCCCATGGACAAAAAGTCTGTGAAATTGTTCCATTTGAAATATCTACAAATTTCTTCAGGATTTCCTCCTACGACTTCTCTAAATTCTTTTAGACTTTTTGTCCAAATGAATTCCTTTGGACAAAAGTCTAAAAGAATTATGACTATCTGCCTTAAACAAATTTTTTGAAAGAATTTACCTTTGTGACCTTCAAAAATGACCCTTCCAAATGGTGTTTTTGTCGACCAAGTGCCCTCTGCAAGGGCACTTGTCCTTTGGGAAGCTCTCTTGAACTTTTACATTTGAACCGCTCCATTGAACCAAGTCAATGAACTGCTCTGGTGAACCACTTTGTTGAACCAAGGCAATAAACTGCTTGGTTAAACCAAACGTTGAACCAAGCCGATGAACCAAGCTTTGAACCAAAATGGTTCAAGCCAATGGTTCAAGCTGATGAACCAATTGAATGAACCAAGCCTTTGAACCAAGCAGATGAATTGAGCATTGAACCACTTGATTGAACCTACCTTTGAACCAATCGTTGAACCAAGTTTTGGTTTAATAGTTCAAACGAAGCCTTGAACTGACTGATGAACCATTTCATTAAACCAAAGGATGAACCAAAATGTTGAAACAAAGTAGAAGAACTACTTGAGTGAAACAAAGCATTGAACCGATTGGTTGAACTTTTAACTCATTGAACATTTGAACCAAAGTGGTTCAATGGTTCAACGGTTCAAGCCTTCTTTGCTTAGATGCTTGTTGATGGAGATTTTTTATTAAACCAAGGCACTAAACTAATCCTAAAAATGACCAAGTGTTAGAAACTGATTATTTTGGTTAAACCTACCTACAGAAGCCTTTGAACTTGTAGAAATGAACCTGCCTTCAGAGTCCATAGAAACCAAGTCTATAGAAATCAACCTGTGAAATCCTTTGAACTTGGCCTGCAGAGTCCATAGATTTTCTCTTCCTGCTGAATCTGTAGATTCAAGCCTACAGAGTCCATAGATTTAATCCTACAAAGTCCATAAATTTAAGCCTATAGAGTCTGTAGATTCAAGCCTACAGAGTCTGTAGATTTTCTCTTCCTGCTAAAAAATGAGGACCAAAATTTTGAATGCCCAGGACAAATTTTGAAAATGGAAGAGATAATTTTGGTCTATAGGACCAAAATAGTTCAAATGTTGTCCCAAAAATGAGTGATATTTTTTGGGGGACAACAATATCCACCATATAAAATTAGAATAAATAAATGTTATAAGGTTTTTCCATTGTAATGTGACATGTCACCACAAGTGTACCATTTATCCACCTATGGCCTCACAAACTTATTCATGATAATATTCAAGAGGGATCAAGTATAATCTCACCCATACATGAATCCATAATAAATACCATTGTTAATATCACAAAGTATACATGAAAATGAGAAAATCTAATCTTAGTAGATGAAGTAATTATAAACCTCTCATATCTAGATTGATTAAAACAATCAATATTAGTGAACTAAGAAGTAATAAACATTTTGTAAGGAGGTTTTCATTTATATTTATAGTCAAATTTTATCATCTCCAACAATAAAATGAGAATCTCTCTAATTACATATGAAGGTTATTAAACTATCCCATAATGATGGTCCCTATCCTCATATGTATATGGAGGCCATAAAAATTTAATATATAACAATTTTTTTCAAAAATTTTAAATATATGCATGTCATCTAATCAATTTTATTGATTGCAGGGGTTGAAACTAAACACCATGTGGATTATGAATATTTAAAAGGCTTTTAGGCTTGAGAATTAGTAACTAAAAAAACATCTGTCATTTTAAATTTAAAATCCTTTACATTTTAGATGTGTTGCATTTTACTGTGTACACCCTCCCCCATTTTCATGGTCATGTTGCTTGACCCATTAGTTTACCTTGGGGACATAATGTTGTTATTGATTAGGTTTGTTTTCAAGGTCATGATGAATTTTAGAAGGGTCATGGGTTTTTTGACTAACCATGGGCATCATTAGGTAAATATAGTCGATGAAATTAGAGTATGATTATTATTTTTCATTTATTTACATTTTACTTTGACTCATCTCCTAATCTAGGTAGTATATGGGTTTTGTTGAGATGTGTAGTTTCATGGCTTGTGTTGGCTATTGGGAAGAAACTGTAGGGTGAGTTGGTAGTGAAAGATATATAAGAGGCAAAAAATGGTTATGACAACCATTAATGATAGAAAGAGAGATGGAAATGGTGTTCATGTGGAGGAGGATAAATATTTTTTTTTGGGAGGGGCAAGGGTTGGTAGTGGGTGCTTTTGGTTCTCTTTGAGTGGCTACAACATAAAAGAAAAAAATCAAAAAACTTAATCCTTAACATTGGGGGAAGCATTCTCACTCCAAGTACGTGGTGCCTTTAATTTTGAAAATGTTTTTGAGGGAATATTTACTATAAGTATTAATTTTATTGACTCCATAGAGCTTCTAATAAGGTCCTTGTAAACTCACCATGAAGTTGTGAGACTTCATAGTGCATATGTAAATAGTTATAATCAATTTAAAATTTAAAGTCTCGATTTTAAAATGTTGCGAGCCTTTATATAAATGTGTTTAACCTTGATTAGGATTGACCCCTTGTGGTTTTTTTGAAAACTATGCATTTTTAATTTTAGTTATTGATTTGACTTCATGGGTTTTATGGAAAATGCAATAAGTGGCTTTATTTCTATTATGTACTCAATTCACCTTACCCTTCTTGGGCTTGGCTTGCAAATTTGGTTCTCCATTTTGTGGCTCTTTGAAACTTTTTTCCAACTCCTTTCGAAGGTTGGGTACTTAAATTTAAACTTGGTTGTGTCTATTATGCAATTTTGTACATCTTAGTAGTTTTTGGTTGGAACTCTATCATTGTGCCTTATTGAAGACATGTATAAGGTTGTGTAGTGTCATTTTTTAATTACTTATGCATTTTAAGATTCTAGAATTAACTAAAAAATTATGTTTTCTCTCTTTTTAATGATTTATATCGAGTGGGTTTTCCTCTTGACTCGATTTGGTAATTATTGAAATGTGCTCTTCATTTGATTTGAATATATCATTGGAGTGTTGTTGGGTGTATGCTAATAGATGGATATTTGCCTGTATTATTTAAGTTACTTATGAGAATCCTTTGACCATTTAAGAAGTAAATTTTATGGTGATAATATATTTGAGTTTTACTTAAATATTACAAATTAAAAAATCAATGCAATTAGTATTAATCATTTTGTTGAGTTAAAAGTACTTGCCAAATGGGTTGCTTGAATGTGTCATGCCTTATTTTATGTATACTTACATTTTCGGCTCAGATGGAAATGGTTGGTTTATAAGGCACTTTCACATTTTTGGTTTTATTTTGGTTGTTTTCTTATGAGTCTCATTGGATATACTCATTTCATTTTATTGGATTATTGGTGTTGTTCTTAACCTAACTTCATAATCACATTATGCTCTTACTCTTTCTGTAAAGCCTGAATGCCTGACTCCATCATCTATATGATGAATGGGTTGGTTACATCCACCATATGAATGGGATCATCAAACTAGAATATCGAGGTTTGATTTGTGCGGTTCAATATCCTCATGTGGGGACACTAATGTTATAGTAGCCTGTTGGTATATGACTTGCTTTAGTTGCTTGATTGGAGTTTGTATTTTTAGTAGTTTTGAATTCTATGTAAATATTCATGTTATCTAAATTGGAATATTGTATTCATCATATTAATTATTAGACATAAATTATATAGCTTCATTTTTCTTGGGTGATTTTCCATTTACTATTGATGCATACAGGTCATACATGTTGTAACTCAATGAAATATTCAGGAAGAAGAATAAATTATTGAATCAAATATTTGGTTTGAAAGAGCATAATCTATTATGAAGGAAAGTGTAATTTATGTAGTTAAATAGTTTATATTCTTGATCATTGTACTCTTTATTTCTTCTTGTTATAACTTATTGAGTGCAATGTTGTTCCTTGTTGAGGATTACTTACAAGTATAATGATTTTGAGTTTTTATCATATTTGTTCTATTATTTTATCTATTATTAAATAACTTGATAAGGTGTTATATATTTATATATTTAATTAGTATATGCTTTTGGATTCTTGAATGAATTACATTTTACCATCTTTTGCATTGGCAAATGATGCTATTATCTGGTGGTTGTTCTTGATGTTTTGGACTAAATCTATTATGTATTTCTATTACATAGAGAAATGAAATGAGGATAATCATATTTCATAATATTGGATATCTAGTTCTATTTAATTGAACTTATGTTGTATAGAGTTGCATTACATTTTTTGTCAGGGGCTTAAAATTGATAAATTCAATATACATGCTTGGTGCACATTTGGAGATTTTGGATTATGCAAGGTTGTGAGGACTTGTTCATCTTTATATTTTTTTCCTTTTCTTGGAATAATACATTGGGATTTATATACTTATTCATAGTAAAATTTAAAAAAATTAAATATCAATATAGATTGTATTATTATTTATTATTGTTTTATTTAAGTTCATTTTTTCTAAATCAATCAATTATGGGTAATTACAATGGTCTACCTTATTAATGATGAATTCTATCTTGTGTTGAATGTAATATATATTGATTCAAGATTCTTATATAGGGTTCATGTTTTTATCTCATGAATAATCATTATTTAATGTGATAGTTGGATTCAAGTTAAGAATGAACTACTGGTTGTTTATGTGTTTCCATAAACTTGCAAAGTTGGTAAATTATGAAGCATTATTAGATGAGGTTAATTTCATACCTTATAAGTTAGCATGATATCAAATTTAACTGTTTACTTGAGTATAACTTGGTGTGAAGACCCTAAGCTAGATATTTAAGTATAAAAATATTGGTAGGTATCACTATTCACATTGTCTAAGATATCATTTAGCTTCACCTCTAATTTGGACCATTTTTTACAAGTATAGTAACCAAAAGACAAGTAGGGAAAAATTAGTGGTTGGATCCATAATTAATAACCTATGTGATGGTTAAAATATATTGTGTGTAGTTCAAATTAATCTCTTTTTTTAAATTATAAAATTGATGTGATGACCACTTGTATGGTGTTGTCTATCATCAAGTGAATAACTTATACTTATCAACTAACATAATGTATAATGATATGGTGTAATGGATGCTACATATTAAACTACATTGTTTTGTAAGGGAAGTAACCATGGTGCATTGATTCATAAGTTAATATCTTAATCAAATGACTCTTTTTGATAACATAAAATCATGGTATTTACTTGTATGGAAGCTCAAAAAATCTTTAGTGTAGCTAAGGTGATCTTTAACATCATTAAGTATTTCCTTTTGGTCCTTAATCTTGTCTACTTGGAATAACTTGGGATTTGTATTGCAATTTTATTAGTGCCTAAATGGTGAAATATCTATCTATCCTCTTTAACTATTAATTAGGATCCCTAGGATGAATGAGATGTTTAGTTAGGGTTAAGGACCCTTAAATCATATTATCAAGAATATCAATGCTGATAAAAAGTTTGAAGTTTATTATTATGGACCCACACATTGATACACCTCAAAATGTATACCATATAATGATAATATCCTTCCCCATTTAATCCTCTAAAGGTGTGTACCCCCAGTTAAGAGTTTACAGTTACCTAATCTAATTTTTCATTATTGCACACTTGTGTGCAAAATAGAAATGATGTTTTTTTAATAAGAAGTGTGTATCAAGCCTTACACATAGTTCTATTTATACTTTGAATGCAAATAATAATAATAATAATAATAATAATAATAATAATAATAATAATAATAATAATAATAATACCTTGTATCACTTGATATCAAAATGAGGTTACTACTCTAAGGGAACTCTAGGAGATGGTTTCCTAAATCTATAATTTGCCTAAGACATAATTTTATGACGTCTCAAGAAGATGTTTAAAATAAAATATGGTTGTGCTCATATTGGAAATAAAAAAGTCAATGATATACAAATAAGGTGAAGGGGTAAGATAAGAGGTAGGGACCATGGTGCATGAAATATCAATTGACATAGGCATGAACCTCTTCTCAATAATGCTAATATAATTAGTGAGGAACCTAATCCTAATGCATATAGAGATAACCCCATGGATAATTAGGAATAAGTCCCTACTGGGATCCTAATAACATTGAATGACCTTAAAGGCAAGATTGAATGTCAGGAACACAAGTTGAATAACCTTGAAGGTGTTCCTCATGAAGAAGTGCCCTGATTAGAAATTGATCAAGCAAAAGAGTAGGTGCTCTAAGAAGTACCTTTGGATATGGTTGACCCAATCATCAAAGATATGAATAATATTCCACCACCCACCTTTTTGGGTGAATAATAAGGAGATGTAACGAATGCATGGCTTATAAATCTGTATAAGTGTTTCAATCTACATGGCATGCCATTTAATGTTAAAGATAGGGTGGCAGTCTATCAATTAGATGGACCTTATGCTTTATCATGGAATCACCTCTATGATTTGGAGGGGTCTCAACCTATTAATCTTATTAGGAAAACCTTTGAAACATAGTTTTGAAATAAGTACTTAAGTGTCAATTTCAAGGAATAGAAGATAACTTATGTTTTGCTATTGAGGCAATAAAACATGATTATTTTTTAATATGAAAACTAATTCTTAAATCTAATACATCATGTGAACTATATGTATGATAAAGAGATAAAGTTTACTAAACTAAATATGGGTATAAAAGAGATATTAATACATGATGTCAATATGAATAAATTAATAATATTGGTAGATGCCATTGAATCTATTTATAGGGTAGAGGAGAATGAAAAATATCGATAGAAGGTGAGACAAAATTTAACACTGAGTAGGCAATAATCCAATGCCAAAAACATATCTCCAATTCTTAATAATTTTATAAAATTAGCTTAGAATCATAGGTTTAATTGGAATAATAGAAATTTTAATAGATTTTAAGGTCCAAAAAAATTGAAGTCCTAAGGATCCTAAAAAATAATATCATACAAAAAATACTAGAATTAAAATGGTCAACTTGGACTAGCCACACAAGTAAATACTATTCCCATAGATCCAAAAAGGAATATTATATTTTGGGAATGTGGTGATAACCACTACCATAGAGACTAACCCAAGCTAAAATTGGGACAACCATCAGACCATCAGGTGTATCTAGTTGTAGATAATAGAAAGGCTAATTTTTAGGCTACCCCAATTGAATAAAAAGGTACTAAAATTGGTACTTTTATATCAATTCTAACTTATTCTAGTGAAACATATAGTTTTATTTTATTAGTTGTTTCCAATCAATCGAAAGTCAAACTTTTTTAGATAAGAGAAGGTTGGCAAGTTGAGTTTGATACTGGTAAGAGGGTACCCATATAAGATTATTTAAAACAAGTTAAGCTTGATTTTTATGCTTTAAAAACTTAGGTAAATCTATTTATAACAACCTTTGAGTTTGGTGAAATCATCTTGGGTATAGACTAGTTTCAATAGCACCAATCAATGTGTGACTGTTTAGGCAAAAGGGTGCAATGCATTGATTATTATGTAAGACTTGTATAAATACAAGGCATCCAAGGGCCTAAAATGTAAAAAGTACTCTTATACATATAATTTAAAAAGGCTATGATTAAGGGTTTCAAGCTCTATGTAATTCATTTTAAGAGTTACCCAAGGATAAAGAGTAGTCCTACCAAGATTTTCCTATTTTGATGGAATTTATGGATGTTTTCCCTACAAAAAATACCTAGCCTACCACCCAAATGGGAATTTAAATTTGCCATTGATATTATACCAAGGACCACCCCTAAATTAAAGTCCCTTTATCAAATGAATTTGGTAGATTTGTAGGAGTTTAAGGAATAGTTATAATAACATTTGGACAATGGAAGCATTAGGACAAGTATGTCTCCATGGGGTGCTCTGGTGGTCTTTGTAAAGAACACAAACCATTGAGGCTATGTATTGATTACCATATGCTTAATAAGGTAACAATCAAGAATCATTATTTGTTGACAAGAATTGATGACCTATTTTATCAAATTAGAGATGAAAAAGTCTTCTATAAAATTTACTTAAGATTAGGCTACCATCAACTGAGAATCAAATAATAAAATATTAACAAAATAACATTTTAAACTTGGTATGGCCACTACGAGTTCATTAATTTACCATTTGGCTTAACCAATGCACTAGATACATTTATGAATTTGATGAATGGTTTATTTAGAGATGTCCTAGATAAATTTGTACTTGTGTTTATGGATAACATTCTTAATTATTCCAAAAATGAATCTAAGAATTATCAATAGTTAAGACAAGTTATGCAAAGTCTGAGATAACATAAGCTATATGAAAATCTATCCAAATGTATTTTTTACCAATCTAAAATAAATTATTTGGGGGAAATTATTTATAATAAAGGTATTTCTATAGATTCAACAAAGATCCAAGCCATTCAAGAGTGGCCTACTCCTATTAACATGCACAAAGTAAGATGCATGAAGTGCATTGTTTTATGGTTTTGGCTGGGTATTATCACCCGTTTATGGAGACATTTTTTAGCCTAGATAGTCTTATTACTACTTTTCAACACAAGGGAAAAAATTTAATTAGACACCTGAATGTGAAAAGGTTTTTAATAATCTTAAGGTGTTGTTGACAATAACTCTTCTTATGGTTGATCTCAATTTGAACATAAATTTTGAGATTTCGGCTGATGATTCTAAGGAAAGATTTGGCTCCAGTTTAACCCAGGATGGTAAAGTGGTGGCATATGAGTCACATAATCTCAAGAAGCATGAAATGAATAATCTTACACGTGATCTAAAACTTATTATCATAGTCCACACTCTAAAACAATGGAAGCATTTCCTCTTAGGTAAAATTTTTAAGTTAAAGTCTAATCATTATAGTCAGGAACACTTGTTTTCACAAGATGATTTAAATGCACACTAATTAATATGGATGGAATTTTTCATTAATTTTGACATAGAGATATCTTATATTAAGGGAAAATAAAATCACATATCTTATGCACTTATTGGACACATGTATCTTGTTGCCTTGCCTATTTTACAAGGAATTTTTTGAAGCATTGTGTTAAAATAGTATCTTGATAATAAATACTACCAAGAAGTGTAGCACTGGCTAAGGAGCCTTTAGAATAAAAAAATGTTTATTTTTATATTGAGGTAGATGGCATTTTGAGGCACAAAAATATAATTTTTTATACCTAAGTCAGGTGACTTGCAGAGTCTTGTGCTACAAGAAGCACACACAGTGCCCCATTTTTCTCATCCATGTTTCACTAAGATGAAACATGAGCTAGAAGGGCATTAATTTTTGGTTGGTATGAGGCATGATGTTGCCAATTTTGTGACAAGGTAGTTAGAATGTTAACATATTAAGGTTGGACATTTGCACTCTGGGGGTTTGTTATATTCTCATGATATACATAATGGTAAGTGGGTTATGATCTCACTCAATTTTACTACTAGACTGCCTAATTCCCATAACAAACATGACACTATCATGGTGGTAATTGATAAAGCAACAAGGGTTTGAAACTTCATCAATGGAAACATAACGAATGACACTTCCATGTTTACAAAGCATTTTGTAAAATAGGTGATCTAATTACATGGCATGCCTGAAGTGATAATTTCAAATAGATACAATCCATTTATGTCAAGGTTTTTGAAAACTTTGACTATAATATTTGTTATTCGTTTAAATTTTAGTTCTTCATACCTCCTAAAAATGGATGGTCAAAATGAAAGACTCAATCAAGTGGTTTAAGGACATGTTTTGAATGTATTTAATGGACCAAAAAACTAAGTGGGAGGACTATATACATATAGTTGAGTTTACTTATAATAACTTGTGTCATTTTGTGATGAAAATGGCTCCTTTTGAAGCTCTATATAGGTGTAAATGCGGAACCCCACTTTATTGGGACACTCTAGAAAATAGATCCATTGATGGCCCTAAAGTACTGTAAGAGTATGATAAACAAATGAAATTAATACACCATAATATAATGGTTGCTTCAAATTGACAAAAGTGTTACATTGATCAATTGAGGACACCTCTTTAATTTTTTATTGGTGATAAATATTTTTTTGATGTTAGAACACAAAAAAGATCAATCAAGTTCAAAAAATCTTTGATGCTAGTTCCATGCTTTATTGGATCCTTTGAAATTGTAGATAAGATTAGCCTTGTTTCCTATTAGCTAACTCTACTCCCTTATCTATCTAAAATTCATGATGTCTTTCATGTTTCTTTATTAAGGAAATATGTACCTAATTTTTCACATGTCTTGGATTGGAAAAAACATAGGTTATGAATATTAAGCACATGATATACTAAGAGGGGGTGGTGAATCAGTATATCATATATCTTATTAATCTTTTCCTTAACCAAATTCCACTTAATCAAACATTCAAGATATGCAATAAAACTCAAACAATAAACACCACACAAGATAGAGAGAGACACTAGATATAATGTGGAAACCCAATGTGGGAAAAACCATGGAGAACAATCTCAAGTATATGAATGAGCACCATTCCAACAATATTCACAATCCAAGCTTGCAGGAGCACCAACCCCTTTGCTGACCACCAACCCATAAGAGCACCACACCCCTTTGCCGAGCACCAACCCAGCTACTATTCTTGAGCACCAACCCACAGGAGCACTAACCCCTTTGCTGAGCATCAACCCAAAAACAATTCGTGAGCACCAACCCATAGGAGCACCAACCCCTTTACTGAGCACCAACCCAACAAAAATTTGTGAGCACCAACCCATAGGAGCACTAACCACTTTGTGTATACCACACACCTATCTCTCAATGTTGTTATCTCAATAAATGATAGATCAATACAACATCTCTTTCCTCTCTCTCACCTTTGCTCTTCTAAGCTAGATATAACAAATACAAATCATATTCATCTCTCGCAATTGCTCTTCTAAGCTAGATATTACAATATCAAATCAACCTCTATCTCTCATATCTACAAATGGCTTCTCAAGCCTTTATTTATAGCTTTCCAAATGACCTTTGGCCTTCCCCCTTTGTGACCCTTCAATCCTCATGGAAAATGGTGCCAAACTTGTATGACCCTTCATATTCAAGCCTTTGAAAAGTCATGTGGTGACCTTTCATGATTAAAAACATCCTTCCCTCTTTTGTCCTCATCTTGGTGACTTTTTGTATTCCTTAAAGTGCCCCTTCATGAGAAATTGTGCACTTCCTCTTTTGTCTTCACTTGGTGACTCTTGGAATTTCCCAAGATGACTCTTCATGGGAAAATGCATCCCATCCTTCTTTTGTCTTTATCCCATGGCTCTTTGACTTCTCCATGGGCCCTTATTTTGTCTCATATGCAACCAAAATTATATTTGTTAATATTAAATAAATATTAACTCATATTAGCCAAGATATATTTATTACAAACATTAAATGCAACGGGGACTTTATCACCACTAATGCTAGACCTTTGACATCAATGACAATATTTCCAACAATCTCCCCCTTTGTCATTGATGGCAACCTCAATCCTAAAACTGCCACATCTTATCACCTACACATATTTTCATCTAAAAACATACAGTAACTCCCCCTTACTGTAGCAACCTATACCTGTACCTATTATTCTCCCCCTTTGACATCAATGGCAAAGGGCCCACTTAGAGCTAACACTTAGCTCCCCCTCAACTGATGCTAAACATCAATTATAAGAAGTAATAAAAATTACTCCCGACTCCTCTCACTGATCTTTGAATGTATCCTTTGATCGTGCCTTTGAGAAGATATCTGACAAAACATATACATTGTTCCCTGTCCTTTGAGCATCTGCAATCAATTCATTTGAATCTTTTCTTCTAATCTCACAACCTTCTTTATGAAACTTTAATGTGTATCCTTGATCACATATTTGACTAACATTCAATAGATTATGCTTAAGACCTTTTACATATAAAACATTCTTAGTCTTAGTTTTACCATAATCCAAACTTAAAGTACCTTTTCTGGCTATCCTGGTAGTGGTTTTATCTCTGAATCTCATTGTACCACCATTGATCTTCTTTAGAGTTGTGAACTTAATTTTATCACCTATCATATGCCTCAAAACATCTGCTATCAATTAACCATGGTTGATATTTACCTCTTACATGCAGAGATGTCTGAACCATCATAAAATCTTCAGGTTGTTTCTTCTACCATGAACATGTCTGAGCCTTCTCTTGATGAATGAAGCTTTGAAACTTTGATCCTTCTTGATTGACTCTGAACACGCTTCTACAATACTAAGCTATGTGTTTAAAGTTGTTGCACTTGTAGCATACTATGGTCTCTTCATCAAGGCTTGATAGAGGAGAAAAAGAGTTGTGGCTTTTGCTTGACTCTCCTTGACTTTCCTTCTCCTTATTTCTGAAATTGTTAGGTCTTTTTCTACATTCTAATTTTTTGTGACCATATCTATTGCTATAAAAAAATAGCCATTAAAATAAGACCTATATGTATATCTCTGACCTGATTGTCTTTTGTAGCTTTGTTCTCTCCAGCCTTCTCTATTTTAAATGTCCTCTGTATTCTTCACTTCTCCCCTTTTTGTTTCCTCTTGTGTAAGAGCTTTAACATAGCTCTTTTTATTTTTAAAACCAATCCCTGTCTTATCTAAATTTGCTTTTTGACTTTCCAATATCTTATTTAGCATGTTAGTGCTATCTTCAAATTGACTGACTACTTTATCACTGACTACTTTCTTAATATCCTCTTTTAAAGAGGCAATTTTAATAACATACCTTTGACATTCTTTTCTTACTATTTTCAACTATGCTGTGAGGTCTTCTTCATTTTTCTTTACTTCTTCAAAGTGTGCTTGTAGATCTTCAATCATTTCTTTTGACTCTTGTTCATTTTTCTCGATATGGTGCTTTAATCTTAGAATCTTCTTCTGAACAGATTCTAACTCTTCTAAGGCACAAATGAGCTCTCCTTCCATATTCACTTTAGCTTCCTCTTCTTCTTCTTCTTGATCATCTTCATATATGGCCATGAATATAATCTCTTCTTGTTCTGAATCGTTGACTCCACTATCTTCACCTGATCTAGGATCCTTAGAATACATGCTCTTCTTCTCGAATCCCTTCTTAGATTTGCCTTTGAAGTTCTTCTTGTATGTAGGCTTTTCTTCTTCATCATCATTAACCTTATTTGGGCATCTAGCTAGAAAATGTCCAATATTTCCACAATTAAAACATTTAAAAGTTAATTTTCCTTGATATTTACATGTTCCTCTTTTCGGCTTACGAATGAAAAGTGCTCCATTGTCATCTTCATCATCACTAGAACTATCACTTGATTCTTGAATCTTAGCTTTCTCCTTCTTTGATGTCTTGAAAGATGCTTCTCTCTTTGAGGGTTTATCTTGTTTTGTCCACATCTCATATGCCGTGAGAATACCATGAAGCTCATCCATCTTTAGCTTGGCTAAATTCTTCATCTCCTCGATTGCCAAAACCTTTGCATCATATCTCATTGGTAGAGACCTCAAAACCTTTTGTACCACCATTGACTCTTCCAACATTTCTCCAAGACCTTGAATCTGATTTATGATCTAATCAACTCATAAGAGATAACTTGCTATATCTTATTCTTCTTCCATCTTCAAACTTTCAAATTGCCTTCTAAAATTTTGCACTTAGCTTGCTGAACCTTTCCATCACCTTTGTAAATATTCTAAAGTTTTACCCAAGTTTCATTAGCAGATTTACATTGCATACCTTTAACAAATTTAGATTCAAATAAACCACATAAAATAGCATTTAAAGCTTTAGCATTACATTCACTTGCCTTCTTTTCTACTGGATTAATTACAAATGTATGTGGCTCTTCATATTCCTCCACCACTGCTTTCCATATGTCAAATCCAAGGGCCATCAAATGAACCTTCATTCTCATGCTCCAAAAAGCATAATTCATCCCATCAAATAAAGGTGCCTTATTTGTAGAAAATCCTTCCTGTGACCCAGCCATCATGCTTGCCCGATCTACCTTCAAGTTGTAAAACTTTTTCAAAAAGGAACCTGCTCTAATACCAATTGTTAAGCATGGGATATACTGAGAGAGGGGAGTGAATCAGTATATCATATATCTTATTAATCTTTTCCTTAACCATATTCCACTTAATCAAAAATTCAAGATATGTAATAAACATCAATTAATAAACACCACACAAGATAGAGAGAGACACCAGATATAATGTGGAAACTCAATGTGGGAAAAATCACGAAGAACAATCTCAAGTATATGAATGAGAACCAACCCAAACAATATTCACAAGCCAAGCTTGCAGCAGCACCAACCCCTTTATTAAGCACTAACCTAGCAACCATTCATGAGCACCAACCCATAGGAGCACCACACCCCTTTGCCGAGCACCAACCCACAAGAACACCAACCCCTTTTCCGAGCATCAACCTAGCAATAATTCATGAGCACCAACCCACAGGAGCACCAACCCCTTTTTTGAGCACCAACCCAACAATAATTCATGAGCACCAACCCACAGGAGCACTAACCCCTTTGTGTATACCACACACCTATCTCTCAATGTTGCTATCTCAACAAATGATAGATCAATACAACATCTCTTTCCTCTCTCTCACCTTTGCTCTTCTGAGCTAGATATAACAAATACAAATCATACTCATCTCTCACAATTGCTCTTTTAAGCTAGATTTTACAATATCAAATCAACCTCTATCTCTCATATCTAAAAATGGATTCTCAAGCCTTTATTTATAGCTTTCCAAATGACATTTGGCCTTCCCCCTTTGTGACCCTTCAATCCTCATGGAAAATAGTGTCAAACTTGTATGACCCTTCATATTCAAGCCTTTGAAAAGTCATGTGGTAACCCTTCATGATCAAAAACGTCTTTCCCTCTTTTGTCCTCATCTTGGTGAATTTTCGTATTCCTTAAAGTGTCCCTTCATGAGAAATTGTGCCCTTCCTCTTTTGTTTTCACTTGGTGACTCTTGGAATTTCCCAAGATGACTCTTCATGGGAAAATGTTTCCCATCCTTCTTTTGTCTTTATCCTGTGGCTCTTTGACTTCTCCATGGGCCCTTCTTTTGTCTCATATGAAACCAAAAATATATTCGTTAATATTAAATAAATATTAACTCATATTAGCCAAGATATATTTATTACAAACAACATTAAATATAATGGGGCCTTTATCACCAATAATGCTAAAACTTTGACATCAATGACAATATTTCCAACAATGAAAGAGGAAAGGATGTAGCTAGAACCAATGAAAATCCTAGATCATCTTAGTATTAAGTTGTGGAATAGAGACATTCAAAAAAATTAGTATAATGGGACCCTTTGAGTGAATGAAGTGCCACTTGGGAAGATGCCCAACTATTTAGGTAACACTGTCCATGGTAGTTTTGATTTGTTGCTAGGATGACACCTCTATAAGGAGGGGAAGATGTCACAAATGAACCTTATGAAATATTAAAGATGTTGGTATGATACTTTTATATCATGTCTTACTTAATTTTGATACTCATTCAGACTATGTAGTTAAGATATGATTCTGATTCTAACATTATGTTTTGAATTTCGTAGTTAACTTTTATAGTTTTGACTATACCATAGTGGATAATTATATTTATGATTCATTATATCATGTTTACATTCTGTATAGTTTAGATTTGTAACATTATTTTATGTGATGTGATGTCTAGATACTACTAATGTTTTTTAACATGACTATAGGTATAGGTTGTATTATTTAGGCTTGACAGTGTCTTTTTTATAGTTGGGGTAATAAAAGGATAGAATAATGATCATCTAATTTAAAACCAACAAATATAAATGAGATGAAAATGATACCATAAGCCATTAATTCATCTTTCAATTTCTATTGCAGTCTTGGGTTGTTTACTTTCAATTTTGTCTTAGTAGTCATCCTTACACTATAAGTGTTATTTTATCATACATACAATTATCTCCGTGTCTAAACTTATGTTCTTATGGTTTATTTGTCTTCATCTTTCATTTGATTGGAGGAGTGTGTGTGGTTTATTCTACCCACTTGGTGTTTGATCATGCCCTTGTATAAATAAATATGTCAATTTTAAATTTAATCTTATTGATTTAATCACTTATATATAAAGGCTTGCTTAGCCTTGTTGTATTTTGGTGTGTGGACACCCCCTTTGGTGGTAATGTTTCTTGACCCCTTTTTATCTTAGGGTCATAATTTTTTTATCAAATAGGTTTATTTATAGGGTCATGATGAATTTTATAAGGATTATGGGGTTTTTACTTAATATGGGCATAATTAAGTAAATCTAGTTAATGGAATTAGGGTCATGATTATTGTTTTTCAATGATTGACATTTTCCTTTAACTTATCTCCCAAGCTAGGTAATTGATGGGTTTTTTTGAGAGGGGTGGTGCATGGATCATGTTGGCTAGTGGGAAAAATACCTAGTGTGAGTTTTTGGTAGAAGATAAGTAAGAGGCATAAAATGTATAAGGCAACCATTAATGGTAAAAATATAGATGAAAATGGTGTCTACATGGAGGAGGATAAAGAGAGAAATTTGGGGGGATATTGGTTCTCTGTGGGTGGCTATAATAGAAATAGAGGAACATCAAAAACCTCAATCCTTATCCTCAGGGGTGGCATTCTAACTCGAAGTAAGTGGTTCCTTAAAATTCAAAAATGGTTTTGGAGCCATATTAAGTATAAGTATTATTTTTCTTGAATCTATGTGGCTTATAAATTGGTCCTTGTAAATTCACCATGAAGTCATGAGACTTCATAGTGAATATAGAAATAGTTACAATCAATTTAAATTTCAAAACCTCCATTATAAAATATTGTGATATTTTATATAAATGTGTTAAATATTGGTTGGACTCGACCCCTTGTGGGTTTTCTCTTCTTTTTTGAAAAATTTACATTTTTAAGCATGGTTATAGATTTTGTTGAAAATGCAATAAGTGGTTTTATTTTTATTATGTGCTTTGTTGATCTTACTATACTTGGGCTTGGATCAAAAATATGGCTACCAATGTCATGTCTCTTTAGAATTCTATTCTATCTCTTTGCGAAGGTTGGGTTCTTACATTTAAACTTGGTTTTGTCGCTTAAGGGATTTTGCATGTTTTAGTATCCATTGGTTAGAATTTTTTCATTTTGCCTTCATAGAGACTTTCATATGGTTTTGTAGTGTTGTTTTCTAGCTATTTGTGCATTTTAATATTCTAAAATTAACTAGAAACCATATTTTCTTTCATTTTGGTAATTTCCATCATCTAGGTTTTCTTATTGACTTGATTTGTTAAATCTGTAAATATGTTCTTCATTTGATTTGAATATATAATTGGACTATTATTGGGTGTTTGTTAATGGGTGGAACTTTTCCTATATTTTTTAAGTTAATTTTGAGCATCCCTTGACAGTTTAAGAAGTCCATCTGATCGGGATAAGATATTTGAGTTGCCCTTAAAAATTATAAATTAGATTTTTGACAGATTTAATTTTGATGTGTTAATCGTTTTATTGAGTTTGATTTACTCACAAAATGGGCTTCTTGAATGTGCAATGCCTTGTTTTTAAATTCTTACTTTCTCAACTCAAATGGAAATGGTTGATGTATAAGGTATTTACCCCTTTTCAGTGTTTTATTGGCTATTTTCTTGTAAGCCTCATTGAATATAGTTATTTCATTTTATTGGTTAGATGTTATTTTTCTTGATCCAACTTCATAATATAATTATGATCTTACTCTTTTTATAAATCCCAGATGTCTAACTCTACCATCCAATTGATGGATGGGGTGGTTAGGGCCACCATATGGATGGGCTCATTAGACCAAAATTTTAGGGTTTTTTTTGTGTGGTTTAAGTTCTTTGTGTTAGTGACACAAAAGTTATAATGGGCTATTGGTGTATGACTTGCTTTGGTTAATCGATTAGAGTTTTTATTTGTATTAGTTTTTCATTTTATATAAATTCTTATGCTATGTGAATTGGAATATTATATTCATCATATTAATTATGTAGACATAAGTTGTATAACTTGATGTTTCTTGGGTGATTTTCAATTTACTATAGATGCATACCTCATACATGTTGTAACTCGATGAAACATTCAATATAAATAATGGGTTATGTGAATCAAATATTTGGTTTGGGAGAGATTAATCTATGTTGAAGGAAATTAGAATCTATGTAGTTAAATAGTTGGTTGCTCTTGATCATTGTACTCACTATTTCTTCTTGTTGCAACTTATTGAGTGAAATGATGTTACTTATTATTGAGGAATAATTATAGGCATAATCATTATGAGTTTTTATCATCTTTGCTATATTATTTTATCATTTATTAGATATTTTGTGTAGATGTTATATATTTCTATGTTTACTTGGTATGTGCTTTTGGATGTTTGAATGAATTACATTTGAACATATTTTACATCAAAAAAGGATGTTATTATAGGGTGGTTTTTATTGATGTTATGGAATAAATATGTTTTGCATTTATATTTCATAAATACATGAAATTAGCATAATCATCTCTCATAATACTAGTTGTTTAGTTCGATTTAATGGAGATTATATTGTCTAGAGTTGCATTACATTTTTTGTCAAGGTCTTAAAATTGATAAATTTGTTATACATGTTTGGCACATATTTAGAGATTTTAGATTATGTAAGGTTATGAGGATTTTTTCATCTTTGTATTCTTTCTTTTAGTTGGAATAATACATTGGAATTTCTATGCTTAGTCAGAGTAAAATTGAAACTTGGAAATCTCATTATAGACTGTACGATTATTTATTCTTGGTTTCTTTAAGTTCATTTTTATAAATCAATCGATTATGGGAAATGAAAAAAGGTCTACCTTATTGTTGGTGCCTTATGGATTATGTTGAATTTAATATTTATTGAAGCAAGCTACTTATATATGGTGCATGTTGTAATCTCATGAATAATCATTATTTAATGTGATAGTTGGTTGCAAGCTAAGAATGAACTAACAGATGTTTATGTGTTTCTATATACTTGTGAAGTTTCTAAAATTATGAAGTATTATTAGACGACTTTAATTTTATAATATTGGTTCTAACACACCCCATCCTGAATTCCTTAGATAAGGGTCCTCTTATTCTAGTTTGGTCTCTAGTTTAAAGGTTCCTAGATATGAGGTTCCACATTATAAATACTTCATTGATAATAACCTATTCTATTAATCAAAGATTCATTATTGCACTTGGTATGAATAACACATTTAGGACCTTATTGGTGTAAATTATGAAATTACAAAATTCTTGAGAGTCTAGATAATTTTAAACAATGTGTAAAATAATTTTAAATTTTCTCTTTTGAAACATTTGACTTTGACAATGGAAAACTTATCTAACGTTTAAGATTTTTTGTAGCCTTATCCTTAACAATTTGGCACATTTTGGGATTTAAATTTAGATTAAATGACTACATTTTTGAATTATTTCATTTGAAGACTTAGTTGATTTTTAAATAATGAAAAAATGGTGAATGCTAGATTTAAATTTAGTTAAAATGGCTTTTTCTTCATTATGTTTTTGTGCCCTTTTGTTCTCATTTCAAAAGAACTTAATTATTTGAATTTGAAATACTTAGCTGTTTGCATTTAAATCATATTTGTTGACTAGGATTGTGTTTTTTTGCTTGTAGGTGTTTATAATTTCTCCTTTTTCACATGACACTCTTTCACATCTCCTGGTAGTCTTTGCCCATTTGTGAAAACTTTTTCAAGACTTATTTGTTTCTTAAAGTGCATCCTAGAGCCATATGACATTCTTTGCCACTCTGTGAGACTTAAACAATTCAAAAGACCCTCTGAGTGAGCGGGTTAGTGGGATTATGCTATATGGAATCATCCCAGTGACCCATTATCTTGAGACCATCTATACGTTAGCAGACTCTCTAGGTAAATAGGTTAGTAGTATTATGCCATGTGGCATCATCCTAGTAACCTATTGTCCTTAGGTTATCTGTACATCATCACACCTTATGGGTGAAACAGTTAGTGGTATTACACCATGTGGCATCATCTTAGAGATGTACTACCCTAGAGTAGTCCATACAATCTTAGTACCTATTTGATCTTCAAGTTAGCAAGGAGAATACATGTGTTAAGACCTACCAACTAAGAAAGGAAAAGGAGGTGGGGAAGCAACATAAAATCATGTGGGAATAACATTGGATGAGTGGATAAAAGTGTAGATAGATGAGCCATGTAGACATGCTAAGCCATCAAAGATGCCACAAGACTAAAAACTACAAGCTTGTCTGGCCCTCAAGGTCATCAACTCTATGAATGGGTTGTGCACTCAATTTTATGAAAAAATATCAAGTTGTAGAGGTCCATATAAAATAAAGAGGAGTAAAAGATAAAAGGTCTATTTTTAAGATGCATGGACTCTAACTATAGAAGGGGGAACACCTTCAAATGTGTTAGGGAATCATGAATCCCAACTAAATTTTAAAATCATCATTTAATATTTGTAACCAACCCATTAATGGGTTGAGCTAGAAGGTGAGGCCATGAACTACACAAATTATCTATTTAAGTAGGATAGATTGCCATTATTAAGGGTGAACACTTGAGGTATGAAAATATTTCTAAAATTGGCCAAGATCATACTAACCTTTATCACATGCTTTCATCCTTAATTACTTTCATGTAGATGTTAACTATGATGAAACACTCTCAAAATGTTGAATATATAGATTTTATTGTGTTTTTTCATTTAATTTCTCTAGTCTTTGGATTTAGCTTGTTAATGGATGCTAAGAGTTTTTAAATTTTTTTGATTAAACATGATTGTCTCAGTTATAATGTGCAACAAATATTATAATTGATCTATTGGATTCATTCATGCTTTGTTTTAATTAAGATTATTATAATCATAAAGTGTAATAGCGACAAAATAAAAAATTTGTTTACTTCAGAGTGATTCTAGTGCATTAATGGATTTTAATATTTCCTTATTCTTGCTGAATAAGTAAATGATATATATACAATAGTTATACCATGTACACAGTGGTATAATAATTAATTGAGTATGCCTTAGCTTATAGTTCTCAAATACTTGATCAATATAATTCATACACCTTTATTTTCATTCCTACCCTCTCTTTTGCATTTTTTTTGTTGATATTTTGCGTTAGTTTAGATTTTCAAATGAATTTGAGTGAAGAGCACCCAGTTTTTTATCGTTTGAATGAAGTAGACAACAAGAATCAAACATTATATTAGTAAGAGACTAGGTGAACCTCTGGTACTATTAGTTATTTCTCTCATATTAAATATAGTAAGTTCTCACCCCTTGGACTAGCCAACATAGTCCTAAGACCGATAGGGACATTTCATCCCATGTGTTGTTATCTCTCTTTATCTTATCAAAATAGTTAGTCCAATAACTATTTTTAGTGTGGGTCACAAATTAAGACAAACACATCCCTTATTGATTAGCATGAGAAAAAGTCTAACTATTAGTTGGAAAATAGATTGATGCAAGGACCCTAAGTTGGATATTTAAGTTTAAAAATACTAGTTGATAGCACTATCCAGATTGTCTAGGATATCATTCAGCTTCACCTCTAATATGGACTATTTTTCCACAAGTATAGTAACCACAATATAAATAGGCAAAAAATAGGGGTTGGATTCTTATTTAATGACCTATGGGATGGTTAAAATATATTGTGTGTGTCATTCAAATTAATCCCTTTGTTAAAATTATATAATTGATGTGATAGCCAATTGTGTGGTATTGTCCATCATCAAGTGAATCAATAAGACTTATTGACTAACATAATGTATGATGATCCAGTGAAATTAATGTTACATCTTAAACTATGTTATTTTACAAGGGAATGAACCATGGTGTAGTGATTATTAAGCTAAGAATAGGATCAAATAATCTATGATGATAACATATAATCATGGTATTTGCTTGCATGGAATCTCAAAATATTTAGAGTGTTTCAAAATCTTACATTGTATTGATTTTAGAAATAGTGATTTAACTCCTTTTCACTAATCTCTAAATTTTTTAAATCTTTGTTAAACTAAGATTAGTATGATGATTCTTCTATTTTAATATTTCATATTTTCATGATTAATTATTGTACTTATCTAATTGTCAAATTTTTATATTTTGATTTATTGTATCTAAGGTGATTCTTTATATCATTAAGTCTCTCCTTTTGGTCCTTAATATTGTCCATGTGGAATAACCTAGGATTCATATTGTAACATTATTGGTGCCTAAATGGTGAAAGAGATATCTATCCACTCTAACCATTAATCAAGCTCCCTAGGATGAATGAGATGCTTATTTAGGGTTAAAGACCATTAGATGGTCCTATCACGAATATAAACACTAGTACAAATTTTAGAGTTTACTAGTATGGACCCATACACTGATACACCCAAAACTTTATACCTTCTAGTTGTGATTTCCTTCCCCATGAAATCTTCTAAAGGTGTTTAACCTTAATTAAGATTCTGTAGTTACCTACTCTAATTTTTTTGTTGTTGCACATTGGTGTGCAAAGCAAACATTATGTTCATGAAATAAGAAGTGTGTAGTGGGCTCTACATGAAGTTTCATTCATATTATGAACACAAATAATGTCAATAATAATATTTTTTTATTCATTATATGTGGTTGTATCATCAATCAACTAAGGAGTTTAGGCTATTTGTAATGAGGAATAGGAAAATTTAGTATAAGATATGATTTAAAATATAGAGTCATTTGTATAGAATTATTGGAATAGTGGTTTGAAACCATGGAATTAAACGTAGACTAAGTGTGCACAAAGGTTGGTCACAAGTGCATTTTTTTAGAATTAAGTGTTAATTATAATGTATATAGGTGTACTCCCCCATTATCAAGAATTTAATAATATTATATTCATAATTCAATGGTGAGATACATATATTTATCTTCCTCTTATTTAAATTTAAATGCTAATTTTTCATAAATTTTATTTTCCTCTAGTGAAAATTTCTCTCTTTCTATGCAAGTTTTCCTTCATGGTTTTTTATTATATTTATATATTGTCTCTTAAGTGAATAAAGTGGATAAAGAGTCATGGTCATATTATTTTTAAAATGAATACTTAATTGAAGCGTAACTATTGGCATCTATGATATAACAACCTATTGTGGCCAACATGCCCCATTTGTTTTTGAATAGGGTTCCATATTTAAAACAAAAAAATGAGAAAAAAATCCAAAACCACATGAAAAATAATTATTTTCAATATAGTTATTTAATACATTAATACTAAAATATGGTAATAATTATTTCATGAACTATTTGAAGTTGTATGTTTGCAAGCAAATATAAAATTTTAGATCTAATTCTTGTGGGTTTTCACTATCTTTTAACATACTTTCGTATTATTTTAGAAATTTAGGCTAAGGTTTTTTAAAATATTTATGATTTACTTATTATTAATTTTCACTTTTTCACAATCCATATCTTTACTTAATTGATTTTGTGGATTGTTGGTCATTGAATTTCATTCTTTGTCATGCAGGCTAAAAGACTCACATGTGTATTTTAAAACTTAATTATATTATTTCAAATCACTTTGAAAACTTCAAAAGTAGTGACTTGAATATTATAGTACACATGGTGAGAGTCACATCTTCAAAAAATTCAACTTGGCACTTTTTTGGTCTTATTTTTAGTTATCATGAGCATGCCACTCAACATATTTTCAAAACTCTACAACTCATCACAAGTTTTCAAAGGAAAAAATTGACTAGGATCATCGATGCCACATGAGATGTTTTCATAAACTCACAACTTCCCAACTTGAGAAAATAATTTTGTGGTTAAAAAAATCATTAGGATGTGAAGTGATTGGAACTTTCCAAGTGTCAACCTCATATTCATTCACACTTTCATATCTCTTCAAAGGAAAGTTTGACTCAGATCAATGATGCCATGTAGAATGTTTTGTAATCTCATGACTTTCCAAGTTAAAATGAATATTTTAATAGAGAATATAAAACGGGAATGTTACCCAATAGTATATTTCCACTTTTTAGTATCACATTAAATCTTAGCTTCACAAAATTTTAAATATTACATTTTAAAATCAAAGATTAAGTTGTTAGGTGTGTGATCCTATGGCATGCTACCATGCAGATTATTTTCACAATGTTATAGTCCAAAGGAAAGTGTAATATATTTTAAGGTTCATGCCCCTATGGGAATGTGAATTAATCAATAGACACCACATGCCTTCATTTTTTGGGACTTCATGGTCTATTTATATAGTCTACATGAAGTAAAATAACTAAGAGGTGTTAAGTTTCATCACCACGTTGTTCACAAAAAGAAATGGGGTTATGGATTCAAAATTTCAAACCTAATGATATAGTAATTAAATATGGTGCCATGTGCAAAGAATCATAAATAATTATGACATAGAGAATATTAACTATCAAAAGTGATTTCCAAGTCACTCCAAGGACACAAAGTCAAAATTGATGGTTGTCACCACCCATAAAACTATTAAATTCATGATAGAAAAATATCATGTAGTCATATATTTTTTATATTTATGACATTGGAATGGGATCACATTTATAAATCATGGGATAGACATTCTCACCTTAATATTTTCTAAGACATCAGTATGGGATTTTAATGGGACCAATTCATATGAAGACTTTTCAAGTGGCATATTGCATTAGGGCAGTCCCAATGGAATAATCTATTGTGTTATTGTCAAACTATACCCACTTACTTGTTTTTATCTCTTTTATGTTATCCTAATCCTTTTGATAAAATTTTGCATTACGTAAATAATTGGGTAGGGTCATGTGCTCTATTAACAAGAGACTAGGTGAACCTCTTGTTGTATTAGTTATTTCTCTCATAATAAATCTGGGAAGTGCTCACCATTAGACTAGCCAACATAGTCCTAAAATTAATAGGGACATTTCATTCCATGAATTTTTATCTCTCTTTGTCCCATAAGAATAGTTAGTGCAATACCTATTTCTAGTGTGGGTCAAAAATTAAGATGAACACATCCCTCATTGGTTAACATGATAGTAAATAAAACTATTACTTGTAAAATAAATTGGTGAAGGGACCCTAAGATGGATATTTAAGTATAAAAATATTATCTAGTAAAACTATCAACATTTTCTAGGATATTATTCGGCTTCACCCTTAATATGGACTATTTTTTCACAAGTATAGTAATCAAAATATAAGTAGGCAAAAAATAGGGGTTAGATCCCTATTTAATGACCTATGAGATGGTTAAAATATATTATCTGTGTTTCTCAAGTTAATCCCTTTTTATAAATTATATAATTGATTTGATGGCCACTTGTGTGGTATTATCCATCACCAAGTGTTACAATGAGACTTATCAACTAACATAATGTATAATGATCTAGTGAAATTAAATTTACATCTTAAACTATGTTATTTTGCAAGGGAATGAACCATGGTGTAGTGATTTTTAAGTTAAGAACATGGTCAAATGATCTGTGATGATAGCATAGAAGAATGGTATTTGCTTGTATGGAATCTCAAAATATTTAGATTGTTTCAAAATCTTACATTGTATTGCTTTTTGAAATAGTGATTTAACTCCTTTTCACTAGTCTCTAAAATTTTTAAATCCTTGTTGAAGTAAGCTTAGTATGATGATTCTTCTATTTTGATATTTCATATTTTCATGGTTAATTATTTTACTTCTCTAATTATCATATTTGTATATTTAGAATTAGTGTTGCTAAGGTGATCCTTGATATCATCAAGTCTCTCTTTTTGGTCCTTAATCTTGTCTAGTTGGAATAACCTAGGATTTGTATTACAAGGTTATTGCTGCCTAAATGGTGAAAGAGATATCTATCCACTCTAACCATTAATCAAGTTCCCTAGGATTAATGGGTTGTTTAGCTAGGATTAAATACCCTCAGATGGTCCTATCATGAAGATCATTACCAGTACAAAGTCCAAAGTTTATTAGTATGGACCCATATACTGATATGCCCCAAAATTTATATCTTCTAGTGTTGATATCCTTCTCCATGGAATCCTCTAAACGTGTTTACCACTAATTAAGACTTTGCAATAACCTACATTGATTTTTTGTTGTTGTACATTGGTGTGCAAAGCAAAAATGATGTTCATGATATAAGAAGTGTGTAGCAAGACCTCCATGCAGTTTCATTCATACTATGAACACAAATGATTTCTATAATATATTTTTAATTCATTATATGGGGTTGTATCATCAATCAAGGATTCTAGGCTATTTGTAATGATTAATAGGAAAATTTAGTATAGGATATAATTTAAAATATAGGGTCATCTATATAGAATTATTGGAATAGTCATTTGAAACAATGGAATTAAGCATAGATTAATAGTACATAAAGGGTGGTCACAAGTGCTTGGTTTTAGCATTAAATGTTAATTATAATGTATATATATGTAATCCCTCATTATCAAGAATTTAAGCATACGGTATTCATATTTCAATGGTGAGATACATATATTTATATTCCTCTTGTTTAATTTGAAATGTTATTTTTTCATAAATTTTATTTTCCTCCAGTGAAATTTTCTCTCTTTCTATGCAAGTTTTCCTTTATGGTTTTTTATTATATTTATATAATATGTCCCTTAAGTGGATAAAGTGGATAAGGGGTCATGGTCATATTATTTTAAAAATGAATACTTAATTGAAGTGTAACTATTGACATCTATTGTATAACAAGTTGTTGTGTCCAACATGTCTGATTTATTTTTGAATAGGGTCGAACATTTAAAACAACAAAATGAGAAAAAAAAATCCAAAACTACACAAAAAATAATTGTTTTCAATCTAGTTAATTAGTCCAGTAATACTAAAATATGGTAATTATTATTTCATGAATTATTTCAAGTTGTATGTTTGCAAGCAAATCCAATTTTTTAGATCTTATTTATGTGGGTTTTCAGTATCTTTTAACATACTCTAATATTATTGGGAAAAATTTAGGCTAAGATGTTTACAAATATTTATGATAAACTTATTATTACTTTTCACTTTTCCAAAATCCATATATTTACTTAGTTGATTTTTTGGATTGTTTGTCACTGAATTTTTTTCTTTGTCATGCAAGCTAAAAGACTCAGATGTGTATTTCAAAACTTAATGACATTGTTTCACATCACTTTGAAAATTTTAAAGGTAGTCACTTAACTCTTATAGTACACATGGCTAGTAGTCAAATCTTCAAAAAATTTAACTTGGAACTTTTTTGGGCTTATTTTTAGTTAGTATGAGCATGCCACTTGATATATTTTCAAAACTCTGTAACTCATCACAAGTTTTTAAAGAAAAAATTGACTAGGATCATCAATGCTACATGAGATGTTTTCATAAAATCACATCTTCTCAACTTGATACAATAATTTAGTGGTTAAAAAAACTCATGATGATTTGAAGTGATTGAAACTTTCCTAGTGTCGACCTCATATTCATTCACACTTTCATATCTCTTCAAAGGAAAGTTTGACTCAGATCAACAGTGTTATGTAGAATGTTTTTGCAAGATCATGACCTTCCTAGTTGAAAGGAACATTTTCATAGAAAATCTAAAATGGGTATTTTACCTAGCAGTATATTTCCACTTGTTAGTATCAAATTTAATCAAATCTTCATATATTTTTAAGAATTACATTTTCAAATCAAATATTAAGTTGTTGGGTGTGTGATCCTATGGCATGTTATCATGCAGATTATTTTTGCAATGTCATAGTCCAAAGGAAAGCATAATATGTTTTAAGGTTCATGCCCATATGGTAGTATGACCTAATCAATAGACACCACATACCTTAATTTTTTATGTCTTCATGGTCTATTTATATACTTTACATGATGTAAAATAACTAAGATGTACCAAGTTTCATCGCCACATTATTCAAAAAAAAAGAAATGGGGTTGTGGATTCAAATTTTGAAACCTAATGATGCAGTAATTAAAAATGGTACCATGTGGAAATAATCATAAATCATAATGAAATAGGGAATCTTAACTATAAAAATTTATTTCCATGTCACTCCAAAGACACAAAATCAAAATTGATGTTCATCACCACATGTAAAACTATCAAATTCATGATAGAAAAATATCTCACAGTCATGTATTGTTGATGTTTAAGACATTGGATTGGGATTGCATTTATAAAGCATGGGATAGATATGCTCACCTTAATGTTTTATAAGACATCGGTATGCGATTTTAATGGGATTAATTCATATGAATTCTTTTCAAGTGGCATATCACATTGGGGTATTCCCAATGGAATAATCTATTAAGTTGTTATCCAACTATACCCACTTACTTATTTTTGTCTCTTTTGTGTTAGAACAATCCTTTTGATAAAAGTTTACATGATTTAAATAATTGGTTAGGGTCATGTTCTCTATTAAAACATCTTTTATAAACATTGTAAATAGTCAATAGATTTTTGGGTTTTTTTTGTCAAGTTCTCTATTTTATTGGTTTGACTATGTCATTAGTCAATCTATTTTACCTTGTATGTTCACTAGATCACTAGTATGCTATCCAAGAGGAGGAATATATTTTTTATAAATATAAATACATATATTTGAAATTTTATGAAATGTTCATGTGATTTTCTTTGTATTGCTCTTTATTTCTTCTTTCTAAATTTTAGACTGATTTTGAGTGTGTTTTAAAGATTTAAGTAATTACTAGAGATACTTATATGATTATTGTGAGTATTTAATAATATGCATTATAATATTATAATAATTTAAATTAATAAGTCTTTTATCTTTTTTAATTGTAGTTAGATGTGTTGACTAATATTTTCTAGAAAAAACTAGATCTTTATAAAATTATTGTAGTAAAATGTGCTTTTTATTATTATCTATAATCAATTGATCTTGAAAAGTGATACTTATGAGATTGAATCATAATAATTATACCTTAGACTTGTGTTCTCATTTATTACAATAAAAGTGTGTGACTAGATATGAATAATTTTGATTACTTTATAATAGATACCAAAAGATGTTACTTAAGCAAGATTGCTACTCAACTAAAGTTTAGAACCTTAATTTTTGCCTTAACCTTCCCCCCATTTATCTTTTTAAGAGATCTAATTATTATATTATATCATCACTATAAATATTCATGTTGAGGTGTTTTTATAATTATATACAAGGGAAAGTGAAGATGATCTTTAAATCAATCCTAGCTTAGAGAAGATAAATCACACTAG
This sequence comes from Torreya grandis, assembly GCA_037957365.1. Taxonomy (NCBI): domain Eukaryota; kingdom Viridiplantae; phylum Streptophyta; class Pinopsida; order Cupressales; family Taxaceae; genus Torreya; species Torreya grandis. The sequence continues at coordinate 1,491,312 of JARHVA010003182.1, forward strand.
CCCTTTTGCTTGTTAGTACATTTAAACAATTAGGGTCCTGACCAAGATGGATATGTTAGAACTGACAAAGGGGTCTATTACCAAAAAAATATAACTAGAGAGGGTTCCAAATCCTCTAGTAAATAAGCACCATGCCATAACACTATCTAGATCTTATGTTTTCTTATTAATAAATATATCACAAAGTAAATCAAAATATAACCTGGTGCTTACCAAAACATGTGACACAAAATGGGGGTAATAAACATAAAATTAAACATGCATAGAATAATTATAATTAATTTAATATACATATATCCCTAATTCATGGAAATATAAATACATTCAAAATCCATTACTTATGCTTCTTATATCTACTAAAATAGAGGAGTAAGAGTTAGAGATACTTAATTTGAAGACAAACCCATCAAGACTCAATCTTTCCCTTGTCCAATGATTTTTTTCAAGTTTTTTTTTGTATTATTGAAAAATCTAAGGATTTACAATGGACTATAGTCTCTCTAAAGACCTCCTAGTGAATCTAAAGCTTTCACAAGACAAAGGTTCTTCTCTCCAAGTATAAACCCTAGGTAATCACTCCTCAAGTAAAATTGTGAAAGAAAAGATAGCAAAAAAATGAAAATGAATGATCATCTTTATTAGTCTCTAAAAATGATGAAAAATATGTGTAGATATAGTTGGATCTAACCTGAAACTATTCCAAAGTTTTAGCCAATAGAGTTAGCCTAATCAACCCTATATTATTAAATAAATAAAGTATTTAGGTCCCAGACTGGGTTAGTTGAGGCCAACCTAATGTCATAGCATGCTCTTATATTTTAAGAATAAGGATAGCCTAAGTTGAATTTGTTCGATAAAACTTAAAAAGAGGTTTTGGATTAGGTAGGGGTTGTTTAAGGTGGTGAATTTCTTGGAGGAGTGTGTAAGGGAGGATTCAGAGCTTAGGGAAGTGTACACAAGAGGTTTGCTTTATTTTCAAGTGGTGGTATTAGGGACAACAAGCTTTTAAATAATTAATAGTTTGCCCACCCCTTTCATATTGTACCCTTTAAGGTGTTTACTCAGAGTGATTGAGACTTGATTGGATCTTAAAAGAGATAAAACATTTGTAACTGACAAAGTTTAAAAATATTATGTGTATACATATTCCCCACTCGAAGCTCATCACATGTCACATAGGTGCAACTTAGGATGGTGCTTTGGGAAAAAGAGCTTAGCAACACACAATGTTGAAGCTAAGTAAATTATAGTATTTTAAAGCATAAAATAATTGAAAGTAAATGACTGAAAGGAAATAACAAAAATAAAAGTAATGTATGCTTATCTTGAGTTACATTTATCGTTGAACAGTTGTCTATAATATTTGTAGGGTTGATCATGGATGGCACATAGACTACATTGGATAACCCAAGGATATAAAATAAAGAGGAAAAAAGTGTAGTAAATCCAAGATAAATTAAATTTGTAGTCATGACATACTTATAAATTTGGTAATCTAGGGTGATAAATGATATGTTCAGCCCAAATGACCAAGTCATAATTTAGAGTAAATTACATAACTGAAAAACCAAGGATACTAAATGATCAAAAAATGAAAAAAAGTATTCCTTAAGAAAGAAAGGTAAACAAACCAAATCAAACCAAGGATACATGTAAAAATGATAATCTAACATTAGTGTGAAATCAATAACAATCTTTCCTTAAACAAAGATGGGCAAGAAATGGTAAAATAATGTTGATGAGTGAGAAGTAACAATACTTACTCAATCATCAATTGAAAAAGTGCACGAAAGGGAAAATAACATTGGTAAGTGAGAAGTAATAATCCAAACTCACTCAACAATGGTAAAATTACTAAAAATCAAAATAGATGTAGTTGTACCAAAAAATGAAGTATAAAAAATATAGAAATGGATGTAGTTGTCTAAAAAAAGGAAGGAAATATAGAAATAGATGAAGTTGTTTGAAAAAAAGAATGATAAAGATTTTTTTCAATTGAAACTAATGACATTATATAAATATAAATATGTGGTGTAAAGAAAATAATATATAGTCATTTACTCATACCTTTTTTTTCTAAAGATAGAGAAAATCAAAATAAAGTAGTGTTGGCATGCTTTTAAGATGTGAATAACACAAAAAAGTGGGGAAATATATTTAGAATCAAACTTTCCTCTCAATGAGGAAATGAAATGGGTGGTGGGGAAATGAAGGAAAAATCAAGGTAGAGAGACTCTTTATTGAATTTAAGTCACTAAAATTAGGCTCATCAAAATAAGAGGACTTTTGACATTAAGGACACTAAAAAGCTTATCCCAATAATACAAATATTAGGTTATCAAATGAAGTATGAATATCATCCCATTAGGCTATATGCATGAAAATTAAAATAGATCGACCTTCCCCCAACATGTTCCCTATTCCTTAGGATACCTTATAGAGCCATCAATCTACTGCGAAGATTTGGTACTTATGTGAGAGAGTAGATAACACTATAGATTTTTGAATTCTATTATCCCAATCCACTAGCCTAATGGACCCCAATGGACCTCATCTTTATCATGAGGCTAACTATGGAGTTTGACATTCAAATGGAAATAGGAGATGTGCTATTAACCATGTCTTTTAGTGTGATGTTGACTTTTTTATTTTTATATTGACTTTTATAATTGCCTTTTATTTTAAATGATTTGGATTTTAAATTTTGATGGCTTTTTCTATTCCTACTCCACATAGATTCACAAAACCAAACATCCGTGCTATAAGTGACTATCATTTAAAAACTTTGGACGTGGTAACTAAGAAAGATGACTTAGAGAGAATGGTGTCTAAGATTCTTGTTTATTCATGTAAAATAAAAGTGTTATCCTAAATTAGAACTTATTTTATCCAAAATGGAATGGAATTAAGGGAAATTAAAAGGAATGGACATCAATCAATTTGAGTGACTTCAAATCGCAAAAAATGTGACAATGTTAAAAAATGATATAATGACTATGAAGTATGATTACTTATCATAAGAATGTATGTATGTTTAGGGAAACATGCTAACATATTTTTTGTAGAAGTTTTAGATACAAAAGAAAAAAAAATTGAATCTGAGAATATGAGATCAAAAACTTGTAATCATTTCTTAACATTCTTAAAAAACACAAAGTTTGTAAAAAGAATATGTAAATTTTATGAGAGAGCCTGGTCTTATCCATTTTCTTACACTGTAACTCATTAAAAAATAAACCCAAGTGGTTTCAAAATGAAAAAATGGTATTTGTGAGAAAGGCCTAGTCCTATCCATGGTCTTACATTACAACTCACAAAATAACCCAAGTGGGTGTAGAGAGCTATGAAAAATAGTATTTTTGAAGAGAGCCTAGTCCTATCCATGGACTTACAATGCAAATCTCAAAAGAAGAACCCAAGTAGGTGTAATATGGTGTGAAAAATAAAATAAACATGTGATTGATTGAGAAAAAGTATGAAAAATTGATGTATTAAATAAAATGGTATTCATGAGGAAAATTAAGTCTTATCCATGTTATTAAAATACAACTCATGAATTAAAGAAACCAAATAACCAAAGGAAGGAACTAAAGTTTGTGTATAAGAGAGACTACTGGAAAAGGTGATATCCTTGTAGAAATCCCACAAATAAGTATTAGTAGGATACTATATAAGAAGGTAAATATTTAAACAAAATATTTTTCCAAAAAATGTGCATTAGTGGGTTATTTAAAAACATGGCCTTCATTAGTTTTTAGGTGATAGGTGCTAGGACCAAGAATGTCTTTCACTAAATAAGGTCCCCACTATTTTTGGGCATATTTTCCTTATTTATCATGAGTTTAGTATAATTTTAGGACTAGATCACCAACATTAAAAGTGTAGACATTAACCTTTTTATTATTTTATTTGGTAATGCGAGCCTTGTATTAGAGGTTATGTTGAAGAGAGGCCAAATGGTGTTCATCAAGAAGGTATAAGGAATGAAGGTAAGCTTAACATAACTCTTCATTGAGAATGATACTATGAAGATATATACTTAAAGAAGAACATTTTAATTCCAATGGTAAGACAAACTCAAGACCATATACTAGAAAAAATGGTATTTCTACGGTGACAGTATAATAGGACCAAAGTGTGGGATATAAGTGAAGATGCCAATTACTGTAGGTTTCATGGATGGTATTTTATTGAGAAGTTTTTTAGTGGCCTTTGCTTATCCATTTCATTACAGATGATAAGGTGTGGATGGGAAATTTTAAATTTAGCACATAGTTGTCTCATGTGCTTATTTTTAGAATTATTACCATTATTATAAATGATAGTATGGTAAACTCCAAAGAGACAAATGAGTTGGTTAAGGATATATTTATAAATGGTGGTTCCCATGATATTGACAAGAGGCATGGCATCTACCCATTTAGTAAAATATTTAGTAGCAGTAATGATAAAAACATGACCATCTTTTGACTGAGGTGCTTTACCAATGAAATCTAATCCCCACATAGAGAATGGCCAAGAGGACTCCATGGTTTAGAGCTTGGATAGTGGTGAATGGATTAAATCATCATGAAGTTGGCAAGGATTAAACTTTTTGTAGGAATTGATAGCATCCTTTTCTAAGTAGGACACAAGTATCCAATATGTAATCAATCAAATTTTAAAGCATGTTTTCTATAGTGACCACCATAAATGCCCCCATGTTCTTGCTTGAGGAGAAGAGGAACCTCTTATTATATCACACACCAAATCATGGTACATTATGCATTAAAAAAATAAATGGTGTTGTATCAAAAGACATATTTAAAGGCTTGTTTATGTATTGTGTTCTTTTCACAAGAATCCATGTTTGGAAGATAGGTTGGATGATCAAGGAATTGGATGATGTTTTTATACCATGGGCTTTATCGAATAGTGATAGCCTCAATATGAAAAATGAGTGAATCTTTTTATTTTATGGTATAAGGTGATTTTATTATTTGAATAATAAATTTGGAGTCATTAAGTAATTGATGAGGATGAAAGAGAGATGTTGAAGAAGTAAGAGAATCAATGATAGAGTTTTGACCTCTTGAAATTGACTCAATGGTGAAATAAACAAGCTATTTGGAAAGTGTGATTTCCATTTGATGATAAGCAATGATATTTTTAATTTTGCATTGGTAATTTGCATTAAAATAGAGGTATGTAAGTTATAAATCACCTAAAGAGTGTAGATATATAATATCTAAGTCAAGTGTTGCTTTCATACCAAAAATGAGAACTTTGTATTTGATCATGTTATTAGTGAGATCAAAGGTTAGTCTAAATGCCATATGGATGATCTTCCCTTGAGGGTTAGTTAGAATACAACCTATCCCAACTCTTTAGAAGCATTTGGTTCCATCAAAATGGAGAGTCTAGGTGTCTTCATGCAAATCAATGGTAAATTCAAGAAGTTCTTTGATCACAACTTTGGATTTGGTAGTATCAGGAATGATACTAGTATACTATTGATTATTTACCTCTAAATTAGTAGTGAAATTAAGAAAATAATCTTTAAGGTATATATCCTAGTTAAGACCTTCAATATAAAAAAACATTTCTTTGGGGAGATTATCTTGAACCTAATTTGTAGCGGGTATGGGTGCCACTACAAGTTGGTTGGTGATGACTTTCCCTTTGACATATTTTTGTGTTATGATTTAAAGTTAAAATTAAATCAAGAAGAACATCAGTTTTCCAATTTTATCTTAGGTATAAATGATTGGGAGAATAAATGATGAATTAGATTAGATTGGAAAATGACATATGTTTGATAAAGCATATAATGATGGATATTTTCAACTACAAAGTAGATAGCAAGGTAATAACATTATAATTTAGTATAACATTTTTTGTAGTTAATGAAGTCTTGACTAATATAGTATATAACATATTCTCTACCAATATCATCTAATTTAGAAATCATCACCATAAATTATACAGGATTAGAATAGGTGTACAAAATTTAAGGATGATCATTGGAAAGTGGTTGGAGAGTGGGAGGATAGAACAAATATTCTTTTATGTTGTTGAAATATTTTTGACATGGATCAGTCTATTATAGAACATTACATTTTTTAAGAAGGGAATTAAAAGATTAGATGTGGTAATCCATTTCTAGGATGAAACATTGGATTTACCCAAGATTTCCAAGGTAAGTGCAAATGTTGGGAATATAAAGAAGAATGAGCATGTTGACTATAGTGTTGATTTTGGTAATATCAACATAATTAATTCAAAGAGAGACTAGGAACCCTAGAAGTTTACCAGATGCGATGCCAAAGACACACTTGTATGGGTTGAGTCTAAATTTATTTTTGATTAATCGATAAAAAATGATAGCTAGATCAGTGAGATGTGTTGTGTGACTCTTTAATTTTTTAGTAAGGTCATCAACATAGGTTTCATTTATCTTGTGTATAATATCATGGAAAATTTGAGTCATGGCACATTAATAGGTAGATATGGCATTTTTAAGGCTAAAAGTCATTTAAATGTAGTAATAAGTGTCCCATTCTATATTCAAATTTTGTTTTGTACTAGTATTTAGGGGTCATGTGAATTTGATTATAGCCTAAAAATCCATCCATGAGTGACAACATTTCATCTCTAGTAGTGGAATCTACGATGACATCTATTAAAGGTAACATGAAATTATATTTTGGACATGTGAGGTTAAGATTATAGATATCAATGCATATACGAATGACCATAGTGACATTTTTGTGAAGAATAATATTTGATAGCCATTTGGATTATTCAACATGCTTAATAAACTCTACATCTAGAAGTTTGATAATTTATTTATGGCATAAGGTTGAAATATTAGGTGGAAATTTCTATTATTTTTGTTGGATGATTTTTGCATTGGGGTAAGTGATGATGTTATGAAAAATAATACTAGGGTCAATACCTAACATCTCCTGATATGAACAAGATAAGGTTTCATGATACATATTGAAGAATAGGATAAAATAATCATGCTTGGTTGGCCTGATTTTTTTAGATATAGTTATGGGTCAAGGACATAAAGCTGTACCATATTTTGTTCATGTAGTTTATTCAATGATAATAACACTTCCATCTTGAAAAAGATATGGAGAATTAGGAAGATAAAAAATAGGTTTTTTTTGGGTCTACACTAGTAATGAAGTTATTAAAATGAGAAGTTTTTTGTTTGAAACTTCCAAGTTTATGATGTTGTTATTGAAGTTGAGGTTCTCTATCATGGAGTAACTCAAGTATGGATTCATCTATAGGGAGCTTGGGAAATGGTCCATATTATTCCATGTCTACTTCAAGATCAATGATTTTATTACCATGTTGATCATAATCAAAATGTATCTATTGTACATATGTTACCTTAGCATCAAGGGTCATTCTAGATGTAGGTGGAATTGTTGATGAAGGTTGATTGTAATCAATTGGATTGATGATAGGTGTTTTATGTTGTGTTGTAGATGGGGATTCAACTAAAGTGAGGGGTATGGCCTCAGTGATATCTATAGACTCATTGGTAAGAAAGAGAGTTGGTAGATTAATTGGTGATATATAATGTATAAAAGGTTTTAGAAGTTTTGAGTTTTTAAGAGGTAAGATTTATTAAACAACCCAAGGGGTATCAAGAAGTGGAAGATTAATTAAAGATACATGACCTTCGAATTCTAACTCACTATCTATTGAAATGACATGAACATCATGGTTAAAAGAATATATTTTGGCAAAGGTTTCTTGATCATTTTGAAAGTTCAAGTCTCGTAATTGAGCTTGAGCCATGATGTATTTATCATCATAGGTATGAGAAATAGTACATGTTTGTGCCTCTATAGGATCATCAAAGGGAGATACACCTAGATCACTAGATTTTTGAGATGACAAGGTTAAAGGGTCTTGAAATAACATGACCACTCCATATTCATTACATGTGAAGTCATCTTATATGTAAGAAGCTTCATGTGCATTACATGGTGTGGGAATTTTAGTGATATCTTCGATGAGAGGGATAGTACAATCACATGGTAACAAAGAAAGAGGAAGACATTCCAAAATATAAAGAGGTAACTTAGTAGTATTGCAAGTCATTTGGCTCATAATCATTAGAATCAGTAAGAGTGACCTATAAATATAGATTCATGTTAATGAATTCAAGTAGAGGTGCATTATTAATTCCTAAAATGGTTGGAATCTGATACTGAGGTTTAGGGTTGGGTAGTTTAATAATCCATGGATTAGGATCAGCCTCATGTTTATATCATTTGCCATTATGGATAAATTTGATACATTGGCTACTTGAGGAAGTAATAACCCTCATGCAATGTGTCCATGGGTGAACGAGGAGTATATTATAGGATAATGGTAAGCTAAGAACCATGAGCTTGATACCTATAGTCTTGGGTCCAATAGTGATATGGATCCAAATACAGCCAAATTATTTTTGATTCATCTTGTCAAATTTGAGACAAGTGAGACAAGTTTTCTTGAGGTGATGTTTGTTATACCCAAGTTATTGAATAAGACAAAGGGATGTAACATTAATACGTGACCCTTTGTCTACTTAGACTTTTTGAATAAGGTTTGTGTTAATTGTAAATTTAATGAAGAGAGGTGGATCATTGGATCAAAAGAGAATTTCATCATTTAACATATATTATTCAAGGAAGTCTATGGAAGGTTTAAATCAAGGGAAAAAAAATCAATAGTGTGTACCTTTATTATTGTAAGATCTTGAAGAGGTTTTTCTTCTTCAAGAGAAAGAGGTTTTTCTTCTTCAAGTGAAAAAGGTTATTCAATTTTTTGTAACTATTGCATTAAGAATTTTTTGTAATATAGAGAAGTACAAGCTAACTCCATGAGAGGTATTCTACAAGGAATATAGTTGAATTCCTCTAAGAAATTCCAATGAGATTTTGAAGATAAAGAAATGGTACAAGGCTTAGAGGGTAAAATGTTTTTAGTAGGAAGAGAAGTATTTGAGGTTTGGATGGATTAAATTTTTCCTCAATCATGTCAAAATGTATGTTAGTGGTAGTGGTGTCTTTGAGAAGTTGTTCTTTAAGTGATGGTTTCTTTCATTTTATGACAAGATCTTTATGGGTGGGTTTCCTTGATAATTGAATTTAGTTGCATTCACATATTGAAAATTGCTATAGTATTGAACATATTTAGCATCAATTTCACATATATCCTTTTTTGAATGTTTTAGTTGGAGATATAATTTTTTTTTGGATTGTCAGAGGAAGAAGTCCTGAAATCTTATTTTTTTTCAAAGGCATTAACATTATAATGATGAGTTATTTTGATCATATCATCATGATTGAATATATCTCCTAAAATAAAAGGAACAACAAGTTTGGTAATCCCATGACATGTTTCATGGGAATGACTAACATTGATATGAAACCAACAAAAAAATTTAGGGTCGTACCATATAGGTGGATTATTGGCGTAAGTGAAAGGTTTAAAAGGCACTTAAATTTATTCCATTTGTTGAATAGTTAGGGGTGTATAGGAAACTTGGGGATTATATATTTTGGTTACTCCTAGTTTTATTTGAGGAGGATTACCAATGATTACATTAGTAGATTTTTGCAAAGATCCCTTGATGTTTTTAATGTTGGTATCAAACTATTTCATAAGAAATACTTGCCTTTTATCTTGATCAATGACATCATTTAGAGTTTGGTGAGAAAAATATTGAACCTTGTATTAAAGGGAAGGTGTTAATGTAGTTATGAAGAGTTTGAATAAGTTATCATTAGTCATGTTGTGATAAACTTTGTGATCTAAATATTTCCAACATTTAATGAAATCTTGAGTTGATTTAGAAGGGGATTGTTTCGATTTAATGAAATGGAAAAGACAATTTTTAGGAAGATCAATGTGTTGAAAGTCCTTAACTAGGGTATTGACTAAATCATCAAGTTACCATATAGAATTTTGGAGGAGTTGATTATACCATTATAATACGTCACTTGCGAATGTTTTGTTTAAAATTTTGGTAGTGGAGAAGGTATTAGTTTGAATCCACTCTTTATAAATATTACCAAATGATTTAAGGAAAGATGCAAGGTCTTTGGTCCCATCATATTTAATAGTTGGAGATATATTACCAAAATCAATGGAAATAATGAAAGGAGATAAAGGTTGAATTTGAATGTTTTGGAGCATCTTGTTGTCTATAATGGGTTTGGTAATGATATTTACCATGACACCTTTAAAAGGTGGAGGGATGAATTTTTAGTTATAGGATGTTGATTATCCATGTTCAATAAATGATGTTGAATTTACATCATTTGAGAAGTATTATATGTTTGAATGATCTTTATTTGTTACACTATTTGTGAAAGAATTTGAGAGGTATCAATTTATGTATTGGCATTAATGGGTGGGTTATTAGGATTGGTATGATGAACATTCTCGTAATTGGTATCAGGGTAGGGTGGCTAGGTGGAGGATTAAGAGGAGGTGGGTTGTTAGTGTTTATAATATTTCATTTGGGGTTGTTAGTTAAGCTATGTCAATTTTCCTCATAGTGTAATAAGGTGCTTTAAATAAAGAATTATCTTGAGAAGTGTAAAATGTATCTAATCCATCAGTGTCATCAATTGGATTAATTTGGACCATATTGTAGTCCATAGATGAGGGATGATTAAAAGTTCCCCAATAGTGAGAATCATCTTGGGTATTAAAGGTAGGAAGAAAATAGTATCCTATATATCATTTAAATTGATTGAGGTTCTAAAAAATGATTCTGATAGGGGATTTCATGATGTTTGAAGTAAGAATATAAGATTAAAAATAAAATATATAAATAGTGACTAAGTTGGCCAAATTTTGAACACTATCAACCAAAAGTTACAAAGTCAAATGGGTCGATAGAGTTTGGAGGGAAGACTAATAAACAATTGAAGAAATGACACATTTGAATTAGGTGACTATGTATGATACAAAAGAAGATTGACCATCTTGTAAGAGATTAAGCTAGCTAGGGTGATTATGTCCTATAAAAGGGTTGAAACTATAGGATACATAGTTGAGTAGGTAAACTATGTTTTGAAGGTATGGACATGTTTTTGATAATTATGACTATAGACAATCTAGTCTGATTTTTAAAAAACCTTGAAAGAACAAATAATTATATTGATCCATTTGATGTAATTGTGGCACACAACACAAACCTTGTAGCAATGTTGGCTGATTCAAGTTTTGTAATATGGCATACAATGATTAGAAAGCAAGCAACAAAAATAAAAATGATAATCTAGGTGGTCATTCTTGAATGTTTTAAGTTATAAGTTTTTTTTTAATATGTGATAGAGATTTGGCTATAAGAATGAACTAAAAAATAAATATAATTTTGGTTTTAGGTAGTTGAGGCTAAAAGGGGTTTGTATTGGTGATGGTACTAGCTTGGTATTGGGGCCTACATGCTCACTTCATAATCTTTTAGCGATAACGGTGTCTAGTGCTTTTTAAATATATACCATCAACCACATATTTATAATTGGATACAAAATGAGTCAGCTTCCCCCTTGGTGATGAAATCCAATTAGGTAGACCTTGTGCAATAGTGTTTTAATGATTTTTGGTGTTATGTGTTTTGGAAGTGTGTGTGAAAAAGAAAATAAAAATGTGTGACAATTGATAAATTAAAAACCTCCTATTTAGTATATTATTTTTACTCTAATCAAGAAAGAAAAAAAAATGAAAAGTGAAATAAGTACTAATAATATAATTTAATTCCTTTGTTTTAAAGAGTATAGAGTTAGTTTAGGGGACCATGTATGCAAATAGTATAGAAAAAAATAGATAGGGTCGATGTTGTTTGTTTAAACAAGATCCAAAGTAACATAATTGAATAGGTCAATTGAGTCTTTTAAATAGGAAATCATGTTATAGAACTATGCCAACCTAGCCAACCTAGTTATTTATAGGGTTATAGCTTTATAGACTAAAAATTGTGAAAAATAGGACTATAAATAAATAACAAAAATGACTAAGAATGCATGAAATAACTTAATAATTTTGAACATGTTGATTTTTTTGTTTTTATGCTGTGTTGTTCAAATGATGTTTTTTATTCTACTAAAAGAGTCAACTAGGTCGATGTAGTCTAAAAACTTGTATGAAATAAGCAAACTGAGTTGGGTTGATTGATCTAGTTACCTATTATTGAATAATACCTACACAGAGAAATACAAAATCAATCATAGTGACTACGTGTTAAAATTATGCATAAAATGTTAAACTATATCAATATATTCAATCCAATACTATAAAAAAAATATAATAAATGAAGGTGTGAAGGAAAACCTACAATGGTTAGATTCAGATTGGGTTCACTATAATGTATACAATAGAAAATGACGCTGATCTATAAATCAATTTTAGTTCAGAGAAGATAAATCACACTAGCCCTTCTGCTTGTTTGTACATTTAGACAATTAGGTTCATGACCAAGATGGATACTTTATACATAACTAAGGGGTCCCTTACCAAAACAATGTCACTAGAAATGGTTCCAAATCCTGTACTTATGCACCACCATGTAATAACACTAGCTAGGTCCTATGCTTTCTTATTTACAAGTAGATGACAAAAGAAAGCAAAATCTAACCCAGTGCTTACCAAATCATGTGGCAAAAAATTGGGGTAATAAACATAAAATTAGGCATGCATATAATAGTTATAATTAATCTAATATAGATATAACACTAATGCATGGAAAGAGAAATACCTTCAAAATCCATTACTTATGCTACTTCTATCTACTAAAATTGAGAAGTAAAAGTTAGATATACTTACCTTGAAGACTAACCCATCAAGACTCAATCTCTCCCTTGGAAAATGGTGATTTATAAGAGGCTATTGTGTATTATTGAAGAATATAAAGATAGACAATGCATTATAGTGTATCCAAAGACCTAGTGAATCTCAAGCTATCACAAGATAAAAGTTATTCTCTCTAAGTGTAAACCCTAAAGAATGAATCCTTAGGTAGAATGGTGGAAGATAATATTTTAAAGAATTGAAAATGAATGATTAAATATATTCATCTCTAAAATGATGAAAAGTATGTTTATATATAGTTGTATGTAACCCTAAAATCTTCTAAATTTTTAGCCAATAGAGTCATCATAATTGGCCATGTATCGTTAAATAAATAAAGCAGTTAGGTCCCAGACTAGGTCAATTAAGTCCAAAATTATCCCATAATGTGCTAATATATTCTAATTATAAGGTTATCCTAGGTTGAGTTTATTCGTTAAAACTTAAAAATAGGTTTTGGCTTAGGTAGGGGTTGTTTGTGGTAATGAATTGTCTAGAGGTATGTGTAAGATAGGTGTCAGATCTCAGGGAAGTATATAGGATAGTTTTATTTTATTTTCAAGTAGTGTTATACAAGAAAATAATCTTATGAATCCCAAATGATACACCCACCCCTTTCCCAATATACATTTTAAGGCATTTACTCAGATAGATTGAGACTCGACAGATTCCTATAAGAGAGAAAGCATCAATAATTGATAAAGTTTAAAAATATTATGTGTATACATTAATTACTTGGGTGAATATTCCATAATTATGGGTCACATGTTTTGACTCCATACAAATTATGTAGGAGTGTTAAAAACCTACAACCCATGCCTTGAATAAAATCCTAGTAGTCCTAAAATGAGAGGGTGAAAAAATAAAAGGCTTGGGGTGTGCATAAAACATTCATCAACACAACCCTTATTCCTTGGATTGAATTATTGTGAATAAGGTAGTGTTACATCATTATTCACCTTAAAATTTATCTAACTAGATACTAATAAATTCATTATTTTTCTATGCATACAATTTTAAAAAAATGGAGATAGAAGTACATTACATTTCATTAATCCATAAGATTATTTCATACCATTTAATTTTAATTTTCTATGGATGATTTGGTATAGGGTAAATATTCCATTTTTATGAATAGGTTATATTACTTTCCCTTGAATGACATATAATATTACCATGTTGATAGCAACATTTAAAAAAGATGTTCCATAGGTAAAGGGTTATCCTTAGATCAACCCTCAAATTAAGTATTACCTTATGCATGAGAGGCTTGTTGATATGTTACATATAAAATTATCACACATAGATGGTATACATTTACTCCATTGTAGTGTGACATGTCACTATAAGTATACCATTTATTCACCTATGTCCTCATAAAATTATGTATTCTAATATTCAAGAGGAAGTTAATCTAAATCATTTTTTTAAAAATATTTTTAAAAATTAAAGGGGTTATAATATCCTAATCAAATGATGAATAAAAATATTATAAACTAGGCCAATTAGAATTAATCTAGATAAAATAATATACTGAATCTAGAAATTTACCAAATATAGAAAGTACAATGTGAATTAAAATTATAATAATTGTAACAGAAAGAAGATATACTACTTAGATTAGTTTTAGATTCACAAGTAGATCTAAGATTTATATGTTTATAAGTAGGTAAAATGATGCCCAGGATCATGTCATCATATTCTATAAATATCATTTTGTAGGATTGGACACTAGCATCGATCTATAGACACTAACATCAACACTTCTATTTGTGGTTCAATGCTTTTATCCTATAAAAAATATTCATTACATTAATAATAGACCACATATGTATGTTAGGGTTTTCTATCACATTTATTTATATATATTTGGTTTATGCGCACATGCTCTATATGGTTATATATATCTCAAACCCTTGTTCTTAACCTCAGTCATGTCCCTTACCAAAAATGGATTAGTGGGATCATAAATTCAAGCTAACCTCAAGGACCATTTTGTCAAGGAGCACTACCTACATAGACACTACTCTTAAGGGGGCCTTAGACATATTTAGTTCTACCTTAAGTGTGGGCTTGTGTATGCACAAGAGTAAAATATGGTACATGTAATTATCTAGATTGTAACTTGACAAATATTGTTCATGGGTTATTTTTTGAATAATTCAAAATTTTAATATGAATTCTCATGTGACTAGTATATAAATAAGGAATATTATGGAAGTATAACTTAATTGTGTAATTTAATGAATGAGTTTGAATAAGTGTTTGAGTTTGGGTATTTAGTAGATGGGTAATGAGTAAGCTTTGAATTATATTTATACCACACATTTTACAAATATATCATATAATGGTTTGATAAGACAAATATTCCAAACCATACATTTAAAAATATTTTATATTTTATTGGATTTTGTGGTGTGAACACTAGATAAGGACTCTAGACACTAGCATCAATGATAGTTTCCATATATAGATAGTAGTGTTTGACAAGATAGAAAAATGTTGAAGGTATGTCACTAAAATTGAAGAATATACATCATATTTTAATATTTATGTAGTTTACAGGTGATATAGGTCATAATAATGATAGGCTGTGTCCATAATATAATCAATTAGGCATTGTGAGATGGTGAATGCAAGTCATTCAATAGTGGGATTGTATAGAACTAAAGGGTATAATCTTGATTAGTATTTTCAAGTGTACAAGACTAATATGCTATATATAATCATATTTTAACATCTACATCCCTCCACCTTCTTTCCTTATAATATAGTAATGCATGAGGATGAAGTTACTTGCTTAAAGGAAAGAAATGTGTATATAGGTTTGTAAAACACATCTTGCCTTTGCTTGAGTCCTAGTGAATTTTTTGGTGGTGTATGACCTATAACTAAGAACATGTTACAATATAAACTAGTGCATTTAATTTGAAATTGAATAATTTAAATTCTTTAAAATTAAAGGGAGCAATGAAGGAGTACACTTGTGTGTCAATGAAACCATGTTTCCCCTTAGTACTTTGTTTTGTTAAATTTGTTTCCTTATGAAGCATTGGAGCTGAGAAAAGTTTAAAACTCAACGTTGGATATTTGAGTAGGAAACTTGTATTTTATTACTTCCCCAATCTGGTTCAAGGGTGAATTGTGAAATGACCATTGATATCATTGAATTTGAATCACAAGACTCAAGTGAATGTAGAATAAATTAAAATTAATTTTGTATAGTTAATTCAACCTATAAAAGTGGAGTAGTGATAAGGTCATCGAGCGTGTTCAATCTCAGAAAACCTACTCAAAGGATATAAATGCTATAGATAGGAAAGGCTCAAAATGGTGCTACTTGGTAAAAATGGTGTTTCTTGGTAAAATGGTTTAAATATGTATTTGCAATTTTTGGTGCACTTACATGGTATATACAACTCTATTATGTATCAATATGAAATAATTGTCATAATTTAACCTATGATCTATAACTATGGACAATAGCTTTCATAAATATAAAAAACTCTCTCCCAAATTTATAAAAAATGATGACTAATATATATAATTCTGACCCAAGTGTATATTTGAATAATGCAAATTCTATCAAAATCTTCCAACTGTATATGTGTGGAGTCATGTCTCTATGGAATTATTCCACTAATATGCCCCCCTCCTATTTTAGGTGAGGAGATGGAATATGGTAGTCACCTTACCTTAAAAGGATAAGATAACTATATTATATGTGTATGAATCATGTAACATTTAGGAGTAGCACGTATAAATAGATATATAGATGAAACTTGCATTATGTGAAAATAAAAATCACTAAGATGCATGATATGGATCATGGAAAATTATAGAAATTAATAGTATAAGATTATAAAACAATGAATCATACACACAAGAGTACTCAATGTCACATAAAATAGGTCAAATAAGATCAAAAATAAGGGGCATGTTAAAATGTTACATGCTTGAAGGGAGGACATATTTAAATATTCACACATAAAGAAATAACACTCAGTGGCATAAGATCCTAAAATTAGGGAAAATATTCAAATATTCCACAAAAAAGATAATAGAAAATAATAATTACACTCAAGGAAGTGACAATGTGAATAAAAGTAGTATAATCAACTATCATATGCATATCATATTGGTCTGAGCATATATGTGATTAAAAAATTATCATGTAAAATAACATATCAAGTACATGGTGTAAGATGTAAACATGAGTATAGACATGTATAAATCTTACTATATAATCTCAACATGATAATTTAAAAGTGATAATAAAATATTATAACACATATCAATTGTGATAAAAAAGAAGCATGATGCCCCCAATGTAGTATGTCACATGGGAATACCAAAGATCCCACATTTTTCATGCTCATGTGTCATATATCTAATGTCTTCTTGTATCAAACCCAAGTAACAATGAAACATATGTGTCTATATATAATATATGATATGTTATCTACTAACATAAAGTAAACAACATAGATGTCAAGGATCTAGTGAACCTATGTATGCTGATTTTTTTGTATTTTTGATTTATTTGGAAAAAAATTATATTTTCTTGGAATATATTTTTTTAGATTTTTTTTTGGATTTTTTGATTTATTTGGAAAAAAATTATATTTTCTTGGAATATATTTTTTTAGATTTTTTTTGGATTTTTTGAATAGTTGGAATGAAAATTATAACCTGTTATCCCATCTAATGGATGCTTATAAAAATCTCCAAACTCATAATATGGTACATCAAACTAGTCATACTACAAAGGGGCATGTATAGGTGTCATATTTCGAACTATAAAATTTGTGGTACTCTATGTATGTCTCATAGTTTTTGTGATTGTGAAAAGGTAATAAAAATAGTAGTAGTTCTCGGAACCCATTATTTAGTTCTCTGTGGTTTCTTCAATGTAGTTATAATTATAACATGTTTATTTCCTCTTAAAAATTGGGTGGACTATGTAGGTGTAGATGGGGACTCCATGGAGTCGATGATGTATCTCTAGTGTAAATATATCTAAAGTAACAATCACCTAGGAAATGGGATGGCATGATTTTTTACCATATCACACATGCTTAACCTTAGTAAGTTTTATAATTATTAGTCTTGGAGTAAAATTATCTCATCCAAGTGGAAATTCAAATGGATTTGCATAAACTATAATTACCCTATTAGTATGAATGTATTTAGTACACCCATTCACTATGGAAGGTAAAACATAGATTTAATGTATCCAAGGTCATCCCAGTAACATATAAAAGACTCCCATGTATGGTGTAATGGAAAATGTAGTAATCACATGTGCTTGATGAACTTGTAAAGGTAAGTCAATCTCACAAATAACCTATTGTTATATCCCATTGAATGCTCTAACTATTTTTTTATCAAAGTTTAGAAATACTCATGTATATATCCCAAATGTGTGAGTAACATCATGGTACATATGTTCTCACTAGAACCATTATCAACTATACCATTGTGTATAGGTTGATGATTAATATATGCTCTAATTAAAAATAAGTGAATATTTAAATCATCATCCATAATTTCACTATAATTAAATGTAATATAAGGTCTTTGAATCATACAAGGTATGGTTCATGTAAGTGTGCAAATAATCTCATATAATAGGTGCTCATAATAAGGTAGAGGAGGATGTGATTTATATTCCATTTTCACTTCTAATTTTTCTTAGAATTATCTTGTAATTAATTTTTAAACATATTTTGGTTTTGATGGTCACTAGGTTGTGACCTTGAATCCTTTAGAGGATCATCAAAGGTAAGCTATTCATTATCAATAAGGTATTGAATCTTGTGTTTAAAGGTATAACATATGTTTATAGAATTCTTGGTAGTGTATATGTGTAAAATATAGCATGCAATCTAGATAAGAAAACATCTACAAAATAATTCTAATCTAAACTATACTAAACTTAACTTGAAATATAGAGATGCAACAAATAAGAGAAAACTACAAATAAAATTACAAAATACGACATAAGCTTGTCACCTTCTCCATTGTGTGATAAATAGTGGATTTGATCTTGGATTTTAATGTGGTTTCTCAAATCCTTTCCAAATAAAAGTGAATTGGTAATGGTTTTATTTGTAATAGGATTTTGATGGCTTCAATTAACTTTGATTTGATTGATAATTTGATTTCAAAGTTATAGATTGCACACCAATTTACAAGATTACAAGAAGATAATCATATGATTGAGGATTATTTAAATTTTTTAAATGATTAAAATAATAAACAGTGAGGAATTCATCATCATCCATGGATTGAGAATAAAGGGGAGTTAGTTTATTAAGTCAACAATAATGGGTTAAGTTAGTTGGTTGAGTCATCTAAGAATTTGAAATATTATAATATGACTCATACGGTAGTTGAATAAGTTGAGGGAGAGGTTGGATGAGACAATAAATGGTTGAGAAAAATGTGGAAGATGTCTAGGTGAGGTGGAATATTTGGTTTTTAATTAGTTTTAGAGGATAATATGCATGGATGAATATAATTAATTAATTAATAATTAATCAATTATTTTAATTTTAGAGGGAAGCAATGTTAAATTTAATTCAAATTTTGTAATGAGAAGGGTTATCATGTCAAAGTTAATTTTAATACTAAATGGTGAAATTTAGGTGTCTGCATTTTCCCCTCTTTGATAGGGTGTTGTGAAGAAATGTCATTTCAAAGAATAGTAAACAATTTAGAGTGTTGAATATTGTGTAGAAAACATTTCCCTAAATAAATGAAAATGAACATGGTGATTTCCCCTCAAGTTTTCATGTGGTAAAGTTGATGAATGCTTGAAATGATTGAATGAAAATTATGAAGAGATTATAATGAAATATATTAATAAATTTAATTACTAAAATAGACATCATAATTTCAAGATTAAAATATGTGTAAAATGATTTGTCTCTAGTTATTAAAAAATAGTGAATAGATTAGAAAATGAATATTTCTCATTTGTCAATTGCACGTTTGGATGGTGCTCAAGGTTCGAGGGTCACATGAGTAGATGTAGGAATGATATATCCCTATGATGGTAAGATGTAGAATAAGAAATGTAGATTTGATGATGTGGATAAAAGTTTACAAGATTGATGGCTGTAATTAGTGGTAAAGATATAGACTTTGATTAATTTTTGGCCTAAAATTTGGAGAAAATTGGTTGTGAAATGTGAAAGTAATGGTTTTGAAAAAAATATATTTGAATGATGGGGTGGACTATAAATAATGGTAGGGTTTGTTTGAAAATCATATGTGTAAATTAATTTCTTTGTTCTTGTTTTATAGATTGAATTTGTGTGATTTTTATCTAGGGTTGGAGAGGGAAATGGATTAGATTCTAATGGATGGGCATTGCAATGAGTGTGTATGAGTGCACCAAAGGCCAGAGGGAGTGGGCATGTGGTAAATAACAATTTAAAGGTTTTTTTTCATTATATTAACATTTAATTCAATGAAAAGTTGGGGAAAATGAATTTGATGTTTACCTAACTGTAATTTTGACATTGAGTGTGGTGAATTCATCTAGGTAAAGAATGAATTCATAAAAAATGAGGTTGTGATATTATGATAGAATATAATATTAAGATGGTAAGAACTTATGTTAGGGAATAATACTAATAATAAAATTTATTTTATAAGAATGCAAAATTTATATGCAAGCCAAATGCATGAATTCCTTAATAGCATTTATTGATTCCAAAATAAGCCTACAAAAGGGTTTTTTATAGTAAATACCTCTCACTAAATATCATAGGATTGTGACAAGTGTCATGATCTTGTGTGGTGAGAAAAATATTCAAAACACCTAAGTAAACTTAACTAAATAAGGTGTGAATAAAATCAAATAGTGAAACCAACTAGGGAGATAAACTTGTTCACACTTGACAGTGGAACTAGATAGGAAATAACCCTGTTCACAATAACATCTCCCTTTAAGTGTAACTTATGGTTAAAAAATCATATAAAGAACAAAAAATGGGTCTCAATAAAAAGTATTAATGAGGTACTCATGTACAAACTAATACCCTCAAAACATAAGAGAAGGAGAAAATCCATAAAAAAACTACCTCATGAGAGGATGATGTTGGAAGGTCAGCTGTCCCCCTCAAACAATGTCTCACACCCCTAACTATTCAAACTATTAACATTGATGTCAAAGGTCTAGCATTGGTGATAAAGGTCCCATTGCATTTAATGGTGTTTTTAATATTCATATCTTGGCTAATATGTGTTAATATTTATTTGATATTAATGAATATATATTTTATTGCATATAAGTCAAAAGAGGGCCCTTGGATAAGTCAAAGATTCATGGGGTAAAATATAAAAGAGGAATGGTATACATTTTCTCAAGAAGAGTCATCTTGAGGAATTCCAAGAGTCACCATGTGAAGACAAAAGAGGGTATGGAACATTTTTCCATGAAGGGGAACTTTGAGGAATATGAACAGTCACCAAGATAAAGACAAAAGAGGAAATGATGCATTTGCTTATGAAGGGTTACCGTATGCCTTTTCAAATGCAAGGTTACGAAGGGTCATGCAAGTTTGGCTCCATTTTTCATGAGGATTGAAGGGTCACAAAGGGTGAATGCTAAATGTCATTTGGAAAGCTATGAATAAAGGCTTGAGAAGCCATTTTTAATATGCAAGAGTGTACATGGTTTTTATTTGTTTTCAAAGAGAGAAAAGTAAGAGATATTGTATAGTTATATCATTTGTTGATTAAGCAACATTGAGAAATAGTTGTGTTTTATACACAAGATGGGTTGGTTCTCCTATGGGTTGGTGCTCTTATGGGTTGGTTCTCACAAATAGTTGTTATGTTGGTGCTCGGTAAAGGGGTTGGTGCTCCTAAAATTTGGTGTTTGAAAACTTTGTAATTTGAGTTGGTGCTCATTCATATACTTGAGATTGTTCTCTATGGTTTTCCCCACTTTGGGTTTCCATGTAAAATCTCTCTCTCTCTCTCTCTCTCTCTCTCTCTCTCTCTCTCTCTCTCTCTCTCTCTCTCTCTCTCTCTATTGTGGGGTGCATATTATTGTTTCAAGTTTTTTTGCATATCTTAAATGTGTGATTAAGTGGTTAAAGAAAAGAAATCAAATTAAGTAAAAGATATATAATATACTGATTCACCCCCTTCTCAGTATATTTCATTCTTAACACTAAGAGAGTTTGAAAGTGATGAAACTTAAGCTCAGTGAAAGTTTTGGTAAATATATCTACAACTTGCTCTATCATAGGACAATATCATATACCAATGACCTACTCCTAAATCAGCTCCCTGATGTAGTGCATATGGATCTCAATGTGTTTGGTCCTCTGATGATTAATTAGGTTCTTTGAGATGTCAATGGTACTTTTATTGTCACAAAGAATGATAGATGGTTTTGGAATTGTGATGCAAAAATAAATCATAATATTTTGAATCCAAATAGCCTCACTAGTGGCATTAACAACTTCTAATACTTAACTACAATCAAAGATTGAGTAAAAGCATGTCACTTATTTCTCTACCAGCTAGGGCCAAAATTATGGTGAAAGCTATAACCATATGTGGATTTATGATATTTATAATCACCAACACAATTAGAATATATATATATATATATATATATATATATCTAGCCAAGTCTAGACTAATCCCTACTGCATAGTACATCCCATGTCAAGGAGTGTGTTAGATGTAATTTAAGATGCATTTGGTTGCTTTTTAATGAAACTCATGTGGTTACTACATAAATAAAGAGACCATACAAAATACAAAATAAATGTTTTTGTGAGTGTGCATAAAATAAGTGATACTTCCAACAAGTTAAAAATATAAAGTAGCACCAACTAGTGGAGTGGAACACTTCACCTCAAGCATAACTCTAGATAGGAAGGGATTCAGTGAAGGCTTATAATCAGCCATATTAAATTGAGATAGTAGATCAAGAGCATACTTGGGATGAGAAAGAGTGATCCCAAAATAATATTGAGTTATCTCAATCCCAATAAATTATTGCAAAAGTCCCAAGTCGGTCATAACAAAACACTCATGCAAATCATATTTGACTCTATCAATGATGGATAAATAACTCCCAGTAAGAATTAAGTAATTAATGTAAAAGACCATAAGTAAATAAAATTCATTCTAGTATATAATATAGATAGTGGGATTTGAGGAACAATGTGAGAATTTGGTTGAGAGAATGAATAAGTCCATCTTGGAATACCGAGCCCAAGGGGCTTGTTCAAGGCCATAAAGAGATATATGAAAGTGACAAACCAAAGAAGATTCATCGATAATCCCTTGGGATTGATCCATATATATTTATTATTGAAGATCCCTGTGAATATTTTGACTCTTCACATCTATCTGATGTATAACCTAACCATGAGCTATATTAATAGCAAGAGTCAAGTGAATGGAGTTCATCTTAGAAATATGAGAAAGGATCTTAGTGTAGTCAACATGAGGAAATTGTGAGAGCCATTTGGAAATAAGCCATGATTTAAAATTATAAATAGTTCCATCTATTGCATATTTGGTTTGGTAGATCCACTCACAATCAACCATTTTCCTTCCCTTTGGAAGGGGGACTAAGTCCCAAGTGTTGTTCCTCATCAAATAACTATATTCTTCCTCCATTCTTGAGTCCTACTCGACATGAATAGATGATTAAGAAGATGATTGTGGATTATAAGCAAGGGTAATGTAAACATGTGTAAGATGGTAATGTTGTGACTAAGTGCTTAAAGTGTTTGAAAGATGTGCAATAAATGTGCCTACTGACTCAAGAGTCTGCCAAACCCATCAAGGTGATGATGAATATGGGGTTGTATTAACTATTGAAGATGACCTTTATGGAGGTGAAGATGCATCATTAGAGTCAATGTCATCTAATTCCATTGTGGAATGGAGGATATAGAGTATTAGAGGCCAAGGGAGAAACTATCTCCTCAAACTTAACACTCCTAACAATGAAAATCCCTTTTGTCTATGGATCTAAGAGTTGATATACCTTAACACCATCAACACAGCCAAAAAAAGGAAATGTTGAATCTATTGTTATAGATCCTTTTATTTCTCTAAAGGAATGCATGCCAATGCAGGGGATCCAAAGAATTGAAAATGTCTTACAATAGGTTTTTGACCACACCAAGCTTCAAATGGAGTCACAAATTTCAAGGCTTTATGAGGAATGTTGTTTTGAATATAAGTGGCACAATTAATAGTTTCAACCCAAAATTATAGACCAAGAGAGTGAGCATGGATCATGCAAGTTTTCATTTCCTTTAGGGTATGATTATTTCATTTAATAACACCATTCTACTAGGGTGTGTAGATAATGAAATGTCGAAGGTGGATCCTTTCAAGTACACATAATTTCTCAAGATGGCATTTCACATATTCTTATCCATTAATTTTGTAGAGAATTTTGATAAATTTTTCAGACTGCTTTTCATCATGAACCTTGAAGTCTTGAAACTAGTTAAATACTTCACTCTTAAGACAAAGAAGTAGACCCAAGTGAACCATGAATAGTCATCAATGAAAGTGAAGACATAATGGGTTTTGTTGAAAAATAATATGGGGAATAGACCAATAATATCACTATGAACCAATTCAAGGACTTGTGAAGCCCTCCAAGATGACCCATTGTCAAACTTATCCTCTATATGTTTGTCGATTGTACATATTGAACATATGTCATTGGAAAATTAGATGATATGGAGTCCTTTTAGTATATCCTTCGAGATAAACTACTAAAGGTAACAATACTTGAGATGGATAAACCAATCATGCCATATTTTACTCACTAAATCTATATGAGTGAGTAAAGAAGTAAAAGGGGAATTATGTACAAAATGGGAGAATGCATATATATGAGACTCATGATCAACTTTTCCCATTGAAACTAAAGAACCATCTTTGAGATTTTAGATTTCTACTAAATTAGGGAAAAACTCAACTTTCTCTCCATTCCCAATATGTGTGATTCGGTAAACTAAGAGAAGGTTGACACATAAATTTGTAACACATAAAACATCAAAAAAAGTGCATTTGTGTATTACAACCAATCTTTTTCTAGTAACTTTAATTGGTATATCATCTCCTATGAGAATGTGAGATAATGAACAAGGTTCCAATAAAGAAAACTATTCCCAATTAAAACCTATATGATGCATGGCCCTTGAGTCATGTATCCATCACTGAGAATACTTTCCTATTGGGATAAGCTCTTGACCTTTCTCTTTATTTTCTTGTGAATAAATAGAAGGAGATGACACATTTGTATAAGATGATGGAAAATTGATGCTTTTATTCTTGATCAAATACTTCCATTCATCAATTCATTTGGCATCACACTAATTCTCATCATGACCAAGTTTCTTATAGTATGATTAAAGTGGTCATCCCTTCTTCTGAAAATCCTATTTATTTTTTTAAGATTTGGATGCTTTTGGTGTAGGATGTGAACACTATGGAGGTGCTTTCTTTGGCTTGGGAATTTTTTTGTTTCTACTAATTATAACTTCTTGATTGTTGACAACTTCCAACCATTAATGCTTATGAAACAAATGGATTGATAAGACCCATAGTGAATAACTTGGTTTTCTCAATCATTAGCATTTAAATAACTGACTCAAATGTGGGCATAGAATACGAATTGCCCATTATCAATTGATGTGTATGAAAGATATATACAAACACAACATATTCAATAGGAATTTTTCCAATCACATTGAATATTAACTGGACATCCTTTTTTTTCAATTCCACATTCTTTGAGTTATGCACAGAGTTTATTCACCTTAGTTACATAGTCCTAAATGTTTTCAAAACAAGATGGATTGAGATTAGAGATTTCATTATCAATTTTATACCCCCTAAACTCATTCATTTGTTTTCCATTGATCAAAATAAAATGAAATATAAATTGAAATGAAAGTCCATAAGTAGCCAAGTGTCTTTATGTGTTTAATCAACCAAACATTCTTTTCCTTAAGATCAATGGGTTTTATAAATGTTCCCTCTATATATTGGGTGTATCCTTTTCCCATTATTACACTCCATGCATGTGATTTACACATGTTGTAGTTATAAAAAATTAATAGAGGAAATGTTGGATTACCCATGGTAAAATAAATGCAAGCACACAAATGTGAAGACAAGCACACCAACACCCCTTCCCAAAAAAAATAATAATTAATTAATTAAAATTTTCACTTTATAATTGATGTGCTTACAAAATCAACTTGGAAAAATAGCTAAGTGGTGTTGAGTAAAATGTGTTACAAGTGCCAAAAAAATTGATGATGTGTTAGATACAATTTTCTAAGACAATGATACAATTTGAGAGCACCACTATGAATTACCTAAAAAATCATGCACTTAAAAAAAAATGCATTAAAAATAGGTTCTATATTAGCCCAAATGGAGTCCCAAAAGATATAAAATGGATGGGACAATTTTAATGCTTTTGATAAAGTAAAACTTTTTGAATAACCATTGATCAAAGGTAGAATCTATTTTCATCACTACGAAGAGTGTATAAAAATAGAAATAAAAATTTTCATATCAATTGGAGGTCTAGAGCTCAATATATTCATTGATGAAGTAGGACTACCAAGTAACTATATGCAATGAAAAGGGAGTCATCTATGAAATTTCTAAATTTAACAGAACTATCACAAAATGTAGAAATTTACCAAATTTAGTAGAACTATTGCCAAATGTAGAGAAATTTTGACCCAAATTTAAAAAGAAAAATCATTTTCCATGTGTAAGAAAACCAAAAATAAAAAGCCCATAATCCTAATTAGACCAAAATCTAGATTGGACCAAATTTCCTAGTAATGGAAATTTATTATTTTTGACAAAACAACAAACCCAAATTGGAAAAAATTGGCAATTTTTGTTTTTGATGTATTTTGTTTTGGGAAAGAACATAAAAATTGGTTTTTTTTTTTTTTTTTTTGGAAAAAAATAAAAAGAATGGTTTTTTTTTGTTGTTGTTATAGGGGGAGTGGAATTGTAGGGATGAGAGAAGCTGGAGGTTATGCCTCAAACCAAGGTCAATGATGTTGGTAGTGGGGTGAAGCCCCACCAGGGCCTTATGACCTTGTCTAAAGGCCATGTGACATAAAGCAAGCTTTCCTATGGTCATGAGCCTATGTCTTAGCCTACGCAGGTTGTACGACATGCATCCTTTCTTTTTTTCCTTTTCTTATTGTTTTTTTTCAAAAAAAATTCTTTTTTGATAATATCAAAAACTCTATTTTTTTAATATGATGATTATATATATATATATATATATATATATATATATATATTAGTGATTTTTTGATAATATAAAAACATGTCCTTATTTTTTAGATTTTAGTTTTTTTTAAAATGAATTGATATTTTGTCAAAAAGAACTAAAAAATTACAATGATATGGTATGATTGGAATTTTGAGAAGCTAGAGTTGGAGGAGGGTTTGAAAAAAAATCAATTTTAAGGAAAAATATATATTTTTGAGAAAAAACCTTCAAATCACTCCTTTAAATCAATTAATGCTCTCAAAATGCACATGAATCCTCTAAAAATTTGCCTTTAACAATGAAGCCTCTAATGTTCAATTGGAATGCAACAAGAGAAGTTTCCTTCTTTAACACTCTAGACATCATAGTGAGCTCCATTTTACTCCAATAACCTCCAAGAAGAACCTACAACAAACACTCAATAGGAACCCCCCAAATATGGTTCTTATTTTTACACCACTCTAATTCTCAGGACTATCCTATAGATGCAAGATAATATCATACTTAGTAATAAAATAATTTGATAGATTTTAACCCTATAAGGCTACCCTAAGTACTTAACCAATTATGGTACCATGTGAAATTAGGCTAGAATCTAAAAATCTTATGAGAAGCACTTATGCTAGGGAATAAGAATGATAAGAATAAACTATATTCTTATCAAAATGTATAATTCATGTGTAAGGCAAATGGATGAATTCATCAATTGCATTCATTGATTCAAAAATAAGCTTACAAAGTGGTATTTATGGTAAATACCTCTCACCAACCATTCACAGGATTTTGACAAGTGTTATGATCCTGTGAGGTGAGATAAATATTCAAAAAACCTAGGTAAAATTAACTAAATAAGTTGTGAATGGAATCCAAAAGTGAAACTAGATAGGGAGATAACCTTATTCAGACCTGATAGTGGAACTAGATAGGAAATAACCATATTCACACCAATAGAGGTATAAGGGTAGGAATGATGAATTCATCAAAATTAATGGTGAATTCATAAAAAATAATGAATTCATTGAATAGTTCAAAAAATTCATCCAAAATCCTAGAAATGTTTTCATAAATTACAATGAATTCATCTTGACAAATGGTGAATTTATTAGAAGTGTAAACTAAAAAACTGATGTGCTTGGGTATAGTGAATAATGAATAGATGTGGGATTTTAAGTGGGATATATATTTGAATAGGATTAAATTTTTGATTTATTTAAGTGTATGTAGGAGAGCTTGCATAATTTATGCATCAAGAGATATTATCAAGAGTACTTGAGTTGATTGCAAGATTTACTAACTATGAGGTGGGAGAACTAGAGGTGACTAATTTGTAGTACATTATAGAGATGATTGAGTTATGGGTAGATAGGGAATTTTAATTACACTATTTGAGTGTTAACATAATGAGACTAAAACATTTCACCTACTGATAGGTGATATGACTGTGACATTCAAGGATGTGTGGAAGACTCTAAGAATACCTATTTAAGGGACATATGTGTACTAGAGCAAGGGCACTTGGGTAGTTATCCTGTATTAGGTTTTTAGGGAGGATTTGATACCAATGATGAGGGGTGTGATATAGATTGATACCTACATGGGGTTAGAGGCAAATCCTTTTATTTTTTTTCTTATGGTTGTTGTCAATGGCATTTTGCTACCTAACAAGAGTAGGAGACTATTTCTAGTGGGTTTTTTAAACATGTTTGGGGATATGATAGAGAGTGCCACATAGTTTTCATGGGGACCATGTGTATTGACACACCTATGTATGGACTACATCATGTGGTTTATATAAGTGGGGTGTCTATAATATTGTTGATACTATTGTAGGTGTGGGAATGGGATTATGTGGTGATTGAGTGCCTAATAGGTCAGATGAGGAGGATGACTATTGATGATCCATTTTCTTATGGATGGAATGTATATGTAGGGAGATGAAAAACATATTTAAGGGATATGAACTATTATAGGTGAGATATAAATGAGTTAATATTAGATTATATTATGTGTATGCCATAAAAAGAGGCCTATCCATAGTGGAGGGAGGATGACATACATTTAAACTATGTTATGACTCAGTGCTACATTATTGGTTATCATGAGTATACTATTAAGTGGTACTAAACTGAAAGGGTGATGAGATAGTTTAGGATTAGATAGGAGATATCAGTTGGTCCTCATATTTTTTCACAATTAGTACATAAGAGAGAATAGTTGGATGCAAGCATTAAATTTAGAGTTGCATCTTAGAGCTTCATACACGTTAAAATATTTACATTTTATTTTAAGAGGGAAGTGGTAGATGTAGGGATGATAGCTGATTACCATTGAGGCTTACATATCCTTACATTCCACCTAAGACATAGAGGTAAAGACTAAATGCAACATTTAAATCACATCCTCAGAGTAGAGGCATTCGAGTGAGGGCTATGAGAGTAGCTCTAGTACAAAGTGGTAGATTAGGAGACAAATATGGTGGTCAAGGGTATGATACAATGAATATAGAGGTAGTAGATGTTGGAGGAGACTAGACATGAGATGTGGATATGGGAGAGGTTGGGGGAGATAAATGAGGATAGACTCTTTTAGTTTTTATTGATAGTGATGGGGAAGAAGAGTGAGATAGAGGAGATACAGAGATGAGGCTTGAGCTAGAGACACATATAAAAAGAGGGTATAGAACAAGACCATCAGGGATAGTTAGGTTAGTAGAGGACCAAACATTTATTGATATATTACATGAGGAGATCAGGGCTGATCACATGAAGACTATTAGTTTGCACAAAGATTGAAGTGGGAGATATAGATGGTAAGATATTGTATGATTATAGGGAGAGGTGGATAGGCTATAAAGAGAGTTATATAGGATGACAATGAACATATATGGATTAAATGGAGGTTTAATTATAAAATATGTATCCATGTAGACTCTTGATGACATAGGTTGTATTCATAGATACATGAAAGAGGGAAACACTGAATAAATTGAGCTAGTAGAGGCTAAATAACTACTGACAAATCCTAGAGAGTTGGAAACCTTGGATAAGGGCATGACAGCTATGGATCAGGTTAAAAATTATAGGAAATTATATGAGGAAGAAATACCATGGGCACAATCAACACCTTATTTTAAATATTAATTGACAAAGAGGTCAACATCAAGGAGATTTGTTTAACTAGTGGACTCTAAGAGATTGATTGGATAGACATCATAGTGTTTCATGAGTCTTCCTGGGAGTATACCATAATGATATAAGCTGAGCCCAACTATATATGCCCCATATAAATTTTAGGGATAGAAATGATATGATGTATTTATGTATACATATTTTTGAAATGTATCATTATATGGATGTATTGTGACACTTCAAGATATATATGATTCATTTTCATATTTAGGCTTGAGTTATGGATATATGAAAGGATATGTTTTGACATTATAAATGTTATGAATTTTACATGTATGGTATATGGTTCAATGGATAAATATGATTTGGTATAGTAATTATTCTTCATGTGTTTGATATATTATTACACATGTTAATCCTTTCAACTTTTATTATGCTATAAAATGAAATGAAAAAACTTATATATGCTTGGTTAGATAGTTTCCTTTGTTTTTTTACTTTGATTTGGATTTACAATAATAATTCCAATATTAATAATGAGTATGAGTTGAGAAACCTTTATTTAATATAGCATAAAATAATATTGACCAATGGTATGAAATAACCATGATGACTATTGAGTTGTATGTATAAGGACTGAGAGATTCATTTGCACAAGACTTAATGCGTCATGATATGGAAGATAATAATCACACCATTTGTAATACAAATAATTATTTTGACTTAAAAAATGAAAATAAATGAAAATAATTTAAAAAAATAAATAAAATCTATGACAAATAATTAAAAGTATTACAAAATAAATGTACACATAAAAGTTAATAAATTGATGAAGTGAGAAATGACAAAATGCACAAAAGTAAGCAAATGACAATAAAAAATATAAAAGAAAAAAAAAATCAAATGACATGTAAAATTAAGAAATTGAATTTGTGAACATCGTAGGCTAGGGTTGAACCTTTGGTATTCAATATCATGACAATGTTGAACATTTGATGAGGAAGTCCTAATAAAATCATGTTGTTTTGGATCATGATGTGGAAATTTAAAATCATGTTTGAGATGATCAGATAATTAGTTGGTGGTGATGATGGCCACATTGACCCTAGAGATCCCATGTATCTAAGATATACCTATATAATCTATCATGGATAAAGTTAGGGTGGGGATATCAGGCTAGATGTAGTTCTCCCAATATGGGAATGGATGAAAAAGTGTTTGTGTAGTGTAAAGTTTAAATGAGTATATGAAAAAATTCCATTCCAAGAATATGAGTGAGTGAATGATGTTGTTGTTTCAAAATATATTATTAATATAATTGGATAGATGAAGTGTTATGTCTTTGTATTTAATAGATAACAATGTGTGAATAATGGTCACATGCAAGAGATTCCTATAAGAATGAGCAAGGACATTATTACATAAGTTTAAGGGTTGGAACCTAAGCTAACATGTCATGAATGGATGGTGGAATAAGTGATTAAATATAAATATACAAGTGAAAAATGTGATGATATACCCCAAAGTAGCTAGGGTGTATATAAATAATGGATTTCACATGGCACTAGAAACTAGTTTTCACCATGGTACTTGCCCAAAACACTAATAAACTAGTTTTCACTTTTGAACATACTATATTTCATGTTTTTAATTTTTTTTTTTAACACTTAAGATATGTAAAAAAATACTCTAATTACTTAAGCATAATACCATTTGAGGTGTATTATGTTGGGTTTGTCAAGTTACTCTTCATATTTAATATATAATTTATAAACTTTAGGTCCATATTTAACAATGATTACTTATGGACCCAACCAATTTGGTTCAAATTTTCCTTTCTTTGCCTAGTCTGTATTGGTTTTTCATTGGTTTTTTTGATAAAAATATCCCTAATTTTGAATTCCCTAGCTTTAATCATTTTATTATATCTACAATGAAGGTAATTTTTGTAGACTTATATGTGGTTTAAGGTATTGAGTTATTTCTCATCAAGGAGGTTGAGTTTATTGGGGCAAGAAATGTGGTAAGATTCATGATCAATAATATTTTTTAAAGATATGAATAAGGATTATTATCAACTTCAATAGGTAATATAGACTCCTTACCATAGACAAGTGAGTATGGGGTTGCCCCCATGGGTGTGTGGATGATTATGTGGTATTCTCATAAGGCATGTGCCAATCAAAACCAACTAAGTGGATAACTCATTTAATAATTTTGAGGATGTTTTTATTTTTTCCTTTAGCTTGGCCATTACCCTACAAGTAATAATGAGTGGACTAATTGTGTTTAATATGCTAAGTAGTGAAAAGGGACTTGACATTTTTTTTAATGATTTTATTTTAATAGAGATGATAGTGAATGAGATTCAAAATTGCTAGATAATATTGTAGACACCTAAAATTGGCCACCAATAACCTCTAATAAAGATTTTGGCCAATTTCCACCCAAAATGCACAATTTGGCCTAAAAACACTAAAACATGCTAAATGATGTGAAACTAACATATTCAAGTGACAATTTTGGCTAGGGTATCACTAAATGGGGCAATGTAATTTATGGGCTAGCTAAATTTGATCAAATCATTTCGAGTCAAAATGTTAATTTGCACCCACATGCTCTGGACTGCTCTTTCTTATCAAATATTTTGCATAAGATGTGTGCCTTTGTTATTTGTTGTTGGTAACATTATCAATGGGAATATTGTTCCAATGCATCTAATATCACCTTTTAATTCTAATCCAGTCAAATTTAGGACCAATAACAGGGCATTCTAATTAAATTGAGTAATTTGTGCACAAAGTGCTTAATCATGCTTAAGAGATAATTAACTCAAATCAAGGCATAATGAAAAATTCCTTGGAAACTTATTGAATACTTGTTTTTAGAAATGAATATTGAATATCTGCATCATCTTGTGAGCTCATTTATTGGGAAGACATCCCTAGGCCATAAATGCTATAAATATCAAGATGCATGCCTCCCATGCCTTATCGATGCCTTCCATGATGCCCTCCATGCCTTTTAATTGCTTATTATAATACCATGATGAGGATAATTACAAACTTAATTCCAAAAATTAAATTAATTATCAACCACACATCTCAATCTTGAGATGGATGGTTCAAGTTGATTCTAATCAAATCCAAAAATCTATAAATAGGGGGCCTCACAACATCATTTCTAAGCTTTTTTGATGCAAAGTTATCATGCCAAATTGGTTATAAAAGCTTCAAGTAACTAGTTTTATAATTCCAAATTGATTCTAAGCCAAGCCAAGCCAAAGCCACAAGGTGCCAAGGAGAGATGGAGGTATCCAAGATTCCATTGCCAAGGACTTCATGAGTACAAGCTAAGCAAGCCACTACTATAAAGGCATTTAGAGCATCCAAGGAAGGTGAAGGAATTCTTGTATTTGATTCCTTAATTTTTTTTTGTGTTTGTCATTTATTTTTTGTTAAATAAGCTCTCCCTAGTATCTAGGCATAGAGATGTTATGTTATTAGTGTGTTTATTTCATCTTGTTTTCATTTTGGAACTAAAACCATACTAACCATCCTCTCTTGAGTAAAATTCCTAGATCACATAATGGCATGGCCGGTGGGATTCTATGCATCTCACACTTGAAGGTGATCCTTTTACAACTCTAAAATATTTATTTGATCCTTTAAAACTCTTGAAAATTTATTTTCTAACTTTATTTTGCCATTTTTAGTTGCCATGGTTTTTACACAATAATCGACGTTGGTAGAAATACTTTCATCAGTTACTTGACCTAATTGATGTCAGTCAGTAAAATTGGCATTAGTTAGATCGTGGTTAGCCATAATCAATGTTGATGGTAATAACTGACATTGGTCATTGTTTTTTTTTAAAAAACATAGATCTGAGAGCTATGTTTTCAAATTTTATTGTTTTATACTCAAAAGGGCTTCAAAGCTAAAGGAAATGCTAACAATTTTGCTTCAGAACCAAGTTTATAATTTGCTCAAAACATGTTTAAATCACCTTTGCATGCTTAAAAATTGATTAGGAACCTTGTTTTGGTGTTTAACAAAGAGTTTTTAGATGTTTTTGGTAAATGTTTTCAAATTTTGAAACTAAGACCAAGGGGTCAAATGAACATCACCAAACATTTCATTTGGGTTTAAAATTGAACACACCTATCAATTTTTACTTTCAATAGTTGTTTAGTTAGATTTTATTTGAAAAAAAGTGGAATGTTGAGTGTATGCTCTTCCATTTGTCACCTATAGGGAACCCTTGGAATCAAAAGTGCCATTCCTATTGCAAGTAGCCTAGTACAAGGCTTAGAAAGAAAGCCATATAAAACACTCCCCAAAAACTCATCAAAGTTTGGGTGATATTTAAAAGGACCCTAAAGTCTTCTTTCATGTTTTATTTATTTATGCATCTTGGCTTACGAGGGGGACTTCATCAGCTCCCACAAGTTCTTTAGGGAAGCTTTGACCTAAGGTTTCATCTCCCATCATTGACTTCATTTGGATCCTTTGGAGTTGCACATGGGACTTAGTGACACTTTGTAAATCACATTACACTGAGTGAACAATAGGATGTAGTCATTACAAAAAGGACTAGACATTTTTGCAACAAGCCAAGTGATACAGACCCAAAATCCATGATTTTATTTTGTATTATTTGGCGTGAAAGTCATTATGTAATTGATTCCCTTAGATCATTTAAAAACTTGTTAGATTTTAGACAAATCCCCACTTGTCATGGAAGTATTGTTGGTGCAAGGTGTGCCTCAAGGTCCATGTCATAGTACTATCATTTGAGAGAAGGGGATGTAAATATTCTACTATTTAATGCACATTTACTTTTAGATGAACACTTAAATTCCTCTCAAATGATGTATATTGATAGATTCTAGTAATACCAAGCAACCTTGTCAGTTTAGGATCTAAGGGAGATTAATTAGTTGGTCTTGTCCTAGATTAAAGTCTTTTTTGGAGTCAAAACTTGGTGTAAACAAATAGTCCAAAACCAAACACATAGTCAAAATTTTCCTTTGAACAAAGAGGCATTATGTTGTTCGCATAAGGTCATCAATTTTCCTTGTTCAAAATTCATCAAAAATTGAGAGTCATATCATCAAATTTGGTGCAATTATTCTACCCAATTGAGTCTAGACCTTTAACAACATTGTTTAAGTCCTTCACTTATAATCCAAATTTGGAATTACACCTTTACAAGTTCATAGGGTTGATTTGTTAAGTGGGTTCACTGTTTACACTAAACTTGAGGTAACTTAGGTTTAATTTATAATTTGGGTTGAAGGTTGTTTAAGACTCATAATCATTATCATAACTTGATAGACTTAAGCCATTTTATGCTAAACACTTGCACTTTAAGTCTATACACCACCTCATTTTGAGTTAAGAAAAGTAGTGTTATGCTGTTAGAATTGTGGAAAATGTCTTTGCCTTAGAGAGTTTTTGAAACAAACTTTTTGTCACACCTTTTGGGTAGTGTAGCATTGTTACACTACCCAAATAGTTTCAAACATTATTTCATAGACCCTCTTTTATAGAGTTCAAAATTTGTTCCTACATTTTTAGACCAATTCGAGTGTACTTTTGTGATCTTTTGTCTAAAATGGCTATACTGTTCACCTTTGTCTAGCCTATTTTTCAAAAGACCTAAGTTTTATACCATTATTTATGAGAAAATAAACTATTGTTAAAGTGCCTTTTGTTTCATATCTTATACCTATTTGATCAAGTTCATGACCAAGAATCAAATGCCTAGTGTTTGTTAGAAGTGTTTCAAATCTATTAGATTAAAATTTTCATTTATTTTCAAAGTCTAGATTTTGACATCATTTGGCCAAGAGTTATGTCACATGCCTTGTTTGAGCATAGCTTTTAACAACATGTTTGGCTAAAAGACCTAGCAAATTTTAAATTCCTAGATTAGACGTATTTGAAACACTTTGACCTTAGAGTTTGGCATTTTAATTTTTTGGTCCATTTACTTACTTATCTTTGTGTGAATAGTGAAACATTAGATACTTCACATTAGCTTATTTCCTCATGAAACTTTGCATAAACCTTTTGATCCTTTTGATAAATCTAGACCAAGTTGAAACATCATCTATTTTAGACATTATCATTTTTAGAGTTTGTATAACTCTTTGACCTTTTATCACATAGCATTGACTATTGATCCCAACATGTATTCCTAAAGTGGTAGTGGACTCATGTACAATACAAGGATTAGTAATGTAATCACACAAGAAGAAATGGTGCAAGACCCCTATGTGGATAATATTACTTATGCGACAGAGTCTTATCCCTCTTATAATACTCAATTAGGGGCACAAAGCCAAGATCCATTAGATAATTATCTAGTTAACACACTACCTAACTCAAAATAGGACCAAAAATAAACTACGCAATACCTAGGTACAATACATGAAATTGATGAGCCAGTTCTTCAACAGTCATATTCTACTGATACAGCATCCACGTATGATCCAATTTTGTTTGAGTGACATTTTTTAGAGAATAAAGATGAGATTTCGGTTAGAACCATAGAGGTAGGGGCCAAATTTCTGGTAGACTTTCCCCATGAAAATTTACTAAGTTTAGTAAGAGTGCCCCACAATATCATTTAAGATCAACAAGCTTTTTCTATCAATCCTATGGCTATAGACTAAATAATGTATCAAGACCCAAATATATCTAATCAAGGAAAAAACATCATGGAAGATCACTTTAACCAAATACAAATATCATACCAAACCTACCTAAATTTAGCACATGATTTCAATCAAATAAACATGGTGAGTAAGCCCCTCATTAATCTAGTACCTTCAAAAAGAGTGTTGATAGAATCAATTGGAAAAGAAAATATGAGTTCTAACCCATTTTTGTAAACCACTTTGATAGAGAACTTGACGCATGTGCTAGTTATTGAAGAAGTGTCTTCAGCTTCTACACTGAATAATGAGCCAAACATAGTGGACAATGTCCAAACAACATCCAATCTTAATAAAAGTGGTACTAACATATAAAAAAATATCCAATAACATGTGACTATAGTTAATCCCATGAGAAGATCATCATACCAAGGAATAAGAGTTTTTATACCCCAACCTCAACCAATTTCTTCCTCATATGTACAACCTACAAGATTAGGTAATCAAACAATGGCCAATGTCATACCTCAATGATAGAATGTGATGAATCCTACTCCTCAATAAGTAACGAGTAGTATTATATAAAAATAGACACAACCTAGTTTATTAATACAATAGAGGATAAATACATTGCCACCTCAATCAGGGGCAACTATTATTCCACCTCACCAGGTAATGACAAACATACCTCTTCAATCATAGACTAATATGCCAATCCAAAACCAATCAATGACTAGTCAATAGCATGTAAATATTAATTAGTAATAGATGCTAAATCCATAACCTACTTTTACTTCCTCATAAGGATTCATGCAACAAAGAGGTCCCCATGTTTCTCAAGTACCTACTAGACAACCATTGGTTCAAAATGTGCCACAAATTCAGAGACAAGGTCTTGGTTCACAACTTCCCACTTAATAGAAAGGTTTGATTAGTCAACAACATGTCCCTTTTCAACCATATCAGGCATAGTATAGTTATATCCCCTCATCCCAACCAAAAAATCCTCTAAGTCAAACCTTTATCGTCAACCCAAACCAGAATATTATGCAAAAAAATGTGCAATTTTTAGTACATCCTAATCCACGTATGCGTATTCTTGGTCCATTCCCCAACCAAGATAATATACCTTAATAGGTGTCTCCATCATAACCTAGTCAAAGTGTCCCACTTGTGACCTCTCAGTGATTTACCCCAACTAACATTCTCCCTCAAACTAATATCCCTTCCTATTTCCTCTCCCAAGAATTACAACAAATGAAGGATGTAATTACTGCTATTCAAATGGGGAAGCAAAGTAAAAAGTTCAAATTGGATGATGTATGTTCTTATCCATTCAACATGAAAATTTGTAGATAGCATTTATTCTAGGTATGAAACACTAAAATTTGATAAATACAAAGGGAAAAGTGATCCTAAAGCTCATTTGATCGAATTCTTTGTCGTATGTCAACAAGTAGCATATAGTGACATATAGCTTTTGCTTTTGTTTCCAAGGAGATTAGTTGGAAAAGCCTTGGAGTGGTTTTTGAAGTTATCTAAGAATTTAGTAATAGACTTTGATGATCTTTTTGATAAACTTGTGAAGCACTTTTCCTATAATCTTGAGCATGAGATTTCATTAGTAGACTTGACACAAGCAAAGTATAAAGTTGGGGAGAGTTTTAAAAGTTATTTACAGTGATGGAGAGCCCTTGTAAGCTATTTCACCCATAGTTTACTAGATAAAAAATTATCCACTGTGTTTACTAAAAATTTGCATAGTGAGATAGCCTATCATCTGGAATTGTAATGTGCACATATGTTAAAATAGATCATTGATAAAGGTTTGTTGATCGAGAGGGAACTCATCAATAAGGGATTCATCAAGCTCAATTAAACTAATCAAAATCAAGGTACCAATTAGGGAAATGACCAATACCCCAATCAAATGTAAGCATCACAACCAACACAAGCCAATAATCAAGAAAGATTGAAGTAATTCAATCGAAATAGGAATGTTGTGGGAAATGGAGTAACCAAATCCCTTTATGTGTAAACCTCATCTGCATCACCTTTTTAGCTTACTCCTACCCAACAACCTCTCTAACCAATTCCCAAAGCATAACAAATAAAACTTACACAACAAATACAACAACCCTTACCATTACAAACCCCTCCTCTTAAGAGAATCATGCCTACATTGTGTGTCTTTAGTGACTGAGGAGAACCTATTGAATATGTATTTTACAATCATGAT
This sequence comes from Torreya grandis, assembly GCA_037957365.1. Lineage (NCBI taxonomy): Eukaryota > Viridiplantae > Streptophyta > Pinopsida > Cupressales > Taxaceae > Torreya > Torreya grandis. The sequence continues at coordinate 1,530,515 of JARHVA010003182.1, forward strand.
ACCACTATTATGATTAGTTGGCCTATAGAAAAGCATTATCCACAAGGTATTTTTTATCATGATTGGTACCATGAAAATGAATTTTGTGACTATCATCAGGTCAACAAACATAATCTACGAAGATGTGTCCAAATCAAGCATTTAATTGAGAATATGTAGGGGAATGAAGAGATAACATTGGAGAATGGTGCTTCCACTTCCAATCAAACTCTTGGGATTTATCAAAACCCTTTTCCTTAACATAACAATCAATAGAAGTAGAATAATCAGCAATAACAACAACAACCAATGTAGTAACAAGATCAATAGTATCAAAATCAAAGGTTGAACCAAAAAAATTGACAAAATTAGTAGTAGAATCCACAATGAAGAATAATGGACAAAACCAAGGTTAGAATGGTAAAAACAAACAAACCTACCATGGAATTTCATGTGAATACAATAGGGTTGTAGGTCATATTATAGGGGGTAGCATTAATGCCATCTCCATTAATCTTAGACCAAGCACTAATCATCCTAGACCATTGCTAAACAATATTATCCAACCAAATTACATGTATAATCCTTCTTTGACCTGGGAGTACATACAAGAAAACCAACAAAATAGGAATTCCTCTTTTGGATCTTATAATGATAACTCATTCTTTCCATGTGACCACATGTAAGTACACCAGCAACTAAGACTTATCCTATTTGGTCCCACACCATTTTTGACAGTAGTTATCAATAATGGTCCAATATTTAAACCTAATTGTGCAATCACAACTTAGAGGTCAAAAATTACTATTCCTAGCCCATAATCATCTACCACTTTGCCTATCATCCAACTAACCATTCAACCTTAAAATAAACCATTCAGTACTGACCAAGACAAGAAGTTTGATATTATGGAATAATTACAGAAGACACTAGAACAAATTTTTATCTTAGATTTTATGTGAATGCCAATAATCCATAAGAATATCTTGAATGTGTTTTTGAACCAATCAACTATTGCTAGTGACATATCCCCTGATAAATTTCAAGCTTTGGTTGGATGCCTAGCTCCAGCCCAATAAGTCACATTCAACCAAAGTAATATATCTTCCCTTGGTTTGTTCCATAACAATCCATTATACATGGAAGTTTATATAAGATGACATAAAGTGAAATGTGTACTTATAGATAATAGATCTAGCCGCAATATAGTGTCTCTCAAGCTCATCAAGCTTCTTGGGTACATAATGATAGATCTCTAGCCAAAAACAATAACTATCAAAACCTATGATAATCAAGAGAGAGAATCCCAAGGCACCATTAGTTTGTCAGTTATCATTGGGCCTTTGACCCATGATACACTTTGACATGTGATTGATCTGAATTTATCATATAACATGATTTTAGGTAGGCCATGGTTGCATAAGATTCATGTAGTCCTATCAACATTGCACCAATGTATCAAATTTTTTCACTCAGGGATGGAGGTGAATGTTTTGGGAGATTTACACCCATATGAACACTGTAAGCATCTTGAGGTTGAGTTTCAAAGCTATAATTATTAGTACGACATTAATACAAGTTTTATTAAAGATAAAGGAAAGGATATACTTATTAATCTTTCACCAAATAATTGCATAGATCCTAATACCTTGGATTCCCTTTCCCACATGCGACCTCTTGAAGCTTCTAATCATTTCACCATTTTAGATAATGGACCAAGAGAGTATGTGACTCATGATACATTTCATATTTCCAATCTTCTATAGAATCTAAAAAACTTTGTGTGACCTAAATTCATCCCACATTGGCATTGGTATTAAAAGAGCAAAGATATGGGAGCTGTCACATTTGTATTAGCATCTGGCCTAGAACTTGACCCTCTTAAAGGATATGAATCATGGCTATACAATGACAACTAGGCTGATTTTTATAAAAGTGCAAAGTATCCTATTCCCAATAGGATCATGGAGTGTCAAAATATGAAGGAAGAGGCCTCATATCGAATCAACAAGGAACCATCAAGCCAATTTCCATGACTAAGTATGAAAGACCTTATGGACTTAGATTTAAACCACCTAGGGGTGACCCCACATATCTTATTCAAACTCCATCACTTGTGACTAGTAATGATGATGCTGATAATGAAGTAGAGTCTGATCATAGCCTTACCTTTGATGATCTAGATGAAACCAACCTATTTGATAACATTTCCATTTGTACCCTTACCCTAGTCATTCATCATAACCCATTGCCATTATATTATCCCCAATTAATAGATTGGGACCAGCAAGAATCTAGTCTATTGATTGATGAGTTCTAGAATGATGAGGCATTCTATGATTTCTTAGGCCTTAGAGATGATGTGCCCTTGGGAGATCATAAATCAGGATTCTCAATCACATTTGATCTAGCAGCCTATTTTGGAGAGTGAGTGAACACCCTAGCCAAAAAAAAATTAAGTAAAACATTAAGGTCCCAAAGTGAAAACCTCTTTAAGGCACTTTATAACTAGACAAAAAAGTAAAGATAAAGGCCAATTTAATGGTGAAAACCTATCTCAAACACCATTAGATAGGGGTGTTCATTCTTCAAATTTAGACTAGGAAACCATCAACGATGAACTTGCCTATAGATTTGAGTTTATCTTTGAGCAACAACAAGTATTTGATCAAATACTTAAATAATTTTTAACTATTTTTATCATATAGATAGATCTCCCATTATGGGACTCAGATTCATCATGCCTAAGAGAAGTTGAAGATTAAGTCCTAACAGAGGACCCTAACATAATCCAATAGTTCAAGTCATTGCCTACTATCCTAGAAGATGGTTAGACCCTTCTAGTCAAAGATACAATAGAGGTAAACATCGGGACTCCATTAGACCTAAAATGGATAAAATTAGGTGAATCTCTCATTGAAAAGGAATGTGATGTCTTTACATCTCTGTTGAGAGAATTTATAGATATCTTTGCATGGGTGTACTCTAACATGTTAGGTTTAGACCCCACCTTAGTTCTGCACCACCTTATGGTTAATCTTGATGCCAAACTGGTAAAACAAAAGCTACATAATATGTATCCTTGAATTAATATATTGGTAAATAAAGAGTAGGAAAAACTCTTAGAAGTAGGATGTATCTAATCCATTGATTACTCAGAATGGATCTCTAATGTAGTACCTATTAGTAAAAATCCTATAGGAATTAAAATTTATAATAATTTTTTATACATCAACAAAACTTGTCCTAAAGATTATTTTCCATTACCTAATATTGACATGATCATTGACTCCATGATCGGTTATGAAATGTTTTCACTCATGGATGGATTTTTAGGATACAATCAGATCAGAATAAAACTAACAGATTAGCATAAAACAACATTCCCCACTCCATGGGGAACATTTTACTATTAGGTGATGCCATTTGGCCTTGAGAATGTGGGAGCTACATATAAAATAGCCATGGCTATCATATTCCATGATATGATGCACAATATTGTTAAAGACTATGTCGATGACATATTAAGAAAATACAAGACCAAGGCTGACCATCCAGTAGTACTATGTAAGATATTTGAAAGACTATGAGAGTATAAAGTTAGACTCAATCAAAAAAAATGTGTGTTTGTTGTAACTTCAAGAAAATTACTTGGATTCATCATGTCTCATCAAGGTATTGAAGTCAATTTGGCTAAAGTCCATGCTATAATCGAGATGCCACCACCAACCAATTTAAAGTAACTCCATAGCTTATAGGGTAAGATCTAGTCAATCTGATGCTTCATCTCTCAATTATCAAACAAGTTCCATCAATTTACACATCTTTTAAATAAAGGATTTATATTTCACTAGAATGATCACTGCCAAACAACTTTTCAATAGCTCAAAGACTATCTTGTCAATCTACCTATTTTTTTACCTCCTATGCCAAGAAAGCCATTCTTGTTATACCTATCAGCTATTGATCATGCCCTGGGGGCACTCTTGGCTCAACATGATGACAATAGAAAGGAGCATGTTATATATTACTTAATCCATACCTTGGTTACATATGAACATAACTATGCACCTGTTGAAAAATCTTGTCTAGCCATGGTTTTCATAACTCAAAAATTGCATCATTACATGTTGACTAACAAAACCATGGTTATTTCAAAAGGTAGATCCACTCAAGTATCTAATATCTAAAATAGTTTTGAAAGGTATAATGGCTAAATGGATCATTCTTCTCATTGACTTTAACATAGAGTATGTCAATCAGAAACCAATCAAGGGACAAGTTCTTGTAGATAAACTTGTTGAAGCACCTCTTATGGACACACAACCACTCAAATTTCAATTTTATGATGTATCCATCATGACCTTTATTGATACACCCCTTGAGGAGCAGCCCTAGAAGTTATAATTTGATGGTTCATTCACTACACATGGATCAGGGGCATGCCTATTATTTATTACACCATAGGGGGATCTAATCCCTAAATCCTTCAAAATTAGCTTTCCTTGTACAAACAACATGGCTGAGTATGAAGAACTTGTTGCAGTACTTTAACAAGTAGTGCAATGGAATATATCTTGTCTCCAAGTTTATGGTGATTCTCAGTTAATCATTAATCAGATTATAAATCATTTTTAGACCAAAGATGACAAGCTGGTTCTATATAAAGACATGGTCAACACTCTTAAATAACAAATTGCCAAAAATTAGTTTGAGTATATACCCAGGGCTAGTAACGAAACTATAGATGCCATGGATACTATTGGTTCTTTGATTAGACAAATAGATAAAGCTAGAGAGTATCAGTTCCTCATCAAGAATTTATCAGCACCAGCTCATGAACCATTAATTTTCACCATGATTTGTGATATTGTTGGTTCTAATTCTATTTGGTACTTAGACCTTTACAACTACCTTCATGACAAAATTATACCACCTAACCTATCTAAAAAAAAACTAAAGCCTTCATTCATAATTTTGCTCATTATACTCTACTTGGATCCACCCTTTACTATCATAGTTTTGATGGAACTCTAATTCATTGTTTAACTTTGGTAGGGTCTATATTAGCATTAAGAGAAGTTCACGAAGGAGTATGTGGAGCCCATTATAGTGGGGTAGTCCTATCCAAAAAATATCTTGCATACTGGTTATTATTGGCCCAAAATGGATGCAGATGCCACTGCATATGTAAAAAAGTGTGAAAAATGTCAACATGCTAATATGATTCATTCCCTAGCAAAAACTTTGAAACAGGTATTGACACCATGGCCATTTTCTACATGGGGACATGACCTCATTGGGAAGATTAACCCCACTTCATCTGATGGCCATAAACATATCCTTATCACCACTAAATATCTCACTAAGTGGATTGAAGTTATACCCCTCACTTATATGATTGGAAAGCAAATTTCCAAATTCATCTTCAACCACCTCATCTAATGCTATGGTATTCCTTTTGACATTTTATCTGATATAGAGGATGATTTAAGAACAAAGATGTAGAGTAGTTATGTACTGAATACAACATCACACATCACTTTTCTACAACATGTTACCCTTAAGGTAATGGCCACATCAAGGCATCCAACAAAACCATTGTCAATATTCTCAAAAAGATTATTAATGATGCTAGTTATGACTGACACCTCCAGATATTCCTTGCCCTTTGGGCATATCGTACTAATCATCATACTCCCATAAGAGTCACTCCATACTCACTTGTTTATGGTACTAAAACCATCCTTCCCATTGAGGTCAAATTGCCTTCACTATACATCTCTTTCAAGCATGTCCTGGATGATCATAACTATCAAGTAGCTCGTCTACAAGAGCTAGATGTACTTGATGAGAAATTCATAAATTCACTCAACAATATTCAAGCATATCAAAATCAACTCAAAGGCCACTATAATCGATGTGTGAAGTATAGAACATTTGAACTAGGTGATCTTGTTCTTAAAGAAAACCAAAATAATATGATGACTGAGAAAAAACATAAACGGAAATTCAAACCAAACTAGATAGGGCCTTTCATCATCACTATAGATTATGGATCAGGAGCATATAGGCTTGCCACACCAGATGGAGAGGTACTTCCAGAGCTGATGAATATTATTCATCTCAAGTGGTACTATGCTTAAGTGCTAAGGTGTATTATCTATAAGGACCATTTTAGTTATGCCTTTTTTTCACTATTATTTTTTATACAGATACCATTATTATCTATCTTCTTTTTCATATCCACTTTTTGCTTCTGACCTATTGATCCAGTCTGTTCTAAAAGCCTAGCCTATTTGACCTTGGTTTTTATCATTCATTACACAATTTCAAAATCAAGGTATCTGATCAGTTCATCAGTTTGTTCAAGAACATAATGTGATAGAAGTTTCATATTTGGGACAGTGTGATAGAAGATTTGGTAGTTGCATCCTTCATTTGTTATTCTTTCTTACCATCAGTCTTGCTACTAATTATAACTGCCTTTGGGATAATTAGTACCTTTGATCTATGTCATTGTGTCTTAGTTATAACCACCTATGGGTAAACTAGGGGAAATATTAAACCTTGATGTACCAACTTGCCAATTCTTATGTTGTGTTGTGTCTTTTTACCAACTATGCCTATTTTGTTTAAATTGATTGCTGCACTAGTCAAATTCCTCCACTGTAAGGGAAAACCTATAGTGACTTGAGGTCATATTTTGGGACTATATAGGAAATGCTCAATACTTGTTGAGGTCATCTTAGTCACCCTTTTTCCCATACTCTCACCATTTTATGAGCACCCTAAGCCATGCTCTCACCATTTTGTAAGGACCTTAAGCCATGCTCTCACCATTTTATGAGAAACCTAAGCCATGCTCTCACCATTTTATGAGCAACCTTAGCCACACTATCATCATTTTGTGAGATTGAACCATTTAGTGTCTCATCATTCTCAATTGAGTTGAGACACTCCAAAACTTCCAAAAAAAAATTGAAAGTTATTAGAAAAGAATAAAAACATTGACCACTTCTTTGCCTTAAGGATTCTGGGAACCCTTACTAAGTTACAAGAAAATCACTTATCATTTAGTTTCTCCATCCTTTTTGGCCTTTTTTCTCATGCAGTTTCCATTTTGCAAGACCATTCTTATTATTATATCACATTCACTCTATTTATTTTCATCATTTATCATATTCTTCCCATTCCCTAGGAGAACTACATTTGGCCTAAAGTTTTTTATTAGTTATTACATCCATGGAACTATGTAGGTAGTGTCCACTTGCCTAGTGCATATGGAGACAACTAGGCCACCGCCTTCCTTTTATTCTATGCATCCATTTTGTTCATTTGTTAAGTTGTCTAGGGATAATGTTTGTATGGTTTATATTGAGTGTTTCTTTTGTTGTTTTATTTATGTGCCTATTTGTCTGCTTTCAACACTGTTGCCTTGATTTAGTTTATGTCTGTACATTGGGTGATTCCTTTCCCACACTTACACTTGAATCCATCCATATTTAAACATCAACATTGTCATCATGGTTTTTATCATTGGTGCATTGTTTTCAAGTGTTTATTGGATCACGAGTCAGTCCTCATGCATATTTTGACCAAGTCCTCATGATGTTATACCATGATGCCTACCAACATGTGATATAATAAACCTCAGCATCAATAAGTCTATTTAGTAATGGTGGCATCTCTTCGTCACTGACATCTTGATTCAATCCCAATCATATCCCAAATAGAGTAATTAAACATGAAAAAATTCTAACCTTTATTAGTTAAGACAAGCATCTCCCTACTAGTAGGTTATTCCAACTCATCATTACCCTCTGTGCTACATTGTCATCATCCTCAACCAAGTTTATCATGTTTTCCATAATCAAGGTCCAATGATTATAACCACTTATGGGAAGATCATTTCCCACTATCCCACCTGCATTCTCAATGACTATAATCACCTTTGGGCAAATCATTATGTTATCACCACTTTAATTTTTCTACCTATACAGGGGCATGCTATCTTGTTTATCTATCCTAACTAGGGAATCTCCATCTTCTCAATGATTATAACTACCTTTGGGTGCATCATTGTGTTATCATACCATGTTGCCACTATTAGGGTACATTGCTTATAACCACCTTTGGACAAACCATTGTGCATCATCCCACTTGCATCCTCAATGATTTTGACTACTTTTTTTAGTATCATTATGTTTTCACCCCATCATCTTTCCTTTATTTTATCCCCTCACTTTGATTCTTATTGAGGGATCATTTACCAACCTGCTTGTGCCAACTATTTTGTCAAGGGGGCATCATACAATTAGTTTATCATCATTATAGTTGTAGGCATACAGGGCCTTTTCATTCTTTGAAAAGATTTTATTGTGATTATAGCTTGTTATTCCTTCCCAAATAGGGGAAAATTGTAAACACTTAAAATTGGCCATCAATAACCTCCAATCAAGGTTTTGGCTAATTTCTACCCAAAATACACAATTTGGCCTAAAAACACTAAAACATGATAAATGATGTGAAACTAACATATTCAAGTGCACTAGAGCTAGTGGTGTGTAGACAATATTTGAAACTAGGTTTTTCCTGCCTAGCTAGGCCCCCTGAGTGTGACTGGTAGGATCACCGATCTAATGGAGGTCATTATGGGTGGCAGTACCTCTGGGGATCTATCCAAGAATATGGTGGTGGATAGTCCATCCAATGGATGGAAGAAGGCACTCATAGGTGAAAAAATGTGTCCATCAAAAGGCATGTCGAGCCTCCCTGTTATCTCAGAGGGCAAGGCATTAAGTATCCCAGATGAGCTGGTGGAGGAAATCATGGCATCCATGGATGTTATGCTGGTAGGTAAGTTTTTTTCTTTCTGTCCTAATATAGAAATGGTTAGGAAATGGATTCTATCTAGGTGGAAAGTCAAAGGTAGTGTTTCAATCACTGCCATGGCTAGAGGTCTATTTCTTTTTAGATTTACGAATAGGGAGGACATGATCACTACCCTTGCTAGAGGACCCTAGCTGTATGGACCACATTCTCTTGCTTTATGCTCATGGAAACCAGGATTTGATCCCAACTTAGACCTCAATAAGAAATCTCCTGCTTGGGTAAGATTGCCAAGGTTCCCTTTGGAATTTTGGGATGAAAAAAATTTCACTGCCATTGGCAATTCTATTGGTCAATATGTCACCTCAGATCATATAACCAGAACAAAGTCTAGATGTGTGTATGCTAGACTTTGTGTAAATGTTGAAATAAATAACTCTCCCTATGACCATAGAGCTAAACTCTAAATATAGAACCTAGATTCAGCCAATTACTTATGAAAATGCTACCACTTTCTGCCAAATATGTAAGAGGAAGGGACATCTAATGACACAATGCATAGTGAAGCAAAGGGGGATGAAAGAGGATTCCCAGAATGTAGGGGAAGAGCAAGCGAATAACAAGTAAGAATTAGCAAATGATGTGGAAATTCTCGATAATATAGAAAAAAGAGAGGAGGGGAAGGGAAAGGAGGATATCCCTAGTAGTGAAGGAAAAGTTGTCCCAGAGGAAAATATAGTATTAGATAATAGTCATAAGGCTATAAAAAAAGGAGAGGAGGAGAAGAGAAAGGAGGATAACACTAGGAGTCAGGGAAAAGTTTCCCCAAAGGAAAATATAGTATTTGATGGTAGTCAAAAGGCCATATGTAACACAGTTAACACTTTAGAAAAATAGACTAATATGTCTAAGGAAGGGGCAGGAGGTAACCTTTTGCTAGAGGAATTCAATGAAGATCACAAAGTTCCAAGGGTTGGACAAGAAGAAGTAACACTTGAAAATCACACTAAAGGAGTAGCAAAACCATAGTTAAACACAGACATTTTCCATGTTCTGGAAGTCAAAGACCAGTTAGGAAACTACTTAGCTACAGGGGTAGCAGGACAAAGTGGTAGCAATGAATAAGAGGAATGGGTTACCCCAAAGAAAAAGATCTGAAAAGGTAAAAAATATGTAGGTGATTACACTGAGCCCAAACAAGGGAGGCCAACCCTAAGAGAAACAAGACAGAGAGATTGCTAGGGAGATTGCCAGTGGAAAATAGAAAACACTAGTGTCCCAACCCCCCAAAATCTCTAAATGAGAATATTATTCTAGAATTTGAGGGGCTTTAGCAGTCCCTCAAAGCAATTTTAGGTTAAAAACTACATTTTAGATAATAAATTAGATGTTTTATTACTCTAAGAAGTCAAGATGAATGAGGAGAATGTTGCGAAAATTGCTGACTATATATGGCATAAGGTGGTTTTTTGTATTAGTCCTGCTAAAGGGGCTTCAGGAGGGATTGTCACTATGTGGAATAGTGATAAAATACAAGGATCTCTTATGGCCCATAATAAGAACTTCTTGATTATCAAATTTTCCATGAATTCTTTAAAGTGGACGTTGGTCAATGTCTATGGACCGAATAACAGAGCTTTGAGATAGAAATTATGGATAGACTTGATCAGCTTCAGGAATAATCTTCAGAACACTAAATGGATGTTACCCAGATATTTCAACACTCCTTTATACCCTTCTAAAAAATAGGGTGGAATTATTGATTACTCGGCAAACATGTTCAACTTTGCTGAATTCATCAATGATTGGGGATTATTGGACATAGAGTTGTAAAACCAAAATTTTACTTGGACTAATAGAAGAAGAGGTGATCAAATGATCCAGGTTAAAATAAATAGATTTTTGATATCAAGCAACTAGAATGATTATCAGAATATGCAGGCGCAGGCTCTACCTAGAACCATGTTTGACCACTGCCCGATTGTCCTCAATTGGAGAGAACAGGGACATCATGGACCTCCCCCATTCTATTTTGAAACTATGTGGATTAAACACAAAGGCTTTAGACAAATGGTGGCTCAATGGTGGAATATTCCCATTCAAGGTACTCCCATGTTTAGAATAGTCAAGAAACTCTAGCACATTAAACAAGAAGTTTATGGCTAGAATAGATATAGCTTTGGGCAGGTCTTCCAGTAGAAGAAAAATATAATGAGAAAACTCAAGGCTATACAGCAACTGATAGATCAAGGAGATGACTCCAAGAACACCTTAGAAGAATAGAATATCCTATCTTCAAAATGGAAGAATCTTATGGAAAGAGAAGAGGTTTTTTGGAAACAAAAATCCCATGTTCAGTGGCTTAAGGAGGGGGATAGGAACACTGCTTTTTTTCATCTCTCAGCTATGAAACATAGGAAAGCCAACTCAATAACTAAGCTTGTCCTAGATAATGGTGACATTATTACTGAGGATAATGAAATAGGGGAGCAAGCCACAAGGTTTTTTAGAACTTGCTTATGGAAGAAAACAATAATGACAGAATTGATAGATCTATGAATCAATTCATTGATAAAATCCCCTATTTGATAATAGAAGAAGATAATATGGAAATGTTAAAGCCTATATCTAAGGAAGAAGTCCATGCTATTTTATTCTCCATGGGTGCTTTTAAAGCCCGGGGTCCTGATGGCTTTCCTCCTATATTCTTTTAAGAATATTGGGAGATTGTAGGAGTGGACCTCATGGCTACCATTCATGATTTTTTTAGATCTAGAAAACTTTTGAAATAAGTTAATAATACCTTCATCATACTTATTCCTAAAAAATCTCAACCTTCACACCTCGCTAATTTTAGACCCATTAGTTTATGCAACACTGTGTATAAGTTATGTACTAAACTGCTGGTCATGAGGATTCAACCCTTGACAAAATTATTTTTCCTGCTCAAAAAGGTTTCATCCTAGGCAGATAGATTCTTGATGCTGTGATCACCACACATGAGACTATTCACTCTATGGATAAGAGCATAATCCCTAGGATGGCCCTCAAGCTTGACATTTCTAAAGCCTATGATAGAGTCTCATGGACTTTTCTATTCCAAGTGATCAAAAAATTTGGGTTTAATGATAAATTGCCCTACTTATTATGGAATGCGGTCTCTTCTGCTAAATTCTTAGTGTTGGTTAATGGTGTTCCTAGAGATTTTTTCTCATCCTCGAGAGGAATTTATCAGGGAGACACTCTCTCCCCATACCTATTCATCATTATGGCTGAGGCACTGGGAAGATACATACAAGCTGATATAGTCTCAAAAAAGCTAGTAGGCATCAAACTTGCCTCTTCCCTTCAACCTATGGTTATATAGCAGTTTGTAGATGATACCATCTTATTTAGCATGTCATCAGTGATCAAAGCTAGAAGATGGAAGAATATATTAAATGATTATGCCTAAAACTCAGGACAAAGCATAAATTTATAGAAAAGCAATGTGTACTTCTTCAACACTTCCAATGAACTTAGACATATAATCATTGATCTATTAGAATGTGCTGAAGCTGGCCTACCAGCTACCTACTTGGGTCTCCCACTCTTAGTCAAAGAGGTATCTCCAGGTTTTTAGAATGGAATTATGGAAAGAACACAAAGGAAACTTCTTGGATGGAAGGGGAAACTACTCAGTAGTGCTAGTAAGCTGCAACTTCTTCGGTCATCATTACAAGGTATTCTTACTTACTTCATGTCTCTTTTTAAAATTCCTACATATTTTGCCAAAAATATGGAATAGATCCAAAGAAAAATTTTATGGATGGGAGTGGAAGACAAATAGAGAATGTCTTTAGTCAGATGGGAAAAAGTGTGTCTCCCAAAATCTCATGGTGGACTTAATATAAGATCCATTAGGAACATGAATAAAGCCCTTATCTCAAAATTTAGTTGGAACTTGATCCATAACAACAGTGAGTAGGGGGAACTAATATATGCCAAATACATGCATAGCATTGATGATTCCAACTTTTTTCAACAGGTGGGATTATCCCAGGGGTCTGTGATATGGAATAAAATGCTAAAAAGTAGAAGCCTTCTCAAACAGGGAATTAGGTGGAAGCTTGGAAATGGATGGCAGATTAAATTTTGGGAGGATACCTAATTAAGGGACAATGCTCTCATTTCTCAAGGAAATTATGGAGTAATTACTGACTTGACTACCCAGTTCTTTGGAGATAGGGTTAGTGATTATATGGAAAACAACAATGGGATAAAGAGCTAGAAAAACCTTTTGGATTGCTGTGGGCATAGGCTTGAGCTTCTCCCAAGAATCTAGGAGATCTATCAATGTGTCTAAGAGATCAAAATCCTATTCTTCCCTTGGGAGGATGAAAAATACTGGTGGCCGAATAAGAATGAATCGTTCTCTGTCAAATCTGCCTACCATCTGCTTACTCCTGAAGCTCAAAATAAGGAGGTATGGAAAAAGGTTTGGAATCATAAACTTATTCCAAAGATTAACTTGTTTTGGTGGGCTACTAACCATAACAAAATCCTTACTCAGGACAACCTTCAAAAGAGAGGGTTTACTTTGGTAAACAAATGTTTTTTGTGTGGTTCAAAAGAGGAATCAGTTTCACACCTATTTATCCACTGTGAGTTTGCCTAAGATTTATGGGGCACAATTCTTAACAACTTTGGTATTGAATGGGTTTGAAATTCTGACCTTAAAGAAGTAATTATCAATTGGAACTCAACCTTCACACATCCCTGGATTAAGGAATTATGGAAGCAATCTTTGCCATGTTTAAGTTGGACTTTATGGAAAGAGCACAATCATAGAATTTTCAGGGACACTTCTAGAAATGCTTCTCAAGTGTTTAACTCCTTTACTAGGACCATCTTGGAAAGTGTTACAACATCTCATATTAGTGTTGTGGAGAAACCCCTATCTCAATTTGAAAGACAAATTGCAGCCAAATGGAAGGTTTTAAACCTTATCCCTGGGCATGATAATTCCAAAATTCTATAGAGACTTCATACTAAATGGATACCACCTAAACCCAATTGGATGAAACTCAACTTTGATGGGGCATCCAAGTTGAGTGGTAAAGCTAGTACAGGAGGAATTATAAGGAATGAAAAAGGATGGATGTTTGATGTCTATGCTAGTGGAATTGGTTGCCAAAGTAATAACTATGTTGAAGCTATGGCTTTACTATGGGGATTAAAGTTAGTTATATCCCTAGGAATAAGAAATTTGAATATTCAAGGAGTTTTTAAGATGGTTATAGATGCTGTTAATAAAGCATCTAACGTTGGAATCTAGCTAAAAGACATCATTACTGATATCTAGTTTCTTTTAAAAAAGTTTTTCAAAGTTGAGATTACCCATACCTACAGAGAAGGCAATAAAGTTGTTGATGCTTGTGCCAACCTTGGTCAACAATTCTTAGGATGGAGGGTATGGTGACAAGATGCTCATATTCCCCTAAACATTAGAGAGATCATTCAGAAGGAGACGACAGATCAGGAATGATGCACATTGATGACAAAGATAGCTTTAGAAGGTAGTCTACATGGAGAAGGCCATTAGGGATCTCAAAAAATGATAACCTTAGTACTTCCTTGATTATCATTATTAATTCCTTGTATCATGAGGGGGAGGCGCAAGAGTCACATCATGAAAACCAAGGGGAAATTATTTTCAATCATGGGAGTAGATGTCACCACGGTAGGGCATTTCATAAAATGAGCCTTCACATCTACATTCAATGCAAATGGAAGTGAGGGCTAGCTATTTGTTCGAAGCTCAAGGGAGAAATTAGGAATTTCATCGGCTGGGTTTGCAATCACAGAATGGGGGAGACCGTATTTGGACTGAACCTATCTCCTACTACAAATTTAAAGATAACCCATTAGTCTGGCATTATTGTAAAGAAGGAGGTATCAGCCCATATTTGGAAAGGCTGAATGGTTATGACAAAAATTTGTCTGAGCAGTTCTCAAGATCCTAGTTGAATAGGTGGGTCATTGTGGGTGGTATTAACTTTGAAATCTCTGAAAAGGTGATTTTTATGGCCATGGGAATGACCGTGCAGGGTTTAAAGCTCTAAAGGAAAACCAAAATCATGGATTTGGCCAGTCACAAACTATTTCTAGCTGAAGGAGAGGAACTCATCCCGTATCAAGGAGGGTTTGAATGCACCAAACTTCCAGAGCTATGGGATTGTGTTTGCTACATTCTCATGAAATACTTCACTCTCAAGGGGAATTATACTAGGTTTTATATCTATCACCTTCCTTTTTTAAATCATTTTAGATGCAATGCTATTATCAGCTTTCCTTTCTACCTACTTTCCTCATTGGAACACTCTATCCTGAGGGTGAGAGCCAAAATGGCCAAGAAGCCAGACATAAAACCTATTCCCCTACACCAGGGGCTTATTTTTTGTCTCCACAATTTTCACCATGCCTTTGAGCCAAACAAGAATATCAGAGATGTTAATGAAGACATTCCCTCAAACTTGGTGTCTGGTGATGTAATTGATGAATCATGCGTTTCCCCTGCTCCTACCAGAACCAATGATGCCCCTTTCTCCACCCTCATTAAGACTCCTATTAATACCCCCAGCTCCCTTACGAGTAAAAAGGGAAAGAAGAGGAAGTTTGATGGAGAAGAAGAAAATTTTGAAGAGAATATGGAAGGGACCCATAGGAATCCAGGTAGGGCCATGGGGGGCCAAGGTGGCAAACCTCATAAGCCTTCCAAAATAAGTAAGGAAGGTTTCCTTTCTAGAGTGCGCAGGTCAGGGAGGATCACTAACAAACCAGCCCTGAAGGCCAGGCTAATTGATTATTTGAAAAGTGCTTCTGATGAAGCAACCTAGGATGAAGAGTCTAAAGAGCTAGAAATCTAGGAAATTTTGGAAGACACGAGAGGGAAAAAGGCTTCTCAAGTTTTTGAAGTCACTGAAGAGTAGGGTGTTGACTCTATGGGAGCTACTGACAATAAGGGGAAGATGCATGTCGAGGAAGCTGGTGATGATACAGAGAATGTGAATGATTGGGAAACTGAAATTGGGGCCTTGAAGGACCGAATTCAAAAGCTAGAAAAGGTCTTCACCAAAGGCCTTCGAAATACAATTCTATTGAATATGTCTATGTTGGAAGTGGTGCTTAATCCTGGGAATGCTGAAAATGCAGAGAATGAGAAACTTAAGGATCTTGTTACTTCTATAGTTATGCAGTTTTGACTTTTTTGACTCTGTCTTTCTGTTGTTTTTGTTTTGCTTTTGACTATGTTTCTCATCTGTGCCGTTGTTCCTATGCTGGTAGCTTTTGTTTGCCTGCCTTCTTGTCTTTTTTGACTGTATAGGGTTCGGCCCCTGGTTTGCCACCTTACTTAATCAAAAACATATTCAAGTGCTGATTTTGGATAGGGTATCACTAAATGGGGAAATACAATTTATGGATGAACTAAATTTGATCAGATCATTTTAAGTCAAAATGCTAATTTTGCACCCACGTGCTCTGGACTACTCTTTCCTATCAAATCTTCTACACAAGATGCATGCCTTTATTATTTTTTGTTGGTAACATTCTAAACGGAAATATAGTTTCAACACATCTGAAATCACCTTCTAATTCTAATCTAGTCAAATTTAGGACCAATAATAGGGCATTTTGATCAAATTGAGTAATTTGTGCACAAAGTGCTTAATCATGCTTAAGAGCTAATTAACCCAAATCAAAGGCATAATTAAAAATTCTATGGAAACTTGATGAATACTTGTTTTTGGCAATTAATATTGAATATATTCATCATAAAGTGACCTCATTTCTTGGGAAGACACCCCTATGCCATAAATGCCATAAATATCAGGATTCATGCCTCACCAATGCCTTCCACAATGCCCTCCATGCCTCTTAATTTCCCCTTCTTCTAATGCCATTATGACGATAACTAAAAAATTAATTCCAAAAAATTTAATTAATCCTTAACCACACATCTCAATCTTAAGATGGATGGTTCAGGTTGATTCTGATTAAGTCCAAAAATCTATAAATAGGAGGCCTCACAACATCATTTCTAATCTTTGCTGATGCAAAGTTATAATTCCAAATTGGTTCTAAAGGCTTCAAGAAACTAGTGTTATAATTCCAAATTGATTCCAACCCAGGCCAAGCCAAAGCCACAAGGTGCCAAGGAGAGATGGAGGTAGCCAAAATTCCATTGCTAAGGACTTCATGAGCACAAGCCAAGTAAGCCACTACTACAAAGGCATTTGGAGCATCCAAGGAAGGTGAAGGAATTCTTGTATTTTATTCCTTGATTTTTTTTTGTCTTTATCATTTGTTTTTTGTTAACTAAGCTCTCCCTAGTGTCTAGGTCTAGAGATGTTATGCTGTTAGTGTGTTTATTTCATCTTGTTTCCATTTTGAAACTAACACCATACTAACCATCCTCTCTTGAGTCAAATTCCTAGATCAAAAATATGGTTTGATTTAAACTTAGAAATCTATTTTCTAGTGACATACATGAAGGAATTTTCTTAAACCCATTTAGTAAAGTATTTTATGGTGGTCATAGTATGTTTGTGGCCATATAAATAAATGGGATTGATTTTACTAATGAGTCTAACCCCAATTTGGGAAATGGCCAAGGTATTTTAATGGGTTATAAATCTTACAAAGGACTATGTATAAGATCACTATGATTTTGGAAAGGCACCCATTTCTTAACATAATCATAATATTTGGATTAAATATTAGGCCAATAGTAGCCTACACACAAAAGCTTCTTAACAAGGAATATACCACTAGAATGAGCACCATAAATTCCCTCATGAAATTCACTAATGGATAAGGTGGAATCTTAATAATTTAAACACCCTAATAAGATTCCATCATAACATATTTGATATAGGGTTTGACTAAGCATAGTATAGTTGGATGTTCACTAGATATAAGATTTACATTGGTTGTGGGTTAAGTTGCATAGAATGGTGTTATTATGGATATATTCAAAAATTTCAATGTACCAAGGAGAAGTGGGACCAACCACCTCATAAAACATCTCAAAATATGGATTATAATAAGATTCTATCATTAGATACTCTAAAATAATTTTTTTCTTAGTTTGGAGATTTAATAAGGAACCAATCATGTCCATGACATCATCTATTATGTTCTTATCCCTTGGAACTCATTCAAACTATATAGATATAAATCACAACTTAAGTCTATCCACCATCCTATTTTATGGGACTATTTTGTCATCATGATCTTTAAATTCATTAATGACTTGATTTATGATGATTTTTGAATCACCAAAGACAAGAAGATTTTGGATACCCCATTGTATTACAAGTTTAAGACCAACTCTAAGGGCTGCATATTTTGCATGTTGTTTGTACAAATAAATTCAATCAAGATTGCTTTTAGAATTAATTCCCCATCAAAAGTAACTAGTAAGATACCTGCCCCTAAACCATGAATGGTAAAAGAGGCATCAAAATATTTCTAGATTAGGGAATCATCGATTGACATAAATACTTCATCTAGGAAATCTATGATGAGAGGTGTGTGACATTCTAGAGGAGAATCTACTAATGCATCTTGTAGTACCTATCTCTTGATTTATTTTTGATTGACATAGTCAAGATCAAACTCACTAATAAGCATGACCCACTTATCCATTCTTCTTATCAAAGATATTTTGGATAAGAGATATTTAAGAGGGTCAATTTTTGTGATGATTTTTGTTTAATTATTGACTATGTAGTGGAAATTTTTTTGGGAAGCAAAAATAATAGCAAGACATGATTTTTCTATGGGACATTAATTATTCTCATATAACACCAAATTTATGCTTAGATAATAAACTACTTATTTTGATCCACTGTCGTAGTTTTGTGCTAACAATTTGCCTAATGCATATTATGTAGTGGATATGTACAAAAGGAAAAATTTGGCTATAGTATTTGGCATTAATATTGGTGGATTGGAAAGATTTTGTTAAATATTTTCAAATGATCCATTCTAGTCTTCATTCCAAGTGAACAAAGTGTCATTCTAAAGCAATAATGTGAATAGATGATAAATGTTTACAAGCTATAATATGAACCATTAGATTCCCTAAATTTTACCTTAAAAACTATGACATTACTTGATATTTCTTGGTGGAGCCATATTCATGATAACTAACACATTGGAAGGATCAAACTCTATGTCATTGGGTAAAGCTATCAATCCCAAAAAAATTCCTAATGTCACCCCAAAGACATAATTATTTGAATTTAGATAGAGCTTTTATTCCCTCATTTTTTCAAAAATTATGCACAATATTCCAAGATGTTCTATTCTAGATTTGGATTTACCAAGAATGTCATCAACATAGTTTTCCGTGATATCATGAATAATATTGTGGAAGATAAATGCAATTGATTTATAGTATGTGACTCCAATTTTATTGAGATGAAAGGGAATTACATGATATCAAAGTGTGCCTTAAGGTGTTGTAAATGTGATCTTGTATTGGTCCTTAGGAGATATTTTGATTTTGTTATCACCTGATAAACTGTCTATTAAAGACAACATCTCATGACTAGTGGTGGAGTCCAAAATCATATCTATGTTTGGCAATGGAAATTCATCTTTGGGACATGCCTTGTTTATATCCCAAGAGTTTGTGCATAGCCTGATTATGGAAGGTTTCTTTGATACCAATACAACATTATATATCCAATCTAATTTATCTATAGGATGAATGAATCCAACATCTAATTACTTTTTTAATTCCTCCATCACTAAGAGTGCAACATTGGGATGTTGTTTTTTATGTTTCAAATTTATAGGTTTTGCATCTGGATGAACAAAAATATGATGCACAACTAGTGAAGGATCGATCCATAGAATGTATGCATAATACCATTGAAACACATCAAAAAATTATTTAATCAAAAGGGTGAAGGTTTCCTATTCTGATTGAGTTAATGATGTATCAAGCTTAACAATCGTTTGATTTTCCTATCCCAATATAAAATTATATGGTGTTTTCAACTAGGAGAGTTGATTATTCTTGGTATTTTATGGGTTGTGGAGTAAGATTAATTTCTTCCTCAAGGTATTCTTATTGTGTTAATAATTTTATGATGTGATAATAGTTCCCAAAAATTCATAGAATCATCTAACTAGATGGAAAACCCATTTTTATGATTTCCTACTAGAATATGGTCTCATGTGCTCAAGAATTCAAATATTGCTTCATCATTTTCAAAGTGATCAAGCATATGTGTTTATTGTTTGTCATATTGGATTAGTTTTGGATATGTTATGTCAAGTATTAAGATGATAGCTTTATGGAATAGGTTAATGATGGATAAATATTCAAAATAGATATAAATTAAACCCACTTTAGTTTTTTAAGAGATTACCTTAGATTCACTAGAAGAGTCATTGAAGAAAAACACTATGCTCACATTAAGTGGGTTAAATCCTATACCATGAAAATATTCATTGGATTTAAGCATGATAGGTTCTATTAGTCCTTGTTTGTAGAGGTCAAGCCCATTGAATTTACACTTCATTAGAATATACATGATGGATTTGGCTATGGGATATTGGTTGTTAAGGAAGCAAGTATCTTGTTCATTAGAATAAATCTAGGAGGAATTCAACTATTTAATTTGATCATTATAAAGAAGACCACCTTATAAAAATTATGTTTTTTGAAAGTTAAGAATCACTTGAGTTTATTTTTGATAATGGGGCCTACCATGAATTTTTAAAAACATGTGAATTTTACCTAAGTAATTAGCATCTTATATTTCATACTTGATCATGCCTTTGTCAACAATTTTGAATTGGGATGGAAGAACTGATTTGGTTTTTGACATGGAATTCTAATTAGATGATTGAACTGTAGATGCAATATTTGTGTAATTGGATGTGTATGGAATATTCAACCAACCACTAAAGGGAGGTGTTTGAAACAATGTATCAGGATGGATGTAGTTGATAACATTTGGGGATTCCTCAATTGGAACATATTTATCTTTAGTAATAGGGAGATAATTTGATTTTTGATAATGCCCTTCCAATAATTTGTAGTATTGAAAGGGTTAAGGATCACCATGGATGGTTACTTACATGCCATCATGAGAAAATTTCAAACATTGGTGTGAGGTGGAAGGTATAACATTCATATAGTGGATCCATCATGTTAAGGATCAAGCATGTGAACAAATGTCTCTTGAATGACATTCCCCACTATAATAGGAAGATATATGGTACCCATTGACTCATTCTCATTATTTTCATATGCCTTAATTATAATAATATTTGACTCTAGTGTTTTTTTAGGATACCTCAAATTTTTGATTAATATTAATTTACATAGGTTCACAACTAAGCCATTATCTATAAACACCCTTTTAACTTTATATCTAGAGATTATGACTTGTATATACAAAGGTAAGTTATATACATAACATATATGAGAGACAGCATAATGATTGAAGGTAACTTGAATTTTAGTGGATAAGTTTCCAACTAATGCTTAAAAAATTGATGCATTGATGTCTTGGGGGACTCTTGAATCTTGAAAGAATTTATACAAGATATCTTTATATACAGGGGATGTTTTAGAGGCTTTAAAATGGATATGTGAGTGGGCATTTTCTAAAGGTTGTCTATGATATTGTACTTTCTCTCAATATTAGACAAGGAAGCACTTGGGATGGTAATCTTAGAGTGCCTTGTAGTAGTGACATAATATTTGTATTTTGAAGTAATGAAGGAAACATGAAATTTTGTGTAATCAACATAATTGATTATAGAGTCAAATGGGTGATTGGTTTGATTGACATTACTTGCTTGAGGTTGATCATATTTTTGCTTGCCATTTTATTGCTCATGTTTGGGAAATGGATCTTTATATATGCCCAACTTTTGATTATTAGATAAGGTTGATGGTTTAATTTTAATGACAATCTCACCATAATCTATAATATCTTGCATATTTTGTTTGAGCCTCATACACTGATTGGTTGAGTATCCCTTAATCATATGGTATTCAAAATATTTATCTTTATGGTACCATTTAGGTTTAGGAACATTTTATTCAAATGGTTTAGTGTTGGGACAAATAATCATGTTTGTTTGGACCAACTTTCAAAAAACCAATTCATAAAAGTCTCCCAATTAGGTGAACTTATATTTGCACTTTACTTATTTTTATTGACCACCGAGTATTGTGATATTATTTATGGGTTTCAAGTTAATTGATGTTGTTTTGGGGTAAGTGCACAAAGTTGAGGGACAAAAATGGGGCTATCGTGGACATGATTTTCCTCAAATTTCATAAATCTAAACTTTTATATATAATTTGAGATATCTACACTCCATATATGAAAATGGTGTAAGCACATGAAATGTAACACTTTGAGTATAGTTTACAAAATATATATATTTTTTAAAAATAGTTAGTTATAACTAGGTTAAACATCTAAAATCTGAAGAGGAACTCCCTATTTTTTAAGAAAAAAAAGTAGATAGATGGTTGTGTAGTGCACCATTTTTTGAGTAGAGTTTAACATTGTTTAAAACCCTTTTATGAATATTTAGAAAAGATATTATATTTTTTGACCTATATTGTTTTATATTTTCAAAAAATAATTTATTTTATGAATTTTTCAAGTAAATAGATCCTATAAAATGAAAAAAATGGATATATGCCCATGCGACATGCTTAACTACCACAAAAAAGATGAAAATCATTTTTTGTTTTTTGAATGTGTTAGAATTAGGCCTAATTTGTGACCATATAACTTATTTTTCACTCGGATCAATTAAAAAAAAAAATTACATGAACATGTAAAGGCATGTATATTTGTGGCTTGTAGTGACCTAAAAAAGGTATAGTTAGAAATTAACATAGTTTGAAACCATAAATTAGTCCAAAAATTATAAATATCATATTTTTGGAAAGAGGAAAGCATGATCATCATGATGGTATTAAGTTTTTAAATTTTTCCATTGAATTTCATAGTGTATTTAGTGATCAAAGTTGAAATTTGTTGTTTATAATCATAACTCTTGGACTTGGCTATAGATTCATAGGTACAAGCCTTTGGATTGAGAATCTAAGCCATTACCAAGACAAAAGGATTGGTGTTTGAATTCAAATTCAAATAGCATGATTGTATTAATAACATGATTGCATTAATAACATGATTGCATTATATCTTCATAACACCCGAAAACACAAATTTTATATATGTTATTTATCTCCCTAATAGTGGTGTTCTTTCATGTGATATGAGAAAGGTTCCTAACCTTGGATAGTGAATTAAGGTGTCATGGTATCACATTAGAGTTCAAAAAATTTATAGCATTTTAATATGTTGACTTGACTACGTATAATTACTTTGTTTTAAGGTGTAACTCATTATACATTTTATGATATAAATGATTTTATCACAAGATGTCATAAAATTCATTTTTTAAACCTATGGCCATAACTTAGCCTTTGGAGTACCAATCAAGATGTGCATCTAAAGTAAATTGGGGATATTTTGAGCCCTTTCAACCTAATTGCATGACTATAAAATTTGATTTATGGATTGATTAGCTCCAATTTCATTATCTTGATTGAAGTGAATAAAATTAATTATTTATGCAATTTTTACAAGTATATAATTTGGTTTTGATCTCAATAAACTTGAGTGTCATAGATAATGAATGCAAATGTTGATTAATTAAATTGTGGAGGTAATTAGGATTAAAATGAGACATATGAACCTAATGTAAATTGTTTATGATGTGGTTTGGAGTGAAATTAACCTTAACTTCATGTCATATATATTTAACCAAAGAGTTGATTCATTTAATTGAGGAGGCATTTTAGGCCAATTTAAACCCTTCAAGAGAAAGATATGATATGGGGAAAAATTAAGTTTGATTCTATCATTAATTGATCCAATTAGCCAATTAATACAATTAGGGGCATGATTTGGAAAAAATTGATCCCTTAAACAAAATTTATGGCTCAATCAATTGTATAATGTATGGATTAACTAACCCTAATTTGATCAAAAAAGCAAAAATGAAGGTAATTATCACAAATAGGTGAGCAAACATCTCAAATTTTATTTAGTTACCTTAGTAATTAGACCCTATATCTAACACTTTAAACCTAAACCCATATACCATTTACCTTAAACCCTTTAAATTGTAGACCATAAACCCTAAACCAATTAATTTGGACCCAATTAAAATACTTTATATAGTAATAAATAGGTTAATAGGGATCAAATTGGGCAAAATTGCATCATTTATTACCACAATTGACTAATTGGCCCCATCTGTGATGATGTGAGGGATACTTGAGCCCGAAATCATGTTCTTTACTCATAGATCTTGGTTCAAGGAGATCAAATTTACTCCAATTACCTTCATGATTGTACCTTATATACCATAATACATAATGCCTAAATTTACTAATCCTTAAACTCTAAACCATAAATATAAACTATTTAAATCTTGAACCAATTATTTTAGCCCAAATTAACATCATTTAGACTAAGAATTAATTTCATAGGGCTTAGTTTGGCCTAAATAACATGATTGATTAAATTTTTTGACTAATTCACTCAATCTACATGATGACATGTTGTATAATGACAACCCATTTAAACACATTCTATGGTCACAAATAAGTCCAAGTGATTTGAATTGTCCTCAATTATCTTTGTAATTGGACCTTATGTACCTTAAACCCTAAACCTTATAGGTTTTAAAACTTAAGACATAAAACATAAACCCTATAACCTATATTTTAAACCCTAAACCAATTTTTTTAACACTAATTAACATCATTTAGAGTAATAATTAGGTATAAATTACTTAATTTGGCCCAAATTGCATTACTCATTGTCCCAATTGACTAATTGGCTCAATCTATTATGATGTGAGGGATAATTAAGCCGTAAAACACATTGGACCCTATGTAAAACCTAAACCGTATATAAATTAAATCCTAATCCCTAAACCATAAACCCTAAACACTATAGCCTAAATTTTAAACCATAAATTATCTATTTAACAATCGATTTAGCCCTAATTAAAATCCTTTGAAGTAAGGATTAGGTTCACATGGGATAGAGTGATTAGACATTATATAAACCCCTAAAGACAAAAATTAAGCCATAATACCTAATACTTAAACCCTAAAACATAAATTATAAACCTTATGCCCTAATACCCTAATCCGTAATCCCTAAACCCTATGCCCTAATCCTTAATCCCTAATTAGGGTCAAAATGAGCCACATGAACCTATGTTAAATTAAATATGATGTGATTTGGATTGAAATTAATCCTAATTTCATGTCATATATAATTAATCAAGGAGTTGATTCATTTAATTGAGGCATTTGAGGCCAATTTGAACCCCTTCAAGAAAAAGATATGATTTGGGGTAGAATTAAGTTTGCTATCATAAATTGATCTAATTGGTAAATTTATGCAATTAGGGGCATGATTTAGGAAAAATTGATCCCCTAAACCAAATTTATGGCTCAATTGATTATATAATGTATGAAACATGTATGTCTTAACTGACCTTACTTTTATCAAAAATGCAAACATAAAGGTAATTATCAAAAATAAGTTCAAGCAGCTTGAATTTTCTTTAATTAACTTAGTGATTAGATCTTATATCCTATACCTTAAACCCTAAGCCATAATCCCTAAACCCCAAACCCTTTAAATTATAGACCCTAAACCCTAAACCAATAAATTTATCCCTAATTAAAATCATTATAGTAGGAATTAGGTTTGTAGGGATCAACTTGGTCAATATTAAATCAATCACTACTGTAATTAAATTAATTTTCTAAATCTATGATGATGTGGAGGATAATTGATCCCAAAATCAAATTCTTTACTCATAAATTTAGGTTCAAGGAACTCAAATTTGGCCAAATTGTTTTCCCAATTGTACCTTATATACCATAAAACCTATACCCTAAGCCCTAATCCCTAAAGTTCCTAATACCTAAAATATAAACAATAAATATAAACTCTTTAAACCATGAACCAATCATTTTATCCCAAATTACCATCATTTAAACTAAAAATTACATTCATATGGCTCAATTTATCCCAAATAACATGACTTATTTCCCCATTCACTAACTCCATCAATCTACAGGATGAAATAGGGTATTATGACAACCCAAAAACACATTCTATAATCATAAATAGGTCTAAGTGATTCAAATTATCCTTAATTATCTTTACGATTGGACCATGTATACCCTAATCCCTAAACCTTATAGGTCTTAAACCTCAATCCCTAAACCATAAACAGTATCCCCTATATTTTAAATCCTAAAACAATTGGTTTAGCACTAATTAACATCATTTAAAGTAATTATTTAGCATATGATACTTAATTTTGTCCAAAATGCATTACTCATTATCCTAATTGACTAATTGGCTCAATCTGTTATGATGTGGGGGAAAATTGATCCTAAAACACAATGGAGCCTATGTATATCCTAAACCATATAAACATTAAACCCTAAGCCCTAAACCACAAACCCTAAACACTATACCCTAAATTGTAAACCATAAGTTCCCTATTTACCAATCTTTTACCCTAGTTACCATCCTTTGTAGTAAGAATTTGGTTCACATGGAATAGAGTGATCAGACCTTATATATACCCTTTAACCTAAACCTTATGCCCTAATCCCTAAAAGAGTTATCGAAAATCTTCAGCCAATATCTCTCTAAGAGCTCATTACTACAACCATAGTTTCTTTAACATACAAAAAAGAATAAATCAATTGAACAAAATAATTTTTATTCATACATCAGATCTGAAAAAGATTACAAAACATGTATATTATAATGAAGATCATTTATTTTATAGGCAAGGTAAAATAAGATGCAAGATAAACTAGCCAATGTGGGATAAATCCCCACTTAGGACAAAACTAGGTAAAGATAAATAGCCTACAACCTAGCAAGCATGAATAATAAGATACTCTAAGACCCCCCTCAAGTTAAACTAAGGGCTAAAAATAGAGGATGTAGTGTAAATCCACATGTCCCTATGGATTCTAATCCATCTTGATAGAGTAAATGGATGTTTAGTCACTATAATCATGATGTTAAAGTAGGAATGATGTTGAATATGAGGATCATTAAATACAAACACTAAGATCTAAAGTACTATGTATAATGATGAACTTGAGGAAGCATTTCTTGAACACCCTCCAATGCAATGGTGAGAAGTGAGCATAAAGATGGTGGGG
Organism: Torreya grandis; assembly: GCA_037957365.1. NCBI lineage: Eukaryota > Viridiplantae > Streptophyta > Pinopsida > Cupressales > Taxaceae > Torreya > Torreya grandis. The sequence continues at coordinate 1,557,642 of JARHVA010003182.1, forward strand.
ATGCCACACTGGTGTCACTAGTAGGGATACCACACTAGTGTCACTATAAAAATTGCCAAGAAGGCCATGGATTCAAGTACAAAACCTCATATGGGTTATGTCAAATAAAATGCCTAGATAAGATACCCATGTATAAAGGAAAAATCTAAAAAATAGTAAAAATTTAAAATATATATAGATAACTCTCATAAAGTGGATAAAAAGAGAGAAAACCCATATGAAAAACTCCACCCCGCCTAAAAGAGAGAAAAGAAGAAGAGAGAGCTATAAATCCCCCCAAGGATGATGTTGAAGTATTCCACACTCCAAGTACTTGAAAGTCATGAAGGAACTCAATCTACATGAGTGGTTCGAATCTACTAATCAATCACAAAAATAACTGACACTGGGATTCACCAAAATAGCTTCAATCAAAAATATTTTCACTAGCAATGAAAGTACAAAAGAGTAATACATGTGCAAGGAACATTCAACACCTAAGAAGTAGAATATACATCACACCCCCCATACTGTTGATTGGATGAAGTGGAGAAAAAAATGTCTACATGAGTGGTTTGAATCCACTACTCAAACACCAAACAAGATGACATTATATACACTAGAATATCTCCATATCATGTTAAAAATATTATCAAACTATCAAAAAAATACAAGTGATATTGGGATTCACCAAAATAGCTACATTTCAAGTTGTGGGATACTGTCAACTATCATAAAAATGGTTTTAAAAATACATAAAGGGTCTCTCAAAAATTATGGCCCATGGTGGTGATGGAAGAGACAAGCAACTAAAGAAGTGAAAAGGTGCCCAGAATAGATCACATAAACATGTTATTATATCTCTTTAGCTAAGATCTCTCTAAGAGCTCATTATTATAGCCATAACTGTTTTAGCATATAAAAGAGAATAAACCACCTAAACAAAATAGTTTTTATTCACACATGAGATTTGAAAAGGATTAAAAATCATGTATATTATAATGAAGAGCACTTGATTTTATAGGCAAGGTAAAACAAAATGCAAGATAAACTACCTAATATGGGATAAATCCCAACTTAAGACAAATAATCTAGAACCTAACAATCATGAATAATAATATAGTCTAAAAATCCCTAATCCCTACACCATAAAACATAAATTATTATCCTTATGCCCTAATGTCATAGTTTGTAATGCCTAAACCCTATGCACTAATGCCCTAATCCCTAATCTATAATCCATAATCTATATTAAGAATAATGTGATCATGTTATTTTTAATATAGACAAAACTCACTTTTCAATGTCTATTTTTAACCCAAATCAAGAATTCTTTCTCCAAAACAATTCTCTGCATACTTATACAAGACCTATAGGACCTATGTACTTATTTTGACCCCACCTTTGAAAAGCTATCAATTATTCTTTATGGGTGATAGATCACATTCAATGAAGAGGAATATGTTGAACAATAAAACACCAAAGAAAATTAGAAGATTTGAGAGAGAAACACAAGTTATGAATGCAAAAAATTCATTTAAGACAAGGTACAAACCCTAATCTTGATGAACTAAATACCATAGATAATGAACTAATTGACAATAGTGAATTAAATAGTGAAAAAAATAACCATAATGAATTTAATAATGATGAAATTAAGCATAACAAAATGAATAATTATGAAATTAACATTAATGAATTATATAATGTTGGAAGTTTACATTCAAAGTTCCAAATTTTTGAATTTTTTGATGATGAGTTTATGTATGATGCTTTACTCCCCATGAATGAATAAAAATTGATGGAAAAAAATAATGATGAAATTGAAAATCAAGAAAATTTCATGGAAACATATAATGAAGAAATAAATAATGAATAAAATGCCATCCATCCTCTAAACAATGAAAGTAATAATTATTTTGAAACACCCTCACAACAAATTCCACCATTAACAACACCCCTAAGAATTATGCATAGAAAATACAAGTACTTAATTGATGTCAATGAAAATATTTTAGAACAATGCATATAAAACTGTTTGATCGCCATTTAGGAAGACTGGGTCGTCAAATTTGGGATAGTTTTTTTTATAATTTGGATTATGATAGTCAAAGATGTCAATTATTTGTTTCATTGATAAAATTGATTAAGATGATACCTATAATGTACACATTAGTACTAAGAACATCTAACATGGATGATGTGCAAAAATAAATTGATGAAAATATACATGATGCATATCATAATGTAGGCCCAAAATCACACACCCAAGATTGTAACGTTGGTTGGCATATACTTACAACTTCTGTAGTAAGTGGCCAAATAGGTAAAAAATGAATGCTTTCAAAAATAAGTTGAAAACTTAATATAAACAAAAAAACATTAATGAAAGCAATTGAAAGATGTGAAAGACTTAATGAACGTAATACCAATGATCTCTAAACATTATATGGTAGACTTTCATGAAAGGACAAGGCTGTAGTTTATGCTCTCAAAGAGTTACTTGCTCAATTTTGGAAAGACAATACAAGATTTTCACCTAAAGTAAGAGATGCAGTGAAAAGAAGAGTTGGTTCTTGTAACCATGAAGTGTATAAGAAACATTTATTGGATATGGCACAAACATAATTATACTCTATGTTTTTGGAAAAACATCCACAAATTTCTATTTTAAATGATATTTTGAGATGGACAAACCTTTTTATGTAAAAATAAATCACATACGCACCACTTATTATTGTAGGTAACATGCTGAAATTTGAATTCACTATGATGCTTTTCATCATATTCATTGTACTTTGCATACTAACAACATTTTTTAGGAGTGTGGCATTGAATTTTCACCAAAATCAGCCATCAAAAGACTAAATGGACAATTATTTTATAACAAATCATGTTTACATAGAAATTGTAGCATTTGTGGTGGTTTGCCAAAATTAAAAAATTATATCTATGAGGAGAGTAAAACTACAATATTATAAGAATTATTTAGTTTTAAAAACTAGAAAAATCAATGAGTTATCAATTAAAAGATGGAAATGAATCTAAAAGGTGTGAGCTTTTAACAAAAAAGATACATGTTTCCAAATTTTTGGTCAAATTTAGGGATAAAATTATTTTCAAGTATACAAGGCACACAAATAGGGATAGATGGTTAGATGAACAGTTAAAGATAAACAAGGATACATTCCCACTTAGTTAAATTATTTCAATAGTTGACTTTATTGAAAATTAAAAACTCAAACCACAAATAGAATTTCAATTTTAATATCACAACTCATCATAAGTTACCATATTCATGCATATAACATTCATGAATGCACTTGATAGTACAAAACAACATAAAATATTAAGGGAGTTCTATTTCTATATTAGTAATGACCAATCACATTATTTAGAGTATGTTCAAGGTTATATTTAGAATTTATATGAATAGTTGAGTTAGAGGAACATTAATTTCAATCAACATTACATTTGGTCAGATAATTGTCTACCACAATTAAAAAATACACATCTGTTTGATTAGGTGAGCAAGATGCACATTACCAGTAGTGTAGAACACATTTGGATTTTCACTAAGGCTAGCCATGATAAATGGGAACATGATAGCACTAGAGCATGTGCAAAAAGACCCATTACAAGGGAAAATTTGAAATTTGAAGAGGGTCACAATTTTACAGATGCAAAAAATATGGTTGATGGTCTAATGAGAATATGTGTCATGGTGCTCAACCAAATTCTATCATTCATAGACATTTCTAGTTAATGGAGGAATAACACTTGGCAAAGTATGATGATTATATGACTAATGGGGTCAAGTGAGATTCACTTATTTTATAACTCAAATTCAAGTTCTTGGATTGTTCATATGAGACACTTGGCACGCTTGTGTTTTGCATGCATGGACTCTATTTGGAATGAGTGTGAGTCACAAGAGTGGATGGATGACCAAAGTTCCAAACCTCTAATTCCAATCAACACATATCAAGTTCCAATAACATTTTAACTTGCATATATGACATTATTAGATGACTTTGACCATGTATATAATTTAGTGTAGGTAGGTATAATATTTTTTATTATGTAAAATTTATTCTCATTATATATCTTCATAGTATCACTAAAAGTGGTTTTTTGTGATGTAGGGCATGTTTTTGAAATTATTTCAAATGAGGACAATGAAGAGGGCACATGTTACTGCTTGTGATGGTGTGTAGAGAGAAATTAAAAAATGAGTTCCCTAGTTATAAATGGATAAAATATTGATTATCCCACTAGGTCAGTGGTAGTCACTAGAACTTGATTTCAATAATATCCTATAAAAATTTCAAATCAATGATTTTTTGAAGAATTTGAAACACACATGAAGATACTGTACTATTAAAATATAACTCTTGCAATGAATATTCAATTACAAAATATAATAAGAGGCCATTAAATAATAAACTATGGAAAATTAGAGAGTCAAAACATGAAGCTATTCTTGATACTATCAATGTTAGAACAGATCCTATTGGTTCATTGGATTGAAATACATAGGTATGTTGACTTTTCTAATGTAGATGTAATCAATTTTACCAAATGTTTTTTTATTTTCTATGTAGTACATATGAATTTATTTTTTAATTAATTAATAATTTTTTTTAGGTTTGTGGTGCCAAATAAGCTTCCACCTTCATGTGGTTGGCACTATCAGTAAAGAATTCCATATTCTTCAAGCTAAGAGAAGTTAAAATTTTTAGTACTTAGTGTTTTTGCACTCTTAAATGACAATGAGAATGCATTTTCAGGTGGAGAACACATAATTTACCTATCTAGATGTGATTATAGTGATATATTCTCAACTGGAGGTCCTAATGGTATAAATGGAAGTTGGAGCTCAAGAAGTTTATTCAATGCCAAAAAGTTACATTTTATGACCCATCACTGTAACTTGTGCCACAAATTACTATCCAAGCTTCTATTTGAGTTATCTATGGTGATACTATAGGGATTAAATAGTTAAGGGATGGATCTGATGGTTTGTAAAAATGATTTACATTTTTCATTTTATGCTTTTTTGAACTTAGGCTAATAAACTACATTTTTCTTGTATTGGGAAGGGCATTCCTGAAGCCAAAATGGGTGGTGGGTTTATTGATCAGATATGATGGGAGGCCAATAACCTAGTAATAGAAATTATCCTCCCCCTCAATTTTTTTCTCAATTCCTTTTTTTGGTCAAGAAGCATCGAAATCAGAGTTCTACAAATACAACTTTGATAACATTAATTGTCAATATTTCCACACTCTTAAATGGTAGAAAAAATGCACTTACAGGTCAATTTGAATATCACAAAGGTGTGATCATGTGTTATTTTCCTATATATGTTATTTAATTGATAAATTCTAAATTGGAGGTCCTAGAGGCAGAAATGACAATTGGAGTTCAAGAAGTTGCCTATTTAGTGCCCAAAAATTTCATTTTAGGACTCGTCACTATAACTTATGCCATAGTTGTGATCAAAGTTACCACCTGAATGCTCTAGGATGCAATTATAAGAGTTAAATATATAAGGGAGGGATTTAATTTTTCATGGAAATGAGTTACAATTTTTTTAGGTGTGTTTGAACTTAAGCTAAAAATTTAAATTTTGTTTGTATTGGGAAGGGCATTCTTAAGGCTAGAATGGTTGGTGGGTTTATCGATCGAGCATGGTGGGAGGCCAAGAACCTGGTCTTAGATATTATTTTACCCATTGTATGTGTTGGAAATGCTATTTTTTAGTAAAGAAGTATTGGAATTAGAGTTCTATAACCACAACTTAAACTTTGACAACACTTGTCGTTAGTGTTTTCATGCTCCTAAACGGTAGTGAAAATGCACTTTTGGGTGGATTTGAATGTCATGATGGTGTGATCATGTGTAATTTTTATATCTAGATGCGATTGAAATGATATATTCTTAATTTGTGGTCTTGAAGGCAGAAATGGATGTTGGAGCTCAATAAGTTGTCTATTCAATGCTAAAAAGTTGCATTTTAGGACCCATCACTGCAACATATACCACAGATTGTTCTCAAAGGTTCTAAATGATTGACTTTGGGTATGATTATAGGGATTAAATATTTAGTGAAAGGATCTAATGGTTCATAAAAATGAGTTATAGTTTTCATTTTACACATGTTTGAACTTAGGCTAAAAAACTACTTTTTTCTTATATTGGGAAGGGCACTCTTGAGGTTGGAATGAGTGGTGGATTTATCGATTGGGCATGATGGAAGGAAAATAACATGGTCTTAGAAATTATCCACCCACCTTGAATGTGTTTCTAATTCCATGTTTTGGTCAAGAAGCATCAAAATTAGTGTTTTATAACCACAATTTCAACTTTGATAATATTTATTGTCAATGATGTAGCACTCTTGAATGGTAGTGAAAATGCACTTCAAGGTGGATTTTAATGTCTTGGTGGTGTGAACATGTGTAATTTTCTTATCTAGACATGATTTATGTGATATATTCTTAGGTGGAGGCCCCAAGTGCATTAATAGATGTTAAAGCTCAAGAAGCTACATATTCAATGCCAAAAAATTGCATTTTAGAACCTGTCATTGCAACTTGTGCCACATATTGCTATCATATTTTACACATGAGTGATTTGGGGTGTGACTATAAGAATTAAATATGCATGTTATAGATCTAATATTTCATGTAAATGAGTTATAAGTTTTTTTTACATGTGTTTGAACTTGGGCTAAAAAACTACCTTTTTCTTGTATTGGGAAGGGCATTCTTGAGGCCAAAATGGGTGGTGGGTTTGTTGATAAATAATGATTAGAGGATAATAATATGGTAATGGATGTTATTTACCCCCCTCAAATGTGTTTTTAGTTATAATTTTTCGTCAAGAAGCATCATAATCAGAGATCTACAACCATAACTTCAACTTTGACAACATTTATTGCTAATGTTTCCATGTTCTTGAATGGTAGTGAAAATTTACTTCCAAGTGGATTTTGTTGTAATGACAATGTGAAGATTTTAAATTTACCTATATAAATTTTATTTCAGTGATAGATTCTAAAATGGAAGTTCTTAAGGCAAAAATGGTAGTTGGAGTTCAAGAAGTTGCCTATTCAATGTCAAAAGATTGCATTTTAGGACCCATCACTACAACTTATACCATGGTTTGATCTTGAAGGTTTCATTTGAGTGATATAGGTGAAATTAGAGGGATTAAATAGGTATGGGAATGATCTTAAGGTTCATATAAATGAATTATAGGTTTTTTATGCATGTTTGAAATTAGGCTAAAAAACTAAAACTTTTTGTATTGGGAAGGGCATTCTTAAGGCCAAAATGGGTAATGGGTTTGTTGATCATGCATGATGGGAGGATAATAACCTAGTATTAGATGTTATCCACCCCCCCTACAATGTGTTGGTAGTTCCCTTTTTTTGTCTAGATGAGGTCTTTGCATATTGACACTTAGAACTAATATTTTCTTTTTGTACTTATTGTTAGTCCTTGTATAATTGAATGGGTTTTTTTAAACTACATAGGGAATCTATGGGTATTATATTAAATTTTATAGCTTTAAGTATCTATACAAGTTTTAAACTCTAAAAACTCAATTAAACTCTTTCCATAAGATTGTAGTAAACTATATCTCCATGATTGTTATTCCTCAAACTAGCTTTACTCGAGGGTGAAACTTCCCCTCTGTCTATTTGCAACCACTCAATCCTACACACACCTAAAAATTAGCATGGGATGTTATCTCTAGGATTCAATGACACTATCAAACATCAAATTTTATTTAACTACATTCAAAACACAATGATAAGGAGGTTCTTCCGCTAGATAACACATATTTTATTGATCTTCACAAATATTTACAATATGATCCACTATCATATCTTTATCTTAATAGAAAACATAGTTTTCCATATTCTTGCTCCATATATCCCTCTTTCTAAACCTTCTGCCTACTCTATTGACTCATATTGCTTTTCGATACTCTCTTAAACCATACACTCCCATGCAACTCTCTCTCTCCCTTTTCTCACCCACTTTTGCTTGAAAGTGTATTTTAAGTGTTCAAGGTGATTTTGAGGCTAGAATAGGTTTTTCATATTGTTAAATATCAATTGTCAAAGATTAGTTGTAAGAGGCCTAACACCCTTAAATCACATGTCTAAAAAGGAATAGAAACATTAATGGGTATTTAATTAGGTCTAGAGACCTCAATGGGGACTTAAAGTATGTTAGGAGTGAAGTGTTGAAGGTGATGAAGGAGTGATGTGTTAAAGGGTAAAAAACCAGTCTTAATAACATACATTAGGTCTATTAGGCCAAATATCCCTTGAAGGTAAAAAGTGCAAGAAAGTGTAAAGGAGTGTGGAGGCCTTTGAAATTAGATTGAGTGGGTTGAATGAAGGTTTGATAGGTGGATATAAAATCTAGAGGAAATTTTGTTTAAAGTATTAAATAATAAGGCATCTAGGCATAGCCAAGCCTAGGGAATGTATATTGAGAGAGTGTGAAGAGTGAATGATAAAAGGGGTAGGTTGGAGGATAGTAAAGGAGTTGAGTTTAAAGGAGGTGTTTATATAGATTACTTAAGATGTGAGGGAAATATAAAGGAACAATAATCATAGAGGCCTGACAAGTAGTAGGCCTAGTTTCAAGAAAAGCTAGCAAAAAAGGCATTAGAGCCACGTGAAGGTAAAATATTAGGTTTATAAGTATAGGTATCAAGTGAGAAATTTTTAGGGATTTAGGAATTATTTTATGTCTATATATTATACAAGTATGATAATTATTGGGTATTGTCCTTAATTGAAATCAAATTGTGATAATAATCAATTCAAAATTTATAAATGGGTGATGACAAATGCGAAGTAGATAATAGTGTCATCAGTTATTTACACTACACATAATCAAATAAAAAATTTTATTTAAGAAAATATGGGAGATAAGATATTTATATCATTTAAAAGAACATTTTTTTAATCCTCATTTATGTACAACATTAAATATGAGATCTGAAAGATAATAGTTTGGAAGATCAAAACAACACTATACAATAACATTTTAAATTAAAATTGAATATAAATTCTATAGATTAATATAATTTTGATGAAAAATCCAAAATATCATATAGTCACATGTACAATTTTAATAATAAATAAATTACCATGATATGCATACAAAAAATTACAACATATACCAATATAGTATCTAATGTTGGGTGAATGTCATATACACATATACAATGCCCAAAAATGCATACATTACCATATAGGCATACAAAGAAAACATATAATGTAAGACATTCTAATCATAAAATAACCTCATTATATTGTCCATCCTCAAAGAGGACTCTCCCTGGGATTCCCCACTGGTAGATGGAGATACCTAGAATGCTTTGGATTGCTCCAAGGTCCGACTGCGAGTCCTATGATCATAGCTCGCTTACAACTGAACCTATTAAAATATAAGTATTATTAAAAAATTAATGTAATATAAATTTAATGACTTGTTAATAAATTAATTTCAAATTATAATAAAAAATCATTTAAACATGCACTTACTACAATCTTGTGATTTTGCTCAATCAATTTTTGGCACTCAAACGAGTTAGTGACAGGCTTAGTTATTCAAACATGCATCTAAAATAAGGAAAAAAATGAGAATTTACCCTACTAATCATTTAATTGGGACTATCATATGTCATGGGACAACTTTACATACATAATATATTCACATAAGTTATATTTCCCCAAGTATATAGTAAATTTTTTAAAATAGGTCTATTTTTACAATTCAAAACTAGAAGTTAATATATACCTCTTTTAACACCTATACAAATGGCATTACAACATCAATGCCTATATATGTCTCAGCTCACATTGATGGAGGAGTGTCTAATTGAGACATAAATTAAATGTAAATAAGATCTCACTTTCTTTTCTATAAAGTATCAAAGCTATATATGGCAAGTTTTTCTCCTTTATTAAATCAAGATTGTATTTAATAGTAATTTACTTAAATTTTGAGATCCTTGATAGATAAATTTAACTTATGCTTACAAGGAAAATATACATAGACTAAATGTACATATAACATAATACTAACTAAAAATTTACCTCTATATAAGTAAAAGGTTTCATCCTAACACAAAAAGATGCAATAGTGGATAGGCCAACAATTGGATCTGTATAGTTAAACAATGGTTATGTTAAATCAAATCCTACAAATGTGGACTATGATGATGAAGGCATTGTGTCTTTCTAGGACATTAAAAAATTAAATATATATTATTCAATTTCTATGTAAATTAATTGTTATCTAAATTAAATTTTCAAATATAATTTAAATTTAACATGGCATTTATATAAAATACCTACATCTATGTAGTGGCTGATGTTTGCACACTAAACATGCATGCCCAAAAATAATCACTCATAAGTATATTATCTATTACCTCTTAACCACTAGTATCATGGTCATAATAAGTTCTAGTTCATATAACTCCACAAGATTTGCAAGGGTGGGGTCGAGAATGCACACTAGGTGGCATATCTCTAACATCAATATTTGAGAGACTACTCCTATGTTGATTGAGTGTATTAGTGAGGAAACTAAGTGCATTAAGAGTTTTTATCTCTATGACCTCATGAATTATAGAGGGGATCTCAGGTTAAATTAGATTTTGGATACAGATCCTTATAGGCCAATTAAGGACATGAAGTTCATTTGGTCTAGCCTATACAAAGCCTTTCCCTCGGCCCTAAAACTCACTATAATGAAAATTATTCAAAACATCATTGAATAAAAACTCATAATAGAATTTAATAAAAAATATAATGAGATATCATGGTTTTTACATGATGGATAATCAAACACCATCCACCATTGGTCCCAAAAATTGGCTATGATTACATAGTGTTGGCAGTGATGGATTGGAAAACATTTAACAATTATTAAAAATGGTGTATCGGTGGTTGGGTCAATGAAAAAGGCATAAACAAAGGATTTTGATATGTCTCTATATTTAACCTCACATGTTGAAATTTTTTTAGCATAATAAGCCCTACAACTATCTTGATATGAATCTCATTTGTCAAGTTGACCTAATAATGACTATAGGGAATTGGCTGGATAGGTACAATCAGTGTTGGTGGAAGTGGGATCCCTCATTCTCCTAACTCATAAATTTCAATTTTATTTTCTATAATGTGGTTAGCTAGACTCTCCTAACTACTTGGGGGATTTTTTGAAACTTTAGGAGGGTTAGGATGAGGAACCAAAGGGGTAGGTGGAGGGTAAGGCTGAGGAATAAGAGGGTTAGTAACATGGGCTATTCAAAATAAATAAATTAGTAATTAAATAATGAAAATAACAAAAAAATACTAAAATTTAGGGTTAATAGGTGTAGATTTTTAGCACTTACCTCTTGTATGTAGATGTATCATCAATTAGTCAATATGTCAAGATTCCTAGTATGAATTTTAAAAAGGTTTGGAATCACTAAGGAAAAATGTTATTGTAGAGTGTAAGAGAAAAAGGGGAATAAAGAAGTTGAATGTAAAATGAATAAATATTCCATTTAGTTTCAATTATTTATTTTTGTAGTAAACACAAGGAACACAATTGCATTAATAATGTGATCATGTTATTGGTTTTTTTAAAATGTGATCACATTATCTATTAATGTGATCATGTTATGACTTGGCAATTAATGAGACATAATTTAAATAAAATGGTTTAATTATATCAATAATGTGATTAAATTATTTAATTACATGATTTCATTATGGTAAATGTCCACAAAAGTTTCCCCCAACTTCGTGCACATACCCTTTGGTTGATTTATAAATTATCTGAAACCAATCACACCATCACCCACACCATTCTTATTTTTGCAAAAAAAATTAGGATTGTCAATTTGGTTTGAGGAATTATTTTCATGTTTGAAAATTTTAATAACACCCCTAGTAATTATAGTTCATTTGATTTGAACCACCTTTTCAATGATTTCATCAGAGGAATTTATAAAAAAAACTTTGCAAGTGATTACTCAAATTTGAGTTAAGGTTATTCATGAAGATAGTAATGAACTATTTTTTGAGAAAAGACCATGGAAAATGGATTTCCAATGACCACAATCTTCAGAAGAAATAGGTAAAGGTTTCACCATTACATTGTTTAGTGTTGTATAGATTGAGTGTAGTCAATTACTTTTCAACATTATATGATAAATGAAAAAAAAAAATCAGATAGGTCTTCAAAGGTGGAGACTGACCCTTTGGGTAAACGTGACAACCATTATAGGGCTTGACCCCCTAGACTACATGGAAAGAGTCTTAACATGTATTCATTACTATAGGCAACATCATCACATGCCATATATAATTCCTTAATATGTTCCCTAGGATAACCCTTACCTTTGTACTTGTCAAATTTAGGGAGTTCAAAGTGATTTGGAAAGGGTGTTGTCATATTGTTTACATAATATGGATAGGGATAAATTTCCTCAAACTTATATTATTATTGTCTTGAAAAGGTACCATATTGTAATCCTTGGATCCTATCCTTCATATTTTTCCACTCTTGGATGAAGTTTGTTAGGAGTTGACTACTTTGGCTTGAATAGGTAAATATGTTGGATATTTGACCCATAAATAGGTTTGAATTAGTGTTTTATTGTGAAAATGAATATTGATTAAGAGGTGTATTATTGATGAATTGGTTGGGAAGTATGTTAAAAGAGGGATTAACATGTGGTTTTGTAAAGGATTTTGGGTTTTTTGTATTTGTGGAGAAGTTAGGGTTTACTTGATTTGGATTAGTGGTGAAATTTAGATTTATTTGATTTGGATTTGTATTGAAGTTGGGATTTTTTTAATCTGTAAAGGTAAATTAATTTGGATTGGTTTGATGCTAGGATGGATTTGGGTTGGTCTTGTTCATGTTTGGATTTGGAAAAGGATGTGAACCAAAAATTTAATTTGGATGAGTGTTGGGCATAAATGATTGATGTTGATTAAAATTTGAATTACTATGGATGAGTGGGTTTGGATTAGTGGGTGTTTAATTTTAGTGTAATGGAACTAACCCTAAAAATAAATTGGACTTACTTAAAATTTGATTTGATACACTTCCTAAAGAAATTTTTTGATTGATGAGTAAACTTGAATAAACATTGAAGTTTGAATTTGAAGTTGATTGGTTTATAGATGAAATATAATAAGTATTCAAGTAAAAATTTTGACTTGGATTCATGTAATTGATTGGTGAGCCATGAGGTTCAGATTTTTATTGATAAAAAAACTTGAATAAATATTCAAGTTTGGATTTGATTGATTGTTGGATAGTAAACATGAATGAGTATTCAAGTTTGGATTAGATTGGTTGATGATTGGTAAAATTGAATAAGTATTCATGTTTAGATTTTATGGATTGATGATTGGTAAACTTGAATAAGTATTCAAGTTTTAATAGGATTAATTGATGTGTGATAAACTTTAATGAGTAATCAATATTGGATTCGATGGTTTGATGAATGAGGGTGAATTTAAATTCACTCTCAAGCCTATATTTAGACTAGAACATGGATCAACCAAAGGATTTTTTATTTTATTATCTTGGATATTTTTCAATCTCTTGGTTGATTTTATGATTATGGGATTCTATAAAAAAACCCATGACATGCTTGGGATGATTCTTCATTAAGGATGTCCTTCCCTTTATATATTAGGAGACATAGGGATTTGAATTGAAATAACCCATGAGATCATTGCTAACATATAAATATCTTTGTAATATAGATTGGTCTTGAATGGGTGATGAAGAATTTTACCTAGAAATTAAGTAGTGTAGATTTTGAACATCAAAATAAGATGGAAATTTGGACTAAAGATCAAAGCTTAGAGTAAAAATTCATTCTTGTTAGACATGATATATTAGTTAAATGGAGGAGGATTCAAAATGGCCTTAAGTATACCATAATATTTATAAGATCCTACCTCTTCTTCTTCTTCTTCATGGTCATGTTTTTGTGTATCTCAATATGGTGACATTGATTTCATTGACTACCAAATTGAAAGGGGTTCTTCCCCAAATGATCATCCCTCAACATATGATTATTAAACATATCCATGTGTCATGGGAAAGGAAACATTGATAAGGGAAATGTTTCAAATCAATAAAAGATAAAAATATTGATAATAGACTTCTAAGAAAGTAAAATACCAAAGTGACTCAAAGTTAATTGAAAACAGTATTATTTTGAGTTTTGATTATTTTGGATTAAATTTGTGATGTTTAAATATTTTTGGATAATAAATTATGTACACGATGAAAAATACTTTTGATTTCAATCAAGGATTTTATCACATGGTATAACACAAGGAAGTAAACAAACAAGTTCAATTATAAACACACATGCATTACACAAAAAGGGATAAAATCTAGGTAAAGGGAATTAAATAATCCCTAGGATTTCCATATCACTTTATTGTTTGTTAGATTAGTTGTGGCTTAATATTTCAAGACACTAACCATGGAGGATCATATCATTCCCATGGCGCAATAAGACTTTTTTCAAGGGTGTGTAAAAAGCACCTTCTTGGTGCTAACTGCTAACTAATGCACTAAAAATTACATGGTAATAATGATTTTACAAGGCTTAAAGTTTAAAAAAGATTATCTACGGAAATAATCTATATACCTTTCAATATGATTAAAGTTTATTTTATGGATACACATAAATGGGTCTATTCCTAATGTACCCAACACAACTATAAGATTTCAATGTGATGACATCGAAAAAATGAAACTTCAAGTTATGTTGTCTAAGGCTTGGGTATTGGATCATGAAAGCTTCTTACTTCAAAATGTGTTTAAAACACAATGATGCTTAGCTAATTATGATAGATCTAACTTAATTTTTATACCTTGATGGTACATGAGGTTGGCCTACTATGTGGTGGTGAAATCCATAGTTAATAGAGCCTCTAATAATAATAATAATAATAATAATAATAATAATAATAATAATAATAATAATAATAATAATAATAATAATAATAATAATAATAATAATAATAATAATTGCCTTTGATTCTTAGTTATCACCACCATTGTGATGCCAAGAGAAGAGAATAAATGTAAGTAGGTCTTGGCTAATAAACATTCAAATGTTGTTTCTAATTTTTTGAGTATTGTCATCAATGTAACACCATGGAAAAGAACATATGAAATAAGAGCATTGCAAACAAATTGATTGAAAATGATAGATTAATTAACTCTAAAAGGTAAAATTTTAGCTAATTACTACTAAAAATAAATATGCTAAAATATAATATTATTAGAAAACTTGTAAAAAGGCAAGAATGTTAAAAAAGAGATAAAATGGCTAGTTTTTATTGGCTTGTCTTTGACTAGAGGATTGTAAATAATCTATTATAAGCCTTTTGTATGGCTGAAAAATCAAGGCAACCTAAAAAAAAATCACATAAAAGATAAAAAAAAGAAACAAAAAAATCAATAATATGGAATGATTTCATTATTCCATAGTTAGAGAAAATAACACGTTTGTTAATAGTTAGAAAAACTAGAAAACTATTAAAAAAGAAAAAGAAAAAAAGTAATCACAAAACAATTTTGATGTTTTCCATAGATTTGATAATGTTTTAGATGATTTCTCTACAATTTGAAATGATTTAGATGCACTTTGAAATGATTTTGTTGTTATACAAAATGAGGTTAAATAGAAAATAGAATACAAAATAAGACTGAAATAAAAATGGATAACCAAGCTGAAAACAAACAATAACTATTAAGAAATAAAAACTGTAAAAAAGTAAATGAAAATAACACAAATGAATTTGTTTTTTGCTTCAATTATTATTATTTTTTTTTAGAATGAATTCATTATTCTACAAGTTCATAGACAATGAGCTAAGAAACCCATAAAAATAATTTGAAATGGTAAAAAGTAAACTCCAATACAAGTTTTAAATATATATGCACAAAGATATCAATAAAAAACAACCAAAATGACTTCTTAAATGAACCTATGATGTAAAAGATGAGGGATAAGATCCCATTGGGCATGTCATAATGTAAAAGCATAAAATATAGAATGCAATCTAGATAAGAAAACTCTTACAAATGAATTATAATCTAAAATATTTTAAACTTAACTTCAAAGATAGAGCAATAAAAAATAAGAGAAAACTATAGAAAACTTAAAAAATGTGATGCAAGTTCATCACCTTATCCATTATGTGATCAACGGTGGATTTGATCTTAGATGTTAATGTAGTTTCTCAACTACTTTCTAAAGAAATGATAACTCAGCATCATTTTGGTATGTAAGAGGATTTCCATGGCTTTGATTCATTTAGATTCACTTGACAATTTGATAGCACTTAATTATCTTCAAGGTGGATGATTGAAAATGATGGATTGCACATCAATTTATAGGACTACAGAAGGATAATCATATGGTTGAGGATTATTTGATTTTTTTTAATCACTAAAATAATAGATGGTGAGGAATTAGTCTTATTCCATGAGGATGATGACCAATTCTATGGGTCGAGAAGAAAGGGTAGTTGGTTGAGTCAACTTGGAAGTTGAAGTGTTTTATACTGACTCATAAGGTAGTTGAGGAAGTTGAAGGAGTTGTTATATGAGTCAACACATGGTTGAGACAAATGTGGAGGATGTCTAGGTGAAATGAAAAATCTATTTTTAATTAGTTTGAGAGGAAAATATGTGTGCATTAATATAACTAATTAATTAAGAATTAATCAATTATTTGAATTTTGGAAGGAAGTGATGTTAATTTGAATTCAATTTGTGGAATGAGAAGGGTTAGCATGTCAAAGTTAATTTTGACACTAAATAATGAAATTTAGATGTCTACATGCACCTTGGTGATACAATATTTACTGACATCATTTCTTTTTGGTAGAGTTTGATTCATATCAACCTCTATGAAAAGAGGGAGAGATATGAGATGACACTCCATGATATTATTAAATAAAGAATCTAGGGACTCATGTAATCATGTAAACTGTACATTAGGTACATTGTATAAGATGAGCCAATTATATTATTATTACACTACATTAACCATTGTTTTTGCTTCCTTTTTAGGTTTTATAAGTTTTACCTTGTAGCCTAGTTTGATAGGAAACTTGGTAGTAGATGTAGTTGGTGTGTTTGCTACATAATTAATCTTGTTCAATGAAATAGTTTTTATTTTGTGATCTCATCTAGTATGGCATAAGTCATCAAAATATTTAAACTTATTGAAGACAATATACTCATGTGATGGTGTAAGAATTTTTTTCTCAAATAAGACAATAGACTCATGAACCTTTTTTTTTTTTATGTCTGAGGATTTAAATAAGACCCTCCATTAATGAAGGGCAACTTGCTCCTAGTCCCTCAGGATCCATGTCTACCCCTAAACCTAAATGCATCACATGGTGCTAAAAAATAATTGAACTCGAGCCCTACGTGACTAAATTCATTGATCCTATCCACTTGAGGAAAATTTAATCCACATATGAAGCTTAATGGGGGTGAGCCTAGATTTGTAATGTCCATTGAATGATCCATAGCCAAAATCACCTCATTATGATCCATGTAGAACACATGGAGAAGTTTGACCCCTACCTCAAGGTTTCCCCATAGCCACTTCATAATTTAAGTGATGTGCTTGTCCCTAAGCTTCAAAGTGTCACAGAGTGCTCAATAGGATTTGAACTTGAGACCTAGGTGACTGAAAGCATTGATCTTATCCACTAGAGCTAACCTTCGGGGATAAAAATTTAATCTACTTTTGAAGCTTAATGGGTGTGGGCTTGGGTATGTAATGTCTATAGAATGACATGTAGTCAAATTTATCACTTATGATCCATTTGGAACACATGGAGAAGTTCAACCCCTACCTAAAGGTGTTCCCATGGCTACTTTAGAATGTAGGCTTCATCTCTACTGCTAAGTCTCAATGCATCGTAGGGTGCTCAACAATAATTTAAATCAAGACCTAGGCAACCAAAATCATTTATCCTATTGACTTGAGATAACCTTTGGAGCTAAAAAAATTAATCTACATCTAAAGCTTAATGGGGGTGGGCTTGGGTCCATAATGTCCACTAAATGATCTACATATGAATTTCCCCACTATGACCTATGTAGAACACATGAATAAGTTTGACCCCTACCTCAATGTGTCCCCATGACTACTTCAAAATGTAGGATTTGCATCTACCCCTAAGCCTCAATGCATCATAAGGTGCTCAGCAAGAATTGAACATGAGACTTAGGTGATCAAAATCATTGATCCTATCCACTTGAGTTACCCCTTGGTGTAAAAAATAATAATCTATATCTGAAGATTAATGGTGGTGGGCCTAGGTCTATAATGTCCACCAAATTATCTATAGTGAAATCACCCTATTATGATCTACATGGATAAGTTAAATTCCTACCTCAAGGTATCCCTATAGCTACTTTAGAATGTAGGCTTCACATCTACCACTAAGCCTCAATGCATCATAGGGTACTTGACAAGAAATAAACTCAAGACCTAGGTGACCCGAATCATTTATCTTATGCACTCAAGCTAACCCTTGTGGATTAAAATTTAATCTACATTTGAAGGTTAATGGGGACAGGCCTAGGTCCATAATGTCTATTGAATGATTTGCATTTGAATCAACCTATTACGATCCACATGAAACACATGGAGAAGTTAAACCCCTACATTAAGGTGTCCCCATGGCTACTTCATAATGTAGGATTCATGTCTACCCCTAAGCCTCAACTCATCAAAGGGTGTTCAAAAGGAGTTGAACTCGAGACCTAAGTGACCAAAATTATTGATCCCATCCAATCGAGCTAACCCTTAGGGATAAATTTAATTTACATTCAAATCTTAATGGTGGTGGGTCTAGGTCTATAATGTATACCTAATGATCCACAACTGAATCACCTTACTTTGATCTACATGGAACACATGGAAAAGTTCAACCCCTACCTTAGGGTATCCCCATGGCCACTTTAAAATTTAGGTGATACATCTTTCCCTAATCCTCGACATGTCATAGCACGATCAATAGGAATTGAACTTGAGACCTAGGTAGTATAAGTCATTGATCCTATCCACTCAAACGAACCCTTGGGGTTGAAAATTTAATCTAAATTTGAAGCTTAATATGGGTAGGCCTAGGTTTGTAAATTTTGTCAAATGATCCACAACCAAATCACCTAAATTTGATCCATGTGGAACCCATAGAGAAGTTTGACCCCTACCTCAAGGTATCCCCATGGCTACTTCAGAATGTAGGCTTCACATCTACCCCTAAGCCTCAATGTATTGCAAGGTGATCGGTAGGAATTATATTTGAGACATAGCTGACTGAAATTGTTGATCATATCCACTCATGTTAACCCTTGGGATTATTTTGAACCTCTTTATTTATCATTAGATTTGTCATTTCTTACAACATTATTTTGTACCTCATAACATATTCATTAATAGTTTCATTGGTTACTTGTTTGATCTTATATATTTATGCATATGACATATTTTTAGTGATGTTGATAGATAAATGTGCTAGAAATTAATATACTAGAGGTTTGAATGCTTTCACTAATCATATTGGTAAAGAATATAACCACTTTAAAGCATAGTTCTTTATGATAATTAGAAATAATTTGGTCAAAATTTTATTATTTGAAGCATAATCAAGGCATGATACATATAAATGTGAAAGATGATGTTAAGGATCACCCTTTCCATTATAAAATGTGAACTTGGATATAACAAAACCAATTGGAAAAGGGTGCAATGATATCTTAGGTGCTAGATGATTATGTAATACATCTTATCAATAATAGCATGATTTGATTTCAAAGTAATTCATTTAGTGTTGGTAACCTTACCTTCCCAATATTGAATAATATGGATAAGAGTTTACCCTGTAGACCCATTAAGATTTAGATTTGAGAATTGGGAAGCCACCAAAGGGGATACAACACCACTTATGTTAATATAGGGATTTAAAGTGGTAATTGAGTTTAAGTATTTAATTTTCTCATGAAGGATGTATCAATAGAATTACCATCTAAAGGTTCACCATTATTGGATGTGGATGCACTAGCCTTAAGATGTTTAATAATTTTTTCTCATGTAACATGAAAAAATGCATTAATTATTTCTTTATTCATGTTTATATGATTGGTTATGGTTTATATATCTTCCATTTTAAAATGATATTTACTATGATTATCCATATTTTATAATTGTAGTTAAAAATACCAAAGGTAATGAAAAAATAAAATTTGTAAATTACTCAAATAAAAAACCCTAAAAGGCTAAAATTCCTAGAGCAAGCTAAGATTTTCATGAGAAGAATCAAAGGTCAAGTTTACTAAATGTTTAACCCTTTTTAAGTGTTTTGTATTTTTAAGGGTTAAATGGTTTAAAATAAACTAATCAAATGGATGAATAAAAATATTCTAAAGCAAGCCAATTAAATTAACTCAGATAACATAATATATTAAATTTATAAAATTACCAAATATAGAAATTTTAATGCCAATTGATATTCTAATAATTGTAACCAAAATAAAAGATAATACTTAGCTTTTTTGTAGATGTACGAGTACATATGATATGTACATGTGTAAAAACAATTAGATTGATGCTCAAGATCCCATTTTTAGATTTTATAAATATTATTTTTGGAGGCCTAAACATAATAATAGACCTATGTACACTAGCATCAATGATTTT
Source organism: Torreya grandis (assembly GCA_037957365.1). NCBI lineage: Eukaryota > Viridiplantae > Streptophyta > Pinopsida > Cupressales > Taxaceae > Torreya > Torreya grandis. Next base: position 1,578,429 of record JARHVA010003182.1, read on the forward strand.
ATTTGTGGATTGACACTTTTGTCAAGTATAAAGTATTAGTTATATTCAAAAGTGACAACATGTTTATGTTAGGATTTTTGGTCTCCTTTATATATATATATATATATATATATATATATATATATATATATATATATATATATATATATCTGGATCATGTGTAAAGACTTTGTATGTATATATATATATATATATATATATATATATATATATATATATATATATATATATATATATATATATATATATATATATATATATATATATATATATATATATATATATCTTCACCTTAGGTAATGTCACCTTGAAAAAATTGGGTTAGTAGGATCACAAAGTTGAGTTGTCCTTAAGAAACCCTTTGTTAATGAGCATTTCCAGATAGTACTCCTAATAAGGCCATATAAATATGTAGTTCTACCCTGAGTGTGTGCATATGTGTGCACAAGGTAAAAATATGTTATATACAAGGGAATGCAATGATATATCTTGAAACTTGACAAATACTACTCATGGGTTTCTCTTTGAGTGCTTAATACCTATAATATGATTGATTCTATGATTGATAAATAAATAAAGAAGAATAGGGTAGTATAACTTAGTTGTATAGTTGATTGAATGATATTGAATAGGTGTTTATTTTTGGTATTTACTAGATAGATAATGAGTAGGATATTATTTATATATATACCACACCATTTGAAAATATCTCATGAAAGGGATAGATAAGATAAATAAGTTGACCCATACATTTTAAGTATTTTTAATTTGGATGAATTTTGAGGTACAAATAATAGACAAGGAATCTGAATATTAGTGTCAATACTAATTTCCCTATAGAGATGGTAGTGTTCAACAAGACAAAAAAATTGATGGCTTATAATTGACATTGAATAATATAAATCATATTTTAATCTTTTTATAGTGTACAAGTGATCTAGGCTATTAAAATTATAGGATTGGTTCATAAGATAAGTAGTTAGGAACATTGAGATGGAAGATGCAAGCCTTTCAATAACATGAAGGTATATAAATGAAGTGTAGAAACTTGATTGGTATTTTTCAATTGTACAAGACAAATATACTATATTTAATTAGATTTTAGTATCTAAAAAAGCAAGTATAATCTCACCCACACATTCATATATAATAAATATCCATTTTTAATATTAAAAAATAAAAAAAATAGTGTCTTGGATAATTGACATCTATTAATGCAAGGTAGGTTAGAAATTTACCTTTGTGCATAAAGACTCTTCATAGTTGAATTTAGTTGTACTGATTACAAGGTTTTGATTCAAAACTAGCAATGGGATTTGGACCACCACCCCTAGTATTGAAACATTGGTTTCCAAACTTCAATCCCCTCATTGAACCATTCAATGTCATACACATTTGGGTTCATCTTCCCTAAATCCCTCTATAGTTCTAGTTTGACATTTGATTTAAGGCCATAGGAAACACCCTACGGGAGTATCTACTACCTGATCTAGACACTTATTGGATTTCCCATACCACATTTTATAGAATACTAGTCAACTAAGACATTTCCAAGAGTCTCCATGCAAAAATGGACCTAAATATCATAGATCAGTTGTGGACCCAAACCCTTGACTATGAAGGGTTTAGTTTTCATTCCCATTTTTGTTTTGAAATAGGACATTTATCCTTCAAATGTAAAAATGTAGTGAAAAAGGACACGTACTAGTGGAGGGACTTTCATTCTATCCACCTCACTATAGAAGGAAGCATTTTACTAGATCTAAATCTACTTCAAAAGATATCAAACACATTGATCCAAATGAAACACTCCCAACTGGAGAAACTCCCAGTATGGAGGCAAGCTCCCCACCCAAAAACATATTTAGGGGATGTGGTTTAGATTCAAGCTAAATTAAATTAGTAATTCCATTCTCCCTTGATTCAAACCATGAAACAAAAGCAAGTTGGACTCTCATTAGTAGAAAGAAGAAAGGAAGTCACAACAAAGGCTCTACCCCTCTTAAAGGTAAAGTAGTGAAAGACTGTAATGCTAAAGATTTGCAAAAATGGATGGAAAATTAGCAAAAATTTAGTGGGGCTTTAACCAAATCCTAGTTTTACTTCGAAGAAAAGTGATAGTTTTGTGTAACTTTATTGTTTGGAAAGTTGGTTGGTTGTTTCTTGTCAAAATATCCTAGTGTGTTTATCTTGTCACCCGCTTTATTAGCCTCTAGTAGAGGTGTTCATTTTGTAAATTATTATTATATCTTTCTCTCCTTTATACAAGGTGTAGGGGCATTTAAAAACTCACTTTAACCCTATCTAATAAAAAAATTATGCATAAAAAAGATAAAAACTAATCCTACTATATGAAATAAGTATAAGGCTATTATATACACTTTGACGATCAATCAATATAATTATATTATGAATAAATAAAGATTTTGTATTGTGCTAGCATGAAATCATATTTCATATGGTCTTTCAAAGTTTGTGTAATCTATTTATATAAGATATGTGGTTGGAGGTGTTGGAATGTGGTCATTGGTGTCATGTGTTGTCATTGATGTCCTAGGTTGACTTGGTTCTTAGATTCATTAATGACAAAGAGGCTGGTTTGATGGTGATGAAAAGCTATGGAATTATTGCAATACTATGAGGTGTGAGAGAATTATTTTAGGGTATTATATATGTTTATTAATTATGTTGAAACATATGAGTGAGGTATAAAGTACATTTATAGTGGAAACAAGGTCAGGTTTGAGATCTAATCCGAGCATGAGAGACCTAGTGTGAAGGCACAAGCTTGGTAGCTTATTAAAGTAAAAAGTATGTGACCTGTGTACCATGGATGATAACTTCAGAGTATGGCATGAGTTAATTTTATATGTGGATGAGGTTTTGAGAGCATCTACAGTGGTGATAAGGTCATACTCTAAGACCTAAAGCGACTTGTAGCTGAAGGCCTAATGTGCTAAGATACCTAGTGAGGCCAAATGGAGGATAAGGATAAGATTACAAGATAAGAGTGATTTTATGAGAATGGTATGAAGGTATTTGAAATTTTGATGATTTATTGATAGTAATACAATAGGTTTCTAAGTGATTTCAATATCCAAGTATGTCTTATGGTTTTAGACCTAACTTGCATAAAGACCCAGTGTGGTCCTAATGAAGGGTAAAGGTGAGTTTTCAAGATGTTTAAGCACATGTGAGCATAGATAAAGGTATAATTTTTTTTAAAAATCATGTGGATAAATTTTTATGTTATGGATTGAAGGTGAATGCAAGAAATCATGTTGGAAGGTCCCATGTGCATGCAAATTAAAGGTTTCCAAGCTCGAGAAGGATTTTTTGATGTTCATTGGAACATGTCATTTGTGAATGAGAAGATAAGACTTTTACGAGAGATATAATATGGTCCTAATAAATTTTTACAAGAATTTGGATTTGGTTTTAGGTACATATCTTTATTAACATTTGTTAAGAATGCAAATTGGTCTTAAACCCTCTCTAAACCCTCATATTGACTCGATGATGAAAAACCTGATAGAAAGTTCCCAGAATGGATTTTAAATTCAAGTTTTATGCTTGGATAATGTATATGACTCATTTAAGAATTCTCAAGTTGTCTTATTTTTTCAAGGAAGTGAGTAGAATGTATATAAAAGTACTTATTTTTGAAGAATTTATTGCTACAGGTAGGGTTGACCAAGTCAATGCATACAAATCAATAGAGGTTTAAGATCAAGACTTTTTATTTATGTTCATGGATTTATTTTGAAAATTTATGTTCACTATGTAAATAATTTTGGTCAATCAATTTGACCTATTTCTAAACTTCCAGACAGTGAAAAGAATGAGAAAAAATTATTTTGATAGAGAAAGAGTTTAGAGATGAGGTGAAAGTGAGTAGGGATGAATCCAAATGGTATAGGTAATTATTTGAGACCTATAAATCATGTTACCTTGGTTGGTAAGTGTTTATAGTTCTCATAAACAAGTAAGAAAGTGCTCTCAAGTTGATCAGTCTGTAGAAGTCAAGATTGTGAAGGAGTAAGTTCCAAGGATTGGCCTATATTTTCTATATTTTCCATATGACATATATGTATTAGTATTTGAAGATGTGTTAAGGATATTAAATTAAATTTTTAATAAATTTAATTTTCAATAACATGATTCTGTATATGGTCTAAGTCACGTTCACTGTGACTGTATTCTCTTGAAAAATTGATACTTCTAGGTGTGCTAGTGTAAGTGGTGTGTTTAAGTCCTTATGACAAGAGGTGAGAATAGAATGAATATTTTAGTGTTTTTTTTTATTTAAATGATAAATTCATGATTTATGGAAGGTGGAGAGACATTTTAAGTGGTTGAATCATGAAATCCAAAAGGGCTTGTCTAGTTGTGTTGAGATTGTGAGAGAATGACTTGAGAGGTTGGTTTGTAAGACCAATGGTTGTCACTATGGATTTATATATATACATTTTAAAATTATATAGAGATCATAGATAAATTATTAATGTAATAATTAGTATTATAAGTGACATTTAAAGTACTAAAAATGAACTTATACATGACTGTGCTTTTAGAGGCTAGAAGGAGTTTGAGTGATCACTTTACAGAGGTGTATTGGAGGTTGTTTGGAATGAGATAGAGAACAAAATGACTTTTAAGTTATTATATAAATATAAAATGTCCATGTAAAGGTGTTTTTATTGATAATAATTCCATATGTAGGTGTTGGTGGTCAAAGTTGCTTAGCTGTACTTTGATTGTGTTTGACCAATATGAGTGGTCCTATTACAGAGGCATTTTTAGGTGTTTAGAGCTTAAGTGGTAATGTATAATGGAAATTATATAGTTTTTTAGGTCATGAGTGATCTATTTATGTTTTTTATTGAGTGCTTTATTTTAAAAAATCAAATATATGCTTCAGTTTCATGAGATAGACTTTTTTGTGTTTTAAGGCCTAATGACGAGTAGGCTAAATGGCTTGTTTCAAAAGGTGAATTGGGCGTATAGATGGTATGAAATTATGTGGGAGTGAGAAATGGTATATTTGATATTTATTATATATTTTTAAAGTTTTGATAAAAGTTAAATATGGTCCAAATAGTTAAAGTGTAATGTGTGCCTTGAAGAAGACCTAATTGCTTTAGGTCTCAATTAGGCCTATTGGAGGATTTGGGTCTTAAGGGCAATGGCCAAATAGAGTGATGGTTGTTTTATGTATGAAAAATGTGTATTAACCTATTCCAATTATAATCAAATTATGGTAAAGATCTTGGCCAACCAATATGGGTTAGACCAAGTGAGTGGTATAAAGACAAGGCTTAATTAGCCTATTTGAGTGACTTAAAGAAGAGAAGATACAAGCTAGGGATAGAGACTTTGAAAAATAAGGATTAGTTCATTAAGGAAAATCAAAGGGAGTAGAGTATTATGCATTTATATCTAACTAAATTTTTTTAAGTGGATACACAGGTTAAGGGACCTAATGAGTCTAAAAGAGGCTAATTGAACAAGAAGGCCTAAAAGCCTGGTTGAGTGAGAGTGAAGGGGAAAGAGTGAAAGAAAGGAGGTCATAATTAGTTAAAGATTAGAAAAAATTGTTATAATATAATCAAATTTCAAGGTATTTGAGTTGGTGTTTTGTTGCCTATGGGGTTGGAGTCTCCTTGCAAGTTGGAGCTTGTAAAAGACTAGTTGGGTGGGTGCTCAACTAGGTAGGGGTTGGAGTTCCTTGTGAAATTGGTGATTAAATAAAATTTGGATATTAACATTATAGGATTGTATCCCATGTTCATGGTTCAATAATTTTTATCCCCCAAGAGGGTTTCCCACATATCTCTTATGTTCTCTTGTATGCTTGTGTAGTTGTTTTACTTATGCATTGATCTCTTATATGAATGTATGATTCATGGAATGGTAAATGGAATTGAATATACATCATTATGAAAATAATTCAGCCCTTCCCTCCTTGACCTCCCCCCACCCCCCTCTCAATGGCTACTTCCAAAAGGAGGATTATTTTATTGAATTTGCACATAAAGTACATGAGACATAAAAAATATTTTGTCAAGATTTTCTCCTTCCACAGAGAGATATATGATCATGTGATTCATTTATTTTGGGAGGCATTCCACACCATCTGAACATGGTGAAGGATGATGTTGAGTACAGTATAAGGATCAATTGTCTTTATTTTCATTCATAACTAGGTTTTATTTGAAGGATTTAGAGAGTTTTGTGTACTCTTAATTATGTTTTTTTATTTTATTTTTTATAGAGTTCTCATATTTAATATTTGTTTTTATCATTACAAATAGATGTAAATATATAATATTGAAATAAAAATGAGTATATGCTAGGGGAACATCATAATAAAGCTTTTTAAACATTTTTAATGATCAAAAATATATAAATTAACAAAATAAACTCAAAAATTATCTTACTATATCCTTCAACCTCATATATCCTTCACATCTTAACATTGAGTTGGAAACATGGTTAATTTTAATAGGCCATACTAGATAACCTATTAGAAATATTTTGGAAATATCAAGAAATTTGAATCATAACTTTGGTGAATCCTCCATGGGTGATGATGATTCTATGATGATTTTGGAGGAAAAATAAATAGTTTCCTTTTTTTACATACAATCATTCGACTACATCAAAAAGTAGACACTAAATGGAACCACCAAAATGCTACATTAGAAATTTACAGTAAATGGATTTATTGAACGGTTATGTTGAATGACTATGTTGGATGGATGTGCTGGATGACTATGTTGGATGGATATGCTAAATGGTTGTGTCATATGGATGCATCAAATGGCTCCATAGAATGGTTTTATTGAATGGCTATGTTGAACAATGAAGTTAGGTCAAGCTGCCAAGTTATCAGTTTTGCCGATCTACTATCCAGTTGCTCAGTCGCCTCCCTAGTCTTATAAATACACCTTCGTCCCTAATTTTAAACATTTTACACATAATATTTCTTGTCCCCCTTCAGCCCCACCCACAATAATTCACCATGGTAATAAAATATTTTTTAAGGAACTTGCCGACTACAACCTCTTATATTTTGAATATCGTACAACAAAAACTTTTAGATGCATATATGGTACAATGATTAAATTTAAAAATATAGTTTTGAGTCTTGATGCCCTACTATAGATTTGCTTGGATATATCCTAGAGAAATAGGAAGTTCACATTGTTCAAGGAGAGCTTTCTGAATATGAAGATATATCAAATTTACAAGGGGTTTATAAGGGAAATTCAAATTCCATGTGTCAGGAGTTAGAAAAAATGGCAGTGTCACTTCTACAAGTATTTCCATTATTTTAGAGAAGTTGATACGAAAAGATTAAAATAAGAACTAGTCAATCTACCTCTAGTAACCAATGTCATGGATCCAATTGATAACTTCAGATTTCATCTAGAATCATATGACCTAGCTAAAAAAGTATTTGAGAATGTATTTATGAAGATGTGGCACATAATTTAGATGACAAGGATAATGAACAATAGGAGATGGAAATTGAATAATGACCAATCAATAAAAAAATGAAACCCTTGGTGAATAAAGATTGAACTATTACATGGAATTCAGGATTAGCGACCACCATATAGAGAGCCAAACCAAGACGAGGAATTTATAGAGAACTCTCAATACATGGTAATACTCAGTTAATGGATATTTACATTGATGTGCCAATTATCACAAATGATCTTGGGAGAATATTTTTTATATTAAATTTATCTCATCCTCACAAATTTAATATTGAATGTACTAATGTTATGGCAAGCCTCAAGTCAACAAATTTATTACAAACTATATAAATCTAATATTATGTAATGGATTTTTTGACTTGAGTCTTGCCACACCCATAGTCCATTTGGTATTAAATTTTTGATGATGAGATCAATTTCCTATATAAAGTGATATCTTCAGATCATTTGTGATGATTGATGCATCAACATAAATATCCATTGACTAAAATTACCATGTACCGAGAGTTATCTTTGAATTCCTCATCTTAGTTTGGCACTCTATATGGTGGTCTCTAATCCTATATTACATGTAATAGTTCAATATTTATGTCACCAAGGGTTTCATATTTTTTATTGATTGATCATTGTTCAATTTCTATTTCTTGTTGTTCATTATCCCCGTCATCTAAATTATGCCCCGCATCTTCATAATAGACATTCTCAACCATTTTTTTGTCTAGTTCATATGATTTTAGATGAATTATGGTGTTATCCAATGGATACATTACATGGTTATTATAGGTAGAGTTCCTAATTTAATCTTTTTCATATTAGTTTGTTTTTAAAACAAAGTCAATACTTGCATAAAAAGCACCATTATTTTTGCTAACTCTTAACACATGAAATCTAAATTCTACTTATAAACCCCTTATAAATTTGATTTTAATTCATATTTTAAAATATCTTCTTTAAAAAATGTCAACTTCCTATTTCTATAAGATAGCTAGGCAAATATAAAAGTGCACATGCAGTGTTTTGTTTGTTATCCTTAATTCCATTAAAATTCACTTAAATATCCTTTAACAGGGGAGGTAAATTTAATGGTTTTCTATTTTTCAAGGTTTTAAACTTTGTTTCTTTATACATTTACACCTTGTACGATTAGGGTTTAAGAATTCAATCTTTGATTTTTTTATTTTCCTTTCTTCTTCTCATGCCTTAAAGTTTTAACTCCAAAGAATGTTTTTGTAGTTCCATTCAACACTATCATTCGGTCTACTATTCAACAATTCCATTTGGCACTATCAGAGGTATTCTCATTTGGCACTATCATTTGGCTCCTTTGATCGGCACTATTGGTGTTCATTCTTCAGTATTACCATCTATTTCCTCAATTTGGGTTCTGCTAGTTACCTTGTTTGATATCAAGGACTGGGGGTAAATGTGTGTGTGTATGGTGAATTAAAGGGTAATCTAAGATAATGTTGTAAATGGTTGTCAAGTTGATCACAAAACTAATAGATATTATTTAAATTTTGGTGATTTGGACCCATATACCAACTCTAAAAATCACCAAACATAAAATTAAAAAATTGGAATATTAGTGAATTAACGAATATTCATCACTAAAATTTACCATGGTTGGCAAGGTAAACTCTCTCTCAACCTCATTTTTCCTTTAAAAACTGAGATTAAACTAAAGGAGTAGATTATTCTAAGAAATAGATATGTTTAACACAAAAATAAATTCATAAATAACAAATTAATAAAATAATAAAATTACCATTAACATATCTAGGGGGAACGCAAACATTTAGCTTAAAAATAAATTCACAACTAACAAATTAATGATGGTAAAAAAATAAGTCAACCTTTTGGAGGCCATAAATTTTAATCCATAGCTTTCTTTGAGCTCTTCTACACTAAAAAATGACCATCTAAAAAAGTTTGTTACTACCCTAAGCCGTGCTTTCCACTTTAAGGTGTTTTTGATATTTTTTAGAGGCCATATGTGATTATTTGATGGTCCAAAATTATTGATTAATGATTTTTTTATAATTTTTCTATTTTTAGAAATTGTATATTTTTAAGATCAAATGTTAACTTCAATTTAAATTCATCTCATACGCTAATTTTATGTTTAGAATATTTCATAATATTTTTAGAGATCCACCTGCTTGCATGCAAAACTTACTAAAATAACAACTACTAAAAATAATAGCTAATAAAAATAACAGATACTAAAAATAGCATTTTTTTAGATTTTATTTTTTTTCAAATTTTTACATGTGAACTCTAATTTTGAGTTAAGGCTTATTTAAGGATGGATTGGGTTTGTAATTATTCAATTCATCCAATATGAATCAATTAGAGTTATTTTTTCAAATCTTGGCCTATTGATAATTTTTATTGTCTTGATAATTTTCAAGTTCATTGTCTAGTATCAGAGCAAGTTTGAATCTTGGAGGAGTAAAAGATGGTGAGAGAATGAGGAGGTATGAAACATATAAAATAGATCATATAAGAGATGTAGAGGGAAGTGGATAAATTAATCGAGGTTATCACCAATCATAGAAGAAGAAAAGGTGGTGATGAGACTAAGGATGACACAGATCATGATGAAGAAATTCAATAAGAAGAAGAACATCAAGAACAACCACCATCTATGGAAGAGAGGATGGTTAAAGTTTTAGAAGAAAGAAATAAAGGATTCAAATTTGATGTTCTAGATTATAGAGGTAATTTAAAATTAGAGGAGTTGATAAATTAGATTAATAGAATGGAGAAGTTCTTCAAGTGAAAGACTATGAGAGAAGAAAAGAAGGTAAAGTTTGCATGCATAAAATTGAAAGGTTATGTAATGATTTGGTGGGATCACCTTCATAAATAGAGATAGAGAAAAGATAAAGAGAAGATTAATACATGGAAAAATATGGAGAAGAAGCAGAGGGAAATTTTTTCTTCTATGGATTATGCAAAAACCATATATAGAAGATTCTAGAATTTGAGGCAAAAAGATCACATTATACAAGAGTATATAGATGAGTTTTATAAGATTTACATATAAGTGGAGCATGATGAAATAGAAGAGTAGATGGACTCAAGGTATGTAAATAGTTTGAAAATTTCTATTCAAGATGAATTAAGCATGCATAGAATACTTTGCATGGTGGAGGCTTATCAATTAGCTTTGAAGGTAGAAGGAAAAAAAATAGACAAAATTTCATAAGGATGTCTTTTGGTCCAAGAAGAGGTGGATCCCATCAAATTAGGGGATGAGTTGGGTTTAATACCACTAGAGGTAGGTCTAATACCAATAAAGGTAAATCATCACATGGTGTAGTTTCACAAGATGACAATAGGTAAGAGTTTCAAGACCAAAAAAAAGGAAGAGGGTTTCAGAGAGGATGAGGTTATGGTGGTGCTAGAGAATGGTTTTAAAATCAATGTAGATCTTATGTTTATTATAGATGTAGTGAAGAAGGGCACAAAGCATTCAAGTGTCCACACTATCAAGATCAAGAAATGAGGCAAGAGGATCTCCCAAGAGTGAATCTAGTTGACGTTGAGGTATAAAAATAAAATATTGAAGTTGCACCAGTAGATGTTGGAGAGAATCTCATGATGAAAAGAATAGTGATCATTCCAAGGAAGGAATAAGTGCAAAATAAATAAGGTGGTGGTACATGGTTGTGATCAAATATTTTTCAAATAAGATGTACTTCAGGTGGAGAGGTATGCAAAGTAATTATATATGGTGGTAGTTATGAAAATATGGTTTCTAAATAAAGAATACAGAAACTAAATTCACAATGTGAAAATCATCCTAATCCTTATCGAATTTCATGGTTTAAGAAAGGGAATGAGATTACAATAGATAAAGGTGCTTAATAAAGTTTTTAATAAGAAAAAGTTATAATGATGAAATATGATGTGATGTTATTTTAATGGATACATGACATGTGTTATTGGGAAGACTGTGGATATTTGACAAAAAAATAATTCATGATGGAGCAAAGAAAACATACACTTTTTGGAAAGGTGGTACAAAGGTAGTTTGTTACCTCTTAAAGAGGAAGAGAAGACATAAAGCATTCTCTCCACTAAAGAATTTATCTAATATATGAAGGTGGAAGGTTGTTTTTATGTATTAGTAAAAAATAATGAAGACACATAAATGGTGCAAATACTAATAGAAGTAGCAAGAGTGATAACATAATATGCAAATTTTAAGCTTAATGAGTTACTAGATGGTTTACCACTAAAAAGAGATATTCAATATCACATTGATTTGATTATAGGATCAACTCTACCCAATCAAGAAAATTAAAAGATGATTCTAATATAACATGAAATTTTAAATAAATAGGTTACATAATTGCTAAGAAAGAAGGTGATAAGGGAGACTATGAGCCCATATGCAACACCAACATTGTTAACTCCAAATAACGATGGAGGATGGAGAATTTTTGTGTATAGTAAAGTGATTATTAAAATTACAATCAAGTATAGATTTATTATACCTCATTTATATGATATGATGGATGTGATTGTAGAAGAAAAATATTTTACCAATATTTATCTAAGGAGTGGTTATTAACAAATTCAAATTTGTGAAGGAGATGAGTGGAAAACTGCATTTAAGACTAGGGATGGATTATATGAGTGGATGGTGATGTCATTTGGATTATTTAATGTATCTAACACTTTTATGAGGGTGATGAATACAGTGCTAAGAGAATATATTGGTAAGTTTATGGTTGTTTATTTTGATATTCAGTAAGACTAAAGAAGAATACCTATAACATTTAAGAATAGTACTATATTTATTAAGAAAAGAGAAGTTGTATGCAAATTTAATGAAGTACAAGTTTATGAAAAATAGTTTTGTATTTTTGGGATTTGTAGTTTCAGTAGATGGTATGAGAATGGATGAATAAAAAATAAAGACAATTTTTGAGTAGCCTATTCTAAAAAGCATTATAGATGTAAGAAGTTTCCATGGTTTAGCAACTTTCTACAAAAAAATTATTAATTTTTTAGTACTGCATGAGAGGAAATGAATTTTCATAGACTAGAGTAGCCACAAAAAGCTTTGAATTTTTACAGAATAATATTATATAAAGGCCCATTTTAGCATTATCGAATTTTAACAAAGTGTTTGAGGTTGATTTTGATGCTTGATTTATGGGAATTGGTGCTCTGTTGAGTCAAGAAGGAAAGCCAATAACATATTTTAGTGAAAATTTGAATGAGGTAAGAACAAAGTATTATACCTAAGATGTTGAAATTTATAAAATTGTACAAGCATTAAGACATTGGAGGCATTATTTGGTTCCTAAGGAGTTTACTCTATTTATAGATCATGAGGCTTTGAAGTATCTGAATACACAAAAGAAGTTGAATAGTGGGCATACAAAGTGGGTATCTTTCTTGTAGAGGTATAATTTTGTGTTGAAGCATAAATCAAGAAAATAGAATCAGGTAGCTAATGTATTGAGTAGGAGATTAGAATTATTAACTACTATGGTGAGTGAAGTAGTTGGATTTGAAGCTATAAAATAATTATATGATATTGATTCATATTTTGGCAAGATAGTTGAGTAGTGCAAGAATCCATTAATAGGTGGAAAAGATACTATTCATGGTGAGTACCTTATACAAGAAGGTTAACTATTATAAGGGGAAAAATTATGCATTCCATTTGGGTCTCTACGAGATAATATAATAAGATAATTACATAGTGGAGGTTTGTCTAGATATTTCAGTAAGACAAAGACAATAACTTTGGTGGAAGAAAAGTACTTTTGGCCAAAGATGAAGAAATATGTGACAAGGTATGTTTCAAGGTGCAAGATATGTCAAGTGGCTAAAAGACATGCATAAAATATTGGAATATGCATGCCATTATCTGTTCCAAGAGGACCATAGATAGATTTAAGTATGGATTTTATGCTGGGATTAACAAATACATAGAGAGGTAATTATTCAATTTTTGTTGTTGTAGATAGATTTTTTCAAATGGCTCATTTCATTGCATGTAAGAAAAAAAATGATGCCTGTAGAGTTACATAATTATTTACAAGGATATTGTGAGATTTCATGGTGTTTCAAAATCTATTACTTCATATATAGGGACACAAAAATTTTAAGTCATTTTTAGAAAACTTTGTGGAAGAATATTGATACTAAGTTATAATTCAATAGTGCATATCACCCATAAACAAATGGACAGACATAATTTTTTAATAGGATCTTGGAAAATTTGTTGAGATGCATAGTGGGAGAGAAGCACAAGCAATGGGACTTGGTTTTACCACAAGATGAGTTCACATATAATAGTTTAGTGATTAGATCAATAGGAAAGTCACTATTTTAAATTATTTATGGTAGAAATTATATGAGTATTTTATATTTAGTAAAATTATCAATTGTATATTGAATTAGTGATGATGTAGAAGCATTTGCAAAGGATATTCAATAGTTGCAAGGAGTAAGAATAAAGTTATAGGAAAGTAATGAGAAACATAAGGCATCAACAGATGTAAAAAAAAAGATCCAAGGTATTTTAAGAAAGATAGTAGCGAATAGTTTACTTGAGGAAGAAAAATTTTCCAACAAGCACTTACAACCAAGTTGAAGTACTAGAAAATTGGGCCATGCAGAATTATGAAAAAATAATGATAATGCTTTTTGAGGTGAGTTTACCAAAGAATTTTGATATCTCTCTAGTATTTAATGTTTTATATTTATATGAATTCTATGGAGAAGATGGTGAAGGTGATAAATATGAATAAGTAAATTGGTAGCAACAGGTTCCAAAGAAGGAAAAGATAGTATAGATTTTGGATATGAAGATAGTGAACACAAGGCAAAGGAATTATAATAGATATTTGGTGCAGTAGAAAGGATTGTAACAAGAAGATAATATTTATATGATAGTATAGGAGCTAAAGAATATTTAGAAAGGAAAATTTTAGTAGTACAATAATGGCAAATCATAGGAGCTAAGTTGTTTTCAAGCAGAGGAGAATGATGGAAAAAAATAGGCCAACCTTTCAGAGGCCATAAATTTTGACCCGTAGTTCCGTTTAAACTCTTCCACATGCCAAAATGATCGTCTTAAATTTTTTTATCTTCCCTAAACCATGACTTCCATTTAGAGGTTTTTTTATATTTTTTGGAGGCCATACATGATCATTTGAGGATCTAAAATTATGGATTAATGATTGTTCATGATTTTTCTATTTTTAGAAATTATATATATTTTAGGACCAGACATTAGCTTTAGCTGAAATTCATTCCATAGGCTAATTTTAGTATTTAGGTTATATTAGAATATTTTGAAAGCTGCACACACTTGCATGTAAAACTTATTAAAAATAGTAACCACTAAAAATAACATTTTTTTAGATTTTAGTTTTTTTCAAATTTTTGCATGTCAACTCTAATTCCGAGTTAATACTTATTTAAACATGGTTTGGATTTTTAATTATTCAATTCATCCAATACAAATTAATAATAATTATTGTTTCAAATCCTAACATATTGATAATTTTTATTATATTGATAATTTTTGAGTTCATTAATTAATAAAATAATAAAAGTAGCACTAACAATATTATGCTAACATAAGGTTGTATTCTAACACAAACTTAAAACTATTTTCACATACACATGCCACTCAATATCTAAGTGAATCTAGTTTTTGGCAATAGAAGTTATTCTTTGCAATATTTAATTAGATTAATAAATGATGATAATTTACTTCTATAGTAAAAGATATTAGTTCATTAAATATAAAATAATTTATAGGTAAAATAGAAATTGAATAAATATCTAAAATTAATGAAACTCTTTTAAAAATGATAATTGTATAAATAAAATTACTAATATTTTAAAAAAATTAATTGAACAGTTAAAATATATACTAGTTTCTTAAAGGGATAATTTTCTATGATCAATAATAATTTGAAACATTCTTATTAAATTAAAGTATAAACTCCATGTTTATTCTTTATTTATAATATATAAATATCAAATATATCAATATATAATAAAGGTTATATAAATAAAATATTTTTTTTTTAATATTTGAAATCTTATTAATATATCTATCTTCACAAAAGAGATTAATATATTTATATTATCTATACCTAATGCTTTTGTCCATACTTTTGATGGTAACCAAAAAAAAATATATCTAAGCTATGAATAACATAAGGATGAACAATTTCTCTTGGCATAAATTCTGATTGATAATTCCATATTAAAAGTTAGCATGAAATTTGATTAGTAATTCTATACAGAACATTTAATCATTGCTTGAAT
Organism: Torreya grandis; assembly: GCA_037957365.1. Classification (NCBI taxonomy): domain Eukaryota; kingdom Viridiplantae; phylum Streptophyta; class Pinopsida; order Cupressales; family Taxaceae; genus Torreya; species Torreya grandis. The sequence continues at coordinate 1,594,247 of JARHVA010003182.1, forward strand.
ATTAATAATAAAAAATACTTACAACATTTTATATGATAAATCTATAACAAAATATTTTACATAAATTTAATCGGTATATTTTACATAAATTTATCTAAGATACATATGTTAGTAGTACTCATTACCGTATAAGATCACAGATATTTTTATAAAAAAAACATATTTAATATAATTTTTTAATGAATAAATAACATTAAAAATAGAGATAAACATAAATTTATATATATAAATATATATAAATAGGGAGATCAAAATTGTACATATATGACATATATGCAATATAACTATAATTTAGAGAGCATGAGAAGTAGATAAAAACATTGATATTACATATATGAAATATAACAATAATTTTATGAAATTCAAATTGTATACATTTGACATTAAAATGAGAGATAAAGATAAACACACACACACACACACACACACACTCTCTCTCTCTCTCTCTCTCTCTCTCTCTCTCTCTCTCTCTCTCTCTCTCTCTCTCTCTCTCTCTCTCTCTCTCTCTCTTAAATTTAATAAATTCTATCTATGTTCACGAGATCCTTTAACAATTGAAGTTTATTTACCCCTTTTAAATTCTTAAATTTCTTGAACCTGTCATATGTGAAAGGCGGTACAATCCTTAATCCATGTAATGACTTTACACATGATATTGTCACAAAGATCAAACCCTATCTTTTTTTAAGTCTTATATCAATTGTGGCTTTGTCAAGTGTTAAGCCCTATGATTTATGGATTGTCAATCCCCATGCCAATTTCAAAGGTAGATGACTCACATGGGCCCTTTGCATTGAACTAATAATAATTATAGTTGGAGATTCATCAACAAAAGAAATCCCTATGCAGTTATCAAATTGAACCATAACATATGTAGGTGGTTCAAGAGGTGTTATCCCTAGTTTGTATATAATGCTTTGAATATATCCAAGTGCACCATTAAAAAGACTTCCTTCTGTCTATAAATTTGTGGTGAGCATCACCTTTACACCAACAAGAATCAACAATTAAACTTTCAATTGTTCATCATCCAATCCCAAAATAATATTTCTTTATCCTTTATTTGTAATGCTTCTAGGAATAGGTTGATTCAATGCATACAATTTTCTCTTATTATGTTGATGCACATTCTCATTATTGTAAATAAATGCATGTGTTCATTAAAATCCTCATTTTCAACTATTTCAAGTGAAGCATCTATTTTAGTCATTAATTCTTGGATTGGAATCTCTTAGACTTGTTAGAAGTTCTTAAAACTATTGTTGTTCTTCAGTTTGGTCTTATTGTCTAAAAACTTTTTCAAGTGTAACAATAGTACCAAAATTTGCCCAATTTTCTTGTCTTTTACTTGCATATGGAGGTCTATCCATTATCAAAGGTAACTATACCAAATCCCCCAAAAAAATCATTGAACTTCCACCAAATCACATATCAAGATATTCTGGAAATGCTTTGTGGAGTCGAGAATCTATATTTTAAAGCATCTTTTGACCTATAAATCTCATTTCATCAATCAAAATATATATAACATGTTTAATTTATTATTGAAAGGTTGTTAACCTTATTCATTCTAGTTTTTCAAAATATGAAATAGGAATTCACAAGGTTGTATGTATTATTGATTCACCATGATGTGAAAACTCCTATTGGAGCATGTAGTAGAAGGGGAAAATGAACGTGATTGTGATAACTCTAGAAGTTCCAATTTAATCCCTCTAATAAGATAAGATTTCCCTATTCCTACCATTCCTTGGATTATCATATGTAATGGAGATGTATTTTGTTCTTGATTATAATGTCTTATAATTATATAAAATGCTAATTTTTGTTTCTCAATTAGGGTTTCATAACAAAAATTAAACTCTATTTCATCCATAGAAAGTAAGTTGTTTTCTTTTTCCATGTTTACAAATTTAAGAGATGTGTTCATTTATTCTTCACCTAGGTAATTTGAATCCTAAATTATCTATCTATCAATATCTCTTTGACCCAACATATCAATCTCAAAAACATCTAGATATTGTTTTTAGTGTAGCCCTGATATGATCTCCCACTCATATTCAGTTGTATTCTATTGGATACTACCATCATCTTCATCCTTTATTTCTTATTGAATTCCATTGTTTATTTTAATCCTTTGCTTTATATGAAAAGGATTATATTGAAATTCACCCTAATTATACTTTATTGTCCCTTCATCTTGGCCAATGTCTATCTCAATATCATGGAATGGTTTATACAATAATAACTTTGACCAACAAAAATCTATACTTTCTTGACTATCTTATTCTAAGATGATGTAAAACATGGGCCACACCCTTACAATAACACATGTTTTTCTTGGTTTCCACTTTTCTAGTTTTCTAATTATAGGATTATATATCCAAGATCTTGCCGCTTGAATAAGTGGTAAATGCTCTATTGAGCAAGGTCTATCAATATATCCATCAATTATTGACTTTACATTTTTTTTGTTTCTTCATCCTCGTTTAATATTAGTTTAAAAAGTTTATGCCCAACATTCATTGATATAAATACCTTGCTAATGTCCATAAAAGGAAGTTTTAGCAACATGTGTGATGTTTCCATTACACCTATATCTCTTTCAACAATTGTTTCAGTTAGCAAATGTATATACACTCATTGAACAAAATCTTTTAGGTTTTCAACATTTTCAAGTTACATCAACGTTTGTTGATATATTTCTAAACTTTTTTTTGCTTTTGGAACATATTTTTAAATGTAGTTCACAATGACATGTTTTGATAGTATTGCTTACCAATCTACATTTTCACTCAATGATTTCAAAACATGATGACTTTGAGTATTCACACGATCATCATTTATTTTTGGCTCATATTTTTTTATCTCCATTTTCTAGATGTGCACATAGTTTTAATCCATTAAGATGCAAAGGCTAAGGTGTATTGTACCTACATTAAATAAAATTTCATGTTATTATTCATATATAAATTAATTAATACATATTTTTATGCTAATGCTTATTATTTTAAAGATAATGATTTTTTCCTATAATCCTTTCTTCCTTCTTTTCATAATTAAACTCCATCTTTACACATGGTATGACACTCAACACAATTAATCAATTCTTCATAGTCCTATTCTAGATCTATTTGATTAATGTTTACTATGGTCCTCAAACATGGATGTAAGCTGAAATTATGTCCTCCCTGTATCACACATGAAACTATATTCATTTATAGTTTTATAATAGTTACTTTTTTATATAAGATAAGTAAATTGTTAACCAATTCATACCTTTATGTTTCTTTGATGTGCATCTCCTCAGGGATTCCATGCATGTATGACTCCAGCAAATATGTTTAGGTAAAGTCAAATTGATCTTTATTTTTCCAATCTAAGGTGTCCATATTTATTGATCCATCCAACCATAAAAAACCATGCACATGTGGAGACCCCCTATGTTTCAATTCATATCTACACCAAAAATATTTAACCTTCATAAACTTTTGTAGTATCTTTTTTCAGAACACTATATTTATAATGTACATATAATAAGAAACTATATGTGGGTGGTAAATTATGTTTTATCACCACCATATTTGTGCTTCACATGGATCAGTAGGTGGAGTTCTAGGTAGTAGTGATGGAGTTTTGGCCAATACATGTCTGCTACACTTAAAGTAAAGAAGATACTTGTCATTCCAATTTGATGCAACAGGTAAATTAAATCTACATGACATTTTTTCCAATAAGAATGTGTGCCTCATAATATAGTTCTATATCACATCAACTAATCTACAAAGTGAGATTCTAACATATTATCCATGTGTTCATGTAATTCATCAATTGTAATATTAGTTCTTGAAGACTTTTATTTACAAATACTACTGACAAGTTTTATGCTCAATTTCACATTATCCTATTCATGGAAAGATACCTAAATTGAGGGTGTGTTCCAAAATGATTATCTCGATATCAAATAAGATGTTTCACATATTCATGCAAATGTACATATTTTAGTCATGGTTCTAAATAGTCACACCTTCCATTAGGAAATAGAGTTGGGAAATCCATGTCTGATAAACCTTCTATCACATACTCATTCAATAGAGATGTACCAATTTGTGGCCAAGCTATTAGTTCACCTAGATCAACATTTGTATTATTTACTTAAGCTCCAATCACTTCCATCTCTCTCATGTCATTGTATCATTTGGTTGCCATTGATGACATTTGATCTATAATATTACCTCCATCTGTCTCAAGTATAGGACCTGGAAAAACATATTCATTAAAATCTACATAGTAAGGTTGTATGTAGTTCCACATTGTAAGGTTTTTTTGGCACTATGATAATTGGAAGATCTGAAATATGATGTGGTATTTTTTTGACAATTTCCTTAACTTCCTATGGAAAATAAATACTACGCTCTTTTTATTTGTATTACCATCCTATAACATGGGTCACCTGAAGAATTGGATTCACACGGGCAATCAACATCTCTTACACTTGGGTCAAGTTGGCCAATTTAGGTGGTTAGGGCCTAGGATCTATGTTATTTGCTTCATAAAATAGGTGCACACCTTTCTCTTGATGACATCTGCTACAAATAGGCCCTTTAGGAGATCAGTGAATAATCATACTAGGGTAAATCTCTTGACAAATATAACACATATGTGGTGAATCAAGTTTATCTAACTCATGTTGAAACAAAAATTGTATAGTCTTGAAATCTATACCAACATTTTTTTATATTAATATTTGTTTGTTCTCGATTTATCTGGGATCCTTGAATTTCACTTGGCCGTGTTTGTTCACTAATTTTAATTTTATTTTCTTATTTATTCTTTTGACAATGGTTGATTCTATTTGATTATTCATAGGCCCTTGTATATCATCATTAATATTAGCAAAATTGAATTCCAATGGATCTATTAATCTTTCTTGTGGGGTTTTTGGTATACACTCTATTCCAATTTCACTTTCATGAGTATGTCTTTCACCAAATTCCATCATATTTTATACTTCTCTCTCCATTAAACTTTCATCATTACCATCCACATCAACATTATTATTTGCAATATGTTGTCTTTGTACTCTATCTCGATGTCATTGTTGTATTAGTTCTCTTTTTGCATCAGTCATTTTATCTACACACATTTATCTTTGTAATCTTCTTCATAATAAAAGTTGGTCTTCTTGAGAAGTTTGTGTTTGATGCTCTATCCTATATTTTGCATGTTCTCTCATTCGTCCTTCTAGCTCTTTGATTGGTAATTCACCTCTAAATTTTGTGCATTATTGTCTCTCATATTCATTTTTATTTATTCTATCCTCATCTGTCATCAATAATTATCATTCTTATATTTGATATTCTTGAGAGTATTCTCTTCGACGTTCTCACTTTTATTTTTTATATTTTTTTTTGTTGTTCATTTTCAAACTGCATTTTTCATCGAGCCATATTCCCTACATATTTATTAAATAATTTTTCTATTAGTCATATAACTATAATGATATTATAATACATTTGTATTAACTAATATATTAAAAATATATATAATAACTAATTAATCTTAAAGTGATATAAAACTCATAAAATGATATAAAAGTCATAACCCTAATATAAAATTAATTAAATATTTATATATCATATTAAAAAAAACTAAAATTAACAATCATACATAAAATTATATCAATGTAAATAAAACTTTTAATTTTTTTATTATAATTTATGTGGAAAGATGCATTATAAAATAATATAAAACTCATAAGCCTAATATAAAATAAATTAAATTTTTAAATATCATATTTTTAAAAACAAAACTAAAATTAACAACTAAAATACATATCTTAAAATCTTATAGTTGCATCTTATAAATCTAAGATATGGGATTCCTTTTGTTAACAATTTTACCTTAAAAATTTTCATAATTAAAATATAATTTGTTTGAAGAGGATTTTAATTTTTCATTTTAATCAATATATCTATTTTTTTATTTTTTATTTTTTATTTTTCATTTTAATTTTCCTAAAAATTAGCTACAATTCTAGAGATTTATCTAGATAAGATATGTAAGTAAGATTTATAGCATACATATTTAGGTAAGATTAATCATAAATATCTATGGAGGTAAGATTTATCTGGGTAAGATATTCTTATAGATGGAAGTACAATTCTATAGATTTATCTAGGTAAATTTTTTTGAAGATAATATAATTTTTTTGGAGGTAAGATATGTATAATTTTTGAGTAAGCATTTAAGATATAATTTTTTTGAAAAGGATTTTAATTAATAATTTTCTTGTGGCAAATGTTATGAAATTTTTAATTTTAATTATAACAATGAAAATTGAAATAAGTAGATTTTATACAGCAATAACAACTAAAATATATATAACTTTTGTATACTTACTACAAATGCCAAAAATATGAATTAAAAACTTATAATTTTTTTTACTCTTCTTTGTTGTGCTCTGCTCATACATATATACATATATATGTGTGTGTATATATATATATGAATGCCGAATAGATCACTGTCTAATGGAATTTATATTATCTATGCATAATAGTTTCTGTCTATTCTTTTGATGACAACATAAACACTGCATCTAAGGCATTAATACATAAACACAATCAATTTCTCTTGGCATGAAGTTTGATTGGTAATCCCATACTAGGAGATGACATAGTATCACAAATCACTTTTTCCTCCGGAAACACCAGAGACCATTTATATTTAGACACTAGATGGTGCAAAAATATAATTGTCTCTATCTTAGCAAAATCATATCCAGGACAAACACGAGGTCCTGCTATGAATGGTATAAAAGTGTAAGGTGCAAGTTTATTGTCAAAATGAGCAGGATCAAAGCTCTCTAGCTCTTTGAAAACTTCTTTGTCCACATGGGTGATGCTGGTCGTCCAAAAAAACTATTCAATTTTGACGACAGAAAGAAATGTGTTAAAGTTTTGAACCTTAAAAATAGAAGATTATGTTTGCATTCAAGAGTTCAAACTTTGGCAGTCTATAATTATAAAAGAACCTTGTAAAAAGAGCTCTAAAATATAAAATTGCCTAGAAAACAAACTATTATATTTGGACATTTCTGCTAATCTTTATGGCATGGCATAGTATCTCTACTTTGAGTGGCTTAGAAAATCTAAAAATCCTAATACAACAAATTTCTTAAAATTCCTTAATACCTTCAATTGAATAAATATAACCTGTTAGTTTTTGGAATTTTTTTTTTCTAACTTTAAAATCTCTTCACATCTAAATTAAACTTTAATTTTACAACATATAAACCTAATATATTATTAAAAAAAATTATGACACTACAATGTAAGTAGCCCTCTTAGAAATCCTCATATCATATCATTGTTTGTGCTCAATTAAAAAAATGGAAGGAGTTGATTGTAATATTGAGTTTTTAGCTCAGTTTCTTCTTAAAACTCTCTTTTCATATATATATATATATATATATATATATATATATATATATATATATTAATATATTAATATATTGTTAAAAACATACCTGCCATCCTCTAGGAATTGTATAGCCTCCGTATTCTACATCTTGAATTGCTGTCCTGAATCCACCATCAACCGGAGGGATCAATCGTAATGTTTCTTTGGCTACCTTCCATGTATATTTCAGTTTTTTAATGTCTTCCCATCTCAGAGGTTCATTTGGTTGTTTTCCTGATAAAACCTCTGTTTGCTCTACAATAACACACAATATTTTACAATTGTGTGAAAGAGGATATCATCTATGTCATATGTGTGAAAATGCAGTTCAAGAGAAGAAAATTACCTTGAAGAATGTTCTGGTAGATGTGGGGGTTTAGTGCCAACATCTTCACAAGCTGGGTTAGTAGAATAGAAGTAGTATCGTGACCAGCTAGCATGACCACAATCATATTATCTATGATCTCCTCCTCTGTGAGAACCTTGTTATTTTCATCCTTCATACTCATACTCAGCAAGCATGAGATTAAGTCTTGGCGAGGGGTGGTTTTTCCTTGATCTACTTCCCCCCTTCTCGATTCCAGCAAGGAGGATAAACACCTACAAATGCGAGAACGAGCCCTTAAGCTTCCATGAAAGCAGTTCCAGGTAAATTCACAGGAAGAGACCATACACGCTTTGTAATTTCAGAACAATCTTTGGCTAGAATCTCCCTATCGTTACCGTCCTTCAGACCGAAGAGGAGATCACAGTCAACATGGAAAGTAAGCTGCTTCATCAAGGGGACCACTGGAATATTCTCCTTTCCATCCCAACACCCCAAAAAATGTTCTAGTATAACCGACTCCATTCTGTTCAGGAATTTCTGCAAGGCCTCAGGCTTCATAAATGACATCGTGGCACCTCTCATCCGCTTGTGATCTTCAACAGGGAGATCAAACAGATTTTTGGGGCCAAGAAGCCTGGTCACACCGGCATTCTGCTTGTTAATTATGGCGTTGTAGTCATTTTGAAAGGGAAAGCGGTTGCCAGCTTGGCCGGTGAGAACAACAGTTGGACAGCCAAATAAAGAGGTTTTAAAGACGAGGCCATATTTTGCAACCTTCTGTTGTATCCACTCCTTGGTTTGGTGAGGTTTATGCGCTCTCATAAATTGAAGGCTCTCACCTATCAAAGGGAGGCCAAGATTTCCAGGAGGAGGATTTTTGCCACTTTTTGTTCTGAAAATCTTGTCCAGAAGAATCAGTATTACAGCAAATGCAGCAGTGGATAACATTAGAATTAACTGAGAAGTAGAGTGTTGAAGCTCCATCACAGTTTTTGCTGTGGCGTCCTTACCAAATAATGTTATTCCCTATATCGAACACAGACTCAACCCTCCTAATTTAATATGGGCCGGGGTTGTTGAAAATTAAAAATAAATAAAAATAGATGTTCGATGTCAACGCCATTAGTTTTAACGAGTTTTCATTGGTATATTAAATTTGACGGTTGATCTTACCTTTCATATAAAATATTGATGACATTTATCTATTCAACATTGCCTTTCATTAACATAGCAAGCACATAAAGCACTCGAGTCACATCATGCACATGGAAACGACATTAGATGGTGAAATCATATTAGAAATATAAATAATATAATCATAATAAAAAGCATGGAAGACATTCAAGTGAAGTGAGGTACAAAGAATATTAAATATATAAAAAAAATAGAAAAATAATTACATAAATATATAAAGAATTAAAGTTATATTATGCATATGAAAACCAATTTAAATAGTGAAATCACATCAGAAATATAAACAATATAGTCATAAAAAAGAGTATGCAAAACACATTTAAGTGAAGTGAGGTACAAGAATATTAAACATATAAAGAAATTACAAAGATAAGTACATAAAAACCACATAAAAAACTAGAGTTACATCATGCACATGAAAATCATTTTAGATAGTGAAATCACATCAGAAATATAAAAAATATAGTCATAAGAAAGAATATGGAAGAAACATTCAAGTGAAGTAAGGTACAATAATATTAGATATATAAATAAATTAGAAAGATAATTACATAATAAGTACATAAAGAACTAGAGTTATATCATGCATATGGAAACCATCTTAGATAGTGAAACCACATCAAAAATATAAAAAATATAATCATAAGAATAAGCATGGAAGGCACATTCAAGTGAGGTGAGGTACAAGAATATTAGACATATAAAGAAATCATAGAGATAATTGCATTAGCAAATAGACACATCATACATTATACAAAATATAACATGTGTAAGAACACTATATACATAAGCAATTCAAATCTATAATCAAACCAAATAAATTATGAACGTAGATAAACTTAGCATAATGAATATAATAAGTAACACTTAAAAACATGAACATAATAAAGTTGATAAAAAATAAATTAAAATATAATATAAACTTGATATGACTACATTAGCATGGTAAAATGTCATAGATATGATCAAGAGAAGAATAGTAAAAATGAATGAAAGAGTAATATGTGATAGAGTGAGATCACTCCCCACATTGCCTCATAGTTATTCATGAGCGAAAATAGAATTTTCATCGTACCACAATAATAATAAATTAAAATATCATATAAACATGATATGACTACATCAACATAGTAAAATATTATAGATATAATCAGGAAAAGAATATTAAAAATGAATGAAAGAGTAATATGTGATAGAGAAATAACACTCCACACATTACATCAGAGTTACTCATGAACAAAAATGGAATATTCCCCCCACTATGCAATAATAAACTTTCATCTTGTTAAAGAGTTTTCATTTGTCTTTCCATTCACATCAATACCACAAATGAAAATAATTAAATCAGTATATTTATCTATGTATGTTTGACATGAATTTGAAGTGTGAAATATAATACAAGTAATAAGTAGACTATCTTTCAAGAATAATTAACAATTAAAAAAATGAAATAAGTCACATTATATCATATTAATTTTTTTTCATAATAATTATAGTTCCACACTTAAGTTAGAGTAGGAAAAGCATTTGAATCATGAAATTCTGTATGACCATGGTTTGAACATAAACATATATATATATATATATATATATATATATATAAAGTCATTGAATGTGAAATAAAAGGGATAGTAAGAGATTTATAAATTGATATTATGAGGAAAATATTGATATGCATTTTGGTGTGAGACACACATTATGCTTACAATCTCATAAGAGTGATTTATTGTAGAATTCTTAAAAGTGAAAAACAAGTGGCTTTATTCGTTTACTATGAATTGGAAAGCTCTTTTATTAACAATTTTCGATTAGTTACATTACTCAGAAAAAAATTATCCTCATCAAAAGTTATGAGTTTGATTTTCACACTTATTTGTCATTTGCATACACACACTTAAAATGCTTATGTGACTTTATATAATCAAATTATAGCGTATACCTTACTTATGTGGATGTATGATGAATATAATAAGCCCTTGTGTGTATTTTTTTTTTTTTTTTTAATTAGTCTTTTTCCTTTGTACCCCATCTTTTGTACATATTTTAATCTAACCCCATATTTGTCTAGCTTACTTTGCATTAGGTTATTGCTTGTATCTTTTATGAACTAACATTTGGGTGACATTGGTTGCTTACCTTTGTCTTTTGATTTTTCTCGTATGTAAGTAGAATTTGGCATTTTATAATATTTAGAAGTTATGTAAAGGGATCCAACATTGATTTTGTTCAGATTATCAATATACTTTATTGGACCACCTATAGTAAGGATTATTTTTTATTATTTTTCATCGATATCCTCATCTTGGTTAGATAATTATCCTCATATGGTGTTTTGGTATTTCTCTAAGTTACTCAAATGTTTATATTTATTCTAAGAATACAATTATTCTTGTCTCACAGTAGTTTTTTGACCCCTATCCAAATCAGGTATTACATTGTCTTGAGGTCCAATCATTTTACGAAATCATAAATTCATATCATGTGGTAGATAATGTCATTTTTAGTTTTTGCATTAAGGTGGAACTTTGACCATATAATGTGTTATTTTACCAAGCTTACAATTTATATAAAATAATTGAAGTATATCCATTAATATTGCATTTTACAATAAAATAATGAAAAATATTAAAATAACATAGATATATTATATGAACCTATTAAAAAAATACATATTTTACATAATAATCCTCTTTCATTAAATAAGAGTTCAAATACATGTTTTAGTTGGGCTCTCTAAATGGAAACCATCTCAGGGTAGAGTTGGAAGCACAGGCAACACTAGTGGGGCAAGGAGAATTCTTGTTATATTTCACATAACTCAACCTTGTCCAATTGTTAAGCATGGAATATACTGAGAGGGGGGGGGTGAATCAGTATATCATATATCTTATAAATCTTTCCTTTAACCAAATTTTACTTAATCAAACATTCAAGATATGCAATAAAACTCAAACAACAAACATCACACCAGATAGAGAGAGACACCAGATATAACGTGGAAACCCAATGTGGAAAAAACCATGGAGAATCATTCTCAAATATATTCATGAGAACAAACCCACAGGAGCACCATACCCCTTTGCCAAGTACAAACCTCAGCTACAATTCATGAGCACCAACCCACAGGAGCTTCAAACCCCTTTGCTGAGCACCAACCCCACACCTATTCGTGAGCACCAACCCACAGGAGCACCAACCCTTTTGCTGAGCACCAATCCAGCAACAATTTGTGAGCACCAACCCATAGGAGCACCAACCCCTTTGTGTATACCACACACCTATCTCTGAATGTTGCTATCTCAACAATGATAGATCAATACAACATCTCCTTCCTCTCTCTCACCTTTGCTCTTCTAATCTAGATATAACAAATAAAAATCATATTCATCTCTCACAATTGCTCTTCTAAGCTAGATATTACAATATCAAATCAACCTCTCACTTCCATATTACAAATGGCTTCTCAAGCCTTTATTTATAGCTTTCCAAATGACCTTTGGCCTTCCCACTTTGTGACCTTTCAATCCTCATGGAAAATGGCACCAATCTTGGATGACCCTTCATATTCAAGCCTTTGAAAAGTCATGTGATGACCCTTCATGACCAAAAATGTCCTTCCCACTTTTGTCCTTATCTTTGGTGACTTTTCGTATTCCTTAAACTATCCCTTCATGAGAAATTTGCCTTTACTCTTTTGTCTTCACTTGGTGACTCTTGGTATTCCCCAAGATGACTCTTCATGGAAAAATGCATCCCATCCTTCTTTTGTCTTTATCTCATGGATCTTCGACTTTTCCATGGGCCCTTCTTTTGTCTCATATGCAACCAAAAATATATTCGTTAATATTTAATAAATATAAACTCATATTAGCCAAGATATATTTATTAGCAAAAAAATTAAATGCAATGGGGCATTTATCACTAATAATGTTAAACCTTTGACATCAATGATAATATTTCCAACAATCTCCCCCTTTGTCATTGATGACAACCTCAATCCTGAAACTACCACATCCTATCCCCTACACATACCATCATCTAAAAACATATAGTAACTCCCCCTTACTGCAACAACCTATACCTATTCCCTGTACCTATTTTTTGTACCTGTACTTGTACCTATTATTCTCCCCCTTTGACATCAATGGCAAAGGGCCTACCTAAAGCTAACACTTAGCTCCCCCTCTCTTGATGCTGAACATCAATGGCAGGAAGTAATAGAAATTACTCCCAACTCCTCTCGTCGATCTTTGAATGTGTCCTTTGATCATGCCTTTGAGAAGACATCTGACAATACATACACATTGTTCCCTATCCTTTAAGCATCTACAATCAACTCATTTGAATCTTTTCTTCTAATCTCACAACCTTCAGCATGAAACGTTAATGTGTATCCTTGATCACAAATTTGACTAACACTCAATAGATTATGCTTAAGACCTTTTACATACAAAACATTCTTAGTCTTAGTTATACCATAATCCAAACTCAAAGTACCTTTTCTGGCTATCCTGGCAGTGGTTTTATCTCTGAATCTCACTATACCACCATTTATCTTCTTTAGAGAAATGAACTTACTTTTATCACCCGTCATATGCCTCTAACATCCAATATCAATTAACCATGGCTGATCTTTACCTCTCACATGCAGAGTTGTCTACACCATCATAGAATCTTCAGGCTATTTCTTCTACCATGAACATGTCTGAACCTTCTCCCTGATGAATAGAGCTTTGAAACTCTGACCCTTCTTCTTGATGAATGGAGCTTTGAACCTCTAATCCTTCTTGACTAACTCGAACACGCTTCTATAATATCGAGCTATGTGTTCAAAGTTATTGCACTTGTAGCATACTATGGTCTCTTCATCAAAGCTTGATAGAGGAGCAAAAGAGTTGTGGCTTTTGCTTGACTCTACTTGACTTTCTTTCTCCTTATTTCTCAAATTGTTAGCTCTTTTTCTACATTCTAATTTCTTTTGACCATATCCATTACAATAAAAATAATAGCCATAAAAATAAGACCTGTCTGTATATCTCTGACCTAATTGCCTTTTGTAGCTTTGTTCTCTCTAGCCTTCTGTATTTGGAATGTCCTCTATATTTTTCACTTCTCCCCTTTTTGTTTCCTCTTGTGTAAGAGCTTCAACATAGATCTTTTTCTTTGCAAAACTGATCCCTATCTTATCTGAATATGCTTTTTGACTTTATAATATCTTATTCAGCATGTTAGTGCTATCTTCAAATTTTGAATCACTGACTACTTTATCATTGACTGCTTTCTAAATATCTTCTTTTAAAGAGGCAATTTCAATAACATACCTTTCACAATATTTCTTTGTTATTTCCAACTATGCTTTGAGATCTTCTTCCTTCTTCTTAGCTTCTTCAAAGTGTTCTTGTAGATCTTCAATCATTTCCTTTGACTCTTGTTCATTTTTCTTGATCTGGCGCTTTAACCTTCAATTCTTCTTCTGAACAGCTTCTAACTCTTCGAAGGCATAATTGAGTTCTCCTTCCATATCTACTTTAGCTTCTTCCTCTTCTTCTTCTTGATTATCATGTATGGCCATGAATAAAATATCTTCTTCTTCTGAATCGCTGACTCCACTATCTTCAACTGAGCTAGGATCCTTAGAATATAGGCTCTTCTTCTTGAATCCCTTCTTGGATTTACCTTTCAAATTCTTTTTATATGTAGGCTTTTCTTCTTCTTCATCATTAACCTTATCTGGGCATCTAGCTAAAAAATGTCCAATCTTTCCACAATTAAAACATTTAATAGGTAATTTTCCTTGATATTTACCTGTTCCTCTTTCGGCCTATGAATGAAAAGTGCTTTGTTGTCATCTTCATCATCATTGGAACTATCACTTGATTCTTGAATCTTAGCTTTCTCCTTCTTTGATGTCTTGAAAGCCACTTCTCTCTTTGAGGGTTTATCTTGTTCTATCCACATCTCATATGCCGTGAGAATACCATGAAGCTCATCCATCTTTAGCTTGGCTAAATTATTCATCTCCTCGATTGCGAAAACCTTTGCATCATATCTCATTGGTAGAGATCTCAAAACCTTTTGCACCACCGTTGACTCTTCCAATGTTTCTCCAAGACCTTGAATCTGATTTACTATATGATCAACTCTCAAGAGATAACTTGCTATATCTTCTTCTTCCATCTTCAAACTTTCAAACTGCCTTCTAAACGTCTACAACTTAGCTTGCTGAACCTTTCCATCACCTTTGTAAATATTCTCAAGTTTTACCCAAGTTTCATGAGTAGATTTACATTTCATAACTTTAACAAATTCAGATTCACATAAACCATATAAAATAGCATTAAAAGCTTTAGCATTACATTCACTTTCCTTCTTTTTTGTTGGAGTAATTGTAGATGTCTGTGGCTCTTCACATTCCTCCACCACTAATTTCCATATGTCGAATCCAAGGGCCATCAAATAAACCTTCATTCTCATGCTCCAAAAAGCATAATTCATCCCATCAAACAAAGGTGCCTTATTTATAGAAAATCCTTCTTATGACCCAGCCATCATGCTTTCCTGATCTACCTTCAAGCTGTAAAACTTTTCAAAAAGGAACTTGCTCTAATACCAATTGTTAAGCATGGAATATACTAAGAGGGGGGGTGAATCAGTATATCATATATCTTATAAATCTTTCCTTTAACCAAATTCTACTTAATCAAACATTCAAGATATGCAATAAAACTCAAACAATAAACATCACACAAGATAGAGAGAGAGACACCAGATATAACATGGAAATCCAATGTGGGAAAAACTATGGAGAATAAATCTCAAATATATTCATGAGAACAAACCCACAGGAGCACCATACCCCTTTGCCAAGTACAAACCTCAGCTACAATTTGTGAGCACCAACCCACAGGAGCTTCAAACCCATTTGCCGAGCACCAACCCAACACCTATTTGTGAGCACCAACCCATAGGAGCACCAACCCCTTTACTGAGCACCAACCCAACAATAATTTGTGAGCACCAACCCATAGGAGTACCAACTCCTTTGTGTATACCACACACCTATCTCTCAATGTTTCTATCTCAACAAATGATAGATCAATACAACATCTCCCTCCTCTCTCTCACCTTTTCTCTTCTAATCTAGATATAACAAATATAAATCATATTCATCTCTCACAATTGCTCTTCTAAGCTAGATATTACAATATCAAATCAACCTCTCACTTCTATATTACAAATGGCTTCTCAAGCCTTTATTTATAGCTTTCCAAATGACCTTTGGCCTTCCCCCTTTGTGACATTTCAATCCTTATGGAAAATGGTGCCAATCTTGGATGACCTCTCATATTCAAGCCTTTGAAAAGTCATGTGGTGACCCTTCATGACCAAAAACGTCCTTCCCACTTTTATCCTTATCTTTGGTGACTTTTCGTATTCCTTAAAGTTTCCCTTCATGAGAAATTTACCTTTACTCTTTTGTCTTCACTTGGTGACTCTTGGTATTCCCCAAGATGACTCTTCATGGGAAAATGCATCCCATCCTTCTTTTGTCTTTATCCCATGGCTCTTCGACTTCTCCATGGGCCCTTCTTTTGTCTCATATGAAACCAAAAATATATTTGTTAATATTAAATAAATATTAACTCATATTAGCCAAGATATATTTATTACCAACAACATTAAATGCAATGGAGCCTTTATCACCAATACTGCTAAACCTTTGACATCAATGACAATATTTCCAACACCAAGACTATTAGGAGTATACCATGTACCCTTTTTTGGACACACTATACATGTTTCCCATCTAAATTCTTACAATCTCCTTGCCTTCCACTTTTCATCTTAAATTTATTTTCTCTCTTTTATTTCTTTTATTTCTTTCCATTTATAAAAATTTCAATCAATATTTGAAACACTCAAAAGGTAGTTATAACTGAAAAATATTTTCATAACTTATTATATTTTAATAATATCCACCCATATTCTTAGGTATTTACATATCATCTTTTTCTTTCTGAATTATAACTACTTTTACACTTAAATTTATTTGACTTCTATATGTATTTTAATATTATCACACCATAGGTAAATAGTCATAGAATAGAGAACAATTTATTAGGTTTTGGAACATCTTAAGTCCATCAACAGGGATATTTATTAGTTACAAAGTATCCCTTCTAATTTTTTTATAAAAATATATTACAAATGAATAAACATGATGTTCAAATGTATAAAGGGCACAATTTCAGTAGCACTTGACACCATGGTATTGCTATGATTTTCAAAATCTATAGTTTATTTAGAAATACCATGATTGTAACATTATAATTTTTTTCTATCAATATCATCAAAGACAAACATTTTGTATCTTATGATCTATAGGTCCTTCAAGATCAACCTTACTGATAGAGCCTACAAAGACCCATCTTGAATTAGTTACTAACTCAATGACAAGTATGATATTTTCAATTGAAAATTTTAGTTCTTATGTTATTCCAATTGTGTTAGATGTATGTGGTGTTTATATCCAAAATTTGGTTTTGATTTATCTATATTATCAATGGAAATAAACTAGTAATCTAGTAGTTAGTTTGTTGCAAGGACATCTCACCCCTTATCTAATTGGGGGAGGAGGTTTTTTTACTATTTTATAGTATTTGTGATATCTTTTAATTTACAAGGGTTTCAATTAACAATGAGTGTTTATTAAGTGGTCAATGTTGTTGAGCATAAGGTAAGAAATGTAATACATGAGGTATATAATTTTCATCAAGATATGAACAAATGTAGTTAGGTATTTCCATGATAATGTTCATAATTGAATATATGTATGAATGATTAGAAGGTTGAGTATTGTAAAAATAATGCTCATCTATGTGTCAAGTAGTGTCACAATGCACATGGTATAGGATTTCATGATATAATTTCAATAGACACTTGGCATAGGTTCATTAGTGTCAAATTTATAAGTGTCTAAATGGCAAGTTATGACAAGTAATTTTAGATAGCTTTAGATTGATCATAGAAATATAATAGTGTGTCCCATATTTTTACATAAAGAGGCCACAGACACTTCCAATCTCTCTTTAAAATATCTTGAATTTGGGTCACTGATAATAATCAAACATGTATTTTAAATTATATATATGAAGATGTAGTGCATATACATTTTAAACAAATTGATTAAAAAAAATTAAGATTTATCTTTGAACTATTTAAAAATATTATTATACGCTTAGTGGGATAATTATTTTTTTATCATCAATGTTGCTTTGAATCATCTTTATTGCCAATTTTTTATTAAAACTAAGGGGTTTATTGAGTATAATGATCTAAATAATTACCAATAATAAAATTAAAAGTTAATAAATGTGTGGAACATGCTTCTTTTTATAAGACACCTATGTAATTTATAATTTAAACTAAATATGATTGTTAATTTCATATTAGTCGTGTTAATAAAGTTATAGTAATTTTATGTGATTAGGAACATTATAAAGTTAGGTCTTAAAAAGTTATCTTGTTATTTAACCTATAAGAAAAAAAATGAGGAGTTTAAGTGTGCATTTTCTATAATGAAATAATTATTTATAGTGATAAATATATGACATTAAGCCATTCATGAAAAATAATAAAGGAGTTATGGTTTAAAGAGGGTAAAACACACATGGACTCTTAGATAATTCATACTTCATAGCTTATGATAATGAGTGGTTTGATGGGTTGATATAGAATATAAGGATGAAAAACATGTTAAGGCACAATCTATTAAGTGTTCTACAAAAATTATTTGTATGAAAACATTATCATTACAAACAAGAATGTGTTGAGGTGTGGAGCTAAAAGCTTCGTGGATGAGCAAATGCAAAGTTGTAGGATTTACACAGTTGCTGACGTCGGTCAAGGATCGACTGGAGGCTATCGATGTCAGTTATGATCGGTCGATGTCAGTTATGTGCAGACTGAGAGGGACTGATGTCAGTCACATGCGCGTTCCAAAATTTTATTTTCGTGCTGGAAACGGATTGTTTGCATGATAAGATTAAGTGTTAGTTGTAAGTCCACATTTCTATTTTTAGTAGGACTGTTTTGAACCCTTGATTAGGAGGTGTATCTAATGGTTATGAATGCATAGCTCATGATCCCTAATTCTATATAATGGGGATAGATATTCATAGCTTGTATGATGTAGAAATCAATTCAAGTAGCTGGATTGTGTTTGTAATTGTGAGAAAGAACTCTTGAGGGAAAGAGATCTGTACATCTGAGAGGTGTGAGAAGAAATAGAGATTTCTTCAATTGTATTTCTTTTTGGAAGAGTTTAATACAATTTTTCATTGTTTCTTGTATCTCATGTTCTTTGCTGATTTTGATTCTTAGTTACATATTTACTTCTAGTTTAATTCTGTGTTTAGTTGCTTGCACAAAAGTAATCAATTGTTCTTGTTATGATCCTGACAAGTGGTATCAGAGCTCAGGTTCACTAACATGTGGTTCAAATCTGTTTAGTGTGTTTTGATTACAGGTCACTCACAGGGGTTTCTATTTGAGTGGGAGTATAGCAATGGTAGAAGAAAGTAAACTAAGAATGGAGAAGTTTAACGGCAAGAACTATCAATTATGGAGGATGCATATAGAAGACTATCTGTATCAGAAACATCTATACTTACTGTTGGGTGGGGTTTCAAGCAAGCCCACATATATGCAAGATGAAGAATGGAATGTTCTTGATAGAAAGGCTCTGGGATCCATAAGGTTGAGCCTGGCATCTTTTGTGATTTTCAACTTGTCACAGGCAAAGACAATGGTAGAGTTAATAAATATTTTAGCAAATTTATATGAAAAGCCCTCAGCTTCAAATAAGGTATATCTTATGAAGCAATTATTTAATTTGCATATGCAAGAAGGTGGATCTATATCTACTCATCTAAATGATTTCCATGCAATAGTAAATCAGTTAAATTCAATCAAAATAGTTTTTGATGATGAAATTAAGGCTCTCTTAATTTTATGCTCTTTACCTAAAAGTTGGCATAGTTTAGTAATGGCAGTTAGTAATACTGCATTTACTTCAAATATCTTGAAATTTGATGATGTTGTTAGTGTAATCATGAATGAAGAATCTCATAGGAAAAGCACAGGGGAATCATCAGGTAATGCTTTAAGTATTGAAAGCAAGGGAAGGCAAAGAGAGAAGAGCAAGTAAGGGAGATCAAGGTCTAAGTCAAAGATGAGCAATAGATCCAAATCTAGAAATGGAAAAAGAAAAATAACCTACTGGAATTGTGGAAAGAGAGTGCATGCAAAGAAAGATTTTTGGTTGAAGGTTAATGAAGAGAATCAGCATGAAGGTAATCAAGAAGCAAAAGCTATAGGTATTGTTGCACAAGATGCTCTTTCACTTTCTTTGCATAATAAAATAGAATCTTGGGTTTTAGATTTTGGGCCCTCTTTCCATGCTACCCCAAATAGGGAATTTTTCAATGATTATGTCTAGGGAGATTTTGGAAAAGTTTATTTAGGGGATGATGAGCCTTGTAAAATTGTTGGCAAAGGAAAAGTGCAGCTGAAATTGCAGAATGGCAACTCATGGGTGTTGAAGGATGTCATGCATGTCCCAGCCCTGAAGTAGAATCTAATTTATGTAGGAAAGTTGGGTGATGAGGGTTGCACAGTAATTCTCACAGCTAAATCTTGGAAGGTTACCAAGGGTGCACTTGTAATAGCCAGAGGTAAGAGAGTAGGTACTCTCTATTTATGTAATTGTATTACTGATTATTCTCCTTCTGTATTATCTACTTCAGATGTAGATGCAAAGTTGTGGCACTGTAGGCTCAGCCACATGAGTGAGAAGGGAATGAAACTTCTTAAGTCAAAAGGTAAGCTTTTAGATTTGAAAAGCATAGATCTAGATTTCTGTGAGCATTGTGTTTTTGTAAAATAGAAGAGAGTAAGGTTTGTTAAAACTGGGTCAACAAAGATGACGCACAAGTTGGAGCTTGTTCACACAGACGTGTGGGGACCATCTCAGGTAGCTTCTATTAGAGGATCACAGTATGATGTTACTTTCATTGATGATGCTATGAGAAAGGTATGGATTTATTACATAAGGATGAAATTTGATGTTTTTGACACATTTAGGAATTGGAAAGCTTTGGTTGAGAATGAAACAGGTTTGAGATTGAAGTGCCTTAGATCTGACAATGGTGGTGAGTACTGCAGCAATAAGTTTAGAAGTTACTGTTCTATGTATGGAATATGTAGGGAAAGGATGGTTCCAAGGACACCTCAGCAAAATGGTGTTGCTGAAAGGAAGAATAGAACAATAATGGAGTGTGCATGGAGTATGAGGTTACATGCCGGTTTGCCCTTACAGTTTTACTTAGAAGCTGTAGACACTGAGGTTTACCTGATTAATAGAGGACCCTCTACTACTCTGGATGGTGGAATTTCAGAAGAGGCTTGGACAAGTAAAAAGGTAGATCTTTCATTTCTCAGAGTTTTTGGTTTTGAAGCTTTTGTGCATGTTGATAAAGAAAATAGAAAGAAGCTGGATGCTAAGTCTATGAGGTGCACTTTTATTGGTTATGGCTCTAGAGATTTCAGATTCCAGTTGTGGAATCTAGGAACTAATAAAATTATTAGAAGTCGTGATGTTGTTTTCAAGAAAAAAGTGATGTACAGTGATCAGCTCAAGAAGCTGAATAATTCTGAGCAGGGCAGTAGAGATTTGGACAAGATTGTGATCCAAAATGAGCTCATGGGAAATCACTTCCAGAAAAACATAGACAATGACTTCGGTCAGGTAGGAATCGACGTCGGTTAGATAGGTCAGAAAGGAACCAACGCCAGTCTAGTAGAATCGACATCGGTCAGGTACAGGCCTAGAGATGATCGAGATCGGTCACTGACAGAGAATTTGGGCAGATAGTAAGTAGAAAATGAGTCTCAGATGCCCATCAAGAGGTCAGCAAGGGTAATTAAACCTCTAATTTGATATTCCCCTTCATTATTCTATTTCTTGCTCACTGATAGTGGAGAACTAGAGAGTTTTGATGAAGTAATGCAGGTAAAAGCCCAAAAATAGTGGGAGCTTGGCATTAATGAGGAGATTGATTCCTTGAGAGAGAACCAAATGTGGGATTTGGTTGAGTTGCCAGCGGGAAAGAGAACACTGAAAAATAAATGGGTTTACAGGTTAAAGGAAGGTGAGAATGGACAAATGAGACATAAGGCCAGGTTGGTAGTAAAGGGATTTGCACAGAAACTAGGTATTGATTTTGGTGAAATTTTTTCTCCTGTAGTAAAAATGACTTCTATTCGGACTGTATTGTCTTTAGTTGTTATTGAGGATTTGCATCTTGAGTAGCTTGATGTTTAGACATCATTTCTTCATGGAGATTTGGATGAAGAAATATATATGGATTAGCTGGAGGGTTTTGAGGTCAAAGATAAGGAGAAGCTTGTGTGTAGGTTGAAGAAAAGATTATATGGTCTTAAGCAAGCTCCTAGACAATGGTATTTGAAATTTGATAGGTTTATGACTGAACATGGCTAAAGTAGATGTCAATCTGACCATTGTGTGTATTTTAAGATATTGGATAATGGTAGATATATTATTTTGTTGTTGTATGTAGATGATATGTTGGTTACAGGATCACACATGTAGGATATCTCTGAGCTTAACGTAAAACTAGCTCACACATTTGCTATGAAGGATTTGGGAGTAGCAAAGAAAATCCTTGGCATGAGTATTAAGAGAGACAGGAAAAATCACAGGTTGATTTTGTCTTAAGAGGATTATGTGAACAAGGTGTTGGAGATGTTAAATATGTAGGATGCAAAACCAGTAAGTACACCTATGGCTGGACACTTTAAGTTGAGTAAAGCTCAGTGTCCTAATTCACATGATGAGGTAGAATACATGAGTAGAGTTCCATATGCTTCTGCAGTTGGGAGCTTAATGTATGCAATGGTATGTACTAGATCGGATATTGCCCAAGTAGTGGGAGTTTTCAGTAAGTTTATGGCCAATCCAGGAAAGGAACACTAGAAAGTAGTTCAGTGGATTCTCAGATATTTGAGAGGGACTAGCAGTAGGCATTTGTACTATGGTGGGTCAAACACTTCTCTACATGGATATGTAAATATAGATATGGCAGGTGACTTAGATGGTAGGAGAAGCATCATAGGTTATGTTTTCACTATTGGTGGAATGCAATTAGCTAGATTTCAAAGTTGCAGAAGGTTGTTGCCTTGTCTACTACAGAGGCAGAATACATTACAGTCACAGAGGCTAGCAAAGAGATGATATGGATGACAGGGTTCATGGAAGAGTTGGGAAAGGAGTAAGAGAGTTGTAGATTATACAGTGATAGTCAGAGTGTAATTCATTTGGCAAAGAATTCAGCCTTTCATTCAAGAACCAAACATATATAGCTTAGGTACCACTTCATTAGACAGGTATTGGAGGATGGTGAGTTGAAGCTAGAAAAGATCCATATAGATAAGAACCCTGCTGATATGTTAACAAAGCCGGTAACAAAGGAGAAGTTGAATCTTCATTAAACTTTTGTTGGTCTTCAAAATTGAGCTGGAAGATGGAGGAGAAGCTAGAAGATGTTGTTTTACAGGTACAGGTGCAACTGTTTATCTCCAAGTGGGAGATTGTTGAGGTGTGAAGCTAAAAGATTTAAGGATGAGCAAATGCAAAGTTGCAAGATTTATACAGTCGTTGACATCAGTTAGGGATCAACTAGAGTCTATCGACGTTGGTTATGATCGATCGATGTCGGTCATGTGCAGACTAACAGGGACTGACGGCAATCACCTGTGCATTCCAAAATTCTATTTTCGTGCAGGAAATGGATTGTTTGCATGATAAGATTAAGTGTTAGTTGTAAGTCCACTTTTCTATTTTTGGTAGGATTGTTTTGAACCCTTGATTAGGAGGTGTATCTAATGGTTGTGAATGCATAGCTCATAATCCCTAATTCTATATAATGGGGATAGATCTTCATAGCTTGTATGATGTAGAAATCAATTCAAGTAGCTAAATTGTGTTTGTAATTGTGAGAGAGAACTCTTGAGGGAAAGAGATCTGTACATCTGAGAGGTGTGAGAAGAAAGAGAGATTTCTTCAATTGTATTTCCTTTTGGAAGAGTTTAATACAAGTTTTCAATGTTTCTTGTATCTTATGTTCTTTGCTGATTTTGATTCTTAGTTACATATTTACTTCTGGTTTAATTCCATGTTTAGTTGCTTGCAAAAAGTAATCAATTGTTCTTGTTACGATCCTGACAGAATGGAACATAAATTGTAAAACATTTGTAAATATAAATTGTTAGGATGTGAAGTCACTATTCAAGAATCACTATCCATATTCAGTATTCATGGTGATGTGGCATGATGGTGATGTGGATAGTTAGTGATGTGGATGATTGGTAATGTGTTATGGCCTATAAGGAATATTTCATTATTGAAAAGATGAGGAGAGAAAAATGGGGATTATCTTTCCACTTAGTCACATGGGATGACTTTTGATGCATTTGGGAGACAAAAGGAAAGTGTCTCTCATCATTCCACTTAAGCATTTGTTTATGGGGTAGTTTGTCTATGTGATGCTTTGATTGAAGTCAAAATTTGAGGAATGTTTTGACTCATGAGTATGCACATGGAAAAGTGGGGAACATTGTCTACTATTCTATATTTAGGTCACATGTAAGGTGGGGCATAGCATTTTGGTGCACATGGATAAGGTCAATGTGTATCATGAAGATGTCATTCAAATTTGGAACTTGCATATGTGAAAGATAAATTTTAATATTGATCAATAGTGCGCCCACATGGATTGAGTGGCACATTTTATTCTCTCTCATGGTCTTATCTCTTTCTCTCATTTCTCAATTTGTATTCCTATATATGTATGACTCTCCCTTATTTAATTAAGCTAGTGAGAAAGTGTGTGAAGCTTGATAAGATAATCTTGTAGAATCTTGGTATAGTATCCTTATGAGGACTCTTGTAAAATTTGTAAGTTATGTGTTGTAACTAGCTTTAAATTTTGAAGGCATTGCATAGCCTTGTATGCTTTATGTGTATGAAAGCATTGTAATATAAGAGTGTGTGAGGAAGCTCTCTTGTGGAGAGGTTAATTGATGAATTTAATGGAAGACTATATTCTGTCATTTGCCAGTGGTTTTTCCCTTGCTTATTTTAAGGGCTGTTGGACACATATCTCACGTTATCTGGTGATATTATTTGAAATTATTTTTTATAGATTATTTATTTTGCATTATTTTCTTAAACAATAGGATAATATTTCCTATTTTCTGGTATCAGAGATAGGCACTTCTGAAAACCTCTTATGCTTGGGTGTTTTTTGTTTATTTAGGGAGACTTGTGGAAGTGGGAGCTACTACAATGATAGGAGTAACCAAATTTGAAATAGAGAAATTTGATGACAAAAATTTCTCGCTACGGAAATTGAAGGTAGAGGATCTCTTGGTACAGAATGACTAAGATTTAGACTTGAAGAGTATTGCAAGCAAACCCAACAGTAGGAAATATGAATATTGGATCAAGATGGATAGGAAGGTTGTTTTTACAATCTTTGTCTTGTATATCCTATGCTATTCAACATTACTAAGGAGAATACTATATAGTAGTTATGAGAGAAGTTAAACAAATTATACTAGACAAAGTTAAAAACAAAGTATTTCTAAAGAAGCAACTATGTAGTTAGATAATGAAGTAAAATTCATCCATTGCTACTCACTTAACAAGCTCAACACTAATTTCAACAAGCTAGTCTCCATCATTGTTAATATGGAGGATGAGGTCAAGGCTATCACCTTGTTGTGTTCACTCCCTAATAGTTGGGATCATGTGTTGATAACCATCAATAATTCATCATCTAGAGCTCTCAAGTTTGATGATGTTGTAGCATCATTTTTTGGAGAGGAGATGATAAGAATGTATTATCAAGCCCTAGATGTGAGAGATAAATCTAGTGAGAGTAACACATAAGAGAAATCACCATCTAAAGGACCCAAGCAAAAGACTAAGTTTGGCACTATGGAAATCCAGGACACTTGCAGAAGGATTACTGGCATTTGAAGAATGAGAAGGATGGAATTTAAAACCCACCTTTAGTTAAGGCCACCATAATATATTTAGACGAAGTAAAAACACATGAGGCTTTCTACCTTAGTGATAGTAGATCACTTGATAAAGCCTAGATATTGGATGCAGGTGCATTTTTTCACATGTTTCCACATATAGATTGGTTTACAAGTCACCATACATGTAGTGGAGAGTCTATCTATATGGGTGATGATCGCCCATTAGAGATTACAAGAAGAGGGGATCTAAGGATCAAGATGCATGATGGTAGAACCAAAATGTTGAAGGGCATGTGTCATGTTCCTATTTTGAAGAAGAGTCTGATGTCCTTCAAGAGTATGGATGAGCTAGGACATTATTGTACCTTTGGGAATGGTAAATGTAGAATTTCCAAAAGAGCGATAGTGATAGTAAAAGGAGAGTCTTAGGACTCCTTGTATAGGATGTGTGTAGATTTAGTAAGAAGTATTATAGTATCACCAACATCATAAATTGATCAAGGTGATGTGATGTTATCTAGAAGTAAGTTCTACAAGAGGGTTAAGTTTAAAGCACAAGTCAAAGTCTAGGCTTGATTTGAAATCAAGTATAGTTCTCAGGAAGAAATAAGAAGGGGTGTGTGATGTGATGTCCTACTAACCACATGTTGTTGGTTGAGATGTTAAAAATGACATAAAATCCCTAAAAATTAGGAGGTAAAAGAACCTAAAAGTGTACCTATTGAAGTAGTGGAAGGTTAAGATGAAGAAGATAAAGTGAGACATAGTGTTACCAAAAGGACAAGGCCATATGTTTGGACATGCAGTAGAGCACGATAAATTTTGGATACATTCTTGATGCATAAAAACTCAGTAGGTGCATTGATAAACTAAGTAACATGATGACTTCCCTGGAGCTATTATTGATCCACTTATGTTATGATTAGGTATGGTTGATAATTAGAGGGCTGTGTAGAAGTCAAGTATTGGCTTGTATGTGATCTTCTTTCCTAACTAATATTAAGAGTGTAATGTTCACTAGTTGTTTTTAAGAATTGGAGTAATTTGATTCCTACATAATGATCTCTCTAGAAGAGATAGAGTAGCTAAAGGGATATAAGGATAAGGTAAAGAGTTGATGGTTTACATATTAAAGACTATACAATATGAAGCAAACATATGGATACAAGTACAATGGTACCTTCATAGAGAGCCAAAGTGTTTAGTAGAGGTTTATTTTATATGTGTTGATGACATGTTTGATGTAGGCCCCAACATGATCACTAGTGTGATGGCTCAGTGACAAAGACATGATGAAGGTGGTATGAGGAGCAAACCAAGGATGTTATGCATAAGGACAAGAAAACAAAAAAGTACATCACTTCTTGAATTATGAGTTATCTTCTACTAGCATCTTATAATAGAGGAGAATACATTTCATTATATTTTGTATTAGATTCATCAGGCGTAGGAAGATTCATGATACCATCATGATCACTAAACTAGATATTCCCAAGAAGTGGGATTTATGAGCAATTCATGGTAGAATACCAATAATAGGATTAATCTATGTGTGGAGTAGTAAATTGTCACCTCAGATGTTGTAATATGTCATGGAGGAGATAGGGTTCACTTTAAGAGGCCATGAGAAAAACTCCTAGGTTTGTTTATGTAAACTAAATTCACTCCCTTGGTAACTTAGAGTGAACAAAGTAGGTGGAAAATCACCATATTTATTTTCCATAATACTATGTTATCGTGTGATTATAATTTGTCAAGTGACTCAAGCTATTAGGTATCATTAAGCTGTCAAGCATCATAATTTAATGGGTGGCATTATACTATCAAATGTAATTATGATTATAGGTGGTACTACACTACTAGACAACATAATGCTATAGTAAAATCATGATATCACATGAAAACATTCTATTATATGACATGCTACTATCATGTGATAATATGTTATTGCATAGTGCCATGCAGTACCATGCTATTGCATGACACTATGTTAATGCATGGTACCATGCTCTCACATGGAACCATACTACCATGTAACATAATTATGATGTGTGGCATCATGTTATCATGTGACATCATGTTACCATACAACATCATGCTATCACACATTATCATGATCTCACATGACATTTCACTATTGCTCACCTACATGTTGGCCTACCTATCATTGGGCACTGGTCATGCTAACTAGTTGCTCTGGTTCCCCTCCTTTCTTATAAATACCACTACAATGACCTCATTTTCACACTTTGATTAAAACATTTTCTCATCCTACCCACTTCTAGCTCAACCTACCTACTTCCAACTTAACCTACCTACTTCCAGCTCAAAAATTTTAGGCTTCCAATGGCTTCCACATCCATAAAAACTCAGAGTCAATCAAGGGGATCCAAAACTATGTTTTCAAAAATCTATAATGTCTATATTTCTTTTGGATTTTGGATCAGCCTGAATCTTATGTTAACTGGATTGATCAATGCTAGCTTGGAGTCCTAATGTAGATGCCTCGATATGATATGACTATCAACAACAATCTACTGCAATTTCTAGTTGGTTATTTTAACCATAGTGAGATTTGTTTCTACACCTAGTTTAACAATAAAATAATATCCTTTGGCACCTCTCTATTGGATATCCACAATTTAATAGGTATTTCACATTGCAATGCAAGTCTTGTTAGCACCAAGGTTCTCTTATCTGACATTGATAAAAATTACTTAAAGTTAATCTACAAAGTGTTCATTGAATCCACTGGTAAGTGTTGAATTTATTAATGAAATTAATATTTTTTAATTATACCTAAATCATTTATTATAAATAATTTGGTATCCTAATTTAGTTACATGTTTTACTTTTATGTTTTCATTATAGATAGTTGACATCTAAGGGGGATCCACATTGAAAAAACCACCAATCCATTTCTCTCAAGTGAGAATTATTTTTTAGGGAAGAGCATCAAACATTCCCTTCTGGACTATTTACTATATTCTTCATTCTCTCTCATGTGTTGTATGTGACTGGTACATATTTATATCTAGCAGGATTAGGGTAGAGTTGAATTTTACTTTCTTGAAGGATACTTGCACCATTCCATCTTCTAACTACATTGTGGCCTTGTATTTCAAAGACTTATATGAAATCCATAATACTGTAATTCCCACTACCCTCCATCAAAAAATAAAAGATAATGCTTTATATATCAAGGAATAGGAGGTAAGTTTAGTTTTTCCAAGTGTCTTTTTTTGCTTTATATATATTTCAAATTTTAGCATTTTTAACCTGTTATTTATTACAAGGGAGAGTGCATGTTTATAACACATGAAAATAAGTAGAAAGTAAAGGTTAGCATGCTCTTGAGGGCTCTATTGATACCCATTCCATAGAGTATTCATTTAATTCATTTAAAATTATGAAACACCCAAGAACTAATTCCATTTCATCTTCAATTCTAGGTTCCCCCAAATTTCCTTTAATGTCTTTTTTTTGTTTTATACAATGGAAAAAAAATAATATTCATATTAGTTTTTTTTTTTCCAGTTGACTCTTGAAATATTTCCATTGAGGATTCTTCTACACAATACAATCAATGTTGCCATTACAACTTTCTTTTTGATTTGAAGTTTGTTATAATTTTTTAGTTAATTAATTGGATAAATTACTCATTTTGCAGCTTCGACTGAAACCACCAATGTCTCTCCCACAAAGACACCAAGAGGGGAAGAGATAACTCTAGTAAGGATAATCCAAATGGATGAGATAGTCACCCTAATAGGTAATAACATTAACATATTCAATTTGAATTTGATTTAAATTTATGTTTCTAAATTTACCATTTTTGAATAATATTTTTTTGCAATCTACCCAACATCTATTAAGAGACTGACAAGTTTGCCACCACCCCCACCACCCATCTAGATTTAGATAAAAGAAAAGAACATCTCCCTCCCTTCATAAAGTCAAGGAATGCTACAAATTTTTGATTTCCCAAATTTATCTATCGGTGGCCTTTCAAGTGTACATGGTCTTACATGTTTGTAGTAGATTGATCTGGATGAAGAGTTTATTGGAATTGAAAGTGGGCCTCCAACTATTGGTGGATTCAATCCATATGAATGTATTCAAGTTGCTAATGTGCCTTAACAAGTGCCTCCTATGACTACCTCTTCCCCAGCTACATCTTCCCCACCCCACACTGATAATTTAAATGTCTCTAAGGATTCCCTTACTAATTTTTCATTAGACAATCTAGTTTTAGAAAATCTTCTTGCCAATTTTAGGGATGACACTATTGATGAATTTAATGATTTAAAACAAGAGGAGATAAGGGCAAAATAACTTATCAAAGAAATTAATGCCTGTTATCACAACCACTCCCAAAGAGTGAATTTGTTTTCTCTTATTCCAAATGAACCCTTAAAGATTGAGGATTTATTTGAACAAGATCAATTTGAATTGATCTCTATGGATAATGTTTGCAATGATAGTATTTTAGATATTATGATAAATAGGTTGGAAAATGTAAATGGAGAAGCCCAAGCATATTTAAATAAATGGGCTAAAGATATAAATATTGTTACCATTGCACAAGTAGAGAAGGATAAAGATGTGGTAATATTTTTATTATCTATAACGTGTATTTTGATTATTATAATACCTTTGTATGTGCTTAACACTTATATATTATTTGTTGTTTGCAGGTAAAATATGAAAATTTGAAACAAGAAACATATTTTCTTAATGTGCATTTGAAAAATGCCCTCAAAAGTATCTCCCTAGTGATTGTATTGAAGGAAAAGATGGTTCTATTGAATAAATAAAACAACACTTTGAAGAAAATAATTAAATATCATGGTATGGATCCAAGCATTATATTGAAGTAAAACATAGATATGAATTCTACAATTCTTTCAACAAGAGTTGTAGTGAATGAAGAGAGGTTGATTATTTCACAAATGAATTTTATTGCAAAGGATATTTAGAAGGAAGGGGTGATAATGGAGGATCCACAGGTAGGTCAAGACAGTGGAGTTTCCATGGGTGGGGATCACAAGCAACAAAGGGGTGGAGACTCTCAACCAAAAAAAAGTTGATTTGTTTGAGTTTATATTGTTCAAAATGATAGTTTCTATTATTTAAAATAGTTTATATCATGTTTGTTTGAAAAATGTTTTTTTTATTAAATTATATTTTATAATTGTTCTAAATAATTTTAGCTCTCTCTCTCTCTCTCTCTCTCTCTCTCTCTCTCTCTCTCTCTCTCTCTCTCTCTCTCTCTACATACATACATATGATGTATTTTGGTCAAGTTTATATATTATATTATTCTAGTGTGTAGTTTTAGTATTTGAATGCATTGTTATATTTTTCTAGTAGTTATAGTATTTAATGCATTGTTATAGTGTTATAATAGTTTTAGATTTGAATGCATTGATATACCATTCTACTAGTTGTATCGTTTGAATGCATGGCTATAATGTTCTAGTTGTTGTAGCATTGAATGTATTTTTAAACTATTTTAGTAGTTTTAGCATTGATTATGGTACAATTTGAAAATATGTAAACCCAAATATAGGAAAAATATTTCTATTAGTTGTAGTATTCCAATATTTCTAGTAGTTGTAGGAAAAATAGTGTATTGTAGAGTAAATATTCTATGGAATTATATTGTTCTAGTAGTTGTAGTATTGAATGCATTGTTAGTGTTATATTATTTTAGTAGTTCTAGATTTGAATGCATTGTTAAACTATTCTATTAGTTGTAGCATTAAATGTGATAGAATTTGGAAAAATGTGAACCCAACTATAAGAAACATATTTCTAGTAGTTATAATATTTGAATATTGTAGTAGTTGTAGGAAAAATAGCCTATTGTAGAGTAAATATTCTATGTATTTATATTGTTCTAGTAGTTCTAGTATTGAATGCAATGTTAGTGTTATATTGTTCTAGTAGTTGTAGATTTGAATGCATTGATACAATATTCCAGTAGTTGTAGCATTGAATTGATTGATTATGGTGGGATTTGGAAATATGCAACCCCAAGTTTGAACTATAGGAAAAATATTTTCTATATATTTTTGTAATGGTACTAATGTAAAATTGTAATAGAATAATTATAGTTACATTGTTATGCATGTATAATAATAAATATTAATAATTGTATTTTTAATGGCAAGAGAACTAGTGTCCTATGGAACATCATGCATGTCTAAACATAAGACTTGTATGCTTCAATGAATGCTATAAGGAAATGCTCTGTACAATGTTAATGAGAATTATGATTGCTACTTAATGAATGACATGCATTTCATAGATAAAGTGATATTTTAAATACACATAATTTTAATAGGAAAAAAAATATTAAATCCAATGTATTGAATAAGATTCATGATTGTAACATCCAAGAAATAGATTAAAATTTTTAATGTTTTTGAACATGAAAGAATAAGAAATATTCTATAAAAAATTAATTTCTATACTTATCAAAATAAAACTTAGGCAGCTGAAACAATCCTCAAGAAACTTGCTCATCATAAGTGTGATTTGCATCTACCATGCCAGTGTCGTATTCAAGCTCGATATTTTCATCTTCCGTATTGGTAGCTGTATTAACCATACAATGCTTCAATGAATTCTATAAGGAAATGATCTATACAATGTTAATGAGAATTATGATTGTTAATGAATGATATGTATTGCAAAGATAAAGTACTATTTGTAATACACATAATTTTAATAGGAAAAAAAATATTAATTCTAATGTATTGGATAAGATTCATGATTGTAACTTCTAAGAAATAGATTATAGAATTTAATGTATTTGAAGATAAAAGAACAAGAAATATTTCAAAAATAGTAATTGTTATACTTATCAAACTAAAACTTGGGTAGTTGAAACAATCATCGAGAAACTTGCTCATCGTAAGTGTGATTTGCATCTACCATGCTAATGTTGTATTCAGTCTCGGTATTCTGATCCTCTGTATTGGTAGTTGTATTAGTCACACATCTTATTTCAACTAGAGATATCCATGTTGCCACTGCTTTATCATATGGAAACTTGACCAAAGAATAATGTGAAACATATAGTCTCAAGCAAGTCTCTATATTTTTATCCAATCTATTTCTAAGTTTTGACTTCATGAAGGATAATGCACTAAACACTTTCTCATCTTCCACAAAACCCAAAATCATTATTTAAAAAATTTCATATAATCTAAATTATTAACTAATACTTTCTTGTAATATGCTACTTGGATAATGTTTTTTCCATAGATGATTAATGGCACCATTTTTTGTTGGGTGACTTAAACACTAAAATTGATCCATCATTGTAATCCCAAAATTTGTTGACTGAGATATCAATAATTCTTTATTTAAAATATAATTAATTTTAACTCCAATCACATCTATGGATTTACAACATTGCATAACAATTATACCCATGTATTTGTGAAATAATGTGCTGATCTATTCTTGACTGTTAACATTGTTCCAAAAAATGGGATTCACAACTCCCATGCCCTCCAATAACTCATCCCTTTGAAAACATTCTCTGATATCAGCAGCTAAACTTTTTGATAATTTTCTCAATTTAATTCATGTTTTAGATAGAATAGTATCATTTAATAAACATGTCACAGGCACATCTTTAAGCGCAACTCCCACAACTTCAAGTCTTCTAGAGCATGTGTGCATTGGGATCTCAATGCCATTTAACATGTATTGAATTTCAAATATCTCTCTAGATTTTGAAAATCTATCAAACTTTTCCAATTTATAAAAATAGGTCCACAAAAGTTTTCATTTGATGTGTATAATATATCTAAACATTGACATACATATTTTCCTAAATGTATGAAGTCAACAATATAGATAGATCTCTCTTGGATATGTTTCATTAAACAATTGATTTCCTTCAACATTGGCAAAATACCACATGATGTAAGTAAAGTTTTTAAATCTATTAAAAAACATAGAAAATCTTTTTCTTTATCAACTTCCATGTGATATTTATACATAAACCCTATCAAAGATGGATATTCCTTTAAAAATTTCAAGCAAGTTCATACATGGAAATCTATCTAGTTTTCACATCTTTCAATAGTTTTTTCTATCATTTGCCACCCCAATTGAAAATTTATAGAATTCCATAAATCTTTTTGGGGTGATTGACATGTACACATGTAAGTCACGAATAAACTTTTCCACTTTTATGATATTACTGAATGTGATAAAATTTTTGTACACAAGATTCATCCTATATGCCATGTAATGGATTGGAATCATAAACAAAGAAACTATTGTTTGTAGGTGAACACAAAGACCCTTTATATGCCCCTGCATCATAGATGTGCCATCAGTACCAACACACACTAGTTTTGTAGCTATGACATAATCATCCATTCCATCTCTCTCTTAAATTGGATATAACCAATTTATGGAGGTTTTTTGCATTACAATTTTCTATCATTGTATGGACATCTAAAATATGAGATTGCCTTGAATAGTTTTCAAAGGTATACACATGTATGCAAACCCATACTATGTTGTTAACTACAATGACCTCATCAATGGATAGATAAATAAATAGTGATCTCTTAACACTTTCTTTTAAATCTTCTTTCTAAATAATGGCTAGACATTTTGTCATTTCCCAAGCACTGTTATTCAACCCCTGTGACTGTGGAATATCTAGAAACCCATTATGTTGAAACAAAATTTTGTAATCTATAAAATCAAAAATGAGTCTTTTTTTTTAAAATGTAGAAAATAGTAAAAAAATGTACATATTTTGCCCTAAGATTGGACTTCATAACTTTTCCAAATTGTGATTTAATGGCTCCTCGTTTCTCAACAAGATATTTTTTTTGCTTCTGATTATTTTTGTATTCATGTGCATATCTTACATGCATTCATTCTTTTCCATTTTTTCATCTATGTGTTCTTGTTATCTATCCATCTGGGTGCTTCACGGATATATATATATATATATATATATATATATATATATATATATATATATATTCCCAGAATGTTTCTCAATTATGTTTAATTTAAGTTACATTCTTTGTTCATTTCCAAGTTTCCAATTACAAATTATACATATGTATTTTTTTGGAGGCTCATTACCATTTTCTAGTTCTATAGGTTATATAAATGGATATTTATCAACCTAGTCAACTTGAAAAGACCTTCCCATTGCCCATGTACTTATCTTCCTCTGTCAAATTTTTTGAGTGTAATTTTCAATAAAATTTGGTGTCTAAATAGAACTACATTTCTATTATGAAGTGCCTAGAGGAGTGTGTTGTAGTGAAGTGCCCAGAGGTGTGTCTTCTAGGGGTGGTATTTCATCAATAAAATCTTTAAATGGTGAGAAGTTATTAGGATTAATTATTTCTAACAGAATAGTGTCAATATCCATGTCTTTTTTTTGCATTAAAATAGTTTTGAAATTATTCTATAGAAAAATATTAATTGATATATTTTTGAAAATATTTAGAATTATTTGTATTTGAAGTGCCTGCTATTTGCACAATCTTCTTTCCTAGATTTTTGAAATAAGACATGATGTTGGATTTTTCTAGTATTTAAAATGGTTTTTTACCCTTGCTATTACCTCATAATGCTAGATCTTTGTTTTTGAGTAGTTTATTGTTGCTAGCTTCCTATCCACTATCGGGTGTCAAGCTATGCTCATGCAGCATAGTGCTAACAGGTGATAAGCTACCAATGCATTACGTAATGCTATAAGGAATCAATATATGGCTGTATGACACACTATTATCATATGCCACATTGCCATCACATGACACATAGCCATGTGGTGATAGGTTGTTGTCATGTGGCACATCACTGTCAGGTGGTAGGTTGCTATCGCATGGTGCATTGCCATTGCATGATAGGTTTCCATCACATGATACATTACCATAGGGCATCAAGTTGCCATTGCATGGCACATTGTTAATGAGCATCTAGTTTCCACCATGTGACATAGTGCCACCAATCATCTGATTTACATCACATGACATAATGCTAGCAAAGGTCAAGTTGTTGAAAGCAGTCGAATAGTAGAGTGTGGCTTCAAATCTCAAGATATTTACAATCTAATAAAGAAATATATTTTGGTGCTAAGTCCATGACCTATAGAAACATATATATATATATATATATATATATATATATATATATATATATATATATATATATATATATATATATGGTGAGTACATGAATAACCCCATAATTATTATAAATCATTGGTGAGTTGACCCCTAAAAAAAATGATATCTCAGAATTTTAGTTGAAAGGGTCATATGTTGTACCCTAAAAATTTACCAAATTCAAATTCCCTAAAATGGAATATTCATGAATTAACAAATATTCACCACTAAAATCTACCCTAAGAGGAGAAGATGTTGACAAAACTAGTTAGGATAGAGAATTTTCAGTAGTGTAACAAAACATCTACTATATTTATGTTAAGGTAGCAAAGTGCATGGTTATTATCTAGATGGAAGAATATGCAGGTGTGGCAAAAGCCTGTGTATATTGACTTCAAGTGGGATAATGTTAGGATGTGAAGTCACTATTCATGAATCACTATTTATAGTCACTATTAATGGATATTATTCATGGTGATGTGGCTGATTAGTGATGTGGCATGGCCCACAAGGAATCTTTCATTATTGAAAAGATGAGGAGAGAGTAATCTCATTCATTTATCCACTTAATCATATGGGATGACTTTGGATGCATGTGGAAGACAAAATTAAAGTGGATCTCATCATTCCAATTAAGCATGTGATTGTGAGAAAGTTTATCTGTGGGCTCTTTTGATTGAAGTCAAAAGTTGACAAATATTTTGACTCATGATTATGCATATGGGAAAGTGGGGAACATTGTCTACTATTCTAGATTGAGATCACATGCAAGGTGGGACATAACATTTTGGTGTACATGGAGAAGTTCAAATTGCATCATGAAGATGCCATTCAAAGTTGGATCTTCCACATGTGAAAGACAATTTTCACTATTGATCAATAGTGTGCCCATATATTTTAGGTGGCACATTTTATTCTATCTCATAGTATTATCTCTTTCTCTCATTTCTCCATTTGTGTTCCTATATAAGTATGACTCTCCCTTATGTAATTAAGCTAGTGAGCAAGTGCATGAAACCTGATAAGAGAATTTTGTATAAGCT
The DNA here is from genome assembly GCA_037957365.1 of Torreya grandis. Classification (NCBI taxonomy): domain Eukaryota; kingdom Viridiplantae; phylum Streptophyta; class Pinopsida; order Cupressales; family Taxaceae; genus Torreya; species Torreya grandis. The sequence goes on from JARHVA010003182.1 coordinate 1,631,569, forward strand.
TGGTGTAGTATCCTTATGAAGATTTTGTTGGAATATTATCATTGATGTCAAAGTTAAAGTGAAGGGCAAACTATAGTAGATTCAGACTTACCCAATTATTTAGACTCACTCAGTAGCTTTGGACTTACTCACAGCTTCAAACTCACTTAGTAGCTTCAAACTTACCAAGAACTTTGGAGTCACTTAGTAGCTTTGGACTCACCCAGAGATTTGGACTCACTCAGTAGCTTTGAACTCACCTAGATATTTGAAACTCACCTAGATATTCAAACTCACTCGATAGCTTCAAACATGCCTAGAGTTTTAGACTCACTCAGTAGCTTCAAACTCATCCAATCAATAGCTCTAGAATTTATTAGAAGCTCTAGACTCACCCAGTGTGAAGAGAAGTGATTGAAGAATAAAGAGAAACGTTGAAATGGAGTTAAATTCATTTATATTAAATGATATTTAACCACCTTTTTTAGCATCCACATTTTGGAAATAAGAATCACCATCAAATTTGAATGAGTGATAATCTAAAATGAAGGACCAATCACATTCGGAGAGGTCATATCCCTTGGGAGAAATCATACCCTTTCAAAGAGGCATATGAAAGGTATAAAATAGAAATGAATGGGTGTTATAAATGTGTGCTGAAATAATTATTTTTATCATATACAAGGAAAAGAAGATGGAGAAGAGAGAGAAGAGGGAGAAGAAAAAAACTTAACTATGTCATCATTTATTAACAAAGTAATAGTGAGAAGGTGGAAACTATTTAAGTGATGTTGGTGCCTTAGAATAAAAAGATCATTATCTTTTGCTAAGTCAGTACTTGACAGTGAAATTGGCACTTTAATTGAGAGAGATCAGTATCTTTCACTAAGTTGGTGCTTGGTAGTGAATTAGTGCTTCAATTCAAAAAGATTGGTGTCTAGAGCTAAGTTGGTATTTGGAATTGTGGATTGGTGTCTCCAAGTAGGTTGGTACCTATAAAATTTTAATAAAAATAATTATTAATCTTAAGTTTGGATTTTGAAAGTAGATCCAAGTATCCTTTTGAATGTGGTTTTTCCCCATTGAGGTTTTTTTGCATAAATTTTATGTTGTGCATTTACTTGTTCTTATGCGATTGGTTTCTTTATGAAAGTTAATTAGAAAGAAAGTAAATTATTATTACACACTGATTCACCCCCCACTCTCAGTGTGGTGTATGCTCAATAATTGGTATCATAGCAAGGTTCCTTCAAGATCAATTTAACCACTAGAAGGTAGATCCTGGAAGCAGACATGGCCAGTCATAAAGTTCAAGGAGGTTTCTCCACAAACAAGGCTCCATTATTCAATAGGACAAATTATGTATTATGGAGTATAAGGATGAGGACATACCTAATGTCCCTTGGTTTTGACATTTGATGAGTAGTTGTAAATGGATAAATAGTACCATAGACTCCAGTAATTAATATAGTAGAAAAAAGGCTAGTGAAAATAATATAAAATCCATGAATGCTATTATGTGTGGTTTGTCAAAGTCTGATTTTCCAAAAGTAATGTAGTGTGACTTAGCTAAGGAGATTTGGGATAAAATTGAGACCATCTATGAGGGAGATAAAAAAGTAAATATTGCCAAGCTTCAAACTCATAAGAGATAATTCAAAAGTTTGAAGATGAGAGAGGATGAAAATATTATAGCCTATCTACCTCATGTAGATTAAATTTTCAACATTATTAGAGGGCTTGATGAAAAAGTTGAAGAATTTGTATTGTCCAAAAGGTACTAAGGTCTCTACATTTAAGATCAATGTAAGAAAAAATTATGATCAAATAAATAAAGGATCTAAACAAATTAACAATGGATGAATTACATGGAATTATCACAACATATGAGATGAGGACTGAAAATTAAAAATCATCTAAGAAGGATGAAACCTTCAAATTTTCTAAGAAATGGAAATATAAAGATCCTAAATCAAGTGATATCACCAATGATGAAGAAGATGAGAAAAAATCCCTATTTATCAAAAACCTTAAAAAGGGATCTGATAAATACAAAGGTAAGCTACCTTTCAAGTGTTTCAATTATGGTAAAATAGGGCACTTTGATGCTATATGTCCACATAAGGATGCCAACAATGGTGAGGAAAATCATATTGAGGAAATAAATAAAAAGCAAAGAAAACTTAAATATTAAAAAACTTCAAACAAAATGAAAATAATAAATTTTTTGGCAAGCGCAAGAAAAGTCTCTATTCTAAAATGGATAGCAACTCAACTAAGGAAAGTGATGAGAGCATATCAAGTAGTGACAGAGAAGAAATTATGTTCATGGCTATAGGAATAATGAATGATGCCTCTAAAAGTGAAGACACCTTAAAAGAGGAGGAAGATGTCGAGGATGAAGGAGAAGTAAATATCAAAGAAGAAATCATTTGTGGTTTAAGTGAGATAAAAGTTACTAAGAAGAAGAATCTAAAACAAATATTATAGATTCAAAATTATGAAGAAGAAAATCATGACTTAAAAACATAAATGTCTCAGAGCCTTGAAGATTCAAAAAAGGTCATCATTAGTCTAAAGACTAAAATAGAAGAAGCCAAGAAGATAGAGGATGAAGTAAGAGTCCAGCTTAAGGCAAAAGAAGACCACATTACCAAGCTAGAATTAGAAGTTGATTTCTTAAATAAGGAATTGGAGAAGACATGTGATAAATTGAAAAACACCAAAGTACTAGATGAGATTCTCAATTTCCAAATTTCATCATGCAGCAAGACTAATCTTGGTTATGAAGAGAACTATAAGAGCACTAAAAAAGGGCAGAGTGTAAAGAAGAGAACTAGAAGAGCACTAAAAAGGGGTAGAGTGTAAAAAATACATAACCACCTAAAAGGATAAATCCAGAGAAGCCAAAGAGCTATGCATATTTACTTAAGAGGTCTATGAATATAGAAAGTGAAAATAAGATAGAGCATGTCAATTCTCCTTATAGAGAAAATAAAGGTAAGAAAATCCCTGTTAGAGATTTTAGAAGATGATTTTCGTCAAGGGAAAACAATGTCATAATGTACACAGGCTACTTCTATGTTTATTGTTATTCTTGTAATCAATTTGGTCATAGATTAATAGAGTGTAATGCACATGTAAGAAATGAATATGCATGGAACTATGGAAAAGGCACTTATGGAGTTTGTAATACAAACTATAACTCATTTGCACCATTATAAAATTAAAAATAAATCAACATTGTATGCTATAATTACAATAACTTTGGTTATATAATAAGATTCTATAGGAGTGTTTTCATAGAAACCCATAAATAGAACAAGAATGTGAATACCTTAGTTATGAAGAAAAAGGAATTTAAAAAAATATGGAGAGAGAAGCAAGAGGAAGTTAATAAAAAAAGCGAAAAAATCTATGATTTTCAAACTACATTTCATGCACAAGACTAAATATAGCATTGGCATATTGATAGTGGGTGTTCAAGCCACATGATAGGTGATAAAAAAAATTTATTACTTTGAAAAAAATGCGTGAAGGTATATTAAAGTTTGGGGATAATGCCACGACTAAGATTTCTAAAAAAGGTACCCTCATCCTTGATAATGGAAAGAAAAAAATTGAAAATGTTTTGTACATTAAAAGGTTAAAGCATAAACTATTGAGTGTTAGCCAAATGTGTGAACAAGGACACACACTCACATTTTATGCTCAAGGATACGAGATCAAGAGAGTAGACACATGAAAATTTGTTGCAAATACAAAGAGAACATCGAATAATCTGTACATACTTAGTGAAGTAAAAGGAGAGGAATGTAACATGAGTCAAGTTGATGAAAGTTGGATATGGCATTAAATAATGGGACATATGAATTTTCAATAATTTAGTGAAAATTATCACTAAGAATGTTGCAAGAGACATGCCAAAAAACACAAAACCTTCAAACACTATTTGTAATCAATGTCAACATGGGAAGCAAACACAAGTGAGTTTCATATTAAAAGAGTACTCAATAACCAAGACATTAAAATTGATCCATATATATTTTTGTGGACCCAAAAGAATGCAAAACATACAAGGTGAGAGTTATTTTATGTTGCTTATTGATGATTATTCTATAATTGCATGGGTTACCTTTCTAAAAGAGAAATTCGAGGCATTCAAAAAAATTTAAAGTTTCTAAATCTTTGGTTGAAAATGAAATGAATCTAAAGATCATATGCTTAAGGTCAAATTGAGGGGGTGGTTTCCTCTCAAATGAATTTAGTGAATTTTTTAAAGTGCATGGAATAAAGAGACATTTCTTAGCTATTAGGACTCCATAGGAAAATGGAGTTGTAGAGAGAAATAATTATACTATGTAAGAAATGGAAAGAATAATGCTAAATGAATCCACGATTTTACATAGATATTGGAGAGACATAGTCAACACTATAGTTTACATCTTGAATATGGGACAAATAAGGGTAAATAATAGTAAAACACCCTGTGAGTTGTGGAAGGGTAGACCAGCTTCGGTCAAACACTTGAAAGTGTTCTAAAGCAAATGCTACATCAAAATCGATAGGACCTAGGTTCCCCAAAGCTCTGACACAACTTGTCAAATTTAAGAGCACACTTGATTACATTTGTATAAGCAACTAAATTCGGAATTAACTCGAAGTACAAGTAACTAGAAATAAGAAATAACATAGAATATGAGAGGCAACACACAATTGTATTCAACTCATTATAAAAGGAAATTACAACAAAGAGATCACACTCTTTCATCCACTTTGTGGGCATACCAGTAATCTTCCCTCAAGATTTCTCTCCTCTCAATACAGGTCACAACAAACAACTCAAACACAGAGATGTTGTTCACCTCAACCAGTCAGTATCAATACTGCCAGTACAACCGAGTATGAACTGGTACTCCAAGTAGATCTCTCTCTTGGTCTTGCTCCTTGATGTATTGTTGTCACCTTTGATCTTGCTCCCCCGCAAATCCACCTTTGACCCTCGCATACACACACCCCTATAGACCAACCTGATCTTACTTATCACATGTAGATCTCCTCCATGATCTTGCAACAACCTGCAGATCAACCCTGATCTTACATACCTGGAAGAACCCCTATGATTCCACCATGGGAAGAACTCTCCTAGTTCTACACTTTATAATACAGCCCATGAGTCTATTATATAGATCTCATGCATACAATGATTAGACTTATGGCTCAAGACTAGACTCAGTCTTTAACATGTAAATAATCCATTCAACTAACTGACTGTTCGTCAACAACCAGTTCTGAACTGCACTGGCGACTGACGTCGGTCCTTGTCTTACTCGAGGTGACCGATGTCAGTCAATTTTTGTCGATGTTAGTTGCCTTTACACTGATATATGACCAACGTCGGTTGTGGCCTGCCGACGTTGGTGACTGTCACACTCAGCAACCTCCATGTTTGCATTCGGGTGAAGCTTTTAGCTCCACAACCTAACAATCTCCCACTTGGAGATAAATAGTTGCACCTATACCTATACCAGTACATTGTCTAATTTGTATCTTGGCTTGTATTCCTCTTCAAGCTCAATCTTGAAGACCAACCACCACACACCTTATGGTGAAACACCTATGTCTGAATTTATTCATTCTTAGCTTACCTTCTTCTGCCATTGCTATACTCCCACTCAATCAGACCCCTGAGAGTGACCTGTAATCAAAAACACTTAGTAGATCTGAAACCACCTGTTAGTAAACCTCACTCTGAGAACCTCCAACCTCGCTCTGATACCAATTGATAGGACCTAGGTTCCCCAAAGCTCTGACACAACTTGTCAGATTTAAGAGCACACTTGATTACATTTGTATAAGCAACTAAATGCGAAATTAACCAAAAGTACAAGTAACTAGAAATAAGAAATAACACAAAATATGAGAGGCAACACACAATTGTATTCAACTCATTACAGAAGGAAATTACAACAAAGAGATCACACTCTTTCATCCACTTTGTGGGCATACCAGTAATCTTCCCTCAAGAGTTATCTTCTCTCAATACAAGTCACAACAAACAACTCAGACACAGAGCTGTTGTTCACCTCAACTAGTCAGTATCAATACTGCCAGTGCAACTGAGTACGAATCGATACTCCAAGTAGATCTCTCTCCTGGTCTTACTCCTTGATGTATTGCTATCACCTTTGATCTTGCTACCCCACAGATCCACCTTTGATCCTCGCATACAAACACCCCTGCAGACCAACCTGATCTTACTTATCACATGTAGATCTCCTCCGTGATCTTGCAACAACTTGCAGATCAACCCTGATCTTACATACCTGGAAGAACCTCTGTGATTCCACCATGGGAAGAGCTCTCCTAGTTCTACACTTTATAATATAGCCCATGAGTTTATTATATAGATCTCATGCATACAATGATTAGACTTGTGGTTCAAGACTTGACTCAGTCTTTAACATGCAAACAATCCATTCAACTAACTGACTGTTTGTCAACAACCAATTTTGAACTGCACAAGCGACCGATGTCGGTCGGTGTCTGACTGGAGGTGATCGACATCAGCCAATTTTTGCCGATGTCGGTTGCCTTTGCACTGATATATGACCGACGTTAGTTGTGGCCTGCCAACATCAGTGACTATCACACTCAGCAACCTCCATGTTTGCATTCAGGTGAAGCTTTTAGCTCCACAACCTAAAAATCTCCCACTTGGAGATAAATAGCTGCACCTGTACCTATACCAGTACATTGTCTAATCTGTATCCTGGCTTGTATTCCTCTTCAAGCTCAATCTTTAAGACCAACCACCACACACCTTGTGGTGAAACACTTATGTCTGAATTTATTCATTCTCAGCTTATCTTCTTCTACCGTTGCTATACTCCCACTCAATTAGAAACCCCTGAGAGTGACCTGTAATAAAAAACACTTAACAGATCTAAAACTACCTGTTAGTAAACCTCGCTCTGAGAACCTCCAACCTCACTCTGATACCAATTGATAGGACCTAGGTTCCCCAAAGCTCTAACATAACTTGTCAAATTTAAGAACACACTTGATTACATTTGTATAAGCAACTAAATGCGGAATTAACCAGAAGTACAAGTAACTAGAAATAAGAAATAACACAGAATATGAGAGGCAACACACAATTGTATTCAACTCATTACAAAAGGAAATTACAACAAAGAGATCACACTCTTTCATCCACTTTGTGGGCATACCAGTAATCTTCCCTCAAGAGTTATCTTCTCTCAATATAGGTCACAACAAACAACTCAAACATAGAGCTGTTGTTCACCTCAACCAGTCAGTATCAATACTGCCAGTACAATAGAGTATGAACTGGTACTCCAAGTAGATCTCTCTCCTGGTCTTGCTCCTTGATGTATTGTTGTCACCTTTGATCTTGCTCCCCCACAGATCCACCTTTGACCCTCGCATACACACACCCCTGCAGACCAACCTGATCTTACTTATCACATGTAGATCTCCTCCATGATCTTGCAACAACCTGCAGATCAACCCTGATCTTACATACCTAGAAGAACCCCTGTGATTCCACCATGGGAAGAACTCTCCTAGTTATACACTTTACAATACAGCCCATGAGTCTATTATATAGATCTCATGCATACAATGATTAGACTTGCAGCTCAATACTTGACTCAGTCTTTAACATGTAAACAATCTGTTCAACTAACTGACTGTTTGTCAACAACCAGTTCTGAACCGCACAGGTGACCGATGTCGATCCTTGTCTGACTAGAGGTGACCAACGTCGGCTGATTTTTGCTGATGTTAGTTGCCTTTGCACTGATATATGACCGACGTCAGTTGTGGCCTACCAACGTCGACGACTATCACACTCAGCAACCTCCATGTTTGCATCTGGGTGAAGCTTTTAGCTCCACAACCTAACAAAAATAAATGATGAAGACTTTGAGAAGTTGGACTCAAGAGCTGATCAAGATATTTTTATTGGTTATTATTCAAAGACTAAAGCATATATATGATATAATAAAAGGTTTCAAATAATTTTAGAAAATGCCAATGTTAAAATTGATGAAAATAGGCCTAAGCAGGTGAGTCTACTAAATATTATTCATTCAAAAGAATCACACTTCAATAAATAAGAAGAAGCAAAAGAAAGTCAAGAAGAAGAAAAAAAAGAAAGTTAAGATACAAGGGAACCATCCATATTCAATCATAAAAATCATGCAAGAAATCAAATCATCAGTGATATTGATGCTGGATCACAAACTAGGAGAAAGTTAATGAATACATCAAAAAATGAAAACTTCTCTCTATTATTGAATATAAAACTGAAGAGATTTTTAGAAGACATAAATGATAAGCATTGGATCAATGCCATGGAAGAAGAATTCAAAAAAATAGAGAAAAATGGAATTTGGGAACTTATTTCTAGACCAAAGGACAAGAATGTAATTGGAACTAAATGGGTCTTTAAGAATAAACTAAATAAAGATAGCAAGGTAATAAGAAACAAGGCAAGACTGGTTTATAAAGGCTATGCTCAAGCAGAAGGTGTTGACTTTGGGGAGACTTTTGTACCTATGGTAGGATTAGAATACATAAGACTATTCTTAGCATATGTTGGATTCAATAATCTCAAGGCCTATCAAATGGATGTTAAGTCTGCATTTCTCAATGGGAATCTTGAATAAGAGGTTTATATAAAACAAACTAAAGGTTTCTCTCCATCAAGGAATAAGGACTATGTGTGTAGGCTAAAGAAAACATTGTATGGACTAAAGCATGCCCTAGAGCTTAGTATGATAGACTTGACATATATTTTCCTGATCAAGGTTTTAAAAGGGGAGTGGCTAACAGTAACCTGTATGTCAAGACTAAAGGTGAGAACCAGTTAATTGTGGTTGTGTATGTTGATAATGTTATTTTAGGCAAAGATAATAAGAAGATGTCTCAAGAATTTATAGGGGTAATGAAACAAGAATTTGAAATGTGTATGTTAGGAGAGTTATCATTTTTCTTTGGGTTGTAAATTACTCAGTCAAGTAAAGTAATCTTCATTTCTTAGACCAAATACATTAAGAAAATGTTGAATAAATTCAATATGGATGATTGTAAATCAGTAGGTACTTTAATGGTAATAGGGTGTAAGTTGAGAAAATATGATGAGTCAATAAAAGTCAATCAAACCTTGTATAGATCACTGATTGTAAGTTTGTTATATACTACTGCATCAAGACCAAATATCATGCGAGAAATAGGTCTAGTGGCCAAATTTTAGGCAACACTAAAAGAAACACACTTGTAGATAGTCAAAAGGATATTTATGTATCTCAAGGCACTATGGATCTTAGTTTGTGGTACCCAAGAGGAAAGGACTACAATCTGATAGGTTATACTAATGCAGATTGGGAAGACAACATTGATGACAGAAAGAGCTCAAGTGGAGGTGCATTCTTTCTTGGAAAGAATCTTATGTCATGGGTGTGTAAGAAGCAACCCTCAGTTTCTTTATCCATAACTAAAGCTGAGTGCATAGAAGTAACATCATGTTGTAAGGTGCATTCTTTCTTGGAAAGAATCTTATGTCATGGGTGTGTAAGAAGCAACCCTCCGTTTCTTTATCCATAACTAAAGCTGAGTACATAGAAGTAACATCATGTTGTACATAGGTCATTTGGATGAAAAAACTTTGATTTACTTTACAATTGAGTATGCCAATCCAATTTCTATTTATTATGACAATACAAGTACAATAAGCATCTCCAAAAGTATAGTTATGCATTCAAGAACTAAACATATTTATATCAAGTATCATTTTCTAAGAGAATAGGTTGTAGATCAACAAGAAAAAATAGAGTACATTTACACAAAGGAATAGGTAGAAGATATCTTCACAAAGCCTCTCCCAAAATAAAATTTTGAGTTTCTAATGTAGAAATTAGGAGTGATCCCTTCTTCATCTAGTCATTAAATCCAACAAGGGAGTCATGTATCAAGGAGGAGCTAATCATCGTATTATTCAGCTCCATGGATATTTTGGTGATATACATTATTGTATGTCTCTTTGCCATTGATGTCAAAGGGGAAGAAGTAAATAAAGGGGGAGCAAAGGAGGAGAACTATAGCAAAGGGGATTTTATGTACTTTTTTTTAATAGGATTTCCATCAATGTCAAAGGGAGATTTTGTTGGAATATTGTCATTGATGTCAAAGGCAAAGTGAAGGGCAAGATATAGTAGCTTTAGACTCATCCAGAGCTTCAGACTCATTCAGTAGATTAGGACTTATTGGTTGAATATTTTGTTGATCAACATACTGATAAACAAAATAGGTCTGATCAGCCAAAGTAGGAAGATTAGTCATCCAAATGTGTAGGTTTACCACATCAGAAGGGGATTGATATCTCCTCTCATCAAGGGGAGGTTCCCTATATATATATATATATATATATATATATATATATATATATATAATACTCAAGGGTAGGACAAACCATCCATCTCTCTTTTTTCAGAGATGATACGTGTAGATCAAAGGAAATGACAAACAACACTCCTCTTCTTTCAGAAGTACTATTTAGCTAGCCACAAGAGTACTCCTGGTAGTAATAGAAAAATGTAACAAAGGATGTAGTAACCAGCAAATTGAGATGCAGCACAAAGTCTCCACCTGAATTGCTCAAGAGTAAGATACGAAGGACAATGAGGGCACAAAGTCATCCCAAGATCCTTTACACAGAAATGAAAAGAAAACACACTAAAGGAAATTATGGAGGCATAAAGTCTCTCCACACTTGACTCTTTAGGACACCTTTCTGACAACTGTCACTAATTCTGCTTGTTGAATTAAAGGAACATAAGATATATTATGGAAAAAGACATAAGAATATTTTTCTCAACAACAAAGATATTATAGCACAAAGTCTGAAAAACCATTTGCTTTCTTATTCCAATAACAAAATATGATAAACAAACTAAGCTCAAAGTACCAGAAGTGCCTTTCAATTTGGGCAGAGTTTCATTCTGATGGTCAAAAAGAGATATCTTTACAATAGAAGAGAGTCCCTTATATAGCCTCTTCAAGAAGGACTCAGGAACAATAATACATCATGTTGCATTGAAATCTATTAAGAAGGCAGGCTGGAACTTAGGTGCATCTACCCGTTTGCTTTTATTAATGCAGAGAAACAAGTCATGTTATTAAAAGTTTACATCTTTAAATGTCCACTTGGCTATATGATCCTTCTTCATCATTCCTCCTTTTTTGGTTATTTGAATCAGGTCCTAGATTCAATTCGATGCTCTATTCCATAGTCACTTTCTGCTGGTCTTTAGCAATTAACAGGTGGCACATTCCACTGCTAAATAGGTGAAGACACGTGGCAACTACCGTGGGACTCTGAGAAACATTTATTGATATAGGATTTGAAACTTATTAGAAATTTAGAATCACGGATGTAAACACGTGTCGCTCTCCATAGAGTTACAATGGAAAAGGTGCCAACTTTAACTTGTCTTTGGAGAGTTAGACGGATGATGACACATGGCGCGTTTTGGTTTCTTCAATAGCTCACTAGGGGTCCACCATAGTATTTATGAAAAATAAGAAGTAGGAGGGAGAAATTGCAGAGATTGACACTTGTCAGCTTTTGCCAAATTTTGCATGGGGCACGTGGCACAATCTGAATACATTTGTTAGTCATGCAGATGCAGACACTTGGCACATTTCACTTCATTTAGTCACTCGTCCCTGGGTCCACCATGGTCTTTGCTCAAAAGAGTGAAGCTAAGGGAAGAGACTGTGGATATTGACACTTGGAGGCTTCCGACAAGCTTCAAGAGGGACACATGGCAATATCTGCCAATTCACAAAAACAAAGTTTAGTGAGGCTTGGCCATCGACACTTGGAAGCATCCACAGGATTCTGTTGGGCTTTTGTCTCGGTCCATTTGTTTGCCTTGGTCACTTTTTTTCATGGGAATTCCCTTCATAAGGGCACTTGTGTCTTTGACTCTTGGGGCACTCCTTTGAACTTTATCGCTTGAACCAACCATTGAACCAAGTTTTAATTCAACGGTTCAAACAAAGCATTGAACTGATTGACAAACCGTTTGATTGAACCAAAGGATGAATCAAAGCATTTGAAACAAAGCGGATGAACCAAATGAGTGAAACAAAGCATTGAACCACTTGATTGAACCCACCTTGAACCATTTGACGTTGAACCAATGAACCAAACATTGAACCTGTTGCTTGAACCCGCCTTTGAACATTTTTGTTTGAACCAAGGCACTGAACAAATCCCAAAAATGAACAAGTGTTAGAAACTGAATCTTTTGATTGAACCCACCTGCAGAGTCCATAGATTTAAGCCTAAAAAATGAGGATTTAGAATGCCCAAGAAAACTTTTAAAAAGGGAAGAGACAATTTTGGTCTGTAAGACCAAAATAGTTCAAATGTTGTCCCAAAAATAAGTGATATTTTTGGGGGACAACAGGACTCACCTAAAGCTTCAAACTCATTTAGTAGCTTTGGACTCACTCAGTAGCTTCAAACTTGCCCATAGATTTGGACTCACTTAGTAGCTTCAGACTTGCTTAGAGCTTCAAACTCACCCAAAGCTTCGAACTCACTCAGTAGCTTCATACTCAACTAGAGCTTCAAACTCGCTTAGTAGCTTCGAACTTGCCTAGAGCTTCACACTCACCCAAAGCTTCAAACTCACCCAATCAACAGCTATGGACTCACCCTTTAGCTTCAAACTCACCTAGTGTGAAGAGCAGCAATTGAAGAATGAAGAGAAAATTAAAATGGAGTTAAATTCATTTATATTAAATGATGGTCAACCACCTTTGTTAGCATCCACCTATTGGTAGTAAGAATTATATTAAATAAATTATGTGTTGTGCATTTACTTGCGCTTGTGTGAATGGTTTCTTTATGAAAGTTAATTAGAAAGAAAGTAAATTATGATTAAACACTGTTTCAGCCCCTGTCTACCCCCCCCTCCCCCCATCAGTGTGGTGTGTGCTCAACATATTCTTGGAAAGCTTTTAAGTTAGTGTTGTAACTAGTTTAAGAGTTTGAAGGCTTTGCATAGCTTTGTATGCTTCATGTGTATGAAAACATTGTAATAGAGGAGAGTGTGTGAGAAAGCTTTGTTTTTGGAGAGGTTAATCGCTGAAGCTAATAGAAGACTGGACACTACCATTCGCTCATGGTTTTTCCCTTGTTGTTAAGGATTTCCACACATATCTCGTGTTGTCTGGTGATATTATTTTTCATTGTTTGTTATAACTTGTTTATTCTACATTGTTTTCTTGCATAGTAGGATATTATTTCCTAACATAAATTAGATTTTTTAGTTTTTCGTAAAGTTAATTTATCATTCATTAGAAGAGTGAGGGGAAAAAAGAGGAAAAATGCACAAAAAAAACATGTAAAGTAATACAAATAAATGAATTACATTTAATTAAGCATTGTTAACACACTTAAAACAAAATAAATAAAACCTTACACTAGTAAATGAATTACAATTGATTAAGCATCTATATGTAATATATATAATTAATTACACCAATTTTTATATAGAGAAAACATGTTGAGGAATAAAATTTCTTATTTTGATCTTGTAATATTCTTAGTTTGATTTTGGTTCATCATCTTATTCTATTCATAAGAAAATATTTGTTTATTATTATAAAATGACTCTTATAACCTTATCATATATAAATAATTTAAAATAATATAATTTTAGCAACATTCATTATATTAAATGATTATGAAAATTATATTATTAATTAACTTATTCTTCAATAATATAAAAAAATAAATTTACATAATAAATATAATTTATTTTGTTTAAAACCATATATCTTTTGAGAAAAAAATTCCAAAAAAAATACTAACTTCAAAAAATATATATACTTCAATAATTTTTTAATTTGATCTCACGTATGTTTGTATCCCATAAATACTTATATTTATTTAATATAATACTAATATATCGTTTTGTATCTCATGAATTAACGAAAAAAAAAACATATAATGAAACAACGATTCTACCAAAAATCTTTAACATATATTTATTTCATTCTATTTAAAGTATCGAATCGAATCACCTGTCACTAAATTTTTAAATGACGGAAAACGGTTAAACATAAAATTTAACCGAAGATTTCGGCCGATTAACATTTTATTTGCCAGGGAAAAGACATTTATAAAAGGAAACCCGTCCTTAAATTTTTAATGACGGAAAAGGTTAAACGTCAAATTTAAACTGAAATTTTGGCCGATTAACAGGACGTTAGCCGTCTCCGTTGGAATACGCTTTCGTCGATAATGATGTTTTCGGTACTAGAAGACAAAAGTTCATGACTTTAACCTCAAAACGAATATTCCATCCCTGGTATATTAGCCGTCCGAAATTATATTCTTATTGTCTTAAATGAGGAGAAGAAATGATAATTTAATGATTAAAGATCCCTCCCTTCCACAAAGGATGTGGTTTAATTTAAATATTACGAGTAACACTATTAATAAAGAATTTAACATGAAAGAGAGAAAAGATTAAAAAGAAGGGGTCTTTCTTTAAAGAAAAAAAATTTAATGTATACAAATTAATGGAGGAAATGATATATATGTTGATTCAAATTTGGTTTTTAATATATTAGTTATTTATATTACATATTTCCATTATGTTTAATTGTATGTAGTTTATATTTGTAAGACATAGTAATGTAAAATATTTCATACTTAAAATATTATATACATACTTAAAATATTTTATATATATATATATATAAAATACAATACAATAGTAGAGTTAGTGTGGAGGTGATTTAAACATCCTCATAGTAATGAAGTCAGTCAGGGTCAACTTTTGAAATGGATGGAACGACTAATGTTTTTAGGATGGTAGTTGTATAACCACCCCTATGATTGCATAACAATCAGTGTTTACAAGAGGTGGTTGTGTAACAACCTTTATGATTTAAAATCATCGGTTTGCATACAACATTGGTTTCATCACTATAGAAAAAATATGAATTTAAATAGTTGTAAATGTTTCTTCTTCTCAACGGCAGTTCGTTTAAGCTTCTTGGTAGAATCCAAAGTTGAGAGAGCTTGAATACAAGTCTTGACAAGGCATAAGACATTAGAAAATGTAGTGAGAAGTATTAAAATTGGATTCACGTTACAATATTGTTACACCCTTAATCTATAAGTGTCTAGGGATATGTGTGGTCGATTTGTGGCAAACATAACTTTCATATTATATTGTCACATTTATCTATGTTCGTAAAAAGATCGACAAATGAAATAACTATGGTTGTGTGTGTGTGTGTGTGTGTGTGTGTGTGTGTGTGTGTGTGTGTGTGTGTGTGTGTGTGTGTGTGTGTGTGTGTGTGTGTGTGTGTGTGTGTGTGTGTGTGTGTGTGAGGTAGTGTTTAGTCTTTAAACATCATATTGTAAATTTTTCTTTTATTATATTGTTGTGTAGGTTTCCCCCTCGAAGTGGCTCAGTCATATTTATCAAGTACTTTGCTCTTTTTTAAATTATTGTTTTGGATCTACTTATTATGTCCTTAATTCTACGATATATTATTCCATTATTACGAAACATATAGGTAATTTCATTACAAGTGGTATCATAGTGCTAATTTGGGAACATTTTTAGGGTAAAGTTTTTAGATCTAGTGTTAAAATTATCCTAATAGCTTAAGGATCATAAAAATATAACTTGCGATTAGTGAAGAAATTAATTGTTGTCACTATAAAATTATTTGCTATTTTTTTTTGAAAAAAATGTATGGAATTTTTTTCACATCCTTTTATAAAGTAAAAATGATTGGATTCATTTTGGTGAGATGATCATAATGGTATAAACTTATAGTATACATTTTTCAGGCCTAAAACCCTTCATCCGAGGGTTTGTCCATTGCTAGTCCTAACACTCATGGTTGTGGGAAAGGGTAGGACACTCTCAAAACTCCTCACAAGGATGACATGAAGTTTGGAACTTCAAATGCTTTAGTTTCTAAGGTAATTCACCAATTTAAATCATATTCATAAATCATGGTAAACAAATATGATTTTGATGCGATAAAATGGAACATCACTCGGGTACATAGGGACATCAATTTTGTAAAAACAATTTGGTAGCTATGAGTGGGTCACTAACCACTCTTATGGATTAACTTTCAAAAAATAATCCTCCATTGCTCCACTTGTGTTCTCCCTAGATGAACAATCATAAATCCAATATTGGTTCGAAGCACATGATGCCAATAGTGGAAGTGCATAAGTTTGATGTTAAGGATCCACTCACTTGGATCAATTAAATCATTTTTTTTTTATCTACATCAGACCCCATGTGCATAATGCAACTTTGCCTAGGTTGTGATGATGGCCCAAAGCATCTCAACCCAGAGCAACTCACCCAATGCATTTCATTCAGTGTAACCCGCATATCAATGCACATCATAGCTCATGTAGCATGTCTCACACATTGTTGCTCTCTCAATGCAAATCCACCTACATCATGGTGATCACCTAACACAGCTCGACCTAAGCTGAGTCAACCTAGATTGAGTTAGGCAGGCACAACTCATGCAATGTAACACATCTTGAATAACACAACCCACCTCGTGAAGTGTAGCTCACCCAATGTTCACCCAGGTTGTGTCGACCACCTAAGGTAGACTGCTCATGTAATGTAACTCATAGAATGCAACTCTAAAAGCACAACACTTGGCAACACATCTTGCACAACGCAACCCATGCAGGCAGACTCATGCAATGCAAATCATCCCCACTCGGTGCAACTTGCATAGTGTAACTCACAAAACATAGATTGCCCAATGCCTTGACATAAATAAAAAGGGGGTGCAACCCCCATTATCCCTAGTGGGTCACCCATCCTAGTATTACCTAGCCAAAGCATGCTTAACTACAGAGTTTTGATGGGATCTTAAGCACTAACTCTAGTATGATTGCACCCAAAAAAAATTATATCACCTTGCTATACTTGTAGGAGAGACGTGGAGAGCCGATCACTTAATGTGGCTTTGACCTGGTGTATCTCATGGATTATAACTCACACAACACAATTCACATAGTGTATCTCGCATGATGCAACTCGTCAGGTGCTGAGAAACTCATGTAATGCATCTCATTCAATGTAGCTAGCACAATGCAGCTTGACCGAGTTTGTGCCAACCCATTTTGTTCCAAATCATGTAACACATCTCAAGATGGAAAATCTCATGTAGTGACTCATCCCATGCAAATCATCTTGCATAGTGTAGAGTGTGCAGCACACATCCAAATCATAGCTCATCCAATGTCATTGGACCTGGGCTATGTCGATCACCTAATGTAGCTTGACTTAGCATAACTCATGTAGTGTAACTTGTGTAACACACCTAGACCCTATTTTTGTCAATCACCTAATGCATATCATGCATCATAACCTGATGGTGTAACATGTGTAACAATGCAATGCATCTCGCTAAACAAAAATCATCCCTTACAGTACAATGCACATACTGCATCCTGTGTGTAACATAACTTGCTCAATGGATTTCAAATCGAGCTCTGCTAATTGCATAATGTAGCTTGACTTGGTGCACGTTACTTGATGCATCTCATTTAGCAAAACTCATCTCGCACAACATGACTCATCGATGTAGCTTGACCTGGGTTATGCCAATCACGTAACTTAGTTCAACCTGATACAACTCACGTAATGCATCTCATCTCGCACAATGTAACATGCATAATGTAACTTGCTTAATAATTCTTCTAAGGGAGCTACCATGGTGTAAATAAAAAGAGGCTCTTGTACCCTTCATGCTTGTCTATGTCATTCCTCCACCCACCTGCCCCTACCCCCACCCCCAAGACATTAGAGTATGTGCAAGGGGAACACAGATCACCCAATGTCTTGATAAAATGGAAAAAAAAGGTGTAACATCATGGCTTCTCGAGAGGTCACCCATCCTAGTACTAACCTAGCCCAAGCATGCTTAACTATGAAGGAACCCACCCAATGCATCTCGTGGAGCATAACTCACGTAGCATTTCACAACATAGCTTGTGTAGCATGACCCATCTTAGATAGTGCAACTCTTGTAGCATGTCTCATGCATCGTTGCCCTCTCAATGCGAATCCACCTACATTGTGGTGATCACTTAACACAATTCGACTTGAGCTGAGTCAACCTGAGCTAAGTTGACTGGGCATAACTCATGCAATGTAACTCATCTTGAACAATGCAACCCACCTCATGTAGTGTAGCTCTCCCAATGCCAACCCAAGTTGTGTCAATCATTTAAAGCAGACTGCTTATGCAATGTAACTCATAAAACGTAGCTCTATAAGCATAACTCATGACCACACATCTTGCACAATGTAACCCATGTAGGATGACTCATGTGATGCAACTCATCCCATCCAGTGTAACTTGCATAGTGAAACTAACACATCATAGATTGCCAAATGCCTTGACATAAAGAAAAAGGGGGTGCAACACCTAGACTTCAATATGGCACACAAGGGGATATCATGCAACACAATTTGTGTAGTACAACTCACTCATCATAGCTCATACAATGTAGGTCAAGTTGGGTTGTGCCAGCCTAATAGTGCCGCTCGCCCAATGTATAGCTAAACCCAATGTAGCTCGCATGACATAACTCATCTTACACAAAATAACCCATCTTTTAAAACACACCTCATCTCACGTAGCCCAAAAAGTGGATCCCAACTCATGCATCACATATGGTGAAGCTCAACTTGGGTAGAGCATCTCATGAATCCTAGCTCATGCAATGCAAATAATTTTGCACATTATGTATCCACATCATAGCTCACCCAATGCAACTTGACTCAGGTTGTGACAATCAACTAATGTAGCACAACCTGACACAACTCATGAAGTGTAGCTTGTAGAATGTATCTTGAGAAAAAATACTCATGTAACACCACTTGTGTATCTCATCTTGCATAATGCAACTTGTATCATGTAACACAACTCATGTCATACAGTGTAACTTGTATAGCACATCTTGTGAAACTCATCTGGCAAAATGTATCTCATGTGATGTAACTCAGATAGCACATCTTGTGAAACTCATCTTACAAAGCATAACTCATGTGATGCAACTCAGGTATTACATATTGTCTCGCATAGTGCAACTGATCCTATGCAATGCAACCGATCTCACTTAATGTAACTCATGCCATGAAGTGTAACTCATGTAGCGCAGCTAGTGCAACACAACTCATGGGGTGCATCTTGACCCAGGTTACATCGACTGACTAAGGATTCCAATACAACTTAGGATCACAATGCAATTTTGGGAGTTATTCCTAATGCAACTTGGGGTCGTATTGTAACTCAGGGAGTTACTCCCAATGCAACTCAAGGTTGTAATGCAAGTCAAGAAGTTGACCCCAATGCAAATCAGATTTGCATTGCAACTTGGGGTCTTAATGCAGTGCAAGCTCGTAACTCTACTCAAGGAGTTTCTCCCAATGCCACTCAGGGAGTTGCTCCCAATGCAACTTAGGGAGTTGATCCCAATGTAACTCAAATTCATAAAGTGACTTATGCTCACAATACAGCTCAAGGAGATGATCCCAATATAATGCAAATTCATGATGCAACTTAGGCTCGCAATGCGACTCAAAGAATTTTTGCCACTCAGGGAATTGCTCCCAATGTAAATTGGATTCACGATGCAACTCAAGGTCATAATACAACTAAGGATTCCACTACAACTCAAGCTCCCTATGAAACTTGGGCTCACAATGTAATTTGGGGAGTTATTCCCAATGCAACCCTGGGTTGTAGTGTAACTCGAGGTGTTATTCCCAATGAAACCTAGGGTCACAATGCAAGTCAGGAAGTTGATCCCAATGCAAATCAGATTCATGATGCAACCTAGGGTCATAATGCAAGTCAAGAAGTTGATCCCAATGTAAATCAAATTCATAATGAAACTTGGGGTCTTAATGCAATGCAGCCTTACAACTCTACTTGAGGAGTTGCTCCCAATATAACTACCATTTGTGATGCAACTCTAGGTTCAAACTTGTAATGCAACTCAGGGAGTTGATCCCAATGCAAAATAGATTCACAAGGCAACTCAGGGCCATAATGCAACTTGGGGAGTTATTCCCAATAAAACTCAAGGAATTATTCCCAATATAATTTAGATTCATGATGTAACTTAGGTTCATAATGTAACTGGAGCTCACGATGCAACTCAAGCTCATGATGAAACTCATGGAGTTTCTCATAATGCAACTTGGGGAGTTTCTCCCAATTCAACTTTGGGTCACCATGAAACTCATCTCCCACAATGTAAACCATCTCATGAAGTGCAACTCACAAAATGTAGCTCAATCTGGGTTGTGCCGACCTCAACAGCATCAATTATCTAATATAAATTGATACGATGTAGTTCATGTAGCAAAGCTCATCTCACATAGCACACTTAATATCACACAATGCACCTCATAAATCTTAGCTTGTGCATCACATCTGGTGAAGCTCTACCCATGCAACACCTCTCATGAAGCTCAACTTATGTATCACAAATCATCTCACATAGTGAATCATGTGCAACACACATCCACATCATTAGACTATCTACGATGGGAACATAGACCACCTAATGTCTTGATAAAATGGGGAAAAATGGTGTAACACAAGGAGTGTAGTGTACCTCATGAATCTCAGCTCATATATTACATCTATCAAAGCTTGACCCATGTAATGCCTCTTGTGAAGCCTAGCTTATGTAGCACAAATCATCTCACATAGTGTAGTACATGAAACACACATCCACATCATCAGAGTATGTATGAGGGGAACACAGACTACCCCATGTCTTGATAAAATGGGGAAAAAGGGTGCAACATTAAGACTTATTGAGAGGTCACCTATCCCAATACTACCCTGGTCCAAGCACGCTTAACTATAAATTTTTGATGGGATTTGATGCACTAACGCTGGTATGATCACACCTGATATTTACTTTATCACATTACTCTACTTGTAGGAGACACATGGAAGACATCAGATGGACCCAATTTGTTGCATGAGACTCATTTGGCCTCAATTATGTGTGATTTTCAAAACACTACTCTATTGGTTCAATATGGCATACAAGGGGATCCCATCATAAGTCAGTTTCAACACACTACTCTATTAGTTCAATATGGCACCCAAGGGATCCCATCATAACTCATACAACATGCATAGTGTAGCACAAATCATCTCGCGTAGTGCAATGCACACAACACACATCCACATCATAGATCATCTAATGTCATTAAACCTGGGTTGTGCTGGTTGCCTAACGTAATGTAATCTAGGATAGCTCATGTAGTGCAACTCACGTAACACACCTCATACAATGCACCTGAACCATATTTTCATCATTCACCTAATGCATCTCATGTATCATACCCTGTTAGGGTAAATCGTGTAACAACACAATTCATCTCATGTAACATAACTCATCCCTTATAGTGCAACGCATGTATCACACCCTATGTAAAGCATAACTTGCATGATGCATTTCAAATCGAGCTTTGCCAATTGCCTAATGTAGCTCAACCTAGTGCAGGTCACTTAATGCATCTCGTGTAGTAAAACTCATCTCACACAGTGTGGCTCATCGATACAACTTGACCTAGGTTGTGCCAATCACCTAACTTAGTTCAACCCAATGCAACTCACATAATGCAACATGCATAGTGCAACTCGCTCAACAATTCTTCCAAGGGAGTTGCCATGGTATAAATAAAAAGAGGCTCCCATACCCTTTGTACTTGTCTATGCCATTCACCCCCTGCATGCCTGCCCCCTCCTACTTTGAGATATTAGAGTATATGCGAGGGGAACACAGACTGCCCAATGTCTTGATAAAAGGGGGAAAAAGGGTAAAACACTGGGACTTTTTGGGAGGTCACCCATCCCAGTACTACCCCAGTCCAAGTGCGCTTAACTACAGAGTTATGATGGGATCTGGTGCACTAACGCTAGTATGATTTCACCTACCTAATGTCTTGATGAAAGGGGGAAAAAGGGTGTAACACTGGGACTTCCTAGGATGTCACCCATACTAGTACTACCCTGGCCCAAGTACACTTAACTATAGAGTTCTAATGGGATCTGATGTACTAATGCTAGTATTATCGCACCTGATATTTACTTTATCATGTTTCTCTACTTGTAAGAGACATGTGGAAGACATCAGACAGACCCAATTTGTTACATGAGACTCATTTAGCCTCACTTATGTGTGATTTTAAAACACTATTATGTTAGTTCAATATGGCACACAAGGGGATCCCATCGTCACTCTCACACTATCTCTAACTTAAAAAAACCCATCGTGTGTAGTGTAACTCACGTGGTGCATCTCACATAGTGTAACTCACCAAATGTAGCATGATCTAGGGTGTGTCGATTGCCTAAGACAGCTCAAATCAGTGTATCTCATGTAGCGCAACTCATCTCATGCCACACTACTCATGCAACACAACTCATCTCATGCCACACTACTCATGCATTATAGCTCGACCTAGGTTATGCTAACCCAAGTTATGCAGTGCGACCTCATGTAATTCATTTCTCATAACATAACTCATAAATAAAGAGAGGTCCTATACCCTTCGTGCTTGTCTATGTCATTCTCCCCCTTGACATTAGAGTATGTGTGAGGGGAACATAAACCGCTAGATGTCTTGATAAAATAGAAAAAAAGGGTGCAACATCAGGATTTCCTGGGAGGTCACCCATCCCAGTACTACCCTGACCCAAGCATGCTTAACTGCATATTTTTTATGGGATCTGATGTACTAACACTGGTATGATCATACTTGATATTTACTTTATCACATTACTCTACTTATAGGAGACATGAAGAAGACATCATAGAGATGGAATTGGTTGCACGGGACTCATTTGGCCTCACTTATGTGTGAGTTTCAACACACTACTCTATTGGCTCAATATGACACATAAGGGGATCCCATCATAAGTGAGTTTCAACACACTACTCTGTCAGTTCAATATGGCACACAAGGGGATCCCATCATAATTTGTGCATTGTATCTGACTTAGCAAAACCCATTGCATGCAGTGCAACTCGCATGGTACATCTCACACAATGTAACTCACCTAATGTAACACGATCCAGTTGTGCTGATTTCCTAACACAACTCAACTTAGTGCACCTTGTGTAGTGCAACTCATCTCATGCCACATGAATCATGCATTACAACTAAACCTGGGTTATGCTAACCCAAGTTTTGTAGCTTGACCTTGTGCAATTCATTTCTCACAATGTAACTCATCTTATGGTGGCTAGTGTATGTGGTGCATCCAGTGTAACCTAACTCATCTTGCATAGCATACCCTACCCAATGCCAACCCAGGGTTCATCGATTCCCTAACATATCTCAACTTGGTGTAGCTAGCGTGATGTAAGTCATACAAGGAAACTAGAGAGGCACATGCCACACAACGTATCTCATTCAACACTCATGCAGTGCAATTCAAGCATGGAAATTCATCTTATGTAATGCAACTTGCATCATCTCATGCAACATAGATCATCTAATGTAACATGAGCCTCGATTCATAAATATATAAGGTAGGGCCTCCAATACAGCTCGATTTAGGTTGGGTCGACAATGTAACACAACTCAATACAATACATCTCATACATTAGAATTCATCTCATGTAGTGCAATGCATATTGTTCACCACACTCTATGTAGTCTGGCTTACGCAATGTGACTTCACCTAGGTTGTAATGATGGCCCATGCATCTCAACCTGGAGCAACCCACCTAATGCATCTTATGCAGTGTAAACCACATAGTAATGCACAACATAGATCATGTAGCATGTCTCACATAGCGTTTCTCTCTCAATACAAATCCACCTATGTCATGGAGATCGCCTAACATAGCTTGACTTGAGCTGAGTTAACCTAGGCTAAGTTGAGTAGGCACAACTCATGTAATGTAACTCATCTCAAACAATGCAACCCACCTCATGTAGTGTAGCTTGCCAAATGCTAACCTAGGTTGTGTTGACCACCTAAGGTAGACCACTCATGTAATGTAACTCATAGAATGCAACTCTAGAAGCACAACACATCTTGCACAATGTAATCCATGCAGGCTGACTCATGCAATGCAACTCATCCCTAGTCAGTGTAACTTGCATAGTGTAACTCACACATCATATATTTCCCAATGCCTTAACATAAATAAATAGGGGGTGCAACCCCTAGACTCCCTAGTGGGTTACCCATCCTAGTACTACCCCAGCAAAAGCATGCTTAATTATGAATTTCTAATGGGATCTGAAGTACTAACACTAGTATGATCACATCAAAAAAATATTATATCACCTTGCTATACTTGTAGGAGAGACGTGGAGATTTGATAGCTTGATGTGGCTTCGACCCGATGTATCTCATGCATTGTAACTCACACAACACAATTCACGTAGTGTAGCTCACATGATGTAACTCATCTGGTGTTGAGAAACTCATGTAATGCATCTCAATCAATGTCGCTAGCACAATGTAGCTTGACTAAGGTTGTGCCAACCCATTTTGTTTCAAATCATGTAACACATCTTAAGCTAGTAAATCTCATGTAGTGACTCATCCCACGCAAATCATCTCATGTAATGTAACATGCACAACACACATCCACATCATAGCTCATCTAATGTTACTAAACCTAGGCTATGTCGATCACCTAACATAGTTTGACTTGGCATAACTCATGCAGTGTAACTCATGTAACACACCTAGACCCTATTTTTATCGATCACCTAATGCATATCATGCATCATAACCTGATCGTGTAACTCCTGTAACAACACAACGCATCTCACTAAACATAACTCATCCCTTGTAGTGCAATGCATGTATCACATCTTGTGTGCAGTATAACTTGCCTGATGGATTTCAAATCAAGCTCTATTAATTTCATAACATAGCTCGATCTATTATAGGTCACTCAATGCATCTCATTTAGTAAAACTCATCTCGCATAGTGTGACTCACCGATGCAGCTTGACCTGGGTTGTGCCAATCACGTAACTTAGTTTAACCTGATGCTACTCGCATAATGCATCTCATCCTAGATAATGTAACATGCATAATGCAATTCACTCAAAAATTATTCCAAGGGAGCTGTCATGGTGTAAATAAAAAGAGGCTCCCATACCCTTTGTGCTTGTCTATGTCATTCCTCCACCTAGTCACCCCTACCCCCCACCCTCGAGACATTAGAGTATGTGCGAGGGGAACACAGATCACCCAATGTATTGATAAAATGGAAAAAAAGGGTGTAATATAGGGACTTCTTGAGAGGTCACCCATCCTAATACTACCCTAGGCCAAGCACGCTTAACTATAAAGTATTAACTATAGAGCAACCCACCCAACGCATCTCGTGGAGTGTAACTCACATAGCATTGAAAAACATAGCTTGTGTATCATGACCCATCTTAGACAATGCAACTCTTGTATCATGTCTCACACATCATTTCCATCTCAATGAAAATCCACCTACATTATGGCTATCACTTAACACAACTCGACCTGAGCTGAGTCGACCAGGCACAACTCATGCAATGTAACTCATCTTGAATAATGAAACCCACATCATATAGTATAGCTCTCTCAATGCCAACCTAGGTTTTATTGATCACCTAAGGCAGACTACTCATGTAATGTAACTTGTATAATGTAGCTCTATAAGCACAACGCATGGCCACACATCTTGCATAATGTAACCCATGTAGGATGACTCATGCAATGCAACTCACACATTATAGATTGCCCAATGCCTTGACATAAAAAAAGGGGGTGCAACACCCAAAATTTAATATGGCACTTAAGGGGATATCATAAAACACAATTTATGTAGTACATCTCACTCATCATAGCTTGCACATCTTAGGTCAAGTTGGATTGTGCCAGCCTGATAGTGCTACTCACCTAATGTATAGCTCAACCAAACATAGCTCACATGATGTAACTTATCTTGCATAACACAACCCATCTTGTACAACACACCTCATCTTATGTATCCTAAAATGTGGATCCCAACTCACACATCACATCTAGTGAAGCTTAGCTTGGGCACAACATCTTGCAAATCCCAACATATGTAATGAAAATCATTATGCACATTATGTATCCACATCATATCTCACCTAATGTATTTTGACTAGGGTTGTGTCAATTACCTAATGCAGTACAACTTGACACAACTCATGAAGTGTAGCTTACACAATGTAACTTGAGAAAAAATACTCATGTAACAACACTTGTGTAGTAAAACTTGTAATCATAACTCATCCCATGCAATGTAACTCATGTAGTGAAAATCATGTAACATAACATGCCCAAATCATCTTGATCAAGGTTTTGGAAACCTAATTTACATTGATCACCCCACATTGTGTAACTTGGTGCAACTCAAGCAACACATCTCAAAAAGTGAAACTCACACAGTGCAACTTGGGTAGTGCATCCCATCTCGCACAACTCAATGCAACTCATCATGCATAATGTAATTGATGGCATGCAGTGCAAATCAATTGGTGCATCTCATCTCACATAATGTAACTTGTATCACATAACATAACTCATGTTGTGAAGTGCAACTCATATAGCACATTTTGTGAAACTCATCTTACAAAGCATATCTCATGCAATGTAACTTGTATAACACATCTTGTGAAACTCATCTTACAAAGCATAGCTCATGCAATGCAACTTAGGTGTTAAATCTTATCTCACATAATACAACTCATCCTGTGCAATGCAACCCATATCACTTAATGCAACTCATGTCATGAAGTTTAACTCACATAACACAACTAGTGTAACACAACTCACACAATGCATCTTGACCCAAGTTACATAGATCGACTCTTGCATCTCATGCATCACAACATGTCAGCTCAAATTTACAATATAACTTGCATAGTGCAGCTTGAGCAACACATCTCATCTTTTGCAATGCAACTCCCATAACATAGCTTGTGTTGGGTTCCTTACCCCATCCATCTTAACCCTTGGTCCATAGATATATAAGGTAAGGCATCTAGTGTAGCTCGACACGGGCTGTGTCACTCACCTAAAGCAACTCAACCTAGAGATATTTGTGTAGTGAATCTTGTCCATCGTATCTCATCTTACATGGTGTAACTCATCTTACAAGGTGTAACTTATCTTGTGAACCACAATTTACATAGTGCATCTCTCATAATATAGCTCTGACAATGCAACTCGACTCGTGTTCTTCATAGTTAGGTTGTGTCATTCACCTAACATAGCTCGATTCGGCTACTCGTGTATTAAAACTCATTTTACACAACACAACTCATCTCAAACAATAGAACTTGCAAAGCCTAGCTTAAGCATCGCATCTGGTAAATCCCAGCTCACACATCACATCTCTTGAATCCTCATTCACACAACACAACTCATCTCACGTAACATAGATCAGATGGTGCATATTCATAGAGTAGCTCACCCAAAGCATCTCGACTTGATTATTTCAACTTGCATTATGTCCATCACTAAGCACAACTCAACCCATCATAGCTCGTGCATCATAACTCACATATCACAACTTAATAAGTATAGCTCATGCAACGTAACTCATGAAGTGTAGCTCAAGAAACACATATCACATATTGTAACCCAAACTATGTAGTGTAACTCATATTGCCAATGTAGCTCATATAACATTGCTCACCCAATGTACCTTGACAAGGGTTATGTACACCTAGTTTGGGTTTATCCCTGAACGTAACTTATGTGGTGAAACTTGTAAGGTACAACATGACTCATCTCTTACAACATAACTCATCTCGCTCAATGAAACTCATCTCATGTAGCACAATTCATCTCTATAGTTCAACTCATGTAGTGTAGCTCCTGTAATGCATCTCATGTAGCATAGCTCAACCCAGGTTTTGTCAGTTTCCTAACACATCTTTCACATTGTAAATTATTAGCCCAACTTACAAAATAGAGAGTGCACATCACCATTCATCTCACATAATGCAACTCATATTGTGTAATATAACTCATTTTATGTAGTGCAACTCACACGATGCAATTAGGCACGAGTTGTGTCAATCACCTAACGCAACTCAACCCAACATAGCTCTCTTAATGCATCTTATGTAGCATAACTCTTGTAATGCATCTCATGTAACACATGTTATGCATCATAACTCATATCACACAATGTAACTTGATAGTGTAGCTCACTTGATTATAGCCTAATCCAGGTTGTGTTGATCTCTTAATACATCTCAACCATGCACAACCCATGAATCATTCCTTGTACAATGATTCTTGCATAATGTAACTCATCTCAAATAGTGCAACCCATCTCTTGAAATGAAAATTGCATAATGTACCCTTCTCAGAGTAACTTTCATGATGCATCTCGACCCGGGTTGTGCCAATCACTTAACACAACTCTACCCAACACAATTCATGTAGTCTAACTCATCTCACACAATGCAACTCACCTTATGCAATGCACCTCATTTTGCATAGTGTAATCTCATGAAGGCTAGCTCATGCATTGCGTCTAATAAAGCCCAACTTGTGTAACATATCTTTGTAATGTAACATGCCCAATAAAGCTTGATTAGGGTTAGTGCATCTCATCTCACATAATGCAACTTGTATCATGTAATATAACTCATGCCATGAAGTACAACTTGCATAACACAGCTCATGCAACTCAAGTTATAAAGCATAGTTCATGCGATCCAACTTGGGTATTACATCTTGTATCGTATAGTGAAAATTTCCCTATGTAATGCAATCCATCTCACTTAACACAACTCATGCCATGAAGTGTAACTCATGCAGCATAGGTAGTGAAGCACAACTCATATTGCACATCTTGACCTATGTTACGCTAGTTGATTGATGCATCTCATGCATCACAACTTGCCAACTCAAATTTGCAATATAACTTACACAGTGTAACTTGAGTAACACATCTCATCTTGTGTAATGCAACCACTATAACATAGCTTGTGTGCCCAATGTACCCTGACCAGGGTTGTGTCAACCTGATCTATGTTGATTGCTCAATGTAGGTCAATGCAAGGCAACTCACATAGTATAACTTGGAAGGTGTAGCTCATACAACATGAATCATCTCATACGACACAACTCATCTGGCATAATTCATCTTGCATATCACAACACAACTTATAACTACTATGGAGGGAGGGTGTTCTTTGGATGCCTTTCCTAGCTACGTGGAGATTCCCCTTCTATGGTGAGGGTGGACCATCACGTGTCAATTGGGCGATGGGTGTAGGATGCTCCCCTTGTGGGGGATTTCCCAAGGTGGTGAACAACCAACTCAAAATTGTTATAGATAAGGGGAATCTCACTATTTAATTAAAACAAAGCATTGTGATGGTCCTTGTGGATGCTGATACAATGTGATTTCTACCTAGTGCTTTGAATGTCAAAGTGAAGAAATTCAACCAAGCATGGGTAAATGGTGAGAGTAACTATGACTCTCTTAATGTATCCAAATGCCTCATCATCTAATTAGTGATGCACATGAATGGATTAATGAGATTCCCACTGTCCCTATCTACTATCTAGCGAAACCACAACAAAGGGAACGGGCTTGGCAGAATCAATAGGGAAAGAAGGCCCTGTTGAGCTTGACTCTAGTTTGACTTTGTGAAATGACTTGAGAGGTGTAGAACAAGTGGGATCCATTTTGGTGCAAGTGAAATACCACTACTTTTAATGTTATTTTACTTATTCCATGAGGCAGAGATCAGGCAATGCCCCTATTTTTGGCCTTAAGCTGTGCTCTGGCACGTCAATCCTAGTGAAATACATTGTCAAGAGGGGAGTTTGGCTAGGGTGGCACATCTATTAAAAGATAATTCAGGTGTCCTAAGATGAGCTCAATGAGAACATAAATCTTGTGTGGAACAAAAGGGTAAAATCTCATTCGATTTTGATTTTTAGTACAAATACAAATTTTGAAAGTGTGGCCTATCAATCCTTTAGAATTTTGGAATTTGAAGCTAGAGGTGTTAGAGAAGTTACCACAGGGGTAACTGGCCTGTGGCAGCCAAGCATTCATAATGACGTTGCTTTTTGATCCTTCAATGTCAGCTCTTCATATCATTGTGAAGAAAAATTCACGAAGTGTTGGATTGTTCACCCACCAATAGGGAACATGAGTTAGGTTTAGACCATCATGAGATAGGTTGGTTTTACCCTACTGATGATCTACACTATGATAGTAATTTAACTTAGTACAAGAGGAACTGTTGATTCACACATTTGGTCATCGCGCTTGGTTGAAAAGCTAGTGGCATGAAGCTACCATGTGTTAGATTATGACTGAATGCCTCTAAGAATCCATGCTAGATGTGGTGCATCTCTCTCTCTAACTGAATCATGACCCACAATAGGGGCACTTTTGTGTCTGTAGGGTACCATGTCATTGGCAACCTCCGTTCGATGCAATAGGCCATCCGAAGAAACCTTGTATAACAATTTCAAGTG
Organism: Torreya grandis; assembly: GCA_037957365.1. Lineage (NCBI taxonomy): Eukaryota > Viridiplantae > Streptophyta > Pinopsida > Cupressales > Taxaceae > Torreya > Torreya grandis. The sequence goes on from JARHVA010003182.1 coordinate 1,662,190, forward strand.
GTTGGTGAGAAGAATCCTTTGCAGATGACTTAAATAAGTGACAGGGTATTGTAAGTGGTAGAGTGACCTTACTACCATGATCCACTGAGATTCATCTCTCTATCACCCTGATTCATATAACCTCAGGTCATTTTATGGGTGGGGTTTATAGGGAGATGCATCTGTAAAAGTATGAGCAATGTGTGGTTGAGAGAGCTGTGATTGGGTATTTTTCAAATTTGCACCTCAAACATTTTTGACAATGTTTCAAGTCATTTTGTACCAATGTTGTTGTGCAAAATAATTCACACTTAGAGAGGAAATTTTGAGTGGGATTTCCAAAATAATATGGGTTATTGCATATTTTGGGTGGGGTTTCCTATACCAATGTCGTCGCATAGAGAATCTTCCACTTGGACAATTTTTCAACATAATTTCCAGTGGAGTTTTTGAAATAATATGTGATATTACATGTTCTGGGTGGGGTTTCCTATACCAGCATCATTGCAATGCAACTCGAGAAGGGGGTTGGGGTTCAAAATAATATGTAGTGTTTGGATAGTTTTTAGGTGGGGTTTCCTATATCGGCGTCATCACAATGCAACTCGGGGAGGGGGTTCAGGTTTAAAATAGTGTGCAATATTTGGATATTTTTGGGTGGGATTTCCTATGCCAATGTCAATACATGGAGAAATTTTCACTTAGATGAACTTTGGATAATATTTTGAGTGGGGTTGCTTATGCCAACATCGTCATAATGTAACTCATGCAACTAATACCACTCAAGAGAGGTGGGGGGGGAGGAGGTGGGTGTGGGATTTTCCCAAAACAATAGGCAGTGTTGAGTATTTTATGTGGGGTTTCTTATACCAATGTCATCATGTAGATAAATTCGCACTTACATAGATTTTCAATAATACTTTTAGTGCGATTTCCAAAACAATATGCAATGTTAGCATATTTTGGGTGGGGTAACCTATACCAACATCTTCACAATGTCACTTGGGGGATTCCAACAACATGAAAGTGTTGCATATTTTAGTTGGGGTTTCCTATACTAGTGTAATCACATTGATAAATTCTCACTTCAATCGATTTTTAACAATATTTCAAGTGGGGTTTCCTACACCAATGTCATCGTAATGCAACTTGGGAGGTTCCAAAACAACATGCAGTGTTGGATATTTTAGTTGGGGTTTCTTATACCAGTGTCATCACGTAGATAAATTCACACTTAAGATGGATTTTTGACAATACTTTGAGTGGGGTTTGCTATACCAACGTCATAATGCCACTCAGAGTTGCATTGGATTTCGTACACCAGTGTCATCACACAAATAAATTCACACTTGGATTTTTGACAATATTTCAAGTGGGGTTTCCTATACCATCATTGTCGTAATGCCACTTGGGATCCCAATGTAACTTGGGGGATTACAACAATATGCAAGTGTGGTCATGGCATATCTATACCTAAAAAATAAGAAATTCATTTGGTATAGATGGTTTTGCATTCAAAATAAAAATAAGGGCCTTCTTGTTACCTAGTCGGTGTTTATTGAGGAGCTACATATGCATTATCAAAATAATTTCTCATAAAACTACTTCAATCACTTAACAAAGTTGTAACAAATAAGGAATATTAAGGATTATATTCAACTATTCCAAAATCTATCTTTAAGTATGGATGACATCAATGAGGGTAACATAACTAGCCTATTATTGGGTGGGATCAAAGATAACATCCAAGTTGAGTATCTAAATCCATAGCATTAACACACTAGGCAGAAAAAAATATATGGTCTTGAATGAAGGGATTTCAATAGTTACCACAAACTCAATACCACATCATCATCATTTTCTTAGCCAAAAATATTGACCCCTCAACAAAGTGAAAAGAAGCAATCAAAAGGGTTGTGTTTTTGCTATGACAATAGGTGGAGTAAAGGACATAAATGTGCTAAAAAGAAGTTATCTATATTTAAGGTGCCAATGAAAATGAAGGAGATGATGAGGCTCAAAGTGAAGGCATGAAAGATCTAAAAGAGGAATTTGAATATTATCACCCTATTTTCTCATGTCATGCATTTTTGGGTATTAGGACTCTACAAACTCTTAAGGTGGTGGGTTTCCTCGATAAAAAAAGGTGATACCATTGATTGACTTAGGGAGTACACACAATTTCATAAAAATTAAGTTGGTTACTCATTTGAGCTATTTCATTTACCCATCTCAATAAATTTAGGTCATGATTATAGATGGTGACATAATAAATTGTTATGTAAAATACAATAGTATTACAGTTTTTATGGAAGACTATATTCTAGATTATTATACGTTTCTTATTCCCAAGGGTGGGGTTGACATTATTTTTAGAGCATAATAGCTTACAACTTTGGGCACCATAGAGAATAATTTATAGGAATTATTCACATGCTTTCATTCTTAAGGTAGGAAATTTTAACTACATGGATTACGATAAAAAAATCCATAATTGGGTAGTTTGCATTAGATGACAAATATTTTTTTAAAACAAGTTGAAGGAATTTTTAGCATGATTATTTTCCATATAAATTCAACTAACCAATGTGTCTACGCTACTGACTTACAGATGATTATTGATGACCCCAATGTTGTTTTTTCTAACATACCAAAAATACTACCACCAAGAATATAACATGGTCATGCCATATGTCTATTTCTAGCTAGTACACCACTAAGAATCAAAACATATAGAAATCCATATGTATGAAAGAATAAAATTTAAAAGATGTTGGAAGCATGTCATATCAGACATAGAGAAAGTTATATTCCTCCCCAATGGTCATGGTGTGTAAGAAGGATGATACTTATAGGATGTGCCCATACTACAAACAAATCAACAAGTACACCATCAACTGTAAGTTCTCCATTTCAATAAATGATGGTTTGTTAGATGAATTATATGGTGTTTCTTATCTTACCAAATTTGATATGTGTTCTAGGTATCATAAAATTTGAATCAAAGATGAGGATATCCCTAAAATAACTTTTAGAACTCATGACGGCCATTATGAGTTTATGGACAAGCCTTTTGGTCTCATAAAAGGAGCATCTGCATTTTAGAGTTTGATTAATAATGTTTTTAGGATTTTTTGAGGATGTTTCTATTGTTTTTTATGACATATAATATACAAAAAAACTTGGGAAGAACATTTGAAGCATGTACTGCTAGTTTTATAACAACAAAATCTTTATGGAAAACCTTCCAAATGTTATTTTAGATTCTAAGAGGTGGAATATGTGGGTCATATTGTTTCACATGAATGACTAAAATTTGACCCTAAAAATATCAAATATATGATGGATTGGTAAGTGCTAAAGACCCTTAAAACTCTTTGTAGACTTTTGGGGTTGATAGGTTACTATCACAGTTTTGTTAAAAATTATGGAAACATATCATATCCACTCATAGACTTGTTGAAGAAAGACTCCTTCCATTGGAATGAAACATCTACCAAGGCATTCAAGAATATGAAAGAGGCTATGTGAACCACTCCATTATTTTTTACCCCTAATTTTTACAAAAAATTGTTGTTGAATGTGATGCTTTAGGATATGGCATAAGGGAAGTACTAATGAAAGAAGTAATACCCTTGCATTTGGGAGTCACCAATTCAAGGTAAAAAAATAATATTAAGCCAATATATGAGAAATAAATTATGGTTATTCTTCATACAGTCAATAAATTCAAACATTATCTTATGGGAAGACACTTTAAGGTAGAGACTAATTAGAATATCCTAAAATATTTTTTTTGAATAGTGATTATCATCAAAAGAATAAAAAATTTAACTAACTAAAATTTGGGATATGAATTTGAAATAATATATAAGGTAAATAAAATTTTGAAGCATATGCACTAGCTATGAGAGATGAATCAATTGAGGCATTGGTATACATAATGACAATTTGGCAAGTAGATTGGTTAGAAGAGGCAAGATCTAAATGAGAGAATGATAAGGATATATAGTTTATTATTTAGAATATTCAGCATTATTTTGATGTTTCTAAAAAATTGAGTGGAAAGGTAACACATTATGTTAAAAATATAGATTATATATATGTCAAGATTCTACCCTCAAACACAAGTTCCTTCAATAGTTAAATGAATATCCAATATGGGGGCACTCAAAATTTTTGAAAACCTATCGTAGAATAACAAAATATTTATTTTGGGAAGGTATCAAGGGGGATATATAATAATTTGTGGTATAATGCATGGTGTGTTAATAGAACATATGCAAAATAATTAAAACATGTCTTTTGCAACCTTTATCCATCACTAGCCAAAGGTGGGAGGAGGATTTCATGTATTTTATTACATGGTTTCTAAGGTGTGAAGGTACAAATGTCATCATGGTTAATTTAGATAGGATAAAAAATTATGTTCATTTTTTTTCCTTATCACAATAAATTTTAGTTAATGCAATAGCTCTTACTTTTCTCAATATAGTTCAAAAGTTGCATGGTACTTTGAGATCATTGTAAGTAACCATCATCCCATATTTACCACTATTATTTTCACTAATTTACATGCATTATTTGGTAAAAATTTGGATTATATCATTTTTGGCACCAAATATTTCACCCTAAAGGAGGTTGTTCAAGTCTATTCTAAGATTTGGAAAACATTGGAATACTTCTAGGCCTATGGGTTTCCTATAGTAGAGGTAGACCTCTAGGTTTAAGGGATAGGTCACTAGACTGATCCTTGAATACTTATCACCTACATTAAGTTTTTTATTGGATGAAAAGGGATAGAAGTGACATGAAAATAAACTAATAAAATGAGGTGATACACTAGAAAGATATCCATTAGAATACTATACCATTGCATTATGAAACATGACCTACAACACTAGTCTTAAAATCCTAAATTAATTTAACATTAGTATTTAAAACATGGATGTGATATGCATGGACTTACTCAATTTTATTGAACTATAGGTTATTTTAAGACACTAAGGATACTTATTACACTTGAATATAGACCAATACACTAGCTACACTTTAGGTGACCTGTTAGAGTGAGAACTATGTGCACCAAACATGAAAGAAAAAATAAAAGGAAATTATATATAATTATAAATATAAACTTAAATATATATCACTTCAAAAATGTAGACAAGAAAGTCATGAAATCAAAACTAGATTTCAATTCTTATTTCAGAGGAAAATTATAGTATCAAACCATGAGGGCTTCTCCATACCAGGTTTGGAATTACAATACACAATATAAAATGGCTTGCATTTATAGATCATGAAAGAAGATAGAGAAGAATGGAATTTAAAGGGACACAATGCCAATTTAAAGGCATGAAAATTAGATACATTGTATAATAATGAAGTGGAAAACATAGGTCTATAAGGTCTTCTAGGATAAATGTCCATTTGAAGCATTAAACTCTACAAAATTGGTGTAGGATCCTCAAATGGCCTTCTTGAAATTGTCTTCATGATGAATAGAGAGAGTTTAAACTTATGAAATATTTTAGGTCAGTTTTTATCATGCCATGATGGTGATCATATGTTTCCCTAACAGCTAGATATCTTTTGGACACTTGTACTCACCATCAGCAGTCATTCATTAGCCTTCTTGGCCTCAGTGTTCACATTTATCACCCAAGTAGAATTAAGTTTATAAAAAAATACATAAAATAGGTTTTATGAAACCTTTATAGATTCATTTTCCCTTACATTCCATCAATAAAACCTTAAAATTCCCCAAAATTAGACTTCTCATCTTCTCACTTGGTCGTCACTCTTCATCTTCACTATCTGCCAAAGACTGCCTGAGATGAATGAATTAGTAGAAGTGTTTCTAGGCTATTATAAGGTAATAAATTTATATTTAGAGTTATAATATGTCCCAATTAACCCCATCCAATGGTTCTCACTCTTCAAATCTCCTCTTCACCTAGTAAACAAGATAAATATTTGTAAAAAACCTTATTTTCAGCTTGTTTGTACAAGTAGGGTACAAACCATCTAGATGGGAAGTATCATAGGAGAGTATTAAACATGAATAGAAAAAATTTCATTCCAAAATATCCATTTTTAGTGAATTTTATTTCCCATCTGGTCCATCAAGTCCTAAACAAGCGTTTAAGAGGGTTTTAAGATGTTTGGAATATTAAGGATTGTTCATAAAATATTGATGTCCAACGTCCAAAAATATTCATCAAAGATCAAGTATAGGACAATAATAAACTAAACCTATCTCCTTGGGGCACAATTATTTATGTCCATATGGATGTGAGCTCTTGAAGATAGCCTATAGAGGCTTAGAACACATTCTACATACCCCTATGATGGAAATGGGTCAAAATGACAAACTTGGGTTATTCCTCTACAACTCAATGGTTATAAATCATATTATGATCTCCCATAAAAGTCATTAATGATTTTTTAGGGTTAATATATCCTTAGATGTGGATTTATACCCCTATAGGGCTTAGACTTGGATCTGGGCCTAATAGGTTTGACTATATTCTTATGTGTTTATGCCTACCTTAAGCACTCATGCTGAATACAAATATTTATCTCCCATTTTTTGATCTCAAAAAAAACTTACACACCATTTTTCATCATCCCAAGACTCTTCATCACATGCCTTTACCATCCATTCACCATGATTGTAGTTGCATCATGACTAGGAGTACCCTATATCTGAGATAAAATAGAGGGCACTTACCCTATTTGCTCAACCAATATGATTATATTAAGTACTATAATAGGTCATGAGGACCCTATACATAAAGTTTTAGTCTGAATAAAATTTATATCATCCAAAACTTCATGAAATTCAAGACATACTTGAATGACAAGTGACTGTGTAGGGTTTTAAGGAACCACAAAATTGGGTGACAAGTATGTTGGAATTTCTACCCTATTTCATTATTTAAGCATCATGTGAATTTTATGTCTTACTATTTGAAGGTAGTATTAAACATGTTCAACACCCCACAACTCTTCCAACTTCTCAAAGCTCACACCTTTCACTAGCCTATACTAGTCTATGGTCTATGTTGACTTTAGGCTTGTTGGGTGAATATTTTATCACCAGCTAATTGACGACAAAATAGGTGCATCAACCATAGCATAAGGAGATTTATAAAACAAAATAGATGTGGTGGCCACAACTAGATTGAGACAAATCTCTCCTTTCAGCAAGGGGAGGTTCCCTATAAGCTACTGTAGTGTGTGTGTGTGTGTGTGTGTGTGTGTGTGTGTGTGTGTGTGTGTGTGTGTGTGTGTGTGTGTGTGTGCGCGCTAAAATAACACATAGGGGTGAAATCATACCATCTATCTCTCTTTTTTCAGAGATGATGTTCACAAAACAGGGGAGAATTCTTGGGTAATTGCTAAAGAGGCACTTCTCTTCTTTCAGAAGTGATATACAACAAATAGCAAGATTCTTCCTAGGTAGTAATAGAAACCACAAGAAACCAACAAAAGCACAAAGTCTTTCATTGCCTCTCCTACTAATTAGGACAAAGTAACACAATAGGATTAAGCGTAGCCCAAAGTCTGAACTTAAAAATACAACAAAGTGAAATATTATGAAGGATAAGGAGAACTCAAAGTCTCTCTAGTATCCTTTACACAAAACATAAACTGAAGACAATTATGGTAGCACAAAGTCTCCCACAGTCGGCTTCAAGACATCTTCTAGATTACTTCCACTTGTTCTGCTTGTTTGATTAAATAGACAAGACTGTATTTAGGAAACAAAAACAACAACAATTTCCTAAATGACATAAGCTTATTCTAATACAATGTTTGAAAGGTCACTTGATTTCTTATTCATTTAACAAAATATGATTAATAATCTAAGCTCAAAGTCTCAGGATTGCCTTTCAATTTAGGTAGAGCTTTACTTCTTATAACAGATAGATCCCTAAATGACACAATGAGAGATTACAATATATAGCATTAAAAGAAAGACTTGGGCACTTATTTTCATGAAAACAACCCATTCTAAATTTAATGCAATGAATATCTGTGAAAGGGTCATGCTAGAATAGGTCATTGGCCTTGAATTTGGCATTCTAAAATTTCTCAAATGTCTCTTTCTTATCATGGGTTGTTTGGTCTTCTTTTAGATATTTACACTACTGTCCATTTGCCTTTACTCAACGAAGAAAAATAGGTCGTCTTTGAATGTTTATGTTCCCTGATGTCCACCTAGTGGACTATTTCACCTACTAGAAATGACTCTCCTACAAATATTTCTAGATTTACTATCATTTTTCTCTCTTTCCTTGCCATGTTTTGTCTTTCCTTGGTGATTTGAGCTCTCGGGGCCATCTTCTCACCTTCTGCTGCTTTTACGGCTCCTTTCTGGACTAGTTGCTAAGTTTGTTATCAGGGCTTTTGAAAATCAATGGTTATTCCATCACCTTGAAATTGACATCTACGGGGAAGTCACTAGTCACTTTTAACCTCTTAGAACCTTGAACCTTGAACTCTTTTGTTTCAAGGTTCAATGGTTCAATGCTTTGTGAAGGGCCGCATTCGCTTTCTTTTCTTCATTGGTCGAACCATTTCTTTGAACTTTTTGGAATCTTCCACTTCATCCATTTGCTTGAAGATTTTATTCAAAATTTGAACTTTTTGAACCTTTTCAACCATTTCAGTTCAAGGTTCATTCTCTTTCTTTGAAGCTTTTTATTCTCTAAGTCTATTGAACTTATTGAACCTTTTGAACCATTTTGGTTCAAGGTTCAACGATTCAATGATTCAATCTTATTTCTTTAATTTCTTCAAAACTTTGAACTATCTAGATTTTATAAGTCCATCAAAGTCATTTGAACCTTTGAACTCATTGAACCTTTGAACCGAAATGGTTCAAGGTTCAACAGTTCAATAGTTCAATCTTTGCTCTTTGATTCCTTCTTTTATTTAAGTCTTTCAAAATTATTGAACTCATTGAACCTTGAACCTTTAGACCATTTTGGTTCAAGGTTAAATGGTTTAACCTTACCTCTTTGACTCCTTTTATTCTCTAAGTCCATTGAAGTCATTGAACCTTTGAACTCATTGAACCTGTGAACCTTGCGGAGGTGAGGTTCAATGGTTCAATGGTTCAAAGTAGTTCATTCTAATTGTTTGAAGCCCATCATTAAGTATTTTGATCAAACCTTTGTGTTGAACCAACATCAAAACACTAAGGGAAAAGCCTTAAGTGTTTTGAACTTCATTTGAAGAAAGCTTGCCTGTTGAACCTGCGACTTTCTTAGCTAAAAAGGCTGGAATATTTGAAAAACTTAACTGCTCAGAATATTTTGGAGAAAGAAAAGAGATATTTTTGGTCTGCAGGACCAAAATGGTCAATATGTTGTCCACAAAAATAAGTGATAGATTTTGGGAACAACAGCTAGCTCTAGTTAGGGAACTTCCATCAATTGAAATTTTGAAGCAGTTGAAGGGAGTAGAAACTAGAATATTAGTGCCTTCATTTATGCCATTGAGATATGGAGTCATGTTTTCCAAAAAATAAAGGTGCCAAAAACAAATGAAAAACACAGAACAAAAAAGACTATACATATATACAAATTTATAGCTAGACTTATCTGATACTTCAAGGATTGAAGTACTTCAGATGCTACCCACTGTGATGTAGAGAAAATGGCATTTTATCTTGATGTTTCAACAAGAAACTATTTTATCCATTTACATGATAAATGGCAAATGGGCCTCTCCATAAGGAATCAAATTTTCCATGCATTCTTTTTGGTTCTCTCCTCTTGTCCCACAACAAGACTTGATCTCCAACCTGAAAATCATGGATCTTTGATTTATAGTCAAAGAGTCTCTTTAATAGACTTTGATGCATAGCAATTTGGTCAACCACCATAGTTATTTTCTCATTAAGTTTAGTCAAGCACAGGATCCTCTTGTCGATGGAACTTTCAAAAGTTGAATCTTCTACTGCCTTTGCTAATTTTAATGTTGGTAATTCTAGGGTGATTGGTATCTTTGCATTGAGACCATATAGAAGTTGAAATGGGGACATACCTATCACTCTCTTAGGTGTAATTCTATCTACCCAGAAAGTATCAAGCAATGCTTGATGCTAGGTTATCTAATTATCATCTACCAACTTCCTGATAATGGTCACCAAGTTCTTGTTTCTTGATTCTGCTTGACCATTTCCTTCCAAATAATAGTCAGAAGAGTGGGAGAGGATAATCCCATAATATTAGCAGAACTGGGTAATCTCATGAGAAGAGAAATAGGATGCATTAGCTATTACAATCTTGGTTGGGACCCCAAACCTAGAAATGATGTTTTCCTTGAGGAAATCACATACCACCTCTAAAGTAGTATGCTTGAATGGAATGACTTCTACCTATTTGGTAAAGTAGTATGTGGCTGTGAGGACATAGTAATGTCCAACGCTCGAGGATAGATTTACAACAGAAATGAAATCAATCCCCCATTGCTGAAATGACTCTTCTATCACCATAGGCAACACAACCAACTTGGGTTTGCCAATGAAATATTGACATAGCTCGCATCTACGCACCCAAGTGTATGAATCTCGAAATAGGGTAGGCTAATAGTACCTGGATCATAGAATTTTATGGGCAGTCACAAGCGCATAAAAATGTCCTCCACAAGACAAATTATGGAAGGACTCCAAAAGTTTGTTTTGCTACACTTTATCCACACAACGGAGGAACACCCCTTCAAGGTTCCTCTTGTACAAACCATTGTCCCATAGGAAAAAGTTGGTAGCTTTTAGCTTAACAGTCCTATTTTCTTTATGAGATAGGTGAGTAGGACACTCACCATAAGTAAGGAAATGAGCAATATTTGAGTACCACTCATTTGTAGTGGTGACAAAGAGAAATGTTGGCATGTCTTCTTCTATTTTTTCATGATTTGCCTCTTCTAGTATGTTGTCAGCAATTAATTGGCAGAGGCCCCTTCAATGCACAAGCTTCATTGGTTTGATAAGAATATCAAACTCTTAGATTTTGGTAATCCAATTGCCCCTTTGGGTTCCAAACACCTACTAAGTTATTATGGACTTGACTATTGTATCAGGGACCAAAGTAACAGTGTGTGAGTTCAAGATGTAAAAATGGAAGTGCTTTACCGCCTTTACCATAGCATAAGCATGTTTCTCCATGTTTGAATACTTTAGTTCATGAGCTTTGAGAGGACAACTCATGTAGGAAATGGGAGATTCCACACCTTCTTTATTCTACTAAACCAAAATAGTTGAAAATGTGCGTTCAAAAGCATAACTATACATTATGAAGTCTCTGGTGTAATTAGGAAAAATCAGAATTAGGGCATGGGAAATAGCTTCCTTGATGTCTTGAAATGCTGACTTGCCTTCTTCAATCTAGATGAAAGTGGCTTTACCCTTCATCATATTGACAATGTGGCAAGTCCTCTCAGCAAATTTAGGAATGAACCTTTGTAGAAAATTCACCTTTCCAAAGAAAGAGTGAACTGTAGTCTTACTAGTAGGAAGAGCAAGCTCTTGAATGGATTTGACCCTTTTTGGGTCGATCTTTATTCCTTTTCGAGCACAGTGTGACTAAGAAGTTTAATTTTTGTAACCCAAAAAATCAATTTCTTGGAATTAAGAGAAATACCATTCTACCTACACAACTCCAGCACTTTTTGTAGATGATGCACATGATCAAGATGATGCTTAGAAAATATTGTCAAGTCATCTAGGTATACCATAATGAACTTCCCCATTTCATTTCTAAAAGCAAGATCCATTACTCTTTAGAAGGTGGCACCAACATTAATCAAGCCAAAAGGCATTCTGTGATAGGCAAAGGTTCCCCAAGGTGTTGTGAAGGTGATCTTATGTTGGTCTATTTCACCAACTTCCACTTGATTATATCTTGAAAAGCCATCTAACATTGATAACATCTCAGTGCTAGTCACTGTTTGCAACAATTGATCCATGATGGGTAGGGGATAGTTGTCCTTTAAAAATGACTGATTCAAATTTATAAAATCAACACATAGGTAGATTTCTCCATTTTTATTTCTTACAAGGACTATATTCACAACCCAGGTGGAATGATGGATTGGGAAAATAATTCTTGCATTCAACATTTTTTGTATCTCAGACAAAATCATGCTGATATCTTGGGATTGTACTGCATTTGCTTCTACTTGTGAAGCAGTGATCCAATCTTGAGAAGAAATTTTGTGCTTGATTTCTTCAGGTCTAAGATATTTTAGATCATCATATGAATATGCCAAAACATCAATGTAATGGCAAAGTAGAGTGATAAATTTGAGTTTTTCCTTAGGAGTGCAACAATTCCCAATGTTGACCATTTTGGATTGTCTTCTGTACTCAAATTGATTTGATCAAAATCCTTGGAGGATTTTGAATCCAATTTTTGTTTCTTGATAAACCTGTCATGCTTGTCGAAAAGTTTCTCAAGAGAAACTAATCCTTTAGGAATTTTATTCCCTTTGAACTGAAGGAACTCTTCATCATCTTTTGAATTTGTTTCAGGTGATGACTCCCATGGTGGAGATTCACTACCTTCAAATTGAATCTTTTCAAATCTATTTCTTTATTCTAAAAAAAATGATTTGGTTATCACCATTGAACACCTGTAAATGGTTGATATTATTAGGCACACTTGGTCGAAAGACTAGCTCGATAGTGTACCTATCTTCTTTGAAATCTTGGTGAGGGACTAAGAGAGTTGTAGAGATGACCAATGCATCTGTACAACTATTAAATTCTCTAGCCACAATATAAATACTAAAAGCATCAAAGCTTTCAATGCAGTCCACATCAGATTGTGATGATGTGGCAATCTCTCATTCTTATTTTGGTATAGGTTCCTCACTTGACAAACCACTAGTTTAGCATCTCCTTTGGCATGAAATATTTTAACACCTTTGTTTTGATGAACCTTTAATTCAAGTAGCATTGATTCCTACTCAACAGTGTTGTTGGTGTTGCTGAAATGCAACTTATATGCATAGTTAAAAATATCTCCTTGAGGAGATATTAAAAAAACTCTAGCTCTAGAACCAGTTGATGCATTACTGCCATCAAATTCTAGAATCCAAACATCATTAAAATTTGATTTTATTTTAGATTTTTCTTCATCTGGAGGGCAAGATATTTTTTATGTGTACTGCACCCTACTAATTCTTTTGGTGTCTTATTTGAAATTTTTGGATTGTCACCTATAAAAATTTCATCTGCTAAGATAGGAATGTCTTCAGTAGATAAAAAGTAATTGCCCCTACCTGAAGACTCAAATAGAATATGAGCTTTAGGGGCTGATGTCTCAGTGATAATTTACTTTGCCTCCTCAGGGAGTAGTCATTGCATGACACTCTTGATAGGAATCCTCACCTCAGACAGGTTCATGCTTAATTCTCCACCAATGTCCTTTCAAATAATTCACCCAAGAAGAATACCATAGGAGGCTGGGACGTTGGCTACCAGGACTATCATTTTAATTCTCTTATTTGGGAAGGCTATAAATGCGAATTGAGTATCTTTGATTTATCCTAGCAGAGGCACCTATTTTTTTTCCATGGAGAAACATCTCCCAAAGGTCTTAGTTAGCGTGAGACCAAGATATTTTGCCACCTTGGCAGACATGACATTGTCAGAAGCTCCTGAGTCTATAATGCAATTGTTTAGCTTATGACTATTTATCAGCAGGGAGACAAAATAGTTCTATATTCCTAGGGGTGGTTGGAGGAGTAATAATAAGATTATATCAAGTAGGTGTGTTTTTTGGGGGATCACAAGTTGCTTTCAAAATTTCTTGTCCTATAGGGACAATTTTATTTTTTATGTATTGAACTAACCTATCCAACTGCTCAAGGTTAGATTGCAAGAATTCAAACTCAGACATTTGAATTTTGGTCTTCTTAACATGGTCAATTATATCAAATGACTAAAATGAATTGGAAATAGAGGAAGTTAGTCCATCAATCTGAGTTTTACTGGCTGTAAGACTGGTCTATGAATTTGAAGCAGAAGGTGAAGGAATATTTGAGGTACTTACTTTTTTAGTGATCACCAGGTCTTCTGAATAGAAAGGCAACAAAGTTCCTTGTTTAGAAATTGAGATTATTGGTCAAGATTATTCCCCTATTTTTCCTTTATCTGCTTGTTGAGCTGACTGGTTCTGGGACCTAGTAAATATAGTGTATGATCCATCAAATGCTTCCCCTTTACTTCTGGGTTCATCTTAATAATTTAGGAAACTAATGTTGGAGTCGCCAACTAATTTTTCTTGGCCTTCTACAAAGAGATCATCATCATCATCTTGGTTTAACTTAGGTTGGAAAAAAAATCAGATTCAATTTCGAGATAACCAACTGCTGAGTTAGTTGGTGATGCTTCGATGGCAAGCTTCCCTGGTGGGAGAGGAAGGCAATTTGGTTACCCTTGATTTTTGGTAGCATTACCTTGATATGACTGGTTGGGAAACATCCTCCTTGGTATATCCTGATATGAAGGAGTAGACATCCCTTGTGCCATTTGTTTTTGAGAGCTAACAATTCATTTGTTAGCTTTTGTACCATTAAATCAGTGGTGCTTGTAGAAGAATATTCAGAAGATGAAGATTTACCTTTGTTAGGATCTCTTCTTATCTTTCCCACCAAGATAAAATCATCTTTAACCTTAGTGGCCAAAATCTAAGCTACAACAAGATCTATGTGGCCAACTTGCTTTAACATGAAACTTACTTTAGAAAGTTGAGAACTGATGAAGAAGCATTTGAAATTCTCAGGCGTCAGCTGAGCAATTATGGGAATCCTGTTCCTCAGCTTATCAAATTTGGTAATGAAGTCTCTCATGGGTTTATGAGGTTCCTTCTTAATTTGTGTAAGCTGAGCTAACAGGGCATGTGCATCTTATGTAGGTTTGAACCTGGCCTCAAATTTGGCTTTGAGAGTGTTTCAGTTAGTCACTATTTGTGTTTGCAAATGATAAAACTAGTTTGCATTAGTGCCTTGAAATATTTTCATAAATAGTCTGACTGCAATGTCTTCATATTCAATGCCTATTACACTACAAGATATGCAAAAGGATGTTATATGTTCATCAAGATGAACCTTCCCATCACCATAAAACTTGGGGAAATTTTTCCTTAAGCTACAGGGTAGCTCATGTGGAGGTGGGGTTAGATTTAGGGGACCAAAAGTATTACCCTAGGGGCCTCGAGCTGCCATGATATGGCTATTGAAATGAGGGATGATGAATCTTTATGGGATATGTATGGATAAAGCTCTACTAGTAGAGGAAAGAGCAACTTTTCCTAGTATTGGGGACCTGATGTTTGTAGGAGGAAAACTCCTAGTTCATTGCAGGTGAGTTTGTGGAAGAGAAAGATTAAAATTATTTCGTTGTATAAGCCCAAATATAGAGTCAACAATACCTTGAGATCTCTGGCTTTGTGTGTACGATGGATTTGCTAGAGTGTAAAATGAATATGGAGAAGAATCGGAACTAATTCAATTTGAAGCTTGAGGCTTTAAACTACGTGTTCTATCCCTAGCAGAGTCACCAAATTTTTTTGGGTGAATATTTTGTCACTAGCTGACTGACGAAAAAATAGGTGCATCAACCACAACATAAAGATATTTATACAGTAAAATGGATGTGGTGGCCATAGCCAGATTGAGACAAATCTCTCCTCTCAACAAGGGGATGTTCTCTATAAACTACTATAGTGTGTGTGTGTGTGTGTGTGTGTGTGTGTGTGTGTGTGTGTGTGTGTGTGTATATATATATATATATATGCTAAAAATACACATAGGGGTGAAATCATACCATCTATCTCTCTTTTTTCAGAGATTATGTTCAAAGAATAGGGGAGAATTCCTAGGTAATTACTGAAGAGGCACATCTCTTCTTTCAAAAGTGATATACAGTAAATAACCTAATTCTTTCTAGGTAGTAATAGAAACCACAAGAAACCAACGAAAGCAAAAAGTCTTTCATTGTCTCTCCTATTGATTAGGACAAAGTAGCACGACAAGATTAAGCACAACCCAAATTCTACACCTAAAACTACAAAAGAGTGAAATATTACGAAGGATAAGGAGAGCTCAAAGTCCCTCTAGTATCCTTTATGCAAAACATAAATTAAAGACAATTATGGTATCATAAAGTCTCTCACAGTCAGATTTAGGACATCTTCTAGCTTACTTCCACTTGTTCTACTTATTTGATTAAATAGACAAGACTGTATTTCAGAAACAGACACAAGAATAATTTCCTAAATGATATAAGATTATTCCAACACAAAGTTTGAAAGGTCACTTGCTTTCTTATTCATTTAAAAAAATATGATTAATAGTCTGAGCTCAAAGTCTCAGGATTGCCTTTCAATTTGGGCAGATCTTCGCTTCTGATAATAGAGAGATCCCTAAATGACACAATAAGAGATTACAATATATAGCATTATGAGAAAGACTTGGGCACTTGTTTTCATGAAAATGGCCCATGCTGAATTAAATGCCTTGAATATCTGTGAAAGGGTCATGTTGGAATAGGTCATCAGCATTGACTTTGGCAATCTAAATTATCTCAAATGTCCCTTTCTTAGCATGGGTTGTCTGGTCTTCTTTTATATATTTACACTACTGTCCATTCACCTTTACTCAATGAAGAAAAACAGGCCATGTCTTTGAATGTTTATGTTCCCTGATGTCTACCTAGTGGACTGTTTCACCTATTAGAAATAACTCTCCTACAGATATTTCTAGATTTCCTGTACTTGTTCTCTCTTTCCTTGCCACTTTTTGTCTTTTCTTGGTGATCTGAGCTCTCAGGGCCATCTTCTCACTTTCTCCTACTCTTGTGGCTCCTTTCTAGAATGGTCATTGAGTTTGTTCTCAGGGTTTTTGAAAATCAATGATTATTCCATCACCTTGAAATTGACATCCATAGGGACATCACTAGTCACTTTAAACCTTGAACCTTGAACTGAAATGGTTCAAGGTTTAATGGTTCAATAGTTCAATCTTTGCTCTTTGATCCCTTCTTTTCTTGAAGTCTTTCAAACTTATTGAACTCATTAAACCTTAAACCTTTGGACCATTTTGGTTCAAGGTTTATCGGTTCAATGGTTCAACCTTATCTCTTCAACTCCTTTTATTCTCTAAGTCTGCCAAAGTCATTGAACCTTTTAACTCATTGAACCTGTGAACCTTGCAGAGGCAAGGTTTAATGGTTCAAAGTGGTTCATTCTAATTGTTTAAAGCTCACTATTAAGTCTTTTGATCAAACTGTTGCATTGAACCAACCTTAAAACACTAAGGGAAAAGCCTTAAGTGTTTTGAACTTCATTTAAAGAAAGCCCACCTATTGAACCTATGACTTTCTTAGCTGAAAAGGTTTGAATATTTGAAAAACTTAACTGCTCAAAATATTTTTGAGAAATAAAAGAGTGAGTTTTGGTCTGCAGGACCAAAATGGTCGGTATGTTGTCCACAAAAACAAGTGATGGATTTTGGGAACAACAAGGCTAAGTTGTGAAACTTCCCCTTAATCCCTTTCTTTGGTATAAGGATCTCACTCAATTAATGAAAACATTATGAATGTGATCCTATGATAATAAATTCATCATTACTCATTCTAACCTTCTCAATCCACCTCTCTCCCCTTGACTAGCCCTAATATGTCTAATAGACTGTGTTGATTAGGTTACCTATAGGTGACAATAAAGGAGAGTTCAAAAGTCTCTGTATATGTCCATTAGGCCTAAGCACTTCATTACTATCTCTTAGACCCCATAAGATCATTAGACCACTGCCACCTATGTGAAAATCTATGCCAATCTTCCAAGTTGACAACTCTCATATGCCAAGGTTAGTTTATAGTCAAACTAAGTCATCTATAGGTGACCATCAAAGTATGATCATTATGTCTTCAAATCCTTAAAACATTACTTGAGGTCCTTATATCATCCCATACCTTTTATGAGTTCATTATATGCTATTAAGACCATAGTTTCACTCAATTCTAGATATCACTGTAGATCAGGTTACTTTTGGTTCTTTTAGCACAGTGTTCTCTAAATGTTAAATACCAAATCTAAATGAATTAGAAACCCTTAAAACACCTTCATCTCTTGATCAAGAACCATTTAATTTTGTCAAGGGATTACCCTTATGCTTGGGATTCATGATGGAAATAACCAAACCTATCTAAATCTCAAGACACTCACCAAGATGTGACCTTTATATGAGCAAATACTTTACTTAGAGAAAATAAGGTAACATGTCTCTCTAAGAAAATTTCTCAAACTAAGGGCAAGGTTTTCAGTCTCTCTACAACCTTATGAATTTATTATTAGCACAATGGCCTCTTATAAAATTTTATTCTTAATTTAAGGTCTCAATAAGCTTTAATATCCTCATCTCATCATCTTCATGCTTTTGTGGAATGCACTGAGGCCCTTGTTGGAGCTACCTGTAGGTGAACATTAGATCATCGACTATGTACATTGAATAATTGGTGTTCAAAACCAATATTAAACTATTTTAAAGGTTCAAACTTATTTTCATCACTTTTGAAATATATCAACACCTTTAAAACCTCTTCACTCCTTCAACAATACTAGTCAAGGCATCTTTTCACCTGACTGTAGGTAAATGTTTGCAAGAAAGCTAACTATTTGTGACTTTTTAGCCATTTCACTCCATCAAGAACACTCCCTAGACCACACATTCAAAAGGAAAACTAATCAACATGTTTTCAAAGGTTAGAAACACCAAATATATGCCTTTGTTCTAAATATCAATAGGAAACCAATCTTTGCAACAAGTGAGACACTGCATGCAGGCTTCAATTGAGCCTTCAAATAGCAAGATGAGGTTGTTCATGCCAATTATTTCACACCACATGTTAAAAAAAAAATGAATATAGCATAAAAATGGAGAGAATGTCATGACATTCCATGTTCAACACTTGATATGCAATTACCAATCCAAATAGAAGAGAAAACTATAGGTCATGGGGATATGCAGGTAACAAATAATCACTATCATTATAAATAATTGTTCATAGATCACAATTAACCAATACTTGAAATTTGACCATGGATTTGTAGTAGACAAAGATTATTTTCATCCTTCTAGAGCATTTGATCCAACTCACCCCCTGATATTCATACTAGATTGAAATTGGTTAGCCATTTTTGTATACAAAGGAAAGTGATGAAAAGGTAGAAAGAATTTTTGCCAATTTCAAGTCTATCAAAGCTTCCAAACCATGGGAATCGACTTAGGGGTCCTGAAGGGTCACTTTTAAGTTTTCCACACATGTCAAGACTACTATATAAGCCATACAATAATTGAAAATCACATGAAGCTACTTGATCTTCTTGTTTTCAATGTAGCACCTACATTTATCAATCTAAGACTACCACCTCTGATAATAATATAACATGTAGAATGTTAAAGTACACTTTGGAATACTTTTTCTCTATGGTAAACTATACAAGTTCATTTAATGATTCAAAATGACCTTATAATGGCTTAGGACAAATTAAGACAAAAGTGATAAAGATGAAAACACATGTTTAAGCTTATTATAAACCATGGGACCCAAATCACACACTATTAGACGCATATAGCAAGTTTTAAACTATAAGGTGTTAACCTAATATGACTTGTGGTCAAATTTGTCAATATTCTTGGTAATTTCCTAGGGGTGTCAATCTAGCTATGCCTAAAACTAGTAGCTTAATCCTATCCATTGGGATATGGGGTCACCTATACACATTATGGACATTGAGTGGCCTTTAAAACCACACCAAACATTAGGGAAAAACACACAAAATAAGAAACTTAAGAAATAACACATGTTTTATCAAGAATACTTATGGAAAACACACAGAACAATAGAAAAACACACACTTATCCTAGTATATACAAGACCTCAAACACTTGAAGTGAAGGCCAATTCACCATTATTCAACTAGGGTCAAATATGTTACCTCTTGCATCCTTGATGCTCCATGAAAGCAATATATCATGTGAATCATGCTTGCCAACAAACACTTGCTTATGTGGATGATCAAAAGACTTAATATCCTTAACTCTTCTTCTATTTTCAATTTTGGTACTTGGAGATCTCAAGGAAACTCCATGATATCTTCCAAGGATCTTGTTTGAACCTATAACTTTCTTGACTTCTACCATGTTTGATTAGCACTTATCAAACTATAACTTGGGAGTCATCATTGTTGATTCAACTTTTATTTCTTCTTGGACATGATGTACTTGATGTATAGGACCATCATGTTTATCTTCATTCCATTCCAATAGGATTGAAAGTTATACAACATCAGGTTGAGGTGTTGACTCCTCCTCAAACATACACATCTCTGCTTTATGATCATTGAAATCCTCTATCGATGTAACATATTTCATAGTATCTTCACTAGGTTCCTTCATGATTACAACTTCTTTGATAGTATCTAGACACTCAACCTCATGTTTAACAAGACATTATCCAACCTATTTAAACTCATGACTTATGACATGAAACCTTTTCAACAATTCATCTTCCTCTTCATTGGTGTCATGTTCATGGACTCCTCCATCATGTGTTTATAGAAAGGAATTGTTTCCTTCATCATATTGATCTATCATTATTTGAAAACTATCATCATCATCATAAATATGAATAAGGTAATTTCCCTCAACATCTTGTGAAAAATAATTTTCAATGCTTACCCCAAATTTATCATATGCTTCCTCATAGATGATGTATGTGCCAAGATAAGTTTGCTTAAAGTAAGTGTATGGATCATATATCATAAGTATCTACACCATACTCATCTAAGAATAGATAAAATATACCTTCAATCTTATAATAAGTTACATTATCCATAATAGACTCCTCATGATCATTGATGACATAATTGAGGTTAGAGCTTGCTTCTACTTAGGTTTCAATATGAAACTTAGCTAGTGGTTGATTTATAATGGTTACCTTTACTCCATATCTTGTCTTGAAGGCCAATAAGGACCAATTAGCTGAGAGTTATCCTCCTATATTTGCTATGAAATACATTGAGAGGAATATATCAAAGTGAGTAGTCAATTCAACAACAATGTCTTGAAGTATAGGGAAGCTGTGACAATCATGAAGGAAAAATTTCAAACTTTTGACCAGTCCTACTGACTCAGCAAGTTTTCCATTATGTTTAATAACCCCTTTACTATATGTTTTATATTTCAAGCCTTATTTATCATTAATAACCTTTGGCATCACTGAGTTACTAGACCCACTATCCACTATGCAATTTTGAATAAGTTTATCACCCATAATGAGAATGAGGTAGAAGGGTGGAGGATTTTTAGATATGGAAGATGGTTCAATAATGTGATTGGGATAATTTATGAGGGAAACATTACCATGAATTTATGGTTGAGGGATGACATGGATTTGAGACAACTGCTCTTATATAATATCTTTTTCACCGGGCAAGTGAAGCATTTCCAAAATAGACATAGATGCCTTAACACTCTTCAAAAAATTCACAATGTTTAGAGTATGAGAATTTACCATTTATTGTGTTATTTAATGAAATGAAGTGTTTGGATCTTGTGACATTTAATCACTTTGATCAACTTTTCCAACATTTTAATTTTAAGTAGGTACAAAACTTGTAGGGTCTGCCATGCTTGCAGTCACACCTTACTACCTTGTAACAGAGCTATTTAAACTTTTATGAACACCATGATCATATCCCAAGTACTTCATATTTTACATAGTATTGTATTTAATCGAATAATTTTGATTTAGTACATAGGTGTCTTCCAATAGAACGTTTGCAAGGTTTACCTTTTGAGGCTGTTATTCTTCATTCGATTTCATGAGAACTTCATCTTCTACTTAAAGTTGAGGAGTAACTCCTCCTTAATCAGGCAAATATTTCTACCCATATTAATTATCATCCA
The DNA here is from genome assembly GCA_037957365.1 of Torreya grandis. Taxonomy (NCBI): domain Eukaryota; kingdom Viridiplantae; phylum Streptophyta; class Pinopsida; order Cupressales; family Taxaceae; genus Torreya; species Torreya grandis. The sequence goes on from JARHVA010003182.1 coordinate 1,684,162, forward strand.
TGAACTATCCTTTATTCCATTCCTCTCCTTGTACCAAATCGATATGAATTAGTACGATGGCTCTTGTGTTGGAGGTGGAAGTTGGATTGTATGCATTGGTATTACCATTGAAGTTAGGTTATCCTTGACCTCTCCCTACCCATATTTATAAGGTAATAACCTATTTACTTGTTTAGGATAGGGGTAATGGTTTTTATTCACACCATATTGTATATGTACTTGCCTAAGTTCAAATTCTAAGGCCTTAATCCTTTCATCTTTATGAATAGCTTCTTCTACCTTCTTAGGGGAAATTCTAGGCTTAGTATTTTAATTAGGTATTTGGGAAACACTTGGAGTATCATTAGACATATTAGGTATTAGAGACATAGAAAAATTTGGAAGTAACTTCCCATCTTGTATTAATCCATTCTCAACTCTAATGGAAAGGTCATATGCTTCAGATAAGGTGTAACCACCAATAGACAACAACATTATGGCTATGTCAATTTCAATAGTTCTTATATATGTAAGGAATACAAATCTTTTAGGTGATCTCATGGGAGGAGGTATCCTATGCCAAGTCCTTCAGAATATCTCATTAAAATCATGCATTATTTCTTTAAGGTCTCTTTGAATCACATTGAGATGATGAATGAATGATGTGTGATCACACTTGTGTTCAAAACTTGATGTCAACATCTCTCCAAAATCATCCCAAGTTGTGATAGACCCTCTATTTAATGTCATATACTAGTCAATTAATTTCACTCTAAGGAAAATGATAAGGATTCTAATGGAAATGTTGACCTTAGTAACATTGTAAAATTTGTATAAGTTTGAGATATCCCTAATATGCTCACTAGGAGTGACATGACCTTCACTATTGAATGTGGGAAATTTTTTGATAGCGTTAGGGGGTATATCATCATATTAATTTAGGTGAATGGGATTTTTCATGTCAAATGTTGGGAAGGCATGCTACCTAGCCATGTCAAGAGGAATTTTAGGTTGAAGGAGTGGGCTTGTAGGATTAAAAACTCTACTAGAAGATGACATAGTAAGGACCATGAAGCATGAACATAATAACTGATAAAACAATGGTCTATAACTAATATTACCTTGAATGGAATCACCAAATGCTAAGTAGAGCACCATATGTAGATGTGATGTTGTCAAGACTAGCATTCACCTTGACAAGATGTCTTTAAAATAATGGTCCTATCAGGCATGCCAAAACTTTTGAAACCAAATATTACACCCTAGAGGAGTTTTTAAAGACTAAACTACTATTTGGGTAACATTGAAATATCTCTAGGCTTATGGGTTGCCTATAGTAGAGGTAGATCTCTAGGTTTGAGGGCTAGCTCCCTAGATTGATCTTTGAATTCTTATCACCTATACTAATTAATTGATTTGATCAAAAGGGATAGAAGTGACATGAAAAAAAAAAACTACTTTAATTAGGTGATATACCAAAAATATCTCCACTAGACTATTATACCATTGCACTATGAAACATAACCAACAATACTAGTCTAAAAATCATGTATTACTCTAACATTAGTATTTCAAACATGGAGGTAATATGCATGGAAATACTCAAGGTGATTTAACCAAATGTCATTTGCAGAAACTAAGGCTTCTTATTACACTTGAATATAGAACAATACCCTGGCTACACTTCACTTTACCTGTTAGAGGAGAATTACTTGTACAAAACATGAAAGGATAAAGAAAAGGAAAGGATGGATACTTATCCCTAGACACTTAATTATACATCACTTAAAAAACATAGACAATAAAGTCATGAAATAAAAACTAGATTTAAAATCTTATTTCAAAGGCAAATAAAAATATTAAACAAATAAAGATTCACCATACTAGGTGTGGAATTATAATACAAAAGCCAAATTGACTTGCATTTATAGAGCATGTGAGAAGAGAGAAAAGAAGGGAAGTTTAATGGAAACAATGCCACATGTCAAGGCATGAAAAATAATTACATTGAATAAGAATGAAGTGGGGAATAGAGGTATGGAAGGTCTTCTAGGATAGATATCCATCTAAAACATCAAACTCTCCAAAACTGGCATAGGATCCTCAAATTGCCTTCTTGAACTTGTCTTCATGATGAGGCACTTTTTGAGGCCATAAAAATAGAATAGGGAGAGTTTAAACCTATGAAATATCTTTGGGGGATTGTACTTATTAAATAATAGTGATAAGATGTTTCCCTAAATTCTATCCATCTTCTAGATAATTATATTCACCATCTATAATCATTCATTAGCCCTCTTGGCCTTATTTTTCACATTTATAACCCAAGTGGAATTAATTTTATCAAAAAATTCATGGAATAGGTGTTAAGACACATGTATATAGTCCATTTTTTTTCCATTCCATCAAAAAAACCTTTAAAATGCCAAAAAATGGACTTCTCATCTTCTCATTTGGTAATCACTCTTCATCTTCCCTATTTACTAAAGACTCATTGAGAAAAGTGAATTATTAGAAGTATTTATTGGTTATTATAAGGTAATAAACGGATATTTAGAGTTATAATAGGTTTAAATTTACCCCCTCAAATGGTTCTCATTCTTAAAATCTCCTTTACACCTGTAAAACAAGACAAATATTTGGAAAAAAAACATTTTTTTAGGCTTGTCCATAGAAGTAGGGTAAAAACCAACTAGATGTGAAGGGGCATCGGAGAGTATTAAATAAGTTTAGAAAAAAAATTATGCCCAACTATTCGTTATGATCTCATCTTTTGTATATTCTCCATCGGCTCCTAAACAAGGGTTTAGGAGGGTTTTAGCATGTTTAGACTGTTAAAGATAATTCATAAAATCCTGACGTCCAACCTCCAATTTTTTTTCAAAAAGATAAAATATAGGATTATAATAAACTAATCATATATCCTTGGGTCACCATTATTGGTATCCATATGGATGTGAGCTCTTGAAGATAGCCTATTGAGATTTAGAACACATTCTACATACCCTTATGATGGAAATGGATTAAAATTACCAACCTATGTTATTCCTCTATAACTCAATGGTTATAACTAATCTTATGCTCTCCCCTAAAGGTCAGAAATGAGTTTTCAATGTTCATATGTGCTTATAAGTGGATTTATTCCCCTTTCGGGCTTAGGCCTAGTATTTTGCCTAACATGCCTAATTGTGTTCTTGTGTCTTTAAGACTACCTTGAGTACTCATGCTGATTAAAAATATTTTCACCCCCTTTCTAATGGTCAAAAAAACCATACACACAATTTTTTAGCATCCCAAGACTCCTCATCACATGCCTATACCATACTTTCACCAAGACTGCTATTGCATCATGACTAGGATTTCCCTCTATCTGAGATAAAATAGAGGGAACTTCCCCTAATTTCTCAACCAAATTGAGTATGTCAAGTAATATATTGGGTCATGAGGACCCTTTAAAAAAAATTTATGGTTAGATCACCTTTATATCATCCACAACTTCAAAAAATTCAAGATATACTTGAATGACAAGTGACTGTGCAGTATTTTAAAAAATTGTAGAATTGGGTGATAAGTATGTTGGCATTCTAACCTATTTCCTTATTTTATCATCATGTGAATTTTATTTCTTACTATGTGAATGTAGTCTCAAACATATTCAAAAACCCACAACTCTACTAACTTCTCAAAGATCACACCTTTCACTAGCCTGTACTAGTCCATGGACTGTATTGATTGTAGGCTATGGTGTGAAACTTTCCCTTGCTCTCTTTTTTTGGTATGAATATCTCAATCAATAAATGGAAAAAATGTGAAGGTGATACTATCATGATAAATTCATCATCAATCATGTTAACCTTCTCAATCTAGCTCTCTTTACTTGACTAGGCCTAGTTTGTCTACTATAACAAACTATGTTGATTAGGTCACCTGTAGTTGACAATAAAAAAGAGTTAAAAATAACTTGTAGATTTTCATTAGGAAAAAAAAAATCATTAATATCTCTTGGTACCCTTAAGATCATTGGAACACTTCCACCTAAGTGAATATCTATGCCAATCTTCCAAGCTGACAACTTTCATCTGCCAAGGTTAGTCTACAGTCAGGGTATTTCATCTATAGGTGACAATAAAAGTATGAGCACTATGTATTCAATTCCTTGAGACATTATTTAAGGTAATTAGATAATCACATACCTATATGAGTTCATTCTATGACATTATTTAACTTTTAGCTGATTAATAGGACGTTAGCCATCTCCATTGGAATATGCTTTTGTCAATAATAATGTTTTTCGGTTCTAGAAGACAAAAGTTCATGACTTTGACCTCAAAACAAATATTACATCCCTTGTATATTATCCATCCGAAATTATATTCTTATTATCTTAAATGAGGAGAGGAAATTGTAATTTAATGATTAAAGATACATCCCTTCCACAAAGGATGTGGTTTAATTTAAAGATTTATGTCATTTATTTAGGGGTTGGGTTAGGATTGTTTACGGAGGGGGTTAAATATTATGATTAACACTATTAATAAACAATTTAACAGGAAAGAGAGAAAAGATAAAATAAGGGGTCTTTCTTTTATTTTGTAAAAGATAAAAGAAAAAAAATTAATATATAAAATTAATGGAGGAAATGATATATATGTTGATTCAAATTTGGTTCTTAATATATTAGTTATGTAGATGTTTATATTTGTAAGACATAATAATGTAAAATAGTTTATACTTAAGATGTCATATCATATATGTTATATATATGTTACAATAGTAAAGTTAGTGTGGAGGTGATCTAAACATCCTCATAGTAATGCAGTCAGTTGGGTTCAATGTTTGAAATGGAAGGGTTTATTATAGATAATGGAAAAACCAATATTTTAAGGTTGGTATTTATACAACCACCCCAAATATTGCATAACCATCAGTGTTTACAAGAGGTGGTTATGTAAATACCTTGATGATTCAAAATCATTGGTCTACATACACCATTGGTTTCATCACTATAGAAAAAATATGAATTTAAAAGGTTGTAAATGTTTCTTCTTCTCAATGATAGTTTGTTTAAGCTTCTTGATAGACTCCAAAGTTTAGAGAGCTTGAATACAAGTCTTAGCAAGGCATAAGACATCAAAAAATGTAGTGAAAAGTATTAAAATTAGAATCACGTTACAAGATTGTTACACCCTTAATCTATAACATGTTTAGGGATATGTATGGTCAACTTTTGGTTCACATACCTTTCATATTATATTGTCACATTTATCTATGTTTTTAAAAAGATCAACATATGAAATAACCATGGCTAAGTAGAGTATATATATGAGGTAGTGTTTAGTCTTTAAACATCATATTGTAAATTTTTCTTTTATTATATTGTTGTGTAGGTTTCCCCCTCGAAGTGGCTCAGTCATAATTATCAAGTATTTTGCTCTTTTTTTAATTATTGTTTTGGATCTAATTATTATGTCCTTAATTCTACGATATATTATTCCATTGTTACGAAACATATAGGTAATTTCATTAAAAGTGGTATCAGAGTGCTAATTTGGGAACATTTTTAGGGCAAAGTTTTTAGATCTAGTGTTACAATTATCCTAAGAGCTTAAGGATCATAAAAATGTAACTTGCGATTAGTGAAGAAATTAATTTTTTGTCACTATAAAATTGGTTGCTATTTTTTTTTGAAAAAAATGTATGGAATTTTTTTCACACCCTTTTATAAAGTAAAAATGATTGGATTCATTTTGGTGAGATGATTATAATGGTATAAACTTATAGTACACATTTTTTAGGCCTAAAACCCTCATCCTAGCATTTGTCCATTGATAGTCCTAACACTCATGGTTATGGGAAAGGGAAGGACACTCTCAAAATTCCTCACAAGGATGACATGAAGTTTATAACTTCAAATTATTTATTTTCTAAGGTAATTCACCAAATTAAATCAGATATATAAAGCATGGTAATCAAATATGATCTTGATGCAATAAAATGGAACATCACTTGGGCACATAGGGACTTCAATTTTGTAAAATCAAATTTGGTAGCTATGAGTGGGTCACTAACCACTCTTATGGATTAACTTTCACAAAATAATCCTCGATTGCTCCACTTTTGTTGTCCCTAGATGAACAATCACAAATCTAATATTGGTTCAAAGCACATGATGCCAATAGTGCATAAGTTTGATGTTAAGGATACACTCACTTGGATCAATTAAATATATATATTTTTAATCCACATCAGACCCCATGTGAGCAAAAGGTGGTCATGGCATATCTGTACTTGAACATAAGTAATTCATTTGGTATAGATGGTTTTGCTTTAAAATGAAAAATAAGGGCCTTCTTTTTACCTAGTTGGTGTTTATTGAGGATCTACACATGCATTATCATAATAATGTCTCATAAAACTACTTCAATCACTTAGCAAAGTTGTAACAAATAAGGACTATTAAGGATTATATTTAGTAATTCCAAAATCTATCCTTAAGCATGGATGACATTAATGTTGGTAACATGACTCACCTATTATTGGGTGGGATCAAATATAACATCCAGCTTGAGGTTCAAATGTTTAATCCAATTTGAGTGTCTAAATCCATACCATTATCACAATGGCCAGAAATAAATATTTGGTCTTGAATGAATGGATTTCACTAGTTACGGAAAACTCAATACCACATCATCATCATTTTATTAGCCTAAAATATTGACTCCTCAACAAAGTGAAAAGAAGAAATCAAAAGGGTTGTGTTTTCACTATGAAAATAGGTGGAGTAAAGGACATAAATGTGCTAAAAATAAGTTATTCTATATTTAATGTGCCAATGAAAATGAAGGAGATTATGAGGTTCAAAGTGAAGGCATGGAAGATCCAAAGGAGGAATTTGAATATTCTCACCCAGTTTTCTCATGTCATGCATTTATGGGTATTAATACTCTACAAACTCTTAAGGTGGTGGGTTTCCTCAATAAAAAAGGTGATAGCATTGATTAACTTAGGGAGTACACACAACTTCATCAATAGTAAGTTGGTTACTCATTTGAACTATTTCATTTACCCATATCCATAAATTTAGGTCATGATTACAGATGGTGACATAATAAATTGTTATGTAAAATACAATAGTATTAAGCTTGCTATGAGAGACTACATTCTAGATTATTATATGTTTCTTATTCCCATGGCTAGGGTTGACATTATTTTGAGAGCATAATAGCTTAAAAATTTGGGCACCATAGAGAATAATTTATAAGAATCATTCATGTGATTTCATTCTTAAGGTAGGAAATTTTAACTACATAGATTACGATAAAAATATCCATAATTGGGTAGTTTGCATTAGATGACAAAGATTTTTTAAAAAGGAGTTGAAGGAATTTTTAGCATTATTTTTTTCCATAGAAGTTAAACTAACCAATGTGTCTACACATACTAATTTATAGATGATTATTGATGACCCTAATGTTTTTTTTTTTGCCATACCAAAAAGACTACCACAAAGAAGATAACATGATCATGTCATATGTCTATTTCCAGCTAGTGCACCACTAAGCATCAAACCATGTAGAAATCCATATGCATAAAAGAGTGAAATTCAAAATATGTTAAGAAGATGTTAGATTTAGGTAATATCAGACATAGAGGGAGTTAATATTCCTCTCCAATGGTCATGGTGCATAATAAGGATGGTACTTAGAGGATGTGCCCATACTATAAACAACTCAACAAGTACACCATCAAATCTAAGTTCTCCATTTCAATAATTGATGGTTTGTTAGATGAATTATATGGTTTTTTTTATGTTACCAAATTTGATATGTGTTTCAGGTACCATAAAATTCAAATCAAAGATGAGGATATCCCTAAAATAACTTTTAAAACTCATGAAGGCCATTATGAGTTTATGGACAAGCCTTTTGGTCTCACAAAAGTAACATCTAAATTTAAGAGTTTGATTAATAATGTTTTCAAGATTTTTTGAGGATTTTTATATTGGTGTTTTTTATGACATATAATATACAAAAAAAAAATTGGGAAGAACATTTGAAGCATGTACTGCTAGTTCTATAACAACAAAATTTTTATGGAAAACCTTCCAAATATTATTTTAGATTATAAGAGGTGGAATATGTGGGTCATATTTTTTCACATTAATGATTAAAATTTGACATGAAAATAACTAAAGATATGATGGAGTGGTAAGTGCTAAAGACCGTTAAAAGTCTTTGTAGGCTTTTGGGGCTGATAGGTTACTATCATAGTTTTGCTAAAAATTATGGAAACATATCATATGCACTCATAGAATTATTGAATAAAGAGTCCTTCCATTGGAATGAAACATCTACCAAGGAATTCAAGAAGATGAAAGAGGATATGTAACCACTGCATTATTTTTTACCCCTAATTTTTACAAAAAATTGTTGTTGAATGTGATGCTTTAGGATATGGCATAAAGGGAAGTACTAATGAAAGAAAGAATACCCTTGAATTTGGGAGTCACCAATTCAAGGGAAAAAATAATATCAATCAAATTTATGAGAAATAAATTATGAATATTCTTCATACAGTCAATAAATTCAAACATTATCTTATGGGAAGACACTTTAAGGTAAAGACTAATTAGAATATCCTAATTTTTTTGAATAGTGATTATCATCAGAAAAATAAAAAAATTAATTAAAATATTGGGATACGACTTTGAAATAATATATAATAAAGGTAAATACAATTTTGAATCATATACACTAATTATGAGAGATGAATCAATTGAGGCATTGTCATACACAATGATAATTTGGTAGGTAGATTGGTTAGAAGAGGCAAGATCTAAATGAGAGAATGACAAGGATATATAGGTTATTATTCATAATATTCTACATTATTTTGATTTTTCTAAAAAATTGAGTGAAAATGTAACACATTATGTTATAAATATATATTATACCAATGTCAAGATTCTACCCTTAATCACCAGTTCCTTCAATAGTTAAATGCATATCCAATATGGGGGCACTCAAGATTTTTGAAAACCTATCGTAGAATAAAAAAATATTTTTTGGGGAATGTATCAAGGGGGATATATAATAATTTGTGGTAGAATTCATGGTGTGTCAATAGAACATAGGCAAAATAATTAAAACACCATGTCTTTTGTAACCTTTATCGATCACTAGCCAAAGGTGGGAGGAAGATTTCATGTATTTTATTACATAGTTTCTAAGGTGTGAAGGTACCAATGTCATCATGTTAATTTTAGATAGGATCAAAAATTATGTTCATTTTTTTACCTTATCACAATAATTTTTAGTCAATGCAATAGCTCTTACTTTTCTCAATATAGTTTAAAAGTTACATGGTACTCTAAAGATCATTGTAAGTGACCATCATCCCATATTTACCACTAATTTACTTTCATTATTTGGTAAAAATTTAGATTATATAATTTTTGGCACCAAATATTTCACCCTAAAGGAGGTTGTTCAAGCCTAATCTAAGATTTGGGAAACATTGGAATACTTCTAGGCCTATGGGTTGCCTATAGTAGAAGTAGATCTATAGGTTTAAAGGATAGCTCCCTAGACTAATCCTTGAATACTTATCACCTACATTAAGTGTTTTCTTAGATGAAAAGGGATAGAAGTGAAATGAAAATAAACTACTAAACTAAGGTGATACACTAGAAAGATATCCACTAGACTACTATATCATTGCATTATGAAACATGACCTACAACACTAGTCTTAAAATCCTAAATTACTCTAACATTCGTATTTCAAACATGGATGTGATATTCATGGAACTACTCAATGTTCTTGAATTAGAGGTCATTTTTAGACACTAAGGCTACTTATTACACTTGAAGATAGACCAATACAACACTTTAGGTGACCTGTTAGAGTGAGAACTATGTCCACCAAACATGAAAGAACAAATGGAAGGCAATGATACATACTTATCAATAGAAAATTCACTATATATCAATTAAAAAAATATACAAGAAATTAATGAAATCAAAAATATATTGAAATTCTTATTTCAAAGGAAAATTATAGTATCAAACCATGAGGGCTTCTCCATACTAGGTGTGGAATTACAATACAAAAGACAAAATGACTTGAATTTATAGATCATGTGATAAGATAGAGAAGAAGGGAAGTTAAAGGGACATAATGCCACATTTCAAGGCATGAAAAAAGGATAAATTTTAGAATAATGAAGTGGAAAAATAGGTCTATAAGGTCTTCTAGGATAAATGTCCATTTGAAGCATTAAACTCTCACAAATTGGCATAAGATCCTCAAATGGCATTCTTTAAATTGTATTCATAATGAATAGGGAGAGTTGAAACATATGAAATACATTAGGAGGTTTTTATCATTCCATGATAGTGATCATATGTTTCCCTAACTGCTATATTTCTTCTGGACACTTGTACTCACCATCTATAGTCATTCATTAGCTCTCTTGGCCTCATTATTCACATTTATCACCCAAGTGGCATTCAATTTATAGAAACATCCATGGAAGAGGTGTTAGGACACCTGTATAGAGTCCATTTCCATTCCATTCCATCAATAAAACGTTAAAATTCCCCAAAATTAGACTTCTCATCTTCTCAATTGGTCGTCACTCTTCATCTTCATTATCTACCAAAGAATGCCTGAGATGAATGAATTAGTAGAAGTGTTTTTAGGATATTATAAGGTAATAAATTGATATTTAGATTTATAGTAGTCCAAATTAACCCAATCCAATGGTTCTCATTATTCAAATCTCCTCTTCACCTAGTAAACAAGATAAATATTTGCAAAAAACCTCATCTTTAGCTTGTTTGTACAAGTAGGGTACAAAATATATAGATGGGAAGGATCATAGGAGAGTATTAAACATGTATAGAAATTTTTTTAGGCCCAACTATCCCTTTTGAGTGCATTGTATTTCCTATCTTGTCCATCAGGTCCTAAACAAGGGTTTAAGAGGGTTTTAGCATGTTTGGACTGTTAAGGATTGTTTATAAAATATTGATGTCTAATGTCCAAAATATTTATAAAAATATCAAGTACAGGACCATAATAAACTAACCCTAGATCCTTGGGGAACAATTCTTGATGTCCATATGGATGTGAGCTCTTGAAGATAGTCTATGGAGATTTAGAACACATTCTGCATACCCCTATGATGGAAATGGGTCAAAATGACAAACTTGAGTTATTCCTATACAACTCAATGGTTATAACTCATCTTATGATCTCCCCTAAAGGTCATTAATGATTTTTTAGGGTTATTATATCATTATAAGTGGATTTATACCCCTGTAGGGATTTGATGTAAAGCTGGTCCTAATAGGTCTGACTATATTCTTGTGTGTTTAGGCCTACCTTGAGCACTCATGCTAACTACAAATATTTATCTCCCATTTTTTGTTCTTAAAAAAATCTTACACACCATTTTTCATCATCCCAAGACTCTTCATCACATGCCTTTACCATCCATTCACCAAGATTGTAATTGTATCATGATTGGGAGTGCCCTCTATTTAAGATAAAATAGAGGGAACTTACCCTAATTTATCAACCAATATGATTATATTAAGTACTATATTCAGTCATGAGGACCCTCTACACAAAGTTTTAGTCTGAATAAAATTTATATCATTCAAAAATTCATGAAATTAAAGACATACTTGAATGACAAGTGACTGTGTAGGGTTTTAAGGAACCTCAAAATTAGGTGATAAGTATGTTGGAATTTCTACCCTATTTAACTATCTCAGCATCATGTGAATTTTATGTCTTACTATGTGAAATTAGTATAAAAAATGTTCAACACCCCACACCTCTTCCAACTTCTCAAAGCTCACACCTTTCACTAGCTTGTACTAGTTTATGGACTGTGTTGACTTTAGGCTGAGTTGTGAAACTTTCCCTTGATCTCTTTCTTTGGTTTGAGGATCTCACTCAATTAATGAAAACATTATGAATGTGATCATATCATAATAAATTCATCATTACTCATTCTAACCTTCTTAATCCACCTCTCTCTACTTGACTAGGCTTAATCTGTCCACTCTAATAGACTATGTTGATTAGGTTACCTATAGGTGACAATCAAGGAGAGATCAACAGCCTTTGTAGATGTCCATTAGGCCTAAGCAATTCATTACTATCTCTTGTCCCCCCTAAGATCATTGGAACACTTCCACCTATGTGAATATCTATGCCAATCTTCCAAGTTGACAACTCTCATATGCCAAGGTTAGTTTATAGTCATACTATGTCATCTGTAGGTGACTGTCAAAGTATGATCATTATGTCTTCAATTCCTTGAAACATTATTTGAGGTCATTATATCATCACATACCTTTATGAGTTAATCATATGCTAGTAAGACCATAGTTTCACTCAATTCTAGATATCACTGTAGATCAGGTTACTTTTGGTCCTTTTAGCACAGTGATTTCTAAATGTCAGATACCAAACCTAACTGAATTAGAAACCATTCAAACACCTTCATCTCTTGATCAAGTACCATTTCATTTTGTCTAGGTATTTCCCTTATTCTTTGGATTCATGATGGATATAACTAGACCTATCTAAACCTCAAGACAATCACCAAGATGTGACCTTTATATGGGAAAATACTTTATTTAGAGAAAATAAGGTAACATGTCTCTCTATGCAAATTTCTAAAACTGAGGGTAAGGTTTTCAGTCTGTCTACCACTTCATGAATTCATTATTACCAAAATGACATCTTATACATTTTTATTCTTAATTTAACATAAAAAAAAACTTTAATATCCTCATCTCATCATCTTCATGACTCTGTGGATTGCACTAAGGCCCTTGTTGGAGTTGCCTGTAGGTGAACATCAGATCATTGACTATGTACATTGAGGAATTGGTGTTCATAACCAATATTAAAATATTTTAAAGGTTCAAACTTATTTTACTCACTTTGGAAATATATCAACACCTTGAAAGCCTCTTCACTGCTTCAACAAGACTAGGCAAGGCTTGTTTTCACTTGACTGTAGGTAAATGTTTACAAGAAAGCTGACTATTTGTGACTCTTTAGCCATTTCACTCCATCAAGAACACACCGAAGAGCACACATTTAGAAGGAAAAATAAGCACCATGTTTTTATAGGTTATAAACACCAAATATATGCCTTTATTCTAAATATCAATAGGAAACTAGTCTTTTCAACAAGTGAGACATTGCCTGCAGGCTTCAGTTGAGCCTTCAAATAGCATAAAGTGGTGGTTCATGCCAATTATTTCACACCATATGTGAAAACTAAATTGAATATAGAATGATAATGGAGATAATGTCCTAAAATTCCATGTTCAACACTTGATATGTAATTACCAATCCAAATAGAAGAGAAAACTATAGGTCATGGGGATATGTAGGTAAAAAATAATCACTAGCATTATAAATAATGGATCATAAAGCACATGAAATAAATACTTAAAATTTAACCATGGATTTGTAGTATAAAACTATTATTTTTATCCTTTTAGAGCATTTGATCCAACTCACCCTTTGATATTCGTACTAAATTGAAATTGGTTGGCCACTTTTGTATGCAAAGGAAAGTGATGAAAAGGAAGAAAGCATTTTTGACAATTTAAAGTCTATCAAATCTTCCAAAACATGGCAATGTACTTAGGGGACCTATAGGGTCACTTTCTAATTTTCCACACATGTCAAGACTATTGTATAAGCCATACAAAAATTAAAAATCACATGAAGCTACTTGATCTTCTTGTTTTCAATGTAGCAAATGCATTTGTCAATCCAAGACTACCACCTCTGATAATAATTTAGTATGTAGAATGTTAAAGTACACTTTGGAAGACTTTTCCTCTATGGTAAACCATACAAGTTCATTTAATGATTGAAAATGACCTTAGAATGGCTTAGGACAAATTAAGATAAAAGTGATAAAGATGAAAACACATGTTTAAGCTTATTATAAACCATGGGACCCAAATTACACCCTATTAGACCCATATATCATGTTTTAAACTATACGGGGTTGACCTAATTTGACTTGTCAAATTTATCAACATTATTAGTAATTTCCTAGGGGTGTCAATCTAGCTATGCCAAAAACTAGTAGCTTACTCCTATCCATTGGGATATGGAGTCACCTATACACATCATGGACATTTAATTGCCTTTAATACCACACAAAACAATAGAGAAAAACACAAAAAATAATAAACTTAAGAAAACACACGTGTTATCAAGAATACGTAGGGAAAACACAGAATAATATAAAAACACACACTTATCCTAGTATATACATGACCTCAAACACTTAAAGTGAAGTCCAATGCACCATGATTCAACCAAGGTCAAATATGGTACCTCTTGCATCCTTGATGATCCATGAAAGAAATCTATCATGTGAAGAATGCTTGTCAACAAAAAATAATGTGGATGATCAAAAGACTTACCATCCTTAACTCTTCTTATATTTTCAATTTTGGTACTTGGAGATCTCAAAGACACTCCATATTTTATTCCAAGGATCTTGTTTGAACCTATACCTTTCTTGAATTATACCATGTTTGATTAGCACTTATCAAACTATAACTTGGGAGTCATCATAGCTGATTCAACTTTGATTTATTCTTGGACATGATGTACTTGATGTATAGGACCATTATGTTTATCTTCATTCCATTACAATAGGATTGAAAGTGGTACAACCTCAGGTTGAGGTGTTGAATTATCCTCAAACATACAAATCTCTGCATTGTGTTCATTAAAATCCTCTATGGTTGTAACTTCTTTGATAGTATCTTCACTAGGTTCCTTCATGATTGCAGTTTCTTTCACAGTATCTAGACACTCAACCTCATGTCTAACAAGACATTATCCAACCTATTTAAAATCTTGACTTATGACATGAAACCTTTTCCACAACTCATCTTCCTCTTCATGAGTGTCATGTTCATGGCCTCATCTATTTTGTGCATCTAGAAAAGAATTGTTTCCTTCATCATATTGATCTATCATTCTTTGAAAACTATCGTCATCATCATCATAACTATGAATAAGCTAATTTACCTCAACATCATGTGGAAAATAATGTTCAATTCTTACCCCAAATTTCTCATATGCTCCCTCCTAGATGATGTATGCGCCAAGATCAGTTTGCTTAAAGTAAGTGTATGGATCATATATCATAAGTGTTTACACCATAATCATATACGAATATATTAAATATACCTTAAATCTTAGAATATTTTCCATTATCCATAATAGACTCCTCATGATCATTGATGACACAATTGAGGTTAGAGTTTCCTTCTAATTTGGGTTCAATATGAAACTTAGCTAGTGGTTGATTTCTAATGGTTACATTTACTCCATATCTTGTCTTGAATACCAATAAGGACCAATTATCTGAGATTTAGCCTCTTATATTATCTATTAAATAACTTAAGAGTAAAATATCAAAGTGAGAAGGCAAGCCAACAACAATAATGTCTTAAGTATAGGGAATCTAGGACAATCATGAAGGAAAACTTTTAAACTTTTAACCAGTCTACTATCTCATCAAGTGTGACATCGTGTTTAATCACTACTTTAATATATTTTTTATATTTCAAGCCTTATTTATCATTACTAACCTTATGCATCACTAAGTTACTATTCCCACTATCCACTATGCAGTTGTGAATAAGTTTATCACCCACAATGAGAGTGAGGTAAAAGGGTGGAGGCTTCTCAGATATGGAATATGGTTCAATAATATGATTGGGAGAATTTATGATGGAAACATTACCATGAATTTATGGTTGAGGGATGTGGTGGATTTGAGACAACTGCTCTTATAGAATATCTTTTTTATCAAGTAAGTGAAGGATTTCCCAAAGAGACATAGATGCCTTAACACTCTTCAAAAAATACACAATGTTTATAGTGTGAGAATTTACCCTTTATTGTTTTATTTAATGAAATGAAGTGTTTGGATCTTGAAACATTGGATCACTTTGATCAACCTTTCCAACATTCTAATTTTAATTAGGGACAAAAGTTATAGGGTTTTCCATGCTTATAGTCACACATTACTACCTTGTAGGAGAGCTATTTGAACTTTTTTGAACACCATGAGAATATCCCAAGGAATTCTTATTTTACATAGTATTGTATTCAATTGAATAATTTTTATTGATTACATAGGTGTCTTCCACTAAAATTTTTGCAAGGTTTACCTTTTGAGGTTGCCATCCTTCATTTGATTGCACGAGAACTTCATATTATACTTAAATTTGAGGAGTAACTCCTCCTTGAGCAAACAATGATTTCTACCCACCTTCATTTTCATCCATGAACTATCCTTTATTCCATTCCTTTCCTTGTACCAAGTTTCTATGACTAGTTCCATGGCTCTTATGTTGGAGGTGGAAGTTGGATTGTATGCATTGATAGACCCATTGAAGTTAGGTTGTCCTTGACCTCTCCCTACCCATATGTTTGAGGTAATAACCTATTTCCTTGTTGAGGATAGGGGCAAGGGTTTTTATTCACACCATATTTTATATGTACTTGCCTAAGATCAGCTTCAAGAGCCTTAATCCTTTCATCTTTATAAATAACATCTTCTACCTTCTTAGGGGCAATTCTAGGCTTAATATTTTCATTAGGGATTTGAGAAACACTTGGAGTATCAATAGACATATTAGGTAGTAGAGACATAGAAACATTTGGAAGCAACTTCCCATCTTGTATTATCCCATTCTCAACTCTAATGGAAAGGTCATATGTTTCTGATAAGGTATAACCACCAATGGACAACAACATTATGGATATGTCAATTTTAATAGTTATTAGATATATAAGGAATACAAATTTTTTAGGTGATCTTATGGGAAGATGTATCATATCCAAGTCCTTTGGAATATCTCATTAAAATCATGCATGATCTCTTTAAGGGCTCTTTGAATCACATTGAGATGATGAATGAGTGATGTGTGATCACTTTTATCTTTAAACCTTGATGTCAACATCTCTCCATAATCATCCCAAGTTGTGATACACCCTCTAATTAATGTCATATACCAATCAATTGATTTCCCTCTAAATGAAAAGGATTCTAATGGAAATGTTGACCTTAGTAACATTATGAAATATGTACAAGTTTGAGATATCCCTAATATGCTCACTAGGAGTGACATGACCTTTAGTATTGAATGTGGGAACATTTTTGGTAGTATTAGAGGGTATATCATCATATGCATTGAGGTGAATGGGATTTTTCATGTTAAATGTTGGGAAGGAATGCTACCTAGCCATGTTCTCCTCAAGTTCCTCTTCACTCTCTTGACATTATTAGCTTGAAAATAAATCTAAATAATAATGAAGTGGGGAATAGAGGTATTGAAGGTCTTCTAGGACAAATGTCCATATAAATAATCAATCTCTCCAAAACTGGCATAGGATCCTCAAATGGCCTTCTTGAAACTATCTTCATGACGAGGCATATTTTGAGTCCTTAAAACTAGAATAGGGAGAGTTGGAACCTATGAAATATCTTAGGGGGATTGTAATCATTCCATAATAGTGATAAAATTTTTCCCTAACTTCTATCCATCTTTTGGACAATTACACTCACCATCTGTAATCTTTCATTAGCCCTATTGGCCTCATTTTTCACATATCTAACCCAAGTGGACTTAATTTTATCAAAAAATCCATGGAAGAGGTGTTAGGAAAGTTTTATATAGTCCATTTTCCTTCCATTACATCAAAAAAACCTTTAAAATGCCAAAAATTGGACTTCTCATCTTCTCATTTGGCAGTCACTCTTCATCTTCACTATCTACCAAATACTCCCTGAGAAAAGTGAATTAGCAAAAGTATTTATAGGTCATTATAAGAAAATAAATGGATATTTAGTGTTATAGCAGGTTGAAATTGACTTCTTCAAATGGTTCTCATTCCTAAAATCTCCTCTACACCTACAAAACAAGATGAATATTTGAAAAAAAACATTTTTTTGGGCTTGTCTGTATAAGTAGGGTACAAACCAACTAGATGTGAAGGAGAATGGGAGAGTCTTAAATAAGTATAGATAAATTTTTAGGTGCAACTATTAATTTTGAGTTCATCTTTCCTATATTCTCCATTGGCTCCTAAACAAGGGTTTAGGAGGGTTTTAGCATGTTTAGATTGCTAAAGATTGTTCATAAAATCCTGACGTCCAACCTCCAATTTTTTTTCATAAAGATAAAATATAGGACCCTAATAAACTAGTCATAGATCCTTTGTGCACCATTCTTTGTGTCCATATGGATGTGAGCTCTTGAATATATTATATTGAGATTTAGAACACATTCTACATACCCTTATGATGGAAATGGGTAAAAAGTACCAACCTAAGTTATTCATTTATAACTAAATGGTTATAACTAATATTATGATTTCCCCTAAAGGTCATAAATGATTTTTCAATGGTCATATATGCTTATAAGTGGATTTATTCCCCTTTAGGGCTTAAGCCTAGTCTTAGGCCTAACATGCCTAATTATGTTCTTGTGTTTTCAAGACTACCCTAAGTACTCATGATGAATACAAATATTTTCACCCCCTTTTTCATCGTCAAACATACCTTCCAAAATTTTTTGAATCATCTTAAGAATCCTCATCACATGCCTTAACCATCCTTTCACCAAGACTGTTGTTTCATCATGATTGGGATTTCCCTCTATCTGAGATAAAATAGAGGGAACTTCCCCTAATTTATCAACCAAATTTAGTATCTGAAGTGATATATTGGATCATGAGAACCATCTACACAAAATTTTATGGTTAGATCACCTTTCTATCATCCACAACTTCACAAAATTCAAGATATACTTGAATGACATGTGACTGTGCAGTGTTTTCAAAAATCTTAGAATTGGGTGATAAGTATGTTGGAATTCTACCCTATTTCATTATTTGATCATCATGTGAATTTTATTTAATACTATAGGACTGTAGTCTCAAATATTTTCAACAACCCACACCTCTACTAACTTCTTAAATATCACACCTTTCACTAGCTTGTACTAGTCCATGGACTGTATTGATTGTAGGCTAAGGTGTGAAACTTTCCCTTTCTCTCTTTTTTTAGTATGAATATCTCACTCAATCAATGGAAAAGTTGTGAAGGTGATATTATCATGATAAATTCATTATCACTCATTCTAACCTTCTCAATCCACCTCTCTTCACTTGATTAGGCCTAATCTGTCTACTATAATATATTGTGTTAATTAGGTCACCTATAGTTAACAATCAAGGAGAGATAAAAAACCCTTGTAGATGTTCATTAGGCCTAAAAACTTTATTGATATCTCTTGGACCCTTAATATCATTGGAAAACTTCCACCTAAGTGAATATCTATGTCAATCTTCCAAGCTGACAACTCTCATCTGTCAAGGTTAGTCTATAGTCAGGGTATGTCATCTGTAGGTGACAATCAAAGTATGACCACTATGTATTCAATTCATTAAGACATTATTTAAGGTAATTATATCATCACATACCTATATGAGTTCATTCTATGAAATTAAGACCATAGTTTCACTCAATGCTAGATACCACTACATATCAAGTTACTTTTGGTCATTTTAACACAATGTTCTTTGAATGTTATAGGCCAAAACCTACCTAAATTGGAAAATTTTCAAACACCTTCATCTCTTTATCAAGCACCATTTAATTTTATCAAGGCATTTCCCTTATGCTTGGGATTCATGATGGAAACAACCTGACCTATCTAAACATGAAGACACTCACCAAGATGTGACCTTTATATATGAGTAAATATCTTATTCAAAGAAAATAAGGTAACATGTCTCTCTGTGCAAATAAATGAAACTTAGGGAAAAGTTTTGGGTCTATCTGCCACCTTATGAATTCATTATTACCATAATTTCATCTTCTACATTCTTAGTCTTGATTAAATGTCCCAATAAGCATCAATATCCTCATTTTATCATCTTCATGCCTTTGTGGAATGCAGTTAGGCCCCTGTTGGAGCTACCTCTAGGAGAACATCAGATCATTGACAATGTACATTAAAGAATTGGTAGTCAAAACCAATCTTAAACTATTTTAAAGGTTCATACTAATTTTATTCACTTTGGAAATATCCAAACACCTTGAAAACCTCTTCACTCCTTCAACAAGACTAGTTAAAGCTTCTTTTCATATAACTATCAGTGAATGTTTACAAGAAAGTTGATTATGTGTGACTTTTTAGCCCTTTCACTCTATCAAGAACACTCCTTAGACACCACCTTAAGAAGGAAAGCTAACCAAAATGATGTTATAGGTTATAAATTCTAAATCTATGCCTTTGTTCTAAAGATCAATAGGAAAAAAATCTTTGTAACAAGTGAGACACTTCCTTTAGGCTTCAATTGAGCCTTCCACTAGAAAGATGAGGTGTTTCATTCCAATTATTTCAAACCACACATGAAAACTAAGATGAATATAGGATGAAAATGGAGATAATTTCCTTTAATTCCACATTTAACATTTTATATGTTATGACCAATCCAAACATAAGAGAAAACTATAGGCCATGGGGATGTGTAGGAAGAAAATAGTCACTAACATTGTAAACAATAGTTCATAGAGAAAAAGAAACAAATAATATAAATTTAACCATGTATTTTTAGTATAAAAATATTATTTTAATCCCCCAATAGAATTTGGTCTAACTCACCTCCTCCTCTTCATACTAGACTAAAACTAGTTGATCAATTTTGCATGCAAATGAGAGTGATGGAAAGGAAGAATGGGTTTTTCCCATTTTCAAGTCTATCAAAGATTAAAAAGAATTGGAATGAAATTATGGGATCTTAAGGGTCACACTAATGTCTACCACATGTGTCAAGACTGCTTCATAAGATGCATAATAATTGAAAACCACATGAGACTAGTTGATCCTCTTTTTTCAATGTAGGACCTACATTTTTCAGTCCAAGATTGGCACCTCTAACAAGAATATGACATGTAGGACATTAAAGTACAATTTTTAACACTATTCCTCTATGCTAAAATGTACAAGTTCATTTAATGAATCAAAATGACCTTATAATGACTTAGGACAAAAAAGGAAAAAGCGACAAAGATGAAAGCACATGCTTGAATTATTATAAACCATAGGACACAAATCACAACCTATTAGACCCCTATAACAAGTTTTAAACTAAAGAGGGTTGACCTAATTTGACTTGTGGTAAAATTAGACAACAATCACATTATATCATCCTCAATATGATGTGTAAATAGAGGTGAAAAATAAATGAATAGAAGGTATCTATGTTGTTTTGTATAAAATAAAAATGAAATATGGGTTCACTGGCTACCAATAATAGAATGGTGTTATAACACTTCCCTTCATACCTCTTAAAAAATGTATCCATTTATGTCACTTTATAGATATCACCCTCCATCCATCACTCATCCTTGAAGGTAAAAACCAAATTTTAAATTGTTGAAGAACACACTCATCATCAACAAGAGGTACTAACTAGTTTTAGAGAGAATTTTACAATGACATATAATGTAATGAAGCAACAAGTAGATGAACATCATAGTGAGAGTAATTTTGATATAGGTGAATGATTCTTTATGTTCTTACAACCATATAAGTAGATGTCTCTAAAACCAAAAAAAAAGTATAACAAACTTTCTCCTATGTATTATGGACCTTATCAAACCCTACATAAAATTACTCTACTTTTATCCAAAAAATTAGAATGTAAAAAAGGAAAAAAAACATAATAATTCCAAAAAAATCCCATTGACTATTAAAAAATAATTTAACATGGAAGAGAGAAAAGATAAACAAGGGGCCTTTCTTTTTCTTTTCAAATGATAGATAAATATTTTTTAATGTAAAAAATTAATGGAAGGAAACAACATATATATTGATTTGAATTTGGATCCTAATGTACTAGTCATGTATATTATATATTTATACTATGTCTAATTGTATGCAATTCATACTTGTAAGATACTATTGTAAGACATTTTATATTCAAAACAATATATCATATATGTTATAGTAGTAAATTTAGTGTGCAGGTGATCCAAACATCTTTGTAGTGATGAAGTAAGTGGGGTTCAATTCTTAAACTATATGGGTTTATCATAGATAATGGAACCATCATTATGTTTAGGGTCGAAATTATGCAACCAACCCAACTGTTGTCTAACCATTGGTGTTTGCATGAGGAGGCTATGTAACAACCCTAATGTTTTCAAAAACATAAATAGTTTTGAATTTAAATGGATACAAATGTTTCTTCCTCTCAATATGTTGAATGGTGCACCTGATCTTATTATAATTCCCAATACCTGATAGGGTAGGTGTGGGGGGGGGGGAGATTCCCCCTACCCATTAGGGTCTCCATGGGAGTTTAGGGAGTGAGGTGACCATACTTGGAGGCCCACTATTAGGGGTTTAGGGGAAAAACCCATGAAGATTTTTTTTTAAATGCATTTTAAAATATTGTAATTTTGTAGTAAATTTGGGTCATTTACTATTAGGTCATAGATCTAATGCTATAAATTATGTTTGTGCATTTTTTTACCTAATATATAACCCTCATTTTATATTATGTCATTGTAATCATGGTGGCATATGGTGTGTGAGTGAAGAGAATATTGTAGAGGATGCATTAGAGAATATTGAATAATAAGAACTAGTTATTTCTATGTGGACATAGCCCATATTGGGTGAACCAAATTAAATCTATGTCTCTATTATGTTGTGTGTTTTTAATTCTATTTTCTTCTTAAATTCATTAATATTTCTCTATGTTCTATATTCCTAATAATTAGTATTAGAGCCAAATATTTATTTGGCAGATAAACTCACAAGAAAATAGGGTCCTACTTTGAGTGGGAGCAATGGCAGAAGAAGGAAGGTTTAAGGTTGAGAAGTTTAATGGCCAAAACTACCAACTATGGAAGATGTAAATGGAGGACCATCTATATCAAAAGGATCTTTTCCTACCATTAAGTGGAATAAAAAATAAGATGGTGAATATGAAGGATGAAGATTGGGAAGTTATTGATAAAAAGGCACTAGGAACAATACAATTATGCTTGGCAGTGTTGGTGGCCTTGAATATTTCAAAATAAAATATAATAGCCAATGTGATAAAGACATTGGATAAAGTGTATGAAAAAACCTCAACCTCTAACAAGGTATTGATTATGAAGCATTTATTTAATCTATAAATGTTGGAAGCTGGGTTTATTGCTGATCATTTAAATGAATTTAACACGATCACAAATCAATTAAAATTTTTAGGAGTAAATTTTGATGATTAGGTTAGGGATCTTTTGATTTTGTTCTCATTACCAGAAAGATAGAATGGCTTGGTCATGACTATGAGTGATTCTATCTCTAGTTCAAACACTTTAAAGTTTGATGATGTTATTGGTGTTATTATTAGCAAGGAAATGTGATGGAAAAACACATGTGAGACATCAAGAATGATTTAACTATGGAGAATAGGACAAGACAAAAAGATAGAGGAAAGGGCCTATGAAAATGTAGTATGTCTAAGAAGGGTAGATCCAAATATAGAGGAATGTTGGTGTGCTATATTTTTACGAATAAAGGACACCTGAAGAAAGATTATTGGTTTCAAAAAGGAAAACAAGGAGATTAAGAACAAGATAAAAATCAGGAAGCAAATGTAACAAGTGATGTGTTACAATATTCTTTAATCCATTATTTAGATAACATTATTAATTCTTAGGTGTTAGATTTAGGGGCTTCATTTCATGCTACACCCCATAAGCAATATTTTCAAGACTATGTTTAAGGTGATTTTGAACAGGTTTATTTGGGTGATGGTGAACCCTTTAAAATTATAGGAAAGGGTAATATAAATATAAAATTATTGAATGGAAGCAAATGGTTTGTAAAAGAGGTGAGACATGTTCTTGAGTTAAGAAGAAATCTAATTTTGGCAGGGTAGTTAGAAAGTGAGGGTTGCATAGTTATATTTGCAAAAAATTCATAGAAGGTCACTAGAGGATCATTAGTAATAGAAAAAGGAGAGAAGGTAGGTATATTATATTTATCTAATATTGATGTTGAATCTTCTATTACTTTAACTTCTATAGAAATAGATACAAAATTATGGTGCCACAGACTTGGGTACATGAGTGAGAAGGGGATGCAAGTTTTCCACTCAAAAAAATTGTTTCTAGATTTAGAGAAGGTGGATTTGGATTTCTTTGAGCACTGTGTGTATGGAAAATAGAAGAGAGTCAGATTTATCAGAGTTAGGAAGATAAAAAAGGATAAAAATTTAGAGCTTATGCATACAAATATATGGGGACTAGCTTAGGTATCATCTCTTCATGGCTCTTCGTATTATGTTACTTTTATTGATGATGCAACTAGAAAAACTTGAGTTTATTAAATACAAAAAAATATAATGTTTTTGATAATTTTAAGAAATGGAAAGCTTTGGTTGAAAATGATATAGGCAATACGTTGAAGTGTGCTAGATCAAATAATGAAGGTCAATACTGCAATAAGGAATTTGATAATTACTGTTCATCCCATGGGATTTGCAGAGAGAAGATAGTTCTAAGAAAAAGACAACTAAATGGTGTGTTATAAAGGATGAACATGAAAATCATCGAGCATGCAAGGTGTATGAGATTACATGCAAGGTTTCCCTTATAGTTTTGGACAGATGTTGTGGATAATATTATTCACTTAATAAATAAAGGGACTTCAAGTAATTTGTATGGTGGCATTCTAGAAGAAGTATGGATAGGTAAAAAGGTAGATTTTTCCTTTTTAAAGGCTTTTTTTTATAATGTATTTGTCCATATTAATAATGAAAATAAAAACAAGCTTGAAGCAAAATCCAAGATATGCCCTTTTATTAGATATGGAGTTAATGATTTTGGTTACCATTTATGGGATTTTGAATATCATAAAATTATATGGAGTAGAGATGTCATATTTAAAGAGAAGGTCATGTACAAAGATCAACTATAGGGAAAGAATCAATAAAAACCAAATACTGAATATTTAGTACTTGATGAAATCACTAGAAAAAAAATTCAAAAGTGCTAGAAAATCAAAATGTGCAACAAATACAACATTAAATAACTCAAACTCTTGGAAGTGTAGTTAGAAGATCTACCAAAGTAAGTAGAATCCCTAAATGATATTCTCCTTCACTTTATTACTTATTATTGACTAATGGTGGTGAACCAAAAAGCTATAAAGAAGTAATGCACATAGAAACCACAAAGAAGTAGGAGCAAGGCATGAAAGAGGAGATGGACTCCTTGGTAAATAACCAAACTTGGGATTTGGTTCAGTTACCTGTAGGTAAAAGAGTATTATAGAATAAATGGGTTTATAGGTTGAAGGAAGAATATGGAGGAAAAATATGTACAAGGCCAGACTTTTTGTAAAGGGGTTTGTGCAAAAGAAAGGTATAAATTGTGACAAAATATTTTTTCCAGTAGTTAAAATAACTTATATAAGAACAATTTTAAATTTGGTAGAAGTAGAAGATTTTTACCTTGAGTAATCACATGTGAAAACTCAATTATTTCATGGTCATTTGGAGGAAGAAATACATATGGAACAACCATAAGAATATGAATTCAAAGGTAAGGAGAAAATGATGTGCAAGTTGAATAAGAGTTTGTATGGCCTAAAACAAGCTCCAAGACAGTGGTATTTAAAATTTGACATGTGTATGATAGAACAAGGTTATAGTAGATGTCATTCTTACCACTATGTTTACTTGAAGAGATTAGATAATGAAAGTTATATTATCTTGTTATTGTATGTAGATGACATGTTTGTTGTAGGGTCTAACATGCATGATATAAATGAGATCAAAAGAAAACTAGCATATTCATTTGCAATGAAGAATTTTAGTGCTGCAAATAAAATCCTTGGTATGAGAATAATAAGAGACAAAAAAATAGAAAATTGACATTTTCTCAATAAGAATACATCAATAAGGTGTTACTCAAGTTAAATATGCAATACGAAAAACTAGTGAGCACACCTTTGGGAGGGCACTTCAAATTAAACAAGGAATAGTGTCCTAAAATGTAGGAAGAAATAAATTACATGTCCAAAGTGCCCTATGCTTCAACACTTGGAAGTTTAATGTATGCTATGGTGTGAACTAGACTAGACATTTCTCATGCAGTGGGAGTTGTCAACAAGTTTATGAATAATACAAGAAAAAAGAACTAGGATGTAGTCAAGTGGATTCTTAGGTACTTGAGAGGGAGCACTGATAAACAATTGTGCTATGAAGGTTTAGATGTTACCTTACAAATATATGTTGATGTAGACATTCATAGATATTTAGATGGTAAGAGTAGCACCATAGGTTATGTATTCGCTATTAGTGACACAACAATTAGTTAAATTTCAAAATTACAGAAGATATTTACTTTGTCAACTATAGAGGTAGAATGTATTATAGCTATAGAAGCAAGGAGATGATATGGATGTAATGGTTCATGAAAGAGTTGAGGTAGAAGTAGGAAGATTAAAAATTGTATAGTGATATCTAGAGTATGATTTATTTAACAAAGAACTCAGTATTCTACTTAAGAACTAAACATATACAACTTAGGTATCACTTCATTCATTCGGTTTGGGAGGATGGTCAATTGAAGTTGAAAAAGATCCATACAAGTCAAAATCATACATATATGATAATAAAGGTAGTCACTAAAGATAATATGAAGAGGTGCTTAGCTTTAATAGGTCTTAAAGGATAAAAAAGAGGATGAGAAACATGTCAGGGTCAAAATTCAAAGAAAAGTCCAAGGAAGAGTTGTAACAATGGAGTTACAACAATTAGTCTCCAAGTGGGAGATTGTTGGATGGTGGATCCTAATATTATTATAATGCCCACTTCATAATGGGGGGAATTGGGGGGTAAATACACCCAACGAGGGTCTCTATGGGGGTCCAGGGGGGAGGTGACCATATGTAGAGCCCTTACTAGTGTGGGTTTGGGGGTAGTGCCCCAAAGAATTTTTTTGTTAAACATGCATTGTAATTTCATAGTAAATATAGACCATTCATTATTAGGTCATATATCTAATTTTATAAATCATGTTTGTGCATTTTTTACCTAATATGCAACTCTCATTTGATATGATGGAATTTTAATCATAGTAGCATACGGTGTGTGAGTGAAGAGAATATTGTAGTGGATGTATTGTAGGGGTTTTACTTCATTTTTTGGATTGAATAATAAGAAGGATTGGTTATTTATATGTGGTCATAGCCAATATTAGGTGAACCAAGTTAAATATATGTCTCTATTGTGTTGTGTTTTATACATTTTATTTCTATTTTTAATTCATTAATATTGCTTTATATTCTATATTCCTAACACAATAGTGATTAGTTTAAACTTCTTGGCATAATCCAAAGTTGAGAGATCTTAAATATAGGTCTTGGTAATGAATAAGACCTCAAAAAATATAGTGAGAAGTATTGAGGTTAGATTCACATTGTAATATTATTATGCCCTTAATCTATAGCATGTTTAGGGATATGTGTGGCCAACTTGTGGCTTACATACCTTTCATATTATCTTGTCTCATTTATCTATGTTTGTTGTAAGGTAAACCTATGAAATAACCATGGCTAAGTTTAGTATCTATATTAACCTATAGTGTTTGGTATTTAAACATCATATTAAGAATTTTAATTTTATTGCATTATTATTGAGGTTTACCCCTAAAAGTAGTTTAGACAAATTTATCATGTCTTTTTATCTTTTATCAATTATTTTTTTGGATATATTTAATGTGTCCTTAATTATACAATACATTATCCCTTTATTATGAAACCTATAATTAATTTCATTACAAGTGTTATTAGAGTGTCAATTTGGGAAAGTTTCTATGGTGTTGTTTTTTAGATATAGTGTTGAGATTATCCTAAGAGTTCAAGAATAAAAAAAATATAGCTTGTGATCAAGGAAGATTTTAATTTTTTTTATCATTGTAAAATTATTCAAAGTCTTTTTTTGAAAAAAAATGTTTTAAATTTTTTTTGACACCTTTATACAAAGTATCAGTCATTGGATTCATCTCAATGATATGATCACCCCAGCATAATATTATAATACACATTTTTGGGCTTCAAACCATCCATCCTAGGGTTTGTGCATGGCTAATCCTGACACTCGTGTCTATAGGAAAGGGTAGGACACTCCCAAAACTCCTCACAAGGATGACATGATGTTTGTAACTTCAAATCCTTTAGTTTCTAAGATAATTCACCAACTTTAATTAGATATATAAATCATGCTGAGTAAATATGATCTTGATGTAGTAAAATAGAACATTGATGGGGTACATGGGGACACCAATTTTGTAAAAAATATTCTAACAACTATGATTGGGTAACTGACCGCTTTTGTGGCTCAATTTTAGGAAATAATGCTCCACTTCTCCACTTGAGTTCTCCGTATTTGAACAATCACAAATCCTATATTGGTTTGAAGTACGTAATGCCAAAAATGGAAGCACACAAGTTTGATGGTAAGGATCCACTCATTTGGATAAATAAAATATAAACATTATTTGATCTAAATCAGACCCCATGTGTGTAAAAGTTGGTCATGGCATCTCTATATATTTAACCTAAGAAATTCATTTAGTATAGATGTTTGTTCACTCAAAATAAAAATAAGGGTCATCTTGATACTTATTCGATGTTTATTGAAGAGTTACATATGCATTATGACAATAATTTCTCATAAAACTACTTTAATCAATTAGAAAAGTTACAACAAATAAATATTGTTAAGGATTATATTTAACAATTCCAAAATCTATCCTTAAGCATGGATGACATCAATGAGGACAATATGAATCATGAAAAAATATGAATAGAATTACAAAAATCACTTAGGTTGGAGAACTACATGGAGGTTTGATCCATATTTGGAGTATTTGTATATAGGAAACACTCAACATAGTGGGGTGTTGAGGTCTAACACAACTCCAACTGTTAACCTATTTTTTCTCTTTCATATCACTTATTTTACTTGTCATACAAGCTAGGGTTTATAATTTAGATATCTCTCATCTAGCCATAGGCACATAATAAAAGACAATATTATTGTGAACATACATATTTTACACAATCACACAATACTATGCCCTAGATTTCATAATTTTGCAAAATGACAAAAACACTAGATTCAGATATAAATGCCCATCACTATTGACCCTAGTGGGTGTAAATGTCTATACAAAATCTAAAGATAATTTTTTGGGATCACTTTGAATTTTTATCAATCTTTGTTTCCACATTTTTTGATCAACATAGTTAATTAAATGTGTAAAAATGCTAAATATATATATTTCTTTTAAATATTTTATTATTATTCATATCCATTATATTTCATCAATTATAATTGATTTATTTAAGTTTTATTATTTGTGATTTTATTTACAACAATATACTATATTATATCTATTTATCATAATTAGGATTAATCCACCACAGTTAATACAATTCAAGATAAAATAAAAATTATCATTGAGACATGGGCCAATGTAGTTGGGTATTCATATGATGATGATCATAATTTAGTATATGTATGGATGATCAGAGGTTTGAGTATTCCAAATATAATATATGTATATAGGTTAGGTAGTATGCATGTCTTAGAGCACAACATGTCAGGATGAAATTACAATAGACATATCAGCACATGTTGATTAGAATCAAATATAAGGGTGTCCAAATAGCAAGTTGTGATAAGTGATTTTGAATAGCCTTAGAGTGATGTTTCTCTATATCATCTTCATTTCCCATTTTCTATCAATGGTGAGGGGTTTGTTATGTGTAGTGATCTAAATATTTAATAAAAATAAAATTAGAAGTTAATAAATATATGGGACATGGTTCTTCTTGTGAGACACCTCTTTATTTAATAATTTAAATTAGATGTAAGTGTTAATTTAATGTTACCTTGGTTAATAAAGTTATTTAATACTCTTAGGTGGTTTAGCGCATTGTAAATATGGGTCTTAGAGAGTTATCTTATTATCTAAGACGTACATGTAAATAATGAAGAGGTGAACATATATATTTGATATAATGTAATATTTATTTATAATAATAAATACAAGGCATTAAACCATTTGTGAATAATGACAAATTATATTGATATCTAAAATTTTAAAAGAGGAGTTATGTTTTTTAAATTGATTAAATAACACATGGACAACTTAGACAATACATACTCGATTGCTTATGATAACAAGTTTGGATTTTTTTTTAAATGATTTAATTAGGGTTTGATGGGTTGATATGTAATATAAAGATAACGTGTTAGGAACATGACATTAAGAGTTATTAAAATTAATTTTATGAAAACCTTATCATTAAAAATAAGAAGGGAACTTAAATTTAAATAAATAAATAAATAAAAACAATTATTCCTATCTTTTAAGAATTAATCTACCATTCATTCCTCCAATTTTTTTATTAAAAAAAATCTTAAATGTTCAAAGTAAATTAAATAAATTACATTTAATTAATCATCTTCAAAACAATAAAATAAAGAAACATAATATTAAACTAATAAATAAATTATAGTTAATTAAGCATTCATATATAACACATGTAAAACACAATAAATAATGCGTATTAATTTGGTCTTTTTTTATATAGATAAAACATGTGGGAAAATGAGGATGAAGATCTCTTATTTTGATCAAACGAACCCTTCAAATGAACCCAAACACTTTTACATAATCACAACATATTATTCCCTATTTTAACATACTTCCCAACAAATTCATCAATAGTCCACCTCATAATCAATATTATTTTTCACAAGCCAATAGTAATTCAAACCCATTTATGGGTAAAATGTCTAACACATTTACCTCTTTAAAACAAAGTAATTAAATCTTGCCACATTTCATCCAAGATTCATAAAATATGAAAGATAAGATCCAAGGCTTGTAAGATGCTACCTTTTTAAGACAAAAACAATATAAGTTTGATAAAATTTATCCCTATCCATATGATGTAAATAATATGACAACACCCTTTCCAAAACATTTTGAACTCCCTGCATTTGACAAGTACAAAGGAAAGTGATTCTATAAAGCATCTTAAAGATGTCTATATGTCATATGATGGAATTGACTATAGTAATGAATACATGTTAATCCTCTTTGCACGTATTTTATGGGATCAAGCCTTAGAATGGTTCTCACATTTACCCGAAGGATAAATATCCACATATAAAGACCTATCCAAAAAGTTTGTTCATCATTTCTTGTATAATATTGATAATGAACTGACCTCACTTGATTTATACAACACTAAATAATGTAATGGTGAAACCTTTTCCTCTTTCATACAAATATGCTAATCATTGGCAATGCATTTTCCCTGATCTTTTCCAAAAAAAGAGCTCATTGATATCACTTAAAACTTGTTTGTCTAAGTTACTTTGAAAAATCATTGAAAAAGTGGTTCAAATTGAATAAGTGTTAATTACTAAGGGTGTTATTAAATTTTTTGAACATAACAACAGTTCCTTGAACCAAATCAACAAATCTATGATTTTATCTAAAAACAAAAACATTGTGGGTGATGGTGTGATCAATGTCAAGAAAGATCTAAACCAACCAAAACAATATAAAATTTAATGAGACTAGTTTAAATATTTATAAAGAAAATATGAATAATAATAGATCCAAACATAGAGACAATAAAATAATTATTTACACTAATAATATTTCCTCTATTCTATTACATATTCATACATGTAATACATATATATAGGAAAAGTATTTCCTACAAACAGGGTGACCTGTATCACCATAAATCTCTCACATCCATATAATCTCTCATAGGTAAATAATAATCAACCTATATACATATTATTATTGTAACTCACAATAGTAACACAACCAAAAATATATTCTAACCAAATATGTCTAGCAAAGCAATACATGTAATAGTGAGATATTAATCTCATAATTATTCATAGTACAATATACACAAATTAATATGAAGACTAATTATTTCCTAACATTCCCAGCCCCCTTAGGCCTTACATGGTAATTTGTGTTTCATAAGACTTAATGAAAGTAAATAAGGAACACATCAACCATTCACTAAAGATAACATATCAATCTAATTAGTGTGGGGACTTTGAATAGGTACATTTTCAATCAACCATTCACTAAGGGAACCAAATCAACCCATACAGTGTAGGAACCACAAGTAGGAACCATCTGTTCAAATTTCACTTTTGCATCTCCTAAACACCTTTTTTTATGCAATACACTATGTGGGAAAATAGGAAATACACCTCTTATTTATCACACATATAAACAAGCACTAAAAATAAATAATAAATATGTACCACTATATTAGAAGTACCCCGTCATTAATGGATAATGAGAGGCGTATAAATCCTCAATCCTTCAATATACTCCAACCTCCAATAGGTAAAATTTATTACTCATAAAAAGTATTGATGAAGCTCATTATATTATTTTTGATAATACAACACCACGCCTGCCCTGCCCCACACCACCCCCACCCCCCCATCCCCCTCCATAAGATTGACACTTTTGACATTTGACTCTAGATGTCAAGGTTGCCCAAAAATGTATCCTTGTACAAATAATTGATAAGATGAGAAAAAACTTAAAAATGAATCTTTTGACATTTTTAATGAATTTTTATACCAACACATATGTAGACACTTTAAAAACATTTATGACAAAAGACACTTTCAACTTTGAAAAACTTTCACACATAAAATACTATAGAGTTCTTATGAGATAATAGAGGACTATAATAAAGTATTAACAGAAATGGAAACTCTATTACAAACTAATGACTCTAAAAACATTAATATAAAAACTTATATGAAAATTGGAACTAAACTCAAATAATAACAAAGACTAAATCTTGTTGACTATTCAATCTTCTATAAGTATTTAGTAAACTCTTGATTATTACTATACACTACATCTTATACTAAATATGACATAACTAATAAAAATAATTAACTATCTATACCTATGCTAATGATCCACTAATCATGAATGGAACATGGTGATGCATATATTATTGATAGCTATATTAATAAATTTTGTGCACTTGAAGCTTAAAGCTTGAAACTGTGTTTGATGAAGTTCATAGATAGGTGAATGTAGATATTAGAAAAGCTTGTAGATGATAGAGACATTTTTTGAAATGGACTAAATATGGCAATGGTTTTTGATGAATACAACTATTAGGTCTTAGACCTTCAAGAGTCCTTCTTCACTAATATGAACACACAATGATTGTAATGACACAACACTTCACAGATAATTGATATGAAGACATATGGATTTTAATTTTTATTGGACACAAGAGAATCAAATATAAACTTTTTGATCTTTGAATTAAGCATGGATTGATAAACAATTGAGTGCATATAAACATAGATATTTTACCAAAACTATATAGCATAGCTATCAAAATGTAACAAAACTTGAGTTGTAAATGATAGTGCTATAGGGGACAAAAAGATATGAACCACTAGCTATGAATGGTTGGATAAAACTGATGTTTTTTAATGGAAAATGATAAAATTAGAGTCGAATAGGTTTTAATATGAATATGAATAGTTCCAAAGAAAACTCAAACAAAAAAATAAATAAAAACTATGAATATGAAAAGAAACACTCTTTTTTGATTGTCCAAAAACTCTTCAATAATCAATCTTTCTTCATCTTCAGGGGTAAATAAAGAATCAAATACTCATATTATTATTTTATCCTTCCATCAAAGAAACCTGCTATTGTTACCAAATAATGAGACTCGTTTAGATCTACATAAAGAAAACATAGAAAATAATGGTCCAAACACAAAGATAATAAAACAATTCCTTACACTAATAATATTTCTTCTATTATATTATATATTCATATAGGTAATACAAATATATAGAAAAATTATTTTCTATAAACATGGTGACCCATATCACCATAAATCTATCACATCCCTGTAATCTCTCATAAGTAAATAACAATCAACCTATATGCATGTTATTATTATAACTCACAATAATAACACAACCAACAATATATTCTAACCAAATATATCTAAAAAACTAATATATGTAATAGTGAATTATTACTCTCATAATTATTCACATTACAATATACACAAATTAATATGAAGAATAATTATTTCCTAACACAATTAACCCAAAACCCATAAACAACATCATAATACCTGATGGTCAATAAAATCAATAAAACCAAAACTGTTAGTTCACACAATTGGGAGACTCTTATGAATTAGTTTTTCCAAACTTAGCTCAAGTAAATATGATTATTTGGCCTAACACCAAACCCTTTGAATAAAATGTTCCTAAACTCAATTAGTAACATAAAGATGAATATTATGAATACCATAGGATTAATGAACACTCGACCAATCAGTATATGGTGCTGGTTCACTAATATCTTTGAGATAACCTAGAGCATACAACTAAGTCCTAATAATTAATCAAGAACTTATGAATAATACACCAATGATGATCATATTTGATGAGTTATGTACCTAAATCAAAACATAGTTTATGACCCAACTCTTTTGAATCAAATTATTGGGAATCAAGTTTTTCTTCCAAATTAGATGTTATCACAACTAGGTAACCAAAATATTTTGCCTATGATTTTGAATGAAGTAATACCTCTTGTACCTACATTTTTTAATGTTTTAGCCTTTATAACCAACATAAATAAGAAAAATAGTACATATAATAATAATAATAATAATAATAATAATAATAATAATAATAATAATAATAATAATAATAATAATAATAATAATAATAATGTTGCAAATCCCAAGTTAAGAAACTTGCAACATATTTTTAGGAGATTGACCAATGATGTTGTTGACTTGAGAAGATAAGTACGTCAAAATCATATTATTAATAATCCTACACAAAACAAAAATTTCAATTTTCAAAGAACTAATTGTTAATGGAATATAAAGCCTAACAATGGAGGTATACATGATCTCCTTAAAAATGTAAACCATACTTGGCAATGGAAGTATACGTACTCTCCTTGACAAGGTAAACCAAATCAATAACAATGTTGAAATTTAGTAAATTTGGTTAATTTGGATTTACCTAATTGGTGTAGGTTACAAAATATAATGGATCATGCATAAGTTGATTGTGTTGATTTTATGTCAAATGCAAATATTTTTTAAAAATAAATTGAAAATATAGAAATAGTACTTACAAATAAAAGTGATTAAAATCAAGATGGGATGAATCCAAATATAAATTTGGTTTTAGAGACTTATGAATTCCCATGTGAGAGTGACAATGAACTAGAGGATAACTTAGATGAATATTAGGCTTTTAGGCAACTTGAAAGATGAAATAATTACATGTTGAGAAATAAATTACAAACAACTTTCACAACTTTTACTCTTCCAAACAACACTCAAGTTATACCTAATAAAGATTCAAATAACAATCTATCTCCACTTAAAGGACCTATAACATCTTATCAACCTAAAAACACCTGTATTCCCCTAGAAGTTGATAAGTTATTTAAAATAAATAAATTTGGATACAACATTGTAGAGGACTTAAAGAAAAAACAAAGATAACATATCTATGCTTGAATTTTTACAAATGTATAATAAAAAAGAATTGTTCTCTAAAGGCTTTGTCACCTTCGAAAGGGAAAGAAACTAGTAAATTAACTTATGCACGTATTAATATTTATAAATATAATAAAAAACTCCTCATTTTATTCTTATATTTTATATCTTTGGCATGAACATACATAACTATTTTGTGGATTTAGGTGCCTCATGAAATGTCATGTCATTCT
This sequence comes from Torreya grandis, assembly GCA_037957365.1. Taxonomy (NCBI): domain Eukaryota; kingdom Viridiplantae; phylum Streptophyta; class Pinopsida; order Cupressales; family Taxaceae; genus Torreya; species Torreya grandis. The sequence goes on from JARHVA010003182.1 coordinate 1,720,111, forward strand.
TAGTTTGTCAAAATCTAGGATTGACCCGTACCAAGTCAAATAGGAATGTTGTAGCTATAAAAATTAAAAGATAAAATTATTGGTGAGTTTAACCATATTCACATGCAATTAACTTTAGATTTAAGGGTGTAACAATTTATTGATATCCAAGTAGTAAATATTTTGGATGCATACAATATGCTCTTGAGTTGAGATTAGTCTATGATATTAAATGGATATATGTCAACTTATTTTTATCATATGTGCTCTAAGGTCATTGTATGCAAAATAAAATCAAGATGGAGAGGGTCCCAAAAATGAAGCATTTGATCATTGAATATAATAAGACCAATGAGATTCTATATGAAGAAGCTGATCTAGGTGTTTATGCTATTGTAAACAAAGTTAAATAAGTCTTGTTAAATGGTGTTGATTCATCAATTTAACAAGAATCAATAAAATATAATATTAGTGACATTACAACTAATTATTAAATGGTTGTATTTGATGAGTTAATTATCGAAAGTCTCAATTTTAATACTTTGATTGAATGTAAGAAAAATCAAAAGTTCTAGGTAGTTAGTTAGTAGATATGATTAAGAAGATGGAAGAAATTGATGAAGAAGACTAATTATATGCATCCAAGGTAGTAATATCACCTATTGTTATCCTTGTATGTGGAAATTTGATTCATTTTAAAGTATAGGTAAAGTACTATAGTCTGTCATGATTCCTAGTATTGAAGACAATAAAAACAAATATAGTGTTGTTGTAAAGCAAGATAATCTAGGTAAAGATAGAAAATACAATTATTAAGGTTGGAGATATGTCATTAAACAAATTTTCCCATACTTTAATTTCCAAATAAAAAAAGAGGGCATTTTTAAGTGAATAACAAGGTATATATCAACTTGATGATAAGAATATAAAGACTAAAATTGACATTGCCACAACATTCATATCTCAAAAACAACAACAACAAAAATATAGTCAATTATGGACCTTAAAGTTTGACAGTTGTAAGTCTAAACAAGGTTGTGTTCCCAAACTAAAGATCATAAATACAATGGGGAAGTCTTAATTGATGAAAATTAGGTTACAATTTTCTTGTATAAATAATGTAGCTGAGTATGAGGTATTGATACATGTACTTTAATTTTCTCTCAAGAATAAAGTCAAATACTTGAAGGTGTTCAGTGATTCAGAGCTTATGATTAAGCAAGTTAGAATACATTGTGCATGTAATGACAGATTCTTGTCTATGTATTATCATAATTTGGAATTTGATAAAATATTTTAATGCATTAAGTATATAAATGGAATTTGACAAGAAGAATCACATAGTAGATCTAATAGTAATAGCTACAAGTACTTTAGAGCTAATTGTTAAATATCACTTAAAGAGTTTTTTGGTAGAGATCATTTTTATTCCTTTTATCGTGGACAATATCATAAATTTTCAAGGGTTCAATGATTATTAACATATCATTGAATTCATCACAAGTACATATGTGTTGAATCTTAGATCATAGATGACGCTGATGGAGACGACTTTGAGTTGGATGAAGAAATCATCTTGAACCTAATAACAAAATGCATCCCATAAGGTATGGTCTCTTTAAAAATATTGTTTCATATGGATTATAAATATGAAAGAGAGAAAGAAACCCCTTCCAATGGTGTGATACATGAGCCATGTAATCTTGAGTATATAGATGATTTAAAGAAAGTAATCTTAAACACAACTTATACTGAAATAGATAAACATGAACTTGATAAAGCATTATAAAATTACAAGAATTTGATAGATTGGAATTATGAAGACTTGAAGGTGTTTTACACTTCAATTTTCACTTATACCATTCCTCTCAAGACTAGATTTAAACCCTTCCAACAAAGACATAGGCCTGTGAATCCTTTATAAGAACTTTTAATATTCAAGGAAGTACAAAAATTATTATCAGCCAATATTATATTTCTTGTTAACTATTCTACATGGGTGAAAATTCTTATTCCTATGTAGAAAAAGAATGGAGAGATATGTTTATGTGTATATTTTATGAATCTATATAAAGATTCAAATAAACATAATTACATAATACTATCTTTGGATGAGGTGTTACAGATAGTGAATTGCTCAGAAATGATGAAACTTTTATATGGATATTCTAGTTACAATCAAGTGTTAGTGAACTGAGGACAAAATGAAAATAGCCTTCACCAAAAAATGCGGAACCTTCGTATATATAATAGAATGCCATTTGCTCTTACTGATGTTGGTGCTCCATTTTAATGTGCTATATAAATTATATTCAAAGACATAATTGGTAAGTGTATTGTCATTTATATGGATGATATAACCATATTTTCTAAGAACAAAAATGATCATGTGAAATATTTATGAATGGTTTTATAAAGGTGTGGAGAGCATGGTATCTCTTTGAATCTATAGAATTGTATATTATAGGTGACCGAAGACAAGTTATTGGGCCATGCAATTTATGAAAGGGGTATATCAATAGATCCATATTGGGTAGAAACAATTCTAAAAATTCCCTTACGTAGTAGTAAAAAGGAGTTGAAGTCATTCTTTGGTAAGATCAATTTTGTATGTAAGTTCATTTCAAGTTTTACTGAGGTAGTTAGACCACTGAATAACATGTTGAAGAAATATGCTAAAAATGAGTGGAATAGTGAAGTATAATCTATATTTGTTGAAATAAATAAGTCCATTTTAAGTAACCTAGTGTTAATCATCCCAAATTACAAGTAGTCCTTATAAATTTATTATTTTTCTTCAGAACATTCAAGTGTTTTTGTTCAAACTCAATGAAAAAAATGCTATAGATGAGAGACCAGTGTCCTTCATGAGTTATCCATTCAGAAATGTAGAACTTGGGTATTCTACCATTGATAACCAAGTTTTTTTTTAATTAAATAAATAAAAAAGTTTAGACATTATCTTTTATGTAGAAAAGTGTTTTCTATTGTACCTGATCCTAATGTAAAGGTGATGTTGATGCTTAATGAGTTAGGTGAATGCAAAGGTAATAGGATGAATCTTTTAAAATAATTTGATTTAAAAAATTGGCCAATGAAGATAGTAAGATATCAAGGATTGAGTAAAATGATGGTTGAAGTTGACTCTCAGATTATATGTCAATAATACATAGTTAATTCCATCACAAAGGATGAGTTGAATCAAGAAGTAGTCTACTACTTGTTGAATGATAGTTGTCCCAATCAATTAGAATCCACTAAAAAAAGATTATTATGTTTAAATAGTATCAATTTCATGTTAAAATCAGGGGTCTTGTATAGAAATAATTTTGAGGGTGTTATTACCTAAGATGTCTTAATGGAATTGAATCAAATGAAGTACTTAAATATATTCATAAAAAGTATGGAAATGGTCATGGTTTAAGAAATAATAAAACCCACCAAATCCTATGGGTAGGTTACTATTGGTCACATGGTTTAAAACATACTCATGCACTTGTAAGGAGATTCCATAATAATCAAATTAAAACATATAAGAATGCCACCCAGCTATGCCTTTACAACCAATTATTGAAGTTAGTCCTTTTTAAATGTGGGCACTAGAATTTGTTGGTGTTATTCATGCTAATTTATCAGCTAGACACATGTTTATTTTTATACCAAATGCTTATTGAAAATGTTAGATTGAAGCTCAACCATTCATAAATTACACAATAGAAGTGGTAATCAACTTCCTTGAAGAGCATATCATCACTAGATTTGGAATGCCATTTACTTTGGTTTATGACAATAGTCTTATATTTTTTTCCTTGTAATTCATAGAATGGGCATACACTGATAAGGTAATCTTCAAAAAAAATTCTAATTATTATCCACAAGCCAATGGTGTTGGTGAATCTATGAATAAAAATTTAATTGATGTGATTAAATTTTTTTTGGATATGAATCCTAGAGACTAGCATAAAATGTTGAAGTTTTTACTTTGATTTGATATAAATAAGATCAAGTCTTCCCTAGTTACTTCTCCATATCATTTTATGTATGATCAAGATCCAATTTTACCTATGTATTTGAATATTTCCACCTTGAAATTTATGAAAGATTATCTTGAAATTGATGTAAATGTTAAAAATAGGCTATTGAAATTAATACAGTTAGAGGAAACATGAAATACAACCTTGTTTCACTTTAGAAAACATTATGAAGTTGTTAATACATGGTTTAATAAGAGAGCCAAAATAAAATCCTTTAAGATTACTAATATTATACTTTTATGGATAAAGCTCATGAAAAAAAAGGATAACATAGTAATTTTGATGCTCTTTGGTTGGTTCCCTTCCAAATTTCTAAAATTTTAGACAATAATAATTTTTGGCTCAAGAGATTGACTGGTGAAGATGTTCAATTACTTTTTAATGCTCAATTCCTCAAACACTATTTCCAAGCATGAGCCATCCTCTTGGGGGCTTGTACATAGTTTTCATTTTTTTACTTTTGTTATTTTGGTTTAGTTTATCATTTTCTATGTTTTGTGTTTATTGTATATAGCCTATTGTTGGTCCATCCTTTTTTGTTCAATTCATTCTTTGTCTTATTTTATGTTAAATCCATGTGGTACAAGCTAATTTTAAATAGGAGATATGTGTTGGCTACTAATAAAGTTTAATACTATTTTGTTGTTTAAATACTCTACCTATTTTGTTTCATTAGATTATGTTTCTGATATTAGTTTCAATGACCTAGAGTTTTGCATAAGCTAAATCTATTCATAATTTGATGGAGTGAGGTAATTTTTTGGAATTCTCAAAGATATTTTCTTGAAACCTTACCTAGTATACACATTAAGATATTTTTAGATTTGTTTGGATTAAACTGTTAAAATATAAGATCTAGAGTTCAAAATCTATAAATTTACTTCTTTTTTCATAGTGGTTCCCAACCTAAAATTGAGATGAAGAGAAATAAAAAAGAAAGAGAAAAGAAAGAAAATAAAATTTATTATTGAAAAAAAATAAATTTCTAAGTGATTAAAGTAACCTCTATCAGAGCTATGGATTCCTAGATAGTAGCAGAGCAAGGATTTGAGTGGGATTAGAGAAAACTATGTTAGGGCTATGGACATCTGATGGATCAATGTCTAGGTATTCATCTTATGATAAAATTCAATAGCTTGATGATCTTAGCTATAGTAACTAGTCCTTATAAATTTTAGAAATGGAATGATATATTTACACACACTAGTCAATGTGAATATCTAAATTTGTTTTACATCCATTTTTTTAATTATATTTTCATGAGTTTATAAATGTTTCATGCGTTGTCTTAGGCTAGAGATTCTTGGTTCATACAATAGTTTCTTTTAATTCAAAATACTCAGAAGTATTTTCTAATAGAGTCATCATTTATTATTGCTTGCATAATATGCCCTAATTTCACATTAAGAAATCATGGTATCCATCCCCCTATCTTTTTGGCCTGGTTTTACCTTTAGATTTAGGCTTTATAGTGTTTTTGGTGCGTAGTCTAGATTTTATATGTTACCATTAGGAACTTTTAAAATATAGGTTTGCACCATTAAATGAAGTCTAATTCTACAAGCAAATTGCATGATGATAGTCATATGTCATTATAATGTAACTGTAAATAAAGTCATAGGAAATTCATTACCAAAATGTGAAATGCATAATAATAATTAGTTTTTACAGTAATTTTTAATTATTCATTTTTGGTGCCTTTCCAATTGTCAAATTAGGGCAATGTGAAATTTTCATCCTTATTTTCATAGGGGCAAATTATATTATTTTGTATTAAAAATATGTATGATGATAGTCATGTCATTATTATGTAATTCTAAATAAAGTCACATAATTTTTTTTCTCAAGTGTAAAGTACACAACAATCAAAATTAGTTTTTGTGTTGACTTTGACTAAGTCATTTTATATGCCTTTTCAATTGTCAAATCAGTCCAATGGACACTTTTATGACATATTTTTGCATATTCTTCAAATTTTTCATGATAATAGCCAATTGTGGGAAGAGAGTAAATGTGAAGAGAGCCACAAAAAATTCATTTCCATGTATGAAATAGGTAGCCAAAAATTTTGGCTTTTGCTAATTTTTACTTAGTCACTTTTTGTGTCTTTCCAGTTGTCAAATCAAACCAATGCACACTTTTAAGAATTTTTTTCATAGGGATAAATTATATTAGTTTTTATACAAAATTTTAATGATGATAGTCATATTTCATTATAATGTAATTGTAAATAAATTCAAAAAATTTATTCCCTAAGTATGAAATGTGCAATAAATTTTTTTATGTTTTATACTATTTTTTACTTAGTTATTTTATGTACCTTTCCAGTTATGAAATCAGTCCAATGCCGACTTTTAACACTTATTTTCATAGGGTAAATTGTAATATTTTTTCCTCAAAATTTTCATGATGACATAAAAATGTGGGAAGAATGCAAATGTGAAAAAAATCATAGAAAAAATTATTTCCCAAGTATAAAATTTGTAGCCATAAAAACTGGGTTTTACACTAACTTTTACTGTCATTTTTTGTGCTTTTCCAATTGTTAAATAAACCCATTTTACATTTTTATGACTTATTTTTATAGGGGTAAATTATATTATTTTTTCCTCAAAATTTTAATGATGATATCCAAATATGGGAAGAGTGTAAATGTGAAGAAAATCACGTAAAATCACCTTCCCAAGTATGAAATGCATAGCCATCAAAACTATATTTTGCACTAAGTTTTACTTTGTCAAATTTTTGTGCTTTTCCAGTAACCAAATCTACTTAGTACACACTATTTAAGACCCATTTATTAGGGTTAAATCACACTTGTTTCTCTTTAAAAATTATATTATGATATTCAAATATAAGTAAAACACAATGGTGAAATAATTCACGTGAAATTATCTATAAATCATGAGATGCATAACCATGAAAACCAATGAGTGCATAGATTATGGTTTGTTCAAGTGACTAAACCTGCACAATACATATATTTCAAACCTGACTTATCACTAACAAAATTCTTTCATTTATTATGAAACTTTGCATAAATATAGATAAATATAAGGAAAATATAATAGGAAAGGAACTCACACTAAATTATTCCTCATATACAAAGTGTGAAATCTTGAAAACTCACCTATGAACATATTTTGGTACCTTCCTAGTAACCAAATCTAGCTAGTGCACATTGTTCAAATCCAATTTTGCATGAATTCAACAAAATCCAATCATTATAAAAAAATTCATGAAGATAGTGAAATATGGGAAGAATATATTATTAAAACATTCAGTAGATTATTTCATCTCATGTGTGAAATGAATAGCTATAAAAAATGGATTTTGTGTTAATTTTTACTTAGTTATTTACAATGTTTCTAGTTTTCAAATCTGGCTTGTGCACACTTTCAAAACCTATGGTCACATAATCAAAGGAGGTTAAAATTCATTGATAATTTTTACAGAGTACCTAGATGACATGAGAATATAATTCATTTAGTTTTTCAATTATAAATTTTACTAATGAAAAGATCTGAAGGTGTGAAGTGACTCTTCTAGAAGATTTGACACAACTAAATTTAAACCAGAAAACACTAAAAGGCTATTGCATAGGTATTAAATTGATTATTTAAAAAAACTAAAAATACCCCTTTGAATGTATTTTCAATATATTTATATAAATATAAGATACGATGGTTGTTTCTCATGTTTTATTCTACACTTTTTTCAATCGTGTTTTGAAGGTGTTGATATGGTTATGCATGACTGCGTGTTGGTTTTTAAGTCATATCCTCTAATCCATAACTTTGTTTTAATGTTTTTTATTACATTATAAAGATAGTTTCTCTATCTTTGTAATAATATTAGTTTAAAATTAGATAAATGGATGATGAAAAACTTGACAACATTTTAAATTCAAAACTTATCACCAATATTAAATGTAGCTATGACTCATGCATTAGAAGTGTTCAAAAGAACAAAGTAGGGAGAAACTTGGCATATATTAATAAACTCTTATGTTGAACATGGCCTCTTGGGTTATTTTATTATTTTTAAAATTTATCTATCACTTGAATTTAATATGAGCCTATTATTAATGATTTTGGCATATATTGTCTTGGATATGTAGTCCCACATTAAATTTGGGCGTTGGTTGGTTCCTATTATGTTACATCTTGATTCCTCGCTAAGCAAATTATTTGATTATCTATAGATATTTATAGTTGACACATTTGATTTGATTAATTTTTATTAAGCTTTGAGATATACATTGTTATAGAATAGTGAGATATTGCTTAGATTATATGATTACATTCTTATGAATTAGTTGTAGTGTAAATTTTTAGATTATGATCATGTTAGTTTATTGTTTCAACTATATTTTATGATGTGTGTATATCATGATGTTATTATCTAACTAATTTCTTGTTGTGAGGATGATGCATGAAAAATCATTCCTTAGAGCATGACACAGGGAGAGCATCATCAAAAAAGTTGATTTAGATCAAGATGTCAGAGGATGACATAGAAACCAACTAGAACTTTGTACACACCACATTAGCTAGAAGATATTATAATGCCTAATAAAATGGTTAGCTTAGTGTGTTTATTTCTACTTGCATTAAATATTTGTTTGCTTATGATTTATAACATAGTTTAAATGGTTATTTGGAGATTTGTCTTGTGTGTAATTTACGTATTAATGCTTAAAAAATTAGATTAATCAGATTTAAATCTAGATTATTGATTTATGAATTTATCATAAAATTTTAATGGAATTTGGAGATGATAATTAAATTAGTGACATTATTTATATTTATAATTAATATTAAAATAAATAAGATTTATAAATTGTCATTTTAGAGGAAAAAATGAAAAATAAAATAGAAAACAATAACAAATAAATGAAAAAGGGAAAGATCTAAATTTAAGAAAAACCATAAGAAATAAATACATAAAATAATAATAAAAATAAAGAAAAATAAAATAAAAAAGGATAAAAATATTTAAAATAAAAAAAAGACTATACCCTTTTCCATCTTAATATAGATTCTGAAAAGAAGATCAAAAGGAAATATTCCAGGGAGCAGAAGGAGGACATAACACACATAAGAGAAGAGGCATTTGTAAGAGAAAGAAAAGAAGTAAGGATAAGTAACAAAGATAAATTATGCACTTTTAATTATGCTACAAACCTTAATTTTTATATTTGATAACTATTTTTATGGAATTAATTTGGCAAATAATATTTGAACTAGGCATGCCAAGTAAAATGGAGTATATTCTAAAATTATTTTAGTGATGCTTAAACATCAATCTACATTCTACCTGATTATATTGAATAGATCTACAAATAAAATAAGTATAGATATATTTATATACATAAATAAGTATTGATGAATCAACTTACGTGGGTTGTATATTTACTAAAAAATATATCATATATGTATAACTATATATATCTGTATATCGATTGGTATGTCTATAAATTGAATAGATTTATAAATAATTTTTATATTTGTAAATAGCCAAAACCAAATAGACATATTTATATACTAAAAAATACATATGTATACTATATATCTAAATACTATATAAATGATTTGAGTAAACCATGTATATAAACTGTAAAGGTGTTGATCTCCATACTTGGCATATGACCAATTCTGCATTATCATAATTTTTTTGGATATCAATTTGACTTATACCATCTTATTAACTTGTATAGAGTTGCATGGACATAAAGGTCTAAATGTTTGGAGTTAAGTTAAAATGATCATCACCATATATAATAGCATTGAAATAAAATATTAGTTTACCTATGAGAGGAATTCCATTAATAGATCACAAGATGTATATTAGTAGAGATATTGTTAATTTTATATATATTAATTTATTGATGGTTGTTGTTTATATAATTTGTATTTAACACAACATGCATTGGAAATTTATGATTATATATATACATTATATTAGTCACTGCATATATATAGTAGCTAAAATTATGGCTACACATATACAACTTATATACCTAAATTCTTAATTATTTTAAAACTTTTTATAAATATAAGGTTTTATAATCATTAGAAACTAGAAAGGTAAGGGTCATAATGTTTAAATAAAAGATTAATAAATTTAATACAACTTATAGCTAAGTCAATGCCCCTTATTTAGTGATTATATTTCTCTTTTTAGGAAATATATTTGTTGGAATTATTTAGCAATGACTTCATGACTTAGTAAATGAATGAAAAAATCCTTAGCACCTTAATTCTCATGAGTTTATACGTAGAGACTATTTATATAGTAAATGATTATATAATTAGGGTAATTAGTATGTAACACTAATCAATTTTTTTTAGAAGATTAAAAGCATGATTTTATATCAAATGAGTTGACTTATTGTTGCATTGTTTATTGACCCTAAACAATGGCCAATTTTGAAAATAAAAATAAATTGGGAGTTATAATGTATGCGGTTCTATATGTATGAATTTTAACATAACTATATATAAATTGACTAAAGATAATAGTTTAGATTTACAAATGATAGTAAATCAATGTGGTATTATGACTGTTGGAAAACATCACAAAATCCTTATTTAGGAATAGCAATAATTGTAGCTGTATATATGTGGTTACTATATCATGATTCCTACAATTGTTTAATGAGGCATGTGAAGGATAAATATATCAATGTAGTCTTCATTATAATATGCATGACTTTACTTATCATATATAACTTGTGAATCAAAACATGAGGTATGGATGTATCAATATAGTAAAATACATATTTATGAATTAAACAATGGTGTGCTTAATATGAACATAGGTATGAATGTTACAATTAACATATACTTAAATGTAGGGGTGTGTTATTCTAACTATAGTTCTATTGGTCGTTTTAAAAATATATTCTGTTTAATAGACCCGTGTGTATGCAATTCTAAAATCCTTCAGAGTTTAACAAAAGCTATAATGCAATATTTTATGCTCTTTGCTATGACTAACTACTTGATTAAAAAATTATGTTCCATGGATTTATGACTACTTAATTTGGATTGAATATGGTATTTAGTAGTTATGCATAAGAACACTAGACTATGATAATATGGGTTATCATAGGGTATAGCTTATTTGGAAAATTTTTGTGGTATTTAGAAAGCTATAGTTAAATATGTATTTTATCTAGGTGGTATAAACTATAGTCATTATTTCTAGTATGGGATAGATAATAATGTGAAATTCATTCATACGTTTGATAGAATAAATATATGACTTTTGATTACTTTAATTCTAAGCATGGCATCTGATATGATAGCTAGTAGGATGTAAATTGTATAAATATTTTGGTTATATTATGTTAACCAATATTACATTGCTGATACTAAGTAATTAGTGAGACATGCTTCAATAACTTATTAGTATTATAATGCCAGATGAAGGCAATCTGATCAAGTGTTGTGTATTAATTTTGATTGATCTATAGATCACTATTATTTATTATTTTAAAACTTTGGACAAAGTAATATTTAGTGAGAAATTATCATTTTATGAGTATTATTTACATGATTGTGCAATATCTTGCAATAAAATATAATTTCTATGATGCATTGCATGTTTAGTTTTAGAAATCATATAATACACGAGTACTAGTTTGTATCTCTAGATTCTCATGCCATTACTATCTATTCATCCATAAAGGAAGGGCCATTCCATAGTGGGAGTAGTGTGGAGAATCATTGTTCTGTGGTTGGTGTGGAAAAATGCTTAGATGATGCTTCCCCTCCCTAAAATATTACTATTTTTGAGATGACACTTGAGATTGTCATAGATTCTAGATTTTTGAGAAACTATGCTCTAGGGAGCCATGTATCTTATATATGTAAATTATAATATATTTTACTTAATATTCAAACATTATCATTAAAATTTGTAATTACATATTTAATATACACTGAAAGCAGTGGCTATAGGTATGTATCAACCATGGCTAGTTTATTATAATTACTTTTTATATTTATATTATGATGTGTTTCTTATGATGATAGTGATCATAGAAGTATGATGTGGTTTAATTAATTTAAATTTATCTCACTTAGATTATTTTATATGAACACTTGTTATATTCACATGGTGTAATGTATTTATGGTATATGTATTTAAATTATAGAAAATCATGTATTTCTAGGTAGATCTCAGTGGGGATGTTATATGTGGTATCAAAGTTATGGCTCTAACTCTATGATTTAATGAGTTTAATGAATTTTTCATATCTCTTTATTGACATAAAGAAGGATGGTGAAAGCTATATTTTTTAGAGAAGGTCCGTTGAATGCTAATGATAATAAACCTCCATTTGATCATAGCTAATTTGCCACCAAGAAATTATCAAATATGGATTAGATTATCATAGCCATGAGTGAAACTAGGGATCAAATTAAATCTCTTTTGCCATGAAGAAGAAGAATAATAGGACTTACATGAAGAGCATCCCACTGAGTATAAAAATCTTTAAGATGCTCAAGCTCAGGTAGCTATGGAGTTGGATAGATACATGAAGAAGGTAAACCCACCTAAGTTAAATCAAACTATTCTAGGTGATGGAGTTGAGGCATGGTTAATTGAGATGGAGAAGTATTTAGATATTTAAAACTACATTGAGGTCACTAAAGTAGTTTGGAGAGCATATCAATTAGCTGGTGAGGTAGGTAAATGGTGGGCCAATAAGAGGTTGGAAATAAATATTAACTTGACCACCATTAATTGGTATCAATTTGTGGAATTATTTAGGTCAAAATGGGTCCAAATGAATTATTTAGATTAGAAACTCATATATTTATAGAATTAGAAGAAGTGAGACTTATTGGTGAATGAGTTCTAGGAATAATTCACCAAAAATTTGAAGTATATGCATCATTACTAGGGATATGAGAGGTTCAAGATCAAAAAGTTTATCATGGGATTGAAACCCTGGATTAATGGAGAGGTATATTTTTATATACCTACCATGGATCAGGTCTTAAAGAAGGTAGTTAAATAGGAGAATAAGTTGAAGAATCTTTCACAGGCCAAGGAAAAATTCAAGATTTTTTTTAGAAATTCTAAGTCAACTTTCAATAAGATAAATTAGAAATGGAGGAGTGGAGATTCTAGAAAGTGATTCAAAATTCAAAATGCCAAGTTTAACAATGGTTCATGTAACAAAACATAAGGCAATATATCCAAAGCTAGTTTTAAATAAATAAATAAACTAATAGGAAAGGACCATTTAGAGGTTGTTTCATTTGTAGATATGACCATTATGCTTGTGATTGCCTTTAGGATAAATCAAAAGCCAAGGGTACTAATCCTTAGTAGGGAAATTTTTAGCATTAGATTCATGTAACAGTTGACAATTAGCAAGCTAAATTTCAAGCATTACTAATAGAGATATTAGGTACTTTGTTTGACCATCTAATTTCTATTTTGATAGATACAAGAGCCAAAAAATAGCTTATAGCTCCTAGAATTCTTAGTAAGTTACCTAGAAGAGCTAGAGTAATGGCAAATTCATGGTCAATACATTATGGGAATGGCTCAAAATTCATGGTTGATAAGTGTTTAATTGAAGTAGAGATTAGGTTGCTTAAATTCATAATAGTCGTGGATATGTATGTAACACCACTAGCATCATATGATCTTAACTTAAGAGTCAATTGGCTTATGAAACACAAATCCAAAGTTGATTGCTACCTAAATAAGTTTGAAAGTCCAGATCATTTTTGAAATTAGATATGAATTCAAGGATAAAAAGGAGTGTTGAAGCTTAGGCAGATTTTTGTTATGAAACTCAAGAGGGATCAAAGAAAAGGGTTACAACTATTTATCATCAAGATAAATGAAATGGATGAACTTAGGGAACTATATCTCTAAGATTACCTATTTTTTAGATATTTTCATGATGTAGTTTCAGAAGAATTACTAGTTTGTCTCCTAGATATGAGTTTAATTTTTCTATCGACATAATAATTGGATCATAACCATAGTTTGAAGTACCATACAAAATGAAAACTATTGAGTTGGTTAAATTAAAGGCTCAAATATAGGAATTATTTGCAAAGGGGTTGATCAGGTCAAGCGAGTCATCATGGGGTGCACCAGTTATCTTTGTCAAGAAGAATGGTACCCTTCAACTTTGAAACAATCATTTCTAAGATTGATGTTATAGTAGCATACCATCAGTTGAGGATTTATGATGATAATATTCTGAAGACATCATTTAAAACTCATTATGTGAACTATGATTTCATAATGTTATCATTTGGGATAACTAATGTTTTGACAACATTCATGAATCTCATGGACAGTGTATTCAGAGATTATCTTGATCACTTTATTTTAGTTTTTCTAGATGAAATTATTATATATTTAAAGAATGAAGAGGATCATCTTAAGCAACTATAACTAATTCTATAAAATATTTTAGAAGCACAAGATGTATGGTAAGTTTTCTAAGTGCATATTTTTCTCAGAAAGAGTCCAATATTTGGGACATATTATCTCTATAGACGGTATCTCTATAGATCAGGGAAAGATAAGAGTTATTATGGAATGGCTGGCACTAAATAAAATACATCAAATAAGAAGTTTCATGGGGTTAATAGGATAATATAGGATGTCCATTCTAAAATTTTCCAAGATAGCTAATATAATTACTTCTTTGAAATGTAAGAACCAAATATTTATTTGGACAAAAAAGTGCAAAGTAGATTTTTAAGAATTGAAAAGAAAGATTACTTTTATACCAGTATTAATATTTTTTGACCTCAATGATCAATTTTTAGTGATCATGGATGCATCAGGGGATGGATTAGGAAGAGTCCTTATGTAGGATGGTGTAGTGGTGGCTAATGAATCATAAAAGCTAAAGCCTTATGAGGTGAACTATGCCCTTCATGACCTAGAAATTATAATGATTATGTATGTTTTACAAGTGTGACAACATTACTTGTTGGGAAAAATATTTCAAACTAAGATAGATAACTTAGGATTCAAGTAAATTTTCACCCAATTAAATTTGAATGATCATCAAAGATGTTATCTTCAATTATTATCTAATTATCATTTTGACATAAACTATATCAAAGGTATGAAAAATAGAGTAGTTGATGCCCTAAGTCATAGAAGGTACATAACATCCATAGATACTATCAAAAGTACTTTCAAGGATAAAGTGAATGAATTATCACTAGGAGATGAATTTTATGATCAAGTCAAAAAATAATTGTTTGAGAATGATCAAAAGCCTCAGTATAAAGGATTCAAATTATAAAGTGATAATATTTTACGTTATAATGGAAGCATGTATTTTATATATCAAGAGAATATGCAGAGCACAGTGCTAAAAGAACTTCATCATGTCCAATATTTAAGACATCTAGGAGTAGTCAAGCTCATGAAAGATCTTAGACCATTATATTTTTGGAATGGAATCAAGAAAGATATAGTAGACTATGTGTCATATTATTTGAAATGTCAGTGAGTGAATGCTGAGCATGTGCATATAAATGGATTGTTATATCCACATCATATATAAAAATGGAAGTGGTAGGTGATTATTATGATATTTTTATAAGGTCTATCTATGCCACAAAATATTCATGGTATAATCTATGTAGTTTTTGATAAACTAACCTAGGTGCCTCATTTTATACTAGGAAATTTGATAGATGATGCACCTAACCTTGCGAAGAGGTTTGTAAAGGAAGTGTATAGGTTACTTAGATTTTCAAAGAAGATTATTTTGAATCATGATATAAAGATGAATTATATATTTTAGATAACTCTAAATTAATCTTTGGGTACACAACTAAATTTTAGTATGGCATATCACCTAAAGACTAATTGACAGACTGAGAGAGTTAATAAGATATTAGAGGATCTTATTCATATGTATTGCATGGATCAACAATACAAGTGGGAATATTATCTTCCATTAGCTGAGGTTGCATACAATAACTCATACCAGTTAGTTTTGAAGATGACACCATTTGAGGCATTGTATAGGAGAAGGTGCATAATACCAATCAATTGGGATAGATTAGAGGACATGGTAATTTTTGGACCTGAGATGTTTTGATAAATGGAAGAACAAGTCAGAGTAATTAGATAGATATTAACTGAGGCAAATGATAGGTAGAAGATTTATGTAGATCTAAAGAGGATATAAAGGAATTTTATAGTAAGTGATAAAGTGTTGTTGTATGTTAAGATATAGAAGAGCTTGATTAAATTTGAAAAGTCAAAAAAATATCACTAAGATATGTGGGACCTTTTAAGGTGTTATAAGTGTTAAATAATGTAAGTATAGGATTTCATTTCCACCTTCCCTATCTTTATTATATATTGTCTTTGATGTTATTATGTTAAAAAGTATATATCTAATCCTACACATGTGTTGGATTGGAATGCTTTATGGGTTCTAGATCCTAGGTTGGTAATGGTAGAACCAATCAGGGTAATTAATTCTTAACAACTTTATTTTATACTAGATATATATCACAATGCAAGGTCTAGTGGGGCAAATAGTCTGAATATAGTGATACTTGTGAGGACTATGATGATTTTTATAGGATATTTCTACATTTATTTACTTGATTAGATACTATTATACTATGATATTTTTTTGCTGATCAAATTTTTTAATTTAGAACTTATGTTTGGGTAAGAGTCATCCAAGATAATGACTAGTTTTAGAGGGAGAGGATGTTACATCCTGATTCTTTGCTAAACAAACTAATTAATTATCTGTTGATATTTATAGTTGATACATTTGATTTGGTTAATTTTGAGTAAGCTTTGAGATATATGCTATTACAGGATAGTGGAATATTACTTAGATTATATGATTACATTACTATGAGTTACTTATAGTGAATATATTTATATTATGATCATGTTAGTTTATTATTTTATACACACACACACACACACACACACACACACACACACACACACACACACACACATTATGATCTAACTACCTATTTGTTGTGAGGTTGATGCATGAGAAATCATCCCTTAGAGTATGCTAGAGGGATAACATCATCAGAGAGGGTGATGTAGATAGAGATGTCATAGAATAATAAAAAAATTGACTAGAACCCTACACACATCACATTAGCTAACACATATTAGAATACCTAATAAAATGGTTAGTTCAATGTATTCATTTCTACTTGCATTAAATAGTTGTTTTCTCATAATTTACTAATATAGTTTAAATGGTTATTTGAAAATTCATTATGTGGAATTTTCATCTTAATGTTTTGGATATTAGCATAATTAGTTTTAAATCTAGATTATTAATTTATGACCTTATCATTAAATTTTTATGGAATTTGGAGATGATAACTAAATTAGTGAAATTACTAATTTTTATAATTAACATTAAAATAAATAAAATATATAAATTGTCATTTGAGAGGGAAACAAAACAATAAATAAACAAAACGGGAAGTTTCTAAAATTAAGAAAAAAAACTAAAATAAATAAATACATAAAATAATAATTAAAAAAAAGAAAAACAAAGTAAAAAGGAGAGAAATTTGTAAAAGAAAACAAGACTATACCCTTTTCCATCTTAATATAGATTACAGGGACATATTCCAAAGAGCATAAGTAGGGTGTGACACACATAAGGGAAGAGGTATTTGGAAGAGATGGAAAAGAAGCAAGGACAAGTAATAATGTGAAATTATACAAACTGAAAGGTAGGCACTTTTGCTTTGCCCAAAAATTTAATTTTTGTATGTGATAACTATTTTTTGTGGAATTAATTTGGAAAAGAGTATTTAAACTAGGTGTACCAAGTAAAATAGAGTATATGATAAAATTCTTTTAGTCATACTTTTGCATCGATCTACATTCTACCTGATTATATTTAAAATATCTATAAATAATATAAATATAGATATATGTGTATATATAAAGAAGTATTACTGAATCAACTTACATGGGTTGTATTTCACTAAAATATAAAACATATATACAACTATATTTATGTATATATATTGGTATGTCTAAAAACCTAATAGATTTTATAAACTATTTTCATATCTGTATACAACCAAAACCAAATATAACTATTTGTACACTATAAAATGCATCTCTATACTATATATTTGAATTCTATATAAATAGTTTGAGTAAACTATGTATATCTACTATAGAGGCATCGATCTATATACTTAACATATGACAAATTTTGCATTATCATAATATGTCTATATATTGATTTGCCTTATACCATCAGATTGAATTGTATAGAGTTGTATGGACATAAAGGCACAAACTTTCAAAGTTATATTAAAATCCCCATCTCCATATATATTAGCATTGAAATAAAATAGACGATTACCTATGAGAGGCATTCCATTATGAGGTCACAAGATGTATATTAGTAGATATATTGTTAACTTTATATATACCGATTTACTTATGGTCATTACTTATACACTTTGTATTCGACACACTATGCATTATAAATTTGTGACTACCCACACACACACACACACATTATATTAGTCATTTCATATATACGTCATCTGAAATAGTGGTTGTATGTATATGGCTTATATAAGTAAATGATTTACTCTTTTAAAAATTTCCATAAGGTGTTATAATGAAGGTTTTATAAACATTGTAAAATATAAAAGTAAGCGTTAATTTTTTTAAAAAAATGATTAATAAATGTATTACAACTTGTAGCCAAGTCAACACCCCTTATTTAGTGATTATATTTCTCTTTTAAGGAAATATATTTGTTGCAGTGATTTAATAATGACTTCATGCCTTATCAAATGAATGACAAAATCCTTAACACCTTAATTCCCTTAAGTTTATACATAGGGACTATTTATATATTAAATGATTATATAATTAGGGTAATTAGTATATAATACTAATCAAGAAAAGTTTTTAGAAGATTAAAAGCATGATTTTACATTAAATGAGTTTAGTTACTCTTACATTGTTTATTGACCCCAAATAATGGTCAATTTTGTAAATAAAAATAAGCTGGGAGTTATTATATGTGTGGGTTTATATGTACAAACTTTAACATAAGTATATATAAATTTGAATAGAGTTTTGTAATAAGGGTCAAGATGGAATTGATCTTGTAGAAAGACTGGAGAGAATATACCTAGCCAATAGTTATAACTAAATGATGATTTGATAGAGAACACACACACACACACACACACACACACACACACACACACACACACACACACACACACACACACACACACATCAAAATTGACTAAGGATAATTATTTAGATTTACAAATAATTGTCAATATATTCAATATTATGACTATTAGAAAACCTAAGGGGAAATCTTATTGGGGAATAGTAATAACTGTTGGTGTATATATGTGGTTAGTATATCAATATTCCTACAACTATTTTAATGAGGCATGTAAAGGATAAATATCTCAACATAGTATTCATTATTATATGCATGAGTTTACTTATCATATATAGCTTGTGAATCAAAACATGAGGTGTGGATGTATCATTATAACAATTTAAGCATTTATGAATTAAACAATGGTATGCTTAGTATGAACATAGTTATGCATGTGCATATCAACATATACTTGAATGTAGGAGTGTATTCTTCTAATTATAGTTATATTAGTGGTCCAAAATCTATATTCTATATAATACAACCTTTTGTACATGATTTTACAACCCCTTAGAGTATAGCAAATCCTAGAATGAAATACTATATGATTTTTGTTATGAGTAATTGCTTGAATAGGAACTTATGTTCCCCAAATTTATGAATACTTAATTTGGATTGAATATTGTATTTAGTAGTCATGCATATGAACATTAGAATATGATAATATGGGTTATCATAGGGTGTAGTTTATTTGGAAACTACTTTTGGTATTTAGAAAATTGTAGTTCAATGTATATTTTACTCAAGTGGTATAAACTATAATTATTATTTCCAGCATGGGATAGATAATAATGTGAGATTCATTAATATTTTTGATGGAATAAATGTATATATTTTTTTAATTAATTATATGCTTTGCATGTTATTTGATATGATTTCTAGTAGCATGTAAATTGTATGAATATTTTGGTTATATTATGTTAACCAATCTCACATTGTTGATATTGAATACGTAGTGAAACAAACTTCGTTAGCTTAATAGTATCATAATGCTAGATGAAGGTAATCTGATCAAGTGATGTGTATGAATTTTAACTAATCTATAAATCACTATTATTTATTATTTGAAAACTTTAGCTAATGTAATTTTTAGTGAGATATTATCATTTCATGAGTACAATTTACATGTTTATGAAATATATTACACAAGAACATCTTTTATATGATACACCACATGTTTATTTTTAAAAATAATAAATCACACATGTACTATCTTGTCTCTTTGGATTATTGCACCATCAAAATCTACTCATATTTGAAGGAAAGAACACTCCCTGATGAGATTCATGTAGAGGATCATTTGTCCATGGTTGATGTAGAAAAGTGATGCAGGGACATCTTATAAAGATCTAAATTATGACTCAATTCTGATTTTAATTAATCTTTTAAGTGTTTCATAGGTGTTAGAGGTCATAAAAAGTCCTTATGTTTTGTCTAGGTAGCTTGAAGCTACATAAAATTTAAATTATGGCTTTTCCCTCCAAAATGCTCTTTTTGAAAATTTAAATTTTCTAAGCCTTGTCTAGAGATTTTCATGTAATTGTAAAAGGTAGAAAGGTATATAAATTGGTATAAGAGGTTTTGAGACTATGACAAGGTCCTTAATATTTTTATTATCTTATAGAAGAGGTTCTATATTGGTAATTTTATGTAAAAATCAAGATTAATCATGTAATGAAAGACCTCTACATGGGAAAGTCTTCAAGAATTAGTTATGCACTTGGATAGGAGTTTTTGGAGTCAATTTTGGTTTAGAAACAATTGGTTCCATTTTAGGATTATAGAGAATGGACATGGAAATATAGAAACTTGACTTCTAAAAAAGGACTATGATATGAGAATTCTATATGTATGAACATTGCATTGCTGAAACATAGTACATGTGTGCTTGGATGATTATTGTGGTGATTATAATAGTTTTTTGTTTGTTGATAATGTTTATGAACAAATTATATTCTATAATTTATGATGGGGAATGTGATTGAGATGGTAGAATTCAATGTTTTTAGAAATTGTCAAGCTTGTCAAATAGGGTATACAATCATACAACTCTATTCAAGAAACAATCTAAACATTTAATCCTTTATTTAATTGAGTCTTGTGGAGAATGGGAAATTGAGAATATATATGAATAATTGGAATAACCTTGTTTCAATATATAGTTGTTTAAATATTGGTCTTGATCCATTTTGGTTATAGATCTTGGTCATTGAAACTTTTGTTACACACAAAACAAGAATTTTTTTATATTGTATCTTTGTGTTGTAACATTTGTTTGATCCCAAAGAGAGAGTAAAGGGTTTAGGATATTTATGGAAAGTGATGACAAAATCATTCAAGTTTTTGGATTCCTTTGGAGATGAAAAGATAATGAAACCTTTCCTACCCTATTCTACATAGCAGAGTGTAATTAAAAGAGATTGAGTTTTTCTTGTTGTGCATCATTTAGGCATTTTAATAACTTACCCATTCAATGAAAAAGTTGTATTAGGTCTACACAAACCTATTTAATTAATTGGTTTTATCTGAAACTATTTCTTGATCAAGATATGCAATATAATTCACTCTCAGCTTGCATAATCACCCTAAACCCTGACTATTAGGGTTTTGATCATTGTGAAAAAAATAACCCTTAAAAACCAACAAAACTTATAGTCTTATGTGCCCTAATTGAATCAACCATTTCCCAGACTTTACATACTCCTATGTATGGATTTAGAGTGAGTGGAGTTATGACAGGGCTAAAAGAGGCCCCATTAGATAGGCTACAAGAGGGAAAGTGGGTCTAGAAGAGGAATTAAACCCTTCAGTTTGACATAAATGTGTATTCCTACAAGGTAAAGCAAAATAAGTTAGTGAAATATCATAAGTATTTGTTATTTATTCATACAAGCTCATTTTCAATCCAATAGTGATATAAGGATTGAGTATTGAATAGACAAATCTATATAAGTGGAAAGATAAGTGAAGGATACTATATTAAAGGTGTAAAGAGTCATCATTGAACTATTCTAACCATGATAAATATTTGTTAACCACATAATAGGCAAGAGAATCTATACCTCTACATGATTAGTGTTTCTATGAACCTAAACCTAAGGAAGTGATTCATTGATTAAGGATAAAGTATGGGAAAGTGTATAAGATCTACATTAAAAAAAACTTGGATGATGCTCTACCTCCCCATAATAGTACTATATTTGAGATGACATTTAAGATTGCCATAGACTCCAGAGTTTTAAGAAACTATTCTCCAAGAAGCCATTTGTCTTATATATGTACATTGTATTGTATTTTACTTAATATTGAAACATTATCATGAAGAGCTGTAATTACATGTTTTTTGTACAGTGGCAAGAGTGGTTGTAGGCATGTATTAGTCATGGCTGGTTTATTGTAATTACTTTATATATTTTTATTATCATGTATTTCTTATGATGATAGTGATCAAATATGTATGATATTTTTTACTTCATTTACAGTTATCTCTCTCAGAGTATTTTATATGATTATTGGTTAGATTATCATGGTGTAATCTCTTTATGGTATATATATTTAAATTTTAAAAAATCACGTATTTCTAGGTAGATTCTAGTGGAGATGTTACATAATATTTAATGTTTGTAACCACCTAGTGGGTGGATGATATTGGATTGAAAATATATATAAAGCCAAAAATTTTTTTTTTAAAAGGTTGCTTGATTAAGAGTTAGAAGATAGAGTAAATGATCAAACACGTATTTCCTACAATTTATTATTTTCATAGTTAGTTTTTCTTGTGAGAAATTCTATTTAGAGCCATTTTATACCTCATTGATTAATATGGACCCAAACATTATTTTCCAAGTAAATATTTATCAATTAAAATGTTTTGAAGATTGTTCATTATATGCACATGAATATGGTGATTTTGTCCATATTTCTTCATAATTGAATACCTGAGACTTTTGCATCATATTTGTTCATAGTTATGTGCATAATAGGTATATAACATATTATTTTAATGGATTTAATCGAAGTAAAATAAATTATAATTATCCTACCTACAAAATATTTTACGTCTTTCTCTTTTTACTTCTCTTTTACTCTTCTTTATAAAAATGTTAGAGTAATTAGAATAGATCTAAAAGTTGCATCTATGCATTTACATATATATCTTTATTGTAAACCCTTTTAATTTTTTATTAATATATTGTTGAACCCCTTGTACATAATGAAAAATTATTTAATTAGTTGTATTTCCTTGATAAATCCACTTTTATTAATTCTCTAGGCAACAAATCTATAATATCAACATTACCTATCATTTATCTATATATATTCCAAACGTGCCCTTTGAAATAAAATGGTTTCATATTAACTACTAAGTTACCTTAAAATATAAGTCCTGACATTAATATAACTTAGAGATATTTCATTTCATTTCAAGAGAGGTTGGTTGGATTTCCACCTTGCCTAAGTTGGGGTGTCAAAAAACCCATCAACAAAAGGGTGAAAATATCTCTTAGGTGATAGAGGATTATGTAATAAATATTTTCAATAAAATAGAATGAATTTATTTCAAAATAATTTGTTTAATTCTGGTAACCTTACCTTCTAAATCTTGGATAACATGGATAAGAGTTTGCTTAGTAAACCTAGTGAGATTTATATTTAGGATTTGAGAAGCCACCAAAGGGAATAAAAACACCACTTGTTTGATGTTAGGATTAAATTTGGTAATTGGATTGAAGTATTAATTATTATCATGGTGGATGTATCAATAGTATAACTATCTAAGGGTTCACCATTACTAGATGAAGATGCACCAGCCTTAATATGTTTATTGATTTCCTCTACAAGTGTAACGTGATAAAATGCATTAATTATTTCTTTATTTGTATTTATTTCATTGGGTAAGGCTTATTTATCTTCCATTTGAAAATGATAATTATTATGATTTTCCATATTTGATAAATGCAAAAAATAAATTCCAAAGGTAATGAAAAATGCAAACAAGAATCAGAGGTCAAGTTCACCAAAATTTTTACTCTTTTTAAGGTTTTTTGATTTATCAGGGTTAAAGGGGTTATAATATCCTAATCAAATGGATGCACAAAAGTATTATAAATCAATCCAAATAAATTTATATAGTTAACATAATAAATTAAATCTCAATATTTAAAAAATATAGAAATTTCAATGCCAATTGATATTCTAATAATTGAAACACAAATAAGAGATAATACTTAGCTTGTTTGTAGATAGACATGCATATATACTATGTACAAGTTTAGAAACAAGAATATTTGACTGATGCTCAGGATCCCATCATCAAATTCTATAAATATTATTTTGGTAGGCCTAGACATAATCATCAACTTATGGAAACTATTGTCTACACTTATATATGTGGCTTGACACTTCCGTCGAGTAAAAAATATTCACTATAATCAGAAGTAACCACTTAGATGCATGTTAGTTTTTTTGTAGTCTTTCTATTTATATATCTAGATTATGGACAAAGACTTTGCATGGCTATATATAGCTAAAACCCTAGATATTTACCTTAGGTCATGTCACCTTGAAAAAATTGGGTTAGTGGGCTCAAAAAGTCGAGCTAACCTCAATTAACTCTTTGTTAATGAGTGTTGCCTATATAGATAGTACTCAAAATAGGGCCACATAAATATGTAGTTCTTCCCTAAGTGTGGAATTATGTGTGCACAAGGGTACAAAATGTTATATGCACCTTGGATATGCAATAATATAATTTTTAACTTGATAAATACTTCTCATGGTTTGTTTTTTGAATGCTTCAAACCTTTAATATGACTGCTCCTAAAACTCATTTTAAAATTGGAAAGAATAGGGTAGTAGAACTCAATTATACAATTGATTCAAGTGAGATTGAATAGGTGTTTACTTTTGGTATTTTCTAGATGGGTAATGAGTAGGCTCTTATTTATATTTATACCACATATTTTGAAAATATTTCATGGAAGGGTTAGATAAGATAAATAGGCTGACCCATACATTTTTAAACATTTGTAATTTGGATGAATTTTAAGGTATGGACACTAGATAAAGAATGGATGCCAGTTTCGATGTTAATATCCCTATATGAATAGTAGTGTTTGAAATGATAAAAAAATATTGACGGTTTGTAACTAACATTGAATAATATAAATCATATTTTAATATTTTTTTAGTTACAAGGAATCTCAATAATCAAAATAATAAGATTGATAAAAATGTATAAGATTTAAATGTGTACAATAATCATTTTTTAAAGTTTGAAATCTCACTAATATATCTATCTTCAGGGAAAAAAAAGAAAACTTTCTATACCTAATATTTCTTATACATGTTTTTGATGGTAACAAAAACACATCATCTAAGGGATGAATAACAAATAGATGATTAATTTCCTTTGACATAAAGTTTGATTGGTAATCCCATATTAAGAGAGTCGGTATGAAGTTTGATTGGTAATTTTATACAAAACCTTTAACTGCTACTTGAGCATTAAAAATAATAAAAGCCTACATCCTTTTAAATGTAAAATCTATAATAAAATATTTTCAATTTTCATATAATTATTTGAAAAACAGTGTATCCATTTTTATTTTTATTTATTTTTAAATAATATTTAAGAAGGAGAGTGTCCTCAATTCTTAAGCATTTAAGGACATGATATTCATATATGAAACGTGAAATACATATATTTATTTTCCTCTTTCTTATATTGAAACACTTCTTTCTCATATATTTTCTTTTACTCTTGTTCTTCTTCTCTCTTCAATGCAGGGATTTCTGTGTTGTTCTATTATATTTCTTTAAGGTGTTCGTTTAGTGGATAATGGGTCATGGTTATACCATTTAGGAAATGAATACTTAATCGAAGTGTGGCTATAAACATATACGATGTAATAACCCTTGTTGCGGAGGGAGTGAGTTCTCATGAAGAAAGTAGTGAACTATATCATTGTTCATTTTTCAATTTCCTAACCATATACTAATAAAGACACTTCATCTTCCATGCATACAATTTAAAAAGGATATGAAGATAGTTGTGCATTACATTTCATTATGCTTTAAAATGTGGTAATATTTTCTTTATAAGGTTTTTTTTTTTTTTTTTTATAATTATTATTATTAATTTTCCGAGGATAATTTGGGATAAAGAGGATAAGGGGAAGCATTCTCTTGTGATAAAATAAACTATGGAAAATCCACATGAATGACATGCAAAATGTCCAAGTTAATAGCATAAATGGATTTTGAAAGAGATTTTTAATAGGTAAATGGTTGTACCTATTTTCAATTTTCAATTTATGTATTACTTTTTTATAAGAGGCATGTTGATATTCATTATAAAAAAGTAGTACGCATATATGGTATTAATTTTTTTCATTGTAATTTGACAAATCACCATCTTAAATGTATCATTTATGTAACTATTTTCTTTAAAACAAAACTTCAGGCTAATATTCAAGAGGAAGAAAGTATAATCTCACTAAATCCCCATTGTCTAAGATCAAAAGCATGCATGCAAAGGAGAAAAACTAGTTAAAGAACCACTTTGATGATCAATCAATATTAATGAACTAATGAGATATAAAACTTTATTTTGTAAAGAGGTGACATTGACTCATATTTCATGCGGTCTTTCAAACTGTGTGCAATCCATTGATACATGATATGTGGTTTGAGGAGCATTACATTGAATTTGTACGAAAGTGAATGAGACTTATAAAAGAAGATTCTATCAATATTTTTTCCTTCCATTTATAGTTTAAGGTTTAAGAAATTCATTGGTTTGGGCAGGCATCTTACACTATCTCAATGTGGTGGAGAATGAAGTTGACTAGATTGTAATGATCAATTATTTATATTTTATTTTTTAATGAAAATTGATTTAAGAGATTTAGAGTTCTATATACTTTAAAACATGTTTTTCTTTTTTACTTTTTTCTTTTTAAATAAAACTCATCTTGCAGATTTTTTATTTATTTTTTAAATTAATTTTATTTATTTTTTATTATCATTTAAAACAAACGTATATATCTACTAATAAACTAATAAAGAAATTATACTTAAATAGAAACATTTCAATAAGAGTTTACAACACTTTCAATGATAAAAATTATGAATTAAAAATATAATCTTAAAACTTATTCTGTTCTATCCTTCAACCTAGTCTATCATTCGCACCTTAATATTAAATTAGTAAAATAAAACCTGTCTCCGACCCATTTATCCCTAACACCCTGCTATTAAAATAACGGAGTAAACTATTCCTTAATCCAAAATCGAAAGAAAAAAGAAATCAAAGCCACAAGCATTGAGCCTAACAGTAAATCTGTAACCAACAAATTAATAAGCAAATAAACTTACCACCAACAATTTTCTGCCAATATATGCTCATTTAGGTAGTAATTATAAAACAAGGATGTCTACTCTAATTTACCTCAAACTAAAAGTGAATATAGTCTTTAGCAATAGTAGTTATTCTTTGCAATAACAATAATAATAATAACTCACTCACAGAATCCAGAATAATTCATCAAGTATATGTAGAATTAAAATCACCAATACTCTCTTAAAAAAGAGTTAGAAAAAAACAATAGTGTCCTAAAGGGATAATTTCACAGCTATGGTCACCAATACTCTGAAACGGCCTTCCCAACTCGAAGCAGAAACTCTAGATTTCTCCTTTATTTATAGGATATGAATGCCAAACAGATCACTGTCTAATGGAAATTATATTATCTATACGTAATAGTTCCTGTCCATTCTTTTGATGATAACATGAACACTGCATTTAAGACATGAATACATAAACACAATCAATTTCCTTTGGCATGAAGTTTGATTGGTAATCCCATACTAGGAGCTGGCATAGGATCACAAATCATTTTTTCCTCCTGAAATACCAGAGACCATTTATATTTAGAGACTAAATGGTGCAAAAATATAATTGTCTCTATCTTAGTAAAATCATATCCAGGACAAACCCGAGGTCCTGCTATGAATGGTATAAAAGTATAAGGTGCGAGTTTATTGTCAAAATGAGCAGGATCAAAGCTGTCTGGCTCTTTGAAAACTTCTTTGTCCACATGGGTGATGCTGGTCGTCCAAAAAAACTATTCAATTTTGACGACAGAAAGAAATGTGTTAACCTTCAAAATAGAAGAATATGTTTGCATTCAAGAGTTCAAATTTTGGCAGTCCATAATTATAAGAGAAACTTGCAAAAAGAGTTGTAAAATATGAAATTGCCTAGAAAACAAACTATTATATTTGGACATTTCTGCTAATCTTTATGGCATGGCATTGTATCTCTACTTTGCATAGTATTCAATTATGAACCTTCAAAATAGAAGAATATGTTTGCATTCAAGAGTTCTAATTTTGGCAGTCCATAATTATAAGAGAACCTTGCAAAAAGAGCTGTAAAATATGAAATTGGCTAAAAAACAAACTATTATGTTTGGACATTTCTGCTAATTTTTATGGCATGGCATAGTATCTCTACTTTGAGTGGCTTAGAAAAATCTTAAAAATCCCAATACAACAAATTTCTTAAAATGCCTTAATACCTTCAGTTGAATAAATACAACCTGTTAGTTTTGGATTTTTTTTTCTAACTTCAAAATCTCTTCATATCTAAATTAAACATTAATTCTACAACATATAAACCTAATATATTATAAATAAAAATATGACACTACAATGCAAGTAGCCATCTTAGAAATCCTCGTATCATATCACTGTTTGCGCTCAATTAAAAAAAAATGGTAAGGGTTGAATTGCTGTCCTGAATCCACCAACAACCGGAGGGATCAATCGTAATGTTATTTGGGCTACCTTCCATGTATATTTCAGTTTTTGAATGTCTTCCCATCTCAGAGGTTCATTTGGTTGTTTTCCAGATAAAACCTCTGTTTGCTCTGTGGTACAATAACACACAATATTTTACAATTGTTTGAAAGAGGATATCATCGATGTCATATGTGTGAAAATGAAGTTCATGAAAAGAAAATTACCTTGGACAATGTTCTGGTAGATGTGGGGGTTTAGTGCCAACATCTTCACAAGCTGGGTTAGAAGAGTAGAAGTAGTATCGTGACCGGCTAGCATGACCACAATCATATTATCTATGATCTCCTCCTCTGTGAGAACCTTGTTGTTTTCATCCTTCATACTCATACTCAGCAAGCATGAGATTAAGTCTTGGCGGGGGGTAGTTTTTCCTTGTTCTACTTTCCCCCTTCTCGATTCCAGCAAGGAGGATAATGGCCTACAAATGCGAGATCGAGCCCTTAAGCTTCCATGAAAAGCAGTTCCAGGTAAATTCACAGGGAGAGACCATACACCCTTTGTAATTTCGGAAAAATCTTTGGCTAGAATCTCCCTATCGTTACCGTCCTTCAGAGCGAAGAGGAGATCACAGGAAACATGGAAGGCAAGCTGCTTCATCAAGGGGACCACTGTAATAATCTCTTTTCCATCCCAACACCCCGAAAAATGTTCTAGTATAACCGACTCCATTCTGTTCAGGAACTTTTGCAAAGCTTCAGGCTTCATGAATGACATGATGGCACCTCTCATCCGCTTGTGATCTTCAACAGGGAGATCAAACAGATTTTTGGGGCCAAGAAGCCTGGTCACACCGGCATTCTGCTTGTTAATTATGGCGTTGTAGTCATTTTGAAAGAGAAAGCGGTTGCCGGCTTGGCCGGTGAGGACAACAGTTGGGCACCCAAATAAATAGGTTTTAAAGACGGGGCCATATTTTGCAACCTTCTGTTGTGTCCACTCCTTGGTTTTGTATGATTTATGTGCTCTCATAAATTGAAGGCTCTCACCTATGAAAGGGAAGCTCCATGACAGTTTTTTCCATGAAGAATCAGTATTACAGCAAACGCAGCAGTGGTTAACATGAGAAGTAACTGAGACGTACATTGTTGAAGCTCCATGACAGTTTTTGCCATGGCGTCCTTACCAAATAACGTTATTGTCTATACCGGACACAGAATCATCCTCCTAATTTAATGGTCCGTGAGTGTTAGAAAAATAAAAAATATAAAAATCGTTGTTCGATGTCAACGCCGTTAGTTTTAACGAGTTTTCATTCTCATATTGAATTTGACGGTTGATCCTACCTATCATGTAAAATATTGACGAAAATTATTTATTCAATACTTTTCATCAAAATAATAAGCATATAAAGAACTCTAGTCACATCATGCATATAGAATCCATCTCAAATAGTGAAATCACATCATTACCTTTAATTACATGACAAGTATACGAAGAATTCGAGTTACATTATGCACATAGAAACCATACCAGATAGTGAAAACTGAGGTACAAGAATATTATACATATAAAGAAATCAAATATACAATTACATCACCGAATAGACACATCATATATTATACAAAATATAGCATGCGTGTAATAACACTATATACATAAACAATGAATATAGTAAATGGTACATTAAACACACAAGCATAATAAAGATGTTAAAAAATAAATTTAAATATAATATAAACATGATAGGAGTACATTAGCATGGTAAGATATCATAAATATGATTAAGGAAAGAATAATTAATGAAGTCGAAAATTATCAAGATAATAAAATTATCAATAAGTTAAGATTCTCAATAATAATTTATATTGATTCGTATTGAATGACTTTAAATAACTAAAAATCTAAATTATGTTTAAATAAGCATCAACTCCAAAAATTAGAGTTGACATGCAAAATTCAAAAAGAAATAAAATAAAATAAAAAACTTATTTTTAGCAGATGTTATTTATAGTAAGTTTTGCATGCAAGCGTGTGCAACTCTAAAATATTTTCAAAATAACATAAATGCTAAAATTAATATATTAGACAAAATTCAATTGAAGTTGATATATGGTCCCAAAAATATACAACTTAAAAAAATAGAAAACTCTTGAAAAAATCATTAAAAATTAATTTTAGACCCTTAGATGATCACATTTGGCTTCCAAGAAATATCAAAATCAATTTTAAGAGGATAGAAGCCCTTAGAATATCATCAATTTTTTTGATACGATCGTTTTGGCATGTCGAACAGATCAAACAGAGCTACGGATCAAAAGTTATGGCCTCCAAAAGGTCGGCCTATTTTTTGCATCATTATTCTTTGGTTGAAAACAACTCAGCTTTTGCAAATTGCCCTGATTGTACTACTATCATTTTTCCTTGTCAATCTTCTTTGTCTCCCATTCTATAATCTAAGTGTTATCTTCTTGCTGCAATCCTTCTCACTGAACCAAATATTTATTATATTTCTCTTGCCTTGTACTCATTATCTTCATATCCAAAACCTGCATTATTTTTTCCTTCTTTTTCTATGGAAGCTATTGCTCCCAATTTATTTCATCTTAGTCAACTTCATTATCTTCTCCATGAAATTCATATAAATCTGAAACATTAAATACTGGAGATATATCAAAATTATGTGGAAACTCACCTCATAAGCATTGTCATTGATTTTCTTCACAATTCTACATGACCCAATTTTTTTGTACTTCAACTTATTGTACGTGTCTTTTGAAAATCTCCCTTTCCTCAAGTAAACCATTACAAACTCTCCTTATTCAAATACCTTGGATCTTCTTCTGACATCTGTTGCTGCTTTATTTTTCTCATTATTTTCTTACAATTTTCTTCTTACTCCTTGCAACTATTGTATATGCTTTACAAACGCTTCTGCATCATCACTAATTCGATCTACAATTGATAATTGTACCAAATCTAAAACATCCATAGGATTTATTCTGTAAAAAATCTAAAATGGTAATTTTTTAGTTGATCTATTCATTGAATTGTTATATGCAAACTCAGCAGTCCCATTATTTGGGCTTCTCTCCTACTATGTATCACAATAAATTTTCCAAGATCTTATTCATAACTTTTGTCTGTCTATTTATTTGTGGGTGATATGCACTACTAAATTGTAGCTTAGAGCCTATCTTCTTCCATAAAGTCTTCCAAAAATGTCTTAAAATTTTGTGTCCCTATCTGAAGTAATAGTTTTTGGAACACCATGTAATCTCACAATATGCTTAAAAAGTAATTTTGTAACTCTAGTGGCATAATTGGTTTTCTTACATGAAATGAAATGAATCATTTTAGAAAATCTATCTACAACAACAAAAATTGAATCATTACCTCTCTATGTATTTGGTAATCCCAACACAAAATCTATACTCAAATCTATCCATGGTCCTCTTTAAATTGATAATGGCATATATAATCTAGTATTTTTTGCATGTTCTTTAAATTCTTGAAATATTATATACCTTGAAACATACCTTGTCACATCTCTCTTCATCTTTAGCCAAAAATATTTTTCCTTCATCAAAGCTATTGTCTTTGTCTTACCAAAATATCCAGCCAACCCACCATTATGTAATTATCTTATTATATTGTCTCGTAGAGACCCAACTAAAATACATAATTGTCTACCTTTGAAGAGATAACCTTCTTGTATAGGATACTCATCATGAATAGCATCTGTCTTACTTGTTAATGGATTCCTACACTGCTCAACTATCTTGCTGAAATATGGATCAACATAATATAATTTTTTGATAGCTTCAAATCCAACTACTTCAATCACCATAGTAGTCAATAATGTTACTCCCCTGCTCAATGCATCAACTACCTGATTCTATTTCCTTGATTTATGTTTCAATATAAAAGTATACCCTTGTAAGAAAAAAAACCCACTTTGCATGCCTACTATTCAACTTCTTTTATGTATTCACATACATCAATCCCTTATGATCCATAAATAGGATAAACTCCTTAGGCACCAGATAATGCCTTCAATGTCTTAATGCTTGTATAATTGCATAAAGTTCAACATCATAAGTAGAATAATTTATTCTTACCTCATTCAATTACTCATTGAAATATGCTATTATCATTCTTTTTTTACTCAGAACAACACCAATCCCTACAAATGAAGTATCACAATCAACCTCAAACACTTTTCTAAAATTTAGTAATGCTAACATTGGTATTTCTATAATATTATTCTTAAAAAATTCAAAGCTTTCTATGGCTACTCTAGTCCATGTAAATTCCTTCCCTCTCATGCAATCTATTATTGGTACCATAATACTACTAAAAATTTTAATAAATTTTCTGTAAATAGTTGTTAAACTATGAAAACCTCTTACCTCTATAATTCTCTTAGAATAGGCCACTCAATAATTACCTTTATCCTTTCTTCATCTATTTTCACACCATCTGCTCAAACTATAAATCCCAAAAATACCAAACTATTCTGCTTAAACCTTGATGTATAAAAAAAAGCCAACCTTCTAGAGCCATAAATTTTAACTCATAACTTTGTTTGAGATATTTCACACATAAAAACAACCATATCAAAAAGTTTAATTTTACCCTAATCTACTTTATACGCTTAGATCTGATTTTGATATTTTCAGAGTTCAATCATGATCATCTGAGGGTCCAAAATTAATGTTTAATATTTTTTTGAGAATTTTTTATTTGTATAAATTATATATTTTTAGAAATGGAAGTCAAATTCAGTGAAATTTTGTTCCATAGACTAATTTTAGTGTTTAGGTTATTTAAAAAACAATTAAAGTTACGCGCACTTGCATACGAAACTTACTATAAATAGTAGCTGTTAAAAATAGACATTTTATTTTAGATTTTAGTTTTTTTTTTGAATTTTGCGTGTAAACTCTAATTTTTTAGTTTAAGTTTATTTAAACATGGTTTGGGTTTATAATTATTTTAAGTAATTAATATGAATCAATTCTAAATATTATTTTAAGATCTTGACCTATTAAGAAATTTCTTGTTCTTGTTAGTTCTTAATTTCAATATTTGGTATCATAACATGTTTAAATTTTAGAGGAGTAAACAATGGCAAGAGGATGAGGAGGTATTGTGAAGATGAATCAAACTATACAAGAGATGTAAAGGCAAGTTTAATAATTAACAAAGGTTATCACCAATCAGTAGAGAAGACAAATTGGTGATGAGGAAGAAATAAATCTTGATAAATAAATTCAACAAAAATAATAACAAGAGAAACCACCATCGATCGAAGAGAGGATGGTTTAAGATTTAGAAGGAAGAAATGAAGGAATCAAGGTTGATATTCCAGATTATGGAGGCAGTTTAAAACTAGAGGAGTTGATAGATTCGATGAATAAAATTGAAAAGTTCTTCAAGTGGAAGACTATGAGGGAAGATAAGAAATTAAAATTTGCATGTATAAAATTCAAAGCTCATGCAATGATTCGGTGAGATCACCTGTAGAAAGAGAGAGAAAAAAGGCAAAGAGAAGATTAATTCATGGAAAAATATGGAGAAGAAGATAAGAGAAAAATTTCTTCATGTGGATTATGCAAAAACTTTACACAAAAGATTTCATAATTTGAGGTAAAAAGATCATAGTATACAAGAGTATACAGATTAATTTTATAAACTTTTCATATGAGTGGAGCATGATGAAACAAAAGAACAAATAGTTATAAGGTATGTAAATGGTTTAATTTTTTTAACTCAAGATGAATTAAGCATGCATAGAATACTTAACATGGAGGAGGATTATCAATTAGCTTTGAAGATAGAAGTAAAACAAAATAGATAAAATTTTAGAAGGATATATACTAGCCTAAGAAGAGTTGGATCCCCTCCAATAAAGGAATGATGTGGGTTTAATACTACCAGAGGTGGCTTTAATGCTAATAAAAGTGAATCGTCACTTGGTGCAAAAAGGCAAGATGATAATAGGCAAGGGTTTCAATACCAATAAAGAGAAAGAGGAATTTAAAGAGGATGAGATTACAATGGTGCTATAGGATGGTTTAAAAATCAATGTATATCTTATGTCTATTATATATGTGGAAAAGAAGGGCACAAAGAATTTAAGTTTCCAAACTATCAAGATCAAGAAAAGAGGTAAAAAGATTACCCAAGAGCAAATCTTGTTAAGCTTGAAATAGAAGCACATACTACTAAAGTTGAACTAGAAGATGTTGGAGAGAATCCCATGATGAGAAGAAACATGATCACTCCAAAGAAGGAACAAGTTCATATTAAGAAGGTGGTGATGCATGACTACGATCAAATATTTTTTGAACAATATGTAATTCAGATGGAAAGGTATGCAAAGTATGATTTCTAAAAAAATGATTGAGAAACTAAATCTGGAATGTGACAAGCATCATAATCCTTATCATATTTGATGGTTTAAGAAGGAAATGAGGTTACAATAGATAAAAGGTGTTTAATTAGATTTTATATAGAAAAGATTTATAATGATGAAATATGGTGTGATATTATTTCGATGAATGCATGTCATGTGTTATTGGAGAGGTCATGGTAATTTGACAAGAAAGTAGTTCATGATGGAGCAAACAACACATATAGTTTTTGTAAAGGTGGTATGAAGGTAGTTTTATTACCTTTTAGAAAGGAAGATAAGACAAAAAACATGCTATGTACTAAAATAATTATTTAAGATATGAAGGTAACAGGTTTTTGTTATGCATTAATAGAAAAAAATAAAAAAACAAAAATGGTTCTAATACCAATAGAAGTATGAAATGTTGAAAGAACGTGTATATTTTATGCCTGATGAGTTACTAGCTAGTTTACCATCGAAGAGAGATATTCAACATCACATTAATTTGATTATAGGATCAACTCTACCCAATCAAATAGCTTATAAGATGAGTCAAATAAAACATACATAATTAAATAAACAAGTTAATAAATTACTAAGGAAGAAAGTGATAAGGGAGAGTATGAGTCCATGTGAAACACTAGCATTTCTATCTCCAAAGAAATATGGAGGATGGAGAATGTGTGTGGATAGTAGAGCAATTAATAAAATTATAATAAAATATAGGTTTCTCATACCTTATTTAGATGATATGATGGATGTGCTTATAAGAGAAAAATATTTTATCAAGATTGATCTAAAGAGTGGCTACTATCAAATTTGAATTTATGAAGTAGATGAGTGAAAAACTATATTCAAGACTAGGGATGGCTTATATGAGTGGATGGTGATGCCATTCAGATTATTTAATGCACCTAGCACATTTATGAGGTTGATGAATACAATGCTATGATAATATATTGGTAAGTTTGTGGTTATTTATTTTGATGATATTTTGATATTTAGTAGGATTAAAGAAGAACACTTACAACATTTGAGAATGGTAATGAATTTTTTAAGAAAAGAGAAGTTGTATGCAAATTTGAAGAAGTGTAGGTTTATGAATAATAGTTTGGTATTTTTGGGATTTTTAGTTTTAGAGATGATGTGAAAATGGATGAAGAAAAGATAAAGGCATTTATTGAGTGGCCTATTCCAAAAAACATTATAGAGACAAGAAGTTTCCATGGTTTAACAACTTTTTACAAAAAAGTTTATTAAAAATTTTAGTAGTATTGTGACACTAATAATAGATTGCATGAGAGCGAATGAATTTGTATGGACTAGAGCACTTATAGAAAGCTTTGAATTTTTGAAGAAGAAGATTACAGAAAGATCAATTTTAACATTAATACATTTTAACAAAGTGTTTGAGGTTGTTTTTGATGCTTTGTTTGTGGGAATTGGTGTTGTGTTGAGTTAATAAGGAAAGCCAATAGCATATTTCATTGAAAAATTGAATGAGATAAGAATGAATTATTCTACTTATGATGTTCAACTTTATGATATTGTACAAGCATTAAGACATTGGAGGCATTATTGAGTTCCGTAGGAGTTTATATTATTTACAAGTCATGAGGCTTTGATGTATGTGAATACACAAAAGAAGTTGAATAGTAGACATGTAAAGTGGGTTTGTTTCCTGCAGGGGTATGCTTTTATGTTGAAGCATAAATCAAGAAAATAAAATTAGGTAGTTGATGAATTGACTAGGAGGGTAACATTATTAACTACTATATGAGTGAAGTAATTGGATTTGAAGCTATCAAAGAATTATATGATACTGATCCATATTTTATCAAGGTAGTTGAGAAGTGCAGGAATCCATTAATAGGTGGGACATATGTTATTCATGATGAGTTTCTTATTCAAGAAGGTTATCTCTTCAAAGAGAAACAATTGTGCATTCCATTTGGGTCTCTATGAGATAATATAATAAGAAAATTACATAGTGGTGGTTTGACTGGACATTTTGGTAAGATGAAGACAATATATTTGGTGGAGGAAAAATATTTTTAGTCAAAGATGAAGAGAGATATGATAAGATATGTTTTAAGATGTAGAATATGTCAGATGGCTAAAGGACATGCACAAAATACTGGACTATACATATCATTACTAGTTCCAAGAGGACCATGGATAAATTCGAGTATGAACTTTGTGTTGGGATTGCCAAACACATAGAGAAGTAATGATTTAATTTTTGTTTTTGTAGATAGATTTTTTAAAATGGATAATTTCATTTCATGTAAGAAAACCAATGATGCCACTAGAGTTACATAGTTATTTTTTATGGATATTGTGAGATTGCATGGTATTCCAAAAGTTATTACTTCCTTGTGTACAACAATAGAGAAGTAGTACATATGGAAAACTTAGAAAATACATAGGAGTTATGTTTTTTAAATTTTTATTGATATCTAAATTTTTAAAAGAGGAGTTATGTTTCTTAAATCGGTTAAAAAGCACATGGACAACTTAGACAATACATATTTCATATCTTATGATAACAAGTAAGTAGGGTTTGATGGGTTGATATGGAATATAAGGATAATGTGTTAGGAACAACCCATTAAGAGTTATAAAAATTAATTTCATGAAAACCTTATCATAAAAAATAGGAATGAAACTTAAATTTAAAAAAATATATAAATATAAACAATAATTTCTATCTTTTTAAAAATAATCTACCATTTATTCCTTCAATTTTTTTTTTATAAAAATTATAAAAACTTAAATGTTCAAATTAAATTAAATGAATTACATTTAATTAATCATCATTAACTCAATTAAAATAAATAAAATGTAATATTACACTAGTAAATAAATAATGGTTAATTAATCATTCATATATAACACATGTAAAACACACAAAAAATGCCTATCAATTTGATCACTTTTATATAGAGAAAAAATGTGGCAAAATGAGGATGAAAATCTCTTATTTTGATCAAACAAATCCTAAATTCTCTACTAATCAAACAAACCCAAAAAAATTTACACAATCACAACATGTTAATCCCTCTTTTAATACACTTCCCATTAAATCCATCAATAATCTACCTCGTAATCAATATTAATTTTCACAATCCAACACTAATTCAAACCAATTTATGGGTCAAATGTCCAACATGTTTACCTCTTTAAGACAAAGTAGTCAATTCCAACCACACTTCATCCAACATTGGTAAAATATGAAAGATCAAATCCAAGGCTTGAAATATGGTATTTTTTTGAGACAAAAACAATATAAATTTTAGGAAAATTTTCCCTCTCCATACGATGTAAACAATATGAAAAGGCCCTTTCCAAAACATTTTGAACTCTCTAAATTTGACAAGTACAAAGGTAAGGGTTATTTTAGAGAACATATTAAAGATTTCTATATGGCATGTGGTGATGTTGCCTATAGTAATGAATAAATATTAGTCCTATTTCCAAATGTTCTAGGGTATGAAGCCTTAGAATGGTTCTCACATTTACCTAAAGGATCAATATCCACATTTAAATACCTATGTTTGTTCATCATTTCTTGTATAATATTGAGAATGAATTGACCACGTATGATTTATAAAACACAAATTTATCCAAAACTTGAAATATTTGGTTTAAAGATAATTCAAGAAACAAGAACAAAACAATTCAAATAATGCTATCTCTGAGAAGAGATGTTTTATTGATCAAATTTGTAGACCCAAACATATGCTTATCTCCAAGAAGAGATGTCTGATTTACAATTTGGGTTACATATTAATTTATACATGGTTTTAAGGTGTGGGGAGGATTTTGAAGGTCACCAATATCTATGGAGATGAATTGGTTTGACTTCCACAATTTACAACAATACAAAATTCTAGGAATTACTATTTTTAGACTGCACTGCTAAAATTGAAATTTGGGGCACTTTCATTGGATTTTCAAGGGTCAAAATTTATTGAACATATCTCAATTCCATCTCACCACATTTTCCTCATTCTTAGCTTTCCAACGGTTCAAACGGCGAGTCAATTGGAGCTACAATGCAAAAGTTATGTCTCCCGAAAGTTCCGTCATCAATTAGAGTGGAACCATCACCTGAATTGTAACATAAATTGTTACCTAGATTACTAATCAACATGATGGTGAAAATTTTTCCTCTTTCTTATAAATATTTAAATAATTGACAAGCCATTTCCCTTGGTCTTTTACCAAAAAAGAGCTTAATGATATCTTCACAAACAACCTTAACTCAGAGTTGGGTCATCACTTGAAATTTATTTGTCCAAATTACTTTGAAAAAATTATTGAAAAGGTGGTTCAAATAAAATTTTGATGTTTAATTTAATTATTGAGGGTGCTACCAAACATTTTAAATATAACAACAGTTCCTTGAACTAAATCGATAAGCCTATGTTTTTCTTCAAAAACAAAAACATTGTAGGTGATGATGTGACCAATGTCAAGCAATTTCTAAAAACACCAATTTAATATAAAATTAACCCATAACCCATAAACAACATCATAATACCCGATGGTCAACAAAATCAATAAAACTACAAGTCTAAGTTCACTCGACTAGGAGACTCTTATGAATTAGTTTTTCAAAACTTGGTCAAAATAAACATGATTATTTGGTCCAACACCAAACCCTTTAAATAAAATGTTCCTAAACCTGATTGGTATTGTGAATATGAATAATATAGGATTAAGGGACACTCAACCAATTATTATATGGTGTTGGTCCACTACCATCTTTGGGATAATCTAGAGCATACAACTAAGCCCCCCTGGTTAATCAAGCACTTATGAATAACACACCAATGATGAATCAGATTCCAAGAGTTATGTACCCAAATTAGAACATATTCTATAACCCAACTCATTCAAATAAAATCCTTAAGAATCAATTTTATTTCCCAAATCAAAAGTTTCTATAACTAGGTAACCAACATATGTTGCCTATGATTTATAATTAACACCTACTATAACTACATTTTTTAATTTTGTAGCGTCTATAACCAAATATAAATAAGTAAAATAGTAAAAATAATAATTATAATATTTTTTTTAATCTTAAGTTAAGAAACTTATAGAATTTGGTTACGATATTGACTAATGATGTAGTTGAGTTAAGAAGATAAGTACCTCATAATCATATCACTAATAATCATACCCAAGATATAAATTTTAAATTTCAAATAAATAATCACGAATGGAATACCAAGCCTAAAAATGGAGGTATACAAACTCTCATCAACAAGGTAACCAAGACTTAACAACGGAGGTATACATACTCCCCTTAACAAGGTAAAGCAAACCCATAACAATGCTATAAATTCGGTAATTTTGGTTAATTTGTCTTTACCTAGTTGGTGTATATTAAAAAATATAATGGATCATGAAAACATTGATTATGCTGATTTTATGTCAAATTTAAACATTTTTAAAAATGATATGGAAAATATATAAATAGTTCCTACAAATGAAAGTGACCAAAATCAAACTAGGATGAATCCAAGTATAAATTTGAATTTAGAGACTTGTGAATTCCCATGTGAGAGTGAAAATGAAATATATGATAAATTAAATGAAATTAAGTCTTTTAAGTGGCTTCAAAGAGGAAATAATTACATATTGAAAATCAAATTGCAAATAATTTTAACATATTATACCCATCCAAACAACACCCAAGTTCCAGCTAACGAAGATTTGAATAACAATCCATCTCCACCTAAAGGACCTACAACATATTATCAACCTAAGAACACCTCTATTCTCTTAAAATTTGATAAGTTATTTGAAGAAAATAAATTTGGATACAACATTGTAGAGAACTTAAAGAAAACCAAATCTAACATATCTGTATGAGTTGTCAAAAATGTTTAATAACAAAAAGATTGTTGTTAAAGGTTTTGTCACCTTCAAAATGGAAGAAAATAATAAAGTAACTAATTCAAATGTTACTCTTTATAAAAAATAATGAAAGTACTCATTTTCTTCTTACAATTCATATCTTTGACAAGAACATACATAACTATTTAGTGGATTTAGTGCCTCATGAAATGTCATGCCATTCTCATTTTGTCAAAAGCTAAGATTGACTCTTGCCAAGTGAAATAGGAAGGTGGTTTAGATGGAAAAATTATAAGTTAAAGTTATTGGTGAGTTGAACCATATTCACATGTAATTCACTTCAAATCCAAGGGCACAACAATTCATTGATATCCAAGTATTCGATATCTCAGATGCATATGATGTGATCTTGAGTAGATATTAGTTTAAGACATTAAATGGATATATTTCATCTAAATTTACTCATGTGTTATCCCATGGAATGATATGAAAAATAAAATAAA
The DNA here is from genome assembly GCA_037957365.1 of Torreya grandis. Classification (NCBI taxonomy): domain Eukaryota; kingdom Viridiplantae; phylum Streptophyta; class Pinopsida; order Cupressales; family Taxaceae; genus Torreya; species Torreya grandis. The sequence continues at coordinate 1,761,928 of JARHVA010003182.1, forward strand.
TATTTAGAGGGAACCAAAAATGAAGAATTTGATCACTAAATACAATAAGACCAATGAGCTTTTATATGAAGAAGCTGGTCTAGGTATTTATAATATAGAAAATAAAGTTAAAGAAGTCTTTTTTATTTTTGTTGTTTCATCAGTTGAACAAGAAAGGATAAAATAGGATATTATTGATGTTACAAATAATTATCGAGTGATTGTTTTTGATGGGTTAATTATTTAAAGTCTGAGCGTTAACATTATGATTGAATGTAATAAAAATTAAAAAGTTTCGAGTAGTTAGTTAGAAGATACGATTGAGGATATGGAAAAACTTGATGAAAAAGACTCATTATATGCATATAAGGTATAAATATCAACTATTTTTGTCCCTGCATATGGACATTTGATTCATTTTGAGCCTTAGGCAAATTACTATAGTCTGCCATTCTTCGTAGCACTAAAAATAGTAGAAACAAATATAGTGGTTAGTGTAAAATATGATAATTCAGGTAAAGACAAGGAAAATACAATGATTAAATTTGGGGATAAATCATTCAATAAATTTTTCCATATTTTAACTTCCAAATAAAAAAATATAGCATTGTCAAGTGAAGAAAAAGTCATATATTTAGAAGAAAGTCCTAATGGCAATTTTCAACTCTATTTTTATGAAGAGGAATCCTAATGGTGCTTTTCCAATTAGGTGTATTTATCTTTGTGGAGTCAACATGTAATATAAATAATGAGTTCATATGTAATCTATTCATATTGAAATTATTAAAACTTGATATCTTACACCATGAATGTTTCCTTATATCTTTATGGTTTTAACATGTAAATCCTATGTTTTGTCTTATACATGTTGAGGATTTGTTTGATTAATTATCTCTATAATTGCATTTTATTTTTTTAAAATAGTTTTAGAGTGTATGGTTTCCTAGCTGTGGTATCATAATGAGTCTACTCTTATTTAATAGCAATTGTGTTCTGGATTAGGTGTTGTTTTTCTATAGCATAAAATGACAAAATATACAAATGCAAAATTTGAGGTGGAAATGTTTAATGTCAAGAAAAAATTTGAGTTGTGGAAACTCAAAGAAAATGATGTGTTGATGTAATATGAGTTGTACAAATCCCTAAATGGATAGGCAAAGAAACTGGTGATGATGAATGATGATGAATGGGAAGGACTTGTTACAAAATCTCTTAGTACAGTATGATTGCGTTTAGAATATGAGGTTATTTTCAACATAACTAGAGAAAATATTGTGGTAGGATTATACACTAGATTAGAAGGCTTGTACAGAACAAATTTTTAAAAAAATCATATTTATTTGAATAGGTAGATGTATACATTATGAATTAAAGAAGGTATGAAAATTGTTGATCATTTAAATATTTTCATTACTTTTTTATGCTAGTTGACTAGTATTGGTTTGAAAGTGGATGAAGAAGATAGTGGAGTCACCTTGTTATATAATTTTCTAGATTCTTAGGATCATATGGTAACTTCCATGTGTTTCATTACTATTGATAATATTGACAATGATTTTATTGTGGGAGCATTGTTGGTGAAGGAGATGAGGATAAAATATAGTCTAGAGACTTTTATAACTATAGCTATGATTGCTAGAGGAAGATCTAGAGAAAGAGGGAAAATATATAGAGCCATATTTAGATCTAATTAAAAATATAGGAAGATTAAGGAAAAGTGCTAACACTATGGTAAAGTAGGACATCTTAGTAAGGATTGCTTGAAAAGAAAAGAAGGTGAAAACAATGAAGAATCCACCAAGGAAGTGAATCAATTAGAAATAAGTGAAGGTATGAGTGAAGAAGTTTTATCTCTTTGTAATGATTCCTCTTATCATCATGAATGGCTATTGGATTTAAGTGATACACATCACATATGTCTGCATAAGAGTTGTTTTTATTCTTACCAAACCCTTGACAAAAGTTATGTTCTTTTGGAAAATAATGATTCTTTTAAAACTAAAGTCATTGGTATAAATAAGATAAAAATGTTTGATGTTATAGTAAGGACTCTAACAGAATTAAGACATCTACTATAAAATAAATTGAATTTGATTTATTTAAGTGAATTAGATTCCTATAGTTATAAGTTCATAGGTCAAGGTGGAGCTCTTAAGGTGTCTAAGGGTGCTTTAGTCGTAATGAGGGCTCTAAAAGTTGTGAACCTTTAAATATTGAAAGGGAGTGTAGATGCCAGTAAAAATATTATGGTATCTCAAAAATAAAAATATTCTTCTCATCTATGGCATCTACATTTGGGCCAAATGAGTCAAAAAGGGTTAAATGTACTAAAAAATTATGAGTGAATTCATTGTTTAAAATATTTAGATTTAGATTTTTGCAAGCACTATGTTTTATAGAAATAAAGTATAATAAATTTTTGTGTAGGAAGTCATGTAAGTAAGGTATTCATGGCTATACTCATTTTCATGTGTGGGGTCTATCCCATGTAATTGCATATGGAGGATCATTTTATTTTGTTATGTTTATAGATGATTACTCCATGAAATTATAGGTCTATTGTTTGAAAACAAAGTCTAATGTTTTTAGTGTATTTAAGCAATTTAGAGCTTTGGCTCAGAAAAAAAAAATAGGTCAAACAAATGTTTAAAAATAAATAATAGAGGCAAGTTCACATTGTTGGAGTTTCATAACTATTACAAGGAAGCTAGGATTGGAAGTCATAAAACCACCAATTATACACCACAACAAAATGGGGTTGTTGAATGCATGAATATGACTCTTCTAGGGAGAATAAGGAGAATTCTCATCAATGTAAATTTGGATAAGCATTTATGGGAAGAATTGGTTTGTATAACATGATATCTAGTTAATCACTTATGATCAATTACAATAGACTATAAGTTTCTTGAAGAGGTATGGACAGGTCATCCATGAGATTATTTAGATTTGAAATTTTTTGGTTGTAATGATTATGCTCTTACTAATTAATAATCAACATTCAAAGTTAGACCCAACGTCCAAGAATTACATCTTTGTTGGGTATGGTGAAGGAGAGGGTGTTGAGGGATTTAGATTGTGGGATCCTATTGCCGACAAGATCATCATTTAGCAGAGATGTATTGTTTTATGAATTATATTTTCTAAAATTAGATGTATAAATGAAATAAAAATAGGACCTAAAACATCAAAATGTCAAGGTTGAAAATGAGCCATCTTCAGATTCTAAAAATAAATAAATTTGACCATTTTTTAATGGTAAAGATGTTAAAGATTTACAACAACTTGAGGAAACACACCCATAATTAGAGTGGAGATCAAGACATGAGGAAACACCTCCAAAGTCAGCATGGAGATCAATATAGGTTAGACATCCTCCTAGTAAATACATTTCCAATATTTCAATTTTTTTTATTTCTAATTATGGGGAACCTAGTTGTTATTAGGAAGCATTAGAAGATATACATATTTATAAATGGAAAAGGGAAAAGTAGGAGGAAATTAATGAGTTGGATGAGAACAAGTCATGGGACCTAGTAAAAATTTCATAATGCAAAAAATGTATTGGCTACAAATGGGTTTACAAATGAAAGATAGGTGTTGATGAAAAGTTTGAAAGGTATATAGATAGATTGGTGGTGAAAGGATTTGCACAGAAAGAAGGTATTGATTACCATGAATTTTTTTCACCAATTGTTAAAATTGTTTCAATTTGAGTTATTTTAGTATTACTAACTTTACTTGATTTAGATTTAGAATAGTTAGATGTTAAAACAACATTATTACATAGATATATATATGTACAAGATAGAAAAAAGGTTTTGCTTGAAATCTCAAGAAACTATTGGCTAGCCAGAAAAAATCACCTAGTAAATGGTACAAGAAGTTTGATTCCTTCATGGGGAGCCATAATTTTGCTAAGAGTGAGTATGATCATTGTGTTTACTTCAAGTTTTTGGACAATGGATCATTCATTATATTAGCATTGTATTTTGATGATATTCTTTTAGTAAGCAAAAACATTGCAAAAATCAATAGTTTAAAGGTTCATCTAGCTAGGACATTTGATATGAAGGATATAGGAATAACATAACAAATCTTAGGCATTTAGATACATAGAGACAAAAAAAATGGTAAGCTTTGGTTATCACAAAAAAGGTATTTGGAAAAGTTACTAACCAGTTTTAGTATGAATTATGTGAAACTAATTAGTATCCCTTTTACTTCCCCTTTAAATCTTTATTTAAATTTACATCATAGTAGTAAATGTCTCATGTACCATATGATAGTGAATTGGGAAGTTTAATGGATGCTATGGTATGTATAAGGCTAAACATTTTATATGTAATTGGAGTTGTCAGCACATATATTTAAAAATTGGTTAAAGAATGTTGGGTAGTAGAGAAGTGGGTGTTTTAATACATGTGAGGCACAAGTGAGTATTGCATAACTTATAATAGAATTGGTGATTCTATTTTTGGATATTTTGATTTTAGTTTTACAAAAGATATGGACCAAAGAAGATCAACATCTAGTCACATTTTTACATTTATAGGTGGACCGATTAGTTGGATATATAAATTAAAAAGACTATTGTTGAATCAAATACTGAGGCATAATATGTGGTTTTTTATCATGCTTGTCAAGAGGCAATTTCTCTAAAGGACCTATTGGGTGAATTTCGAAGAGATCAATACAAAATGAAGGTATTTTGTGATATTCAGAGTGTAATTTTTTAGCTAAGAATCCATTTTATCATATTAGGACAAAGCATATTGCATTAAATTACCATCTTGTTAGATAGGTGATTGATGAAGGAAATGTTGTACCCGAAAAGGTTCACACAAAGGAAAATAGTACTGATATGTTCACAAAACTAGTTTTTTTAGAGAAGCTAAATGGTGTTTGGATTATCTTGGCTTATATAAAATGTGAAGAGTTGGTCAGTAAGATATTAGACAAAAATTATTGTCAAGGTGGAGATTGTTATATATGTGACAATAAAGTTAAAATTTGGACCTTTTTGTGGCACGATTTATAGCCCAATTTTACAAGGGGGTGTTGTGGGGAGTGGGGTGCAGACATCCCCCACTATTTTCATAGGGGGTACAATGGATGACAACATCCTCTAGATCCCCCCTTGGTGGGGGTTCTGGGGAAATGCCCCTAAAGAAAAAAAATTGAAGAGTCAAATCCCTATTTTTAGGAAGACAAATTCCACTAGATTCTAGTTTTAGAAGAAAATTCCTAATGGAAGTTTTCCACTCTATTTTTAGGAGGAGGAATCATAACATTGATTTAACAATTAATCATATTTCTCTTTGTGGAGTCTTCATGTAATCTACATAGTGATTTGTATATAGATTGTTCATCTTATAATTAATAAGGCTTGATATCTTGCACCGTGGATGTTTCCTTATCTTGCTAAGGTTTTACCATATGAATTGTATGTTTTATCTCATGAATGTTGAGGATTTGTTTGTTTAATTATATCCATAATTTCATTCTTTTATTTTTACATATTTTTAGAGTGTGTCTTTTCCTAACAATTATTACAACAAATGTAGCCATGGATAACATGAGAAGTAACTAAGAAGTAGAGTGTTGAATCTCCATGAATTTTTTGCTATGACATCCTTACCAAATAATACTATTCCCTATATCTAACATAGAATCATCATCCTAATTTATTCAGTCAAGGGTGTTGAAAATTAAAATAAATAAAAATCATTGTTTGAAGTCAATGACATTATTTTTAATGAGTTTTCATTCACATATTAAATTTGATGGTTGATCCTAACTATCATGCAAAATATTGATGACAATTATTTATTCAACATTGCCTTTCCTTAATATAGAAATCACATAAAGAACTTGAGTCACATCATACACATGAAAACCAAGCCAGATAGTGAAATCACATTAAAAATATTAGTCATAAGAAAGAGGCCTTTCATTAACATAGCAAGAACATAAAAAACTTGATTCATATCATGTACATGAAAACCATGATAGATAGTGAAATCACATAAAAAATATTAGTCATAAGGAAGAGAATGGAAAACACATTCAAGTGAAGTGAGCTACAAGAATATTAGACATATAAAGAAATCAAAATATGTAATATGTTTATTTCTAAAATATGGGTAGAGATGCTGAAATTGTATGTAATTTATTGAATGCGCATACATGCATGTGCACACATGCACACACACACACACACACACACACACACACACACACACACACACACACACACACACACACACACACACACACACACACACACACACACACACACACACACACACACACACACACACACACACACAATCACATGTATAAGTATGTGTGTGTGTGTGTCTAAATATCTAGATATATACATATACATTCATACATATGTATATATACACACACAAAAATGGATTTGTTAAGTGGAGATGTGGCTAGGGAAATGAATAAATATATAGGTATTTTCTTCTCAAATGTCTTGACCAAAACCCAACATGGTATTCAGGTAGATCATTGGGGGAAGGTCACTAAGACCAAAGGAAGAGCATTGATATCAACATGGATGCAGTCAGGGAAGCTGGAAGAGGATCACACCTATTAAAACCACTACATATTGAGTCTTGTATGCCTACTATAGGAGTCAGTGAAGATATTGAATTGATTAGGGTATATTGGTTAAAGCATTGATATATCACAAACTCACAAGCCAAGGAACTCAATGAAGAATATGGCCATTCCAAAAATATTCTAAGGAAAATATGTCCAAAGCCATGATAATATGGAAGTCGATGAAGTGTTTGAGAAAATGAAAATGCATGGATCTGACTAAAACCAAAGGACACAAACTATTTTTTAGAAATAAATTAGAAGCATTCAAGGTAATACACTCTATTGTTGGGTTAACACATTATAATGTGTAATGGATCTAAAATAATAGATTGAGAAAGCCATTGGGATCTTTACACCTTTCTAATGTCTTATATATAATAACAAAAACCTAGGAAATACTAACAAGTTGTCTAATTATGGAATAACTAGAGATTCCCTTTTATCCTTAAATATAAGGTTGATAGGTGGGGTGATTCGCAATGGTAAGGCATTAATGTTATCTTAAAAAGATGATACAAATTATTATAAACCATAGGGGCCTTTGAAGAATGTTACAAATAATAAGGTAGTAAAAACACATCATAAACTTAGTCTACAAGCCAATGCCTATTTTGTCGAATAGGCATATGTGTTTCCAACTATGGATATAGCAGATGAAGATGTGATAGTATACAGAGAAAATTTGAAACAAGAGGTAGTCATATGTAGATTCAATGGCTTTTGGCCAACCATAGAGGCATTATTCCAGTGGGTGCATTTGACTAGGTTAAAAAACTATGAAGTATCCCTCTATTACAAGGGTTTCTTCATAGTACACTTTTTTGATGAGGATGCTTACTAGAGAGTTTTTTTTAGATGGCCCTTGGTTTTGGGGGACATCTAGTCTATACCTCACTCTATGGACCCTAGAATTTAACCTGAACACACACTCAGTCATTTTTATACCAATCTAGGTATGGATTCCTAACTTCCCTATATATCTTATGAGTGGTTTTAAATGAGTAGGGGATAGTCTAATAAGATTTGTCAATGTGGATATTGAGATAATGTAAGTATGTCTATGCATGTATGCTCATATATGCATGGAAATAGATCTCAACAAAGGTCTACCTAATAAAATGATCATTATATGTTGAAAAATATAACATACATAATCCCTATATTTTAAGAATGCAACCTTTCGTTACTGTATCTATAAGCTTACTGGGTATCTCCAAGCTACTTGTCCATAAGCAAGAAACTTACCAACACATAAGAAAGGGTTGAAACCCACTTAAAAATGGTTGTCCTTTCTTTCAAAAGAGGAAGTGGATGATGTAGAGGAGAACCTTGAAGTGGAATGTCATAATAGAACAAAGATAGGGGAGTAAAAAATTAGTGAACATTACATACACATGAATGAAATTGCTCCCATAGTTGGGGGAAAACAGAGAGAATGAGAATCAAACCATGGAAGCTAAACAGGTTGGGTCAATACTAGGAGGAATGAAGAGAGATCATAAATTAGATAACTCTAATTCAAATAAAGAATGAGTGCCCTACACAAACCTAAATAAAATGATAAATCATTATCCTTCAGATTACCAAAATTTAGAATTACAGATAGTTAGGGTGGAGTTACCACTCAAGGTGTGGTAGGAGGTTAAAAAAATAAAGGAAAAAAGGGCAAGACCAAAGATTTAATGCAATATCCCTCAAATATGCGTATTTGTCTTTGAATTCTAGTACACTTACCTTTATTTTTATATCATGTTTTGATTAATCTTACCTTTTTTTCTTTCCCCTATCCATATGGGGATGTTTTATCTACATCAGGTCGAGGCTATGTCTATTTTATCTTAGTTTTTAAGGCTTCTGACTCAAATTTCTTGCTACCATATGATTTTGGCATTTTGGATGTATCTTTTCACCTCTATTTGGAGTAAAAGGTATAGGCACTTTTTATTCTAAAATATATATATATATATATATATATATATATATATATATATATATATATATATATATGTATGTATGTATCTCTATGTGTGTGTGTGTGTGTGTGTGTGTGTGTGTGTGTGTGTGTGTGTGTGTGTAATCTTATTAATAAATAGACACATCATACATTATACAAAATATAACATGCACATAAGTATTGTAGATAGATAAGTAATTCACATATATAATCAAACCAATACAATTATGAACAAAGTTAAAATTAGCATAATGAACACAATAAGTGACACATCAAGAATGAGTATAATAAATATTTTAAAAAATAAATTAAAACATGATATGTATCACAATAAGATATCATATATATGATCATAAGAAGAATAGTAAAAGTGAATGAAAGAGTAATATGTAATAGGAGTGAGAGAACTCCCCACATTGCCTCATAGTTACTCATGAGTGAAAACATAATTTTTCCCCATACCAAAATAAGAAACTTTCATCTTGTTATATATATTTTTAATTATCTTTCCACTCATATTAGTTCCATAAATGTAAAGAATTAAATCGATATATTTAACTGTGTGTGTTTGACATGAATTTGAAGTGTGTAGTAAAATACAAGTATGAAGTCTGTGATATTTAAATTGGAATTAGAATTAAAATAAATTAAATAAGTCACATTATATCATTGTATTTTTTTTTTTTCAAAATAAGTATAGTTCCACATTTAGGTTAGTGTAGGAAAAGCATTTGAATCATGAATTTATATATGACCATGGTTTTAAAAAAAATTCTCATGAAAAAGAATATATATAACTATTTACATAAGTCATTGAATGTGAAGTAGAAGGTATAGAAGGAGATTTAGATATGGGTATTATAAAGAAAATATTGATATGCGTCTTCGTGTGAGACATATATTATACTTGCAATATCACAAGAGTGATCCATTGTAGAATTCTTAAAATTGAAAAATAAGTGTATTTATTAGCTTGCTAATGTGTTGGAAAGAATTTTTATTAATAATTTTAAATTAGTTATATCACTCAAAAAAAAATTATCCTTGTCAAAAGTTACATGTTTGATCCTCACACTTATTTGATCATTTGCATATCCACATTTAGAGTTCTTATGTGACTTGATATTATCGAATTATAGCTTATACCTTGCTTATGTCGATTCATAATGAATATAATAAGCTTTTGTATGTCTTGTTTTTTTGTCAATCATTTTCCTTTGAACCCCATATTTTGTACACATTTTGATCTAACCCCATATTTCTCTAGCCTGCTTTTCATGAGGTTATTGTTTGTATATTTTATGAAATAACATTGAAGTGACATTGGTTGCTTATCTTTTGTTTTTTTCTCATCTATAAGTAAAATTTGTCATTTTATAATCTTTATAAGTTATTTAAATGGATTCAACATTGATTTTGTTCATATTATCAATATACTTTACTAGACCACCTATGGTAAAGATTATTTTGACTAGTTTTCATTGATATCCTCATCTTGGTTAGATCATTATCCTCATATACATCTTTGATATTTCTTAAACTTACTCATATTTTTATATTTATTCTAAAAATTGAAATCTTAAGTCTCAAAATAGTGTTTTGACCTCTATCCAAATCAGGTACTAAATTATCTTGAGGTCCCATCATTTTACAAAATCGTAAATGAATATCCTGTGCTAGATAATGTGGTTTTTAGTTTTTACATTAAAGTAGGATTTTGACCATATAATATGTTATTTTAACAAACATAAAATTTATATAAAATCATTGAAGTATATCCATTAATATTTATTTTTACAATAAAATAATGAAAATTATTAAAATAATACAAAAAAACTATATAAACTATTAAAAAAATACATTTTTAATACAATAATCCTATTTCATTAATAAGAGTTCAAATACATATCTTAGTTATTCTCTTTGAATGGAAATCATCTTAGAGTAGAGTTGGAAATATGAGCAACACTAGTGATGCAATGAGAATTCTTGTTATATTTCACAAAAATTAACCTTGGTTAAGACCATTAGGAATATTTCATCTATCGCTTATTGGAAACACCAATATGTTTTCCATTTCAATTACCACAATATCCTTTCCTTCAACTTCTCATCTTAAATTTATTTTATTTATTTTAATATTTTCTTGCTTTTCTTGGTTTCCATTTCTAGAAATTCTAATCAGTGTTTGAAACACTTAAAAGGTAGTTATAACTAACAAAACTTTTCATAACTTTTTATATTTTAATAATGTCCACCCACATTCCTATTTGTATTTATGACCTTTCACTACTTTACATTTAACATTATTTGACTTCTATGTATATTTTAATATTATCACACCATTGATAAATAGTCATATAATAGATTACCATCTATTAGGTTTTGGAACATTGTAAGTCCATCACCATATCTTGTTATTAGTTTTTGAGTATTCCTTATACTTTTTTTTAGAAAAATATATTATAAATGAATAAATATGATGTTCAAATGTATAAAGCTCACATAATTTTGGTAGTACATGTTACCTTGGTATAACTATGGGATTGAAAATGTGTAGTTTATCTAGAAATATCATGAATGTAACATTATACTTTTCTAATAACAATATCATTGAAGGTAAACATTTTGTATCTTATAATCCATAGGTCCCTTGAGATCAACCTTGTTTTCAGAGCCTGCAAAGAGCCATCTTGAATTACCCACAAGCTCAATATGAATTTGGTGTTTATGTCCAAATTTTGATTTTCATTTATCTATTTTTCAATGAAAATAAACTAGTAATTTGGTAGTTATTTTATTGCAAATACTTCTTAACTCTCATCTGATATGGGAGGATGTTGTTTTAATTTTTCATTAGTATTTGGGAGATTTTTTATTTACAAGGGTTACAATTAGCAAAGAGTTTTTGCAAAGTGGTCAATGTTGTTGAGCATGAGGTATACAATTTTCATCGAGATATGAATGAATGTAGTTGGGTACTCCTATAAAAATGCTCATACTTTAGTATATGTAAAAATGATTAGAAGGATGAGTATTCTAAAAATAATGCTCATTTATGTGTTAGGTAGTGTCATAGGGAACATGGTATAAGAGTTCATGATATAATTATAATAGACACTCAACAAAGGTTTATTAGTGTCAAATTTAAAAGTGGCCAAATGATAGGTTATGACAAGCATTTTTGGATATCTGTAGAGTGATCATAGAAAGCATAATAATATGTCCCATATTTTAGCATAAATAAGCCACAAACACTTTCAATTTTCCATAAAAATATCTTGAGTTTAAATCATTGATATTAATCACACATATGTATTTTAACTTATATATACAAAAATGTAGTGCATATACATTTTTTTATATTAAAAAAACTTATAAATAATTTTTTAAAATTTATTTTAAAATTATTTTAAAAAAAAATTTTGTTAGGATCTTACAGAGTACAATTGATTACTTTTGTATAAGCAAATAAACATGGAATTAAACCAGAAATAATAAGTAACTAGAAATCAGAAACAACAAAGAATAAGAGATACAAGAAATAACCAATCTTGTATTAAACTCTTCCAGAAGGAAATACAATGAAAAAATCTCTCTCTTCTCACACCTCTTAAATGTACAGATATCTTTCCCTCAAGAGTTCTCTCTCTCTCTCTCAATTACAACCAACTCCACTACTTGAATTGATCCACCTTACAAACTATGAGGATCTAACCCTATTATATAGAACTAAGATTCATGAGCCATGCATTCTCCACCGTTAGATGCACCTCTTAATCAAAGGTTCAAATTTGTCCTGCCAAAAATAAAAAAAGCAGACTCAACACTAACAATTAGTTTTTACATGCAAACTCACTGTTCTCTTCAAAATTAGAATTTTGGGAATGCACAGATGACCGACGCTGGTCTCTGTCTGTCTACATATGATCGATGTCAGCCGATCCCTAACCAACGTCGGTCGATCCTGATCGATGTCGGTGACTGTGTAAGTCCAATAACCTCTGCATTTGCTCATTTGGTGAAGCTTTTAGCTCCACAACTAAATAATCTCCCACTTGGAGATAAACAACTGCACCTATACAGCAACATCCTCTAGCTTGTTTCTCCATCTTCAAGTTCAATCTTGAAGACCAACAAAAGTTGAATGAAGATTCAAATTCTCCTTTGTTACTGGCTTTGTTAACATATTAGTAGGGTTCTTATCCATATGGATCTTTTCTAGCTTCAACTATCCATCCTCTAATACCTGTCTAATGAAGTGGTACCTAAGCTATATATGTTTGGTTCTTGAATGAAAGGCTAGATTCTTTGCCAAATGAATTACACTTTGACTATCACTGTACAATCTACAACTCTTTTGCTCCTTTCCCAACTCTTTCATGAACTGAGTCATCCAAATAATTTCCTTGCTAGCCTCTGTGACTGCAATGTATTCTATCTCCGTAGTAGACAAGGCAACAACCTTCTGCAACTTTGAAATTCAGCTAACCGCCATTCCACCAACAGTGAACACATATCCTATGGTGCTTCTCCTACCATCCAAGTCACCTACTATATCTGAATCTACATACCCATCCAGAGAAATGTTTGACCCTCCATAGCATAAATTCTTACTGTTGATCCCTCTCAAATATCTGAGAATCCACTGAACTGCTTTCCAGTGTTCCTTTCTTGGATTGGACATAAACTTGTTGACAACTCCCACTGCTTGGGCAATATCATGTCTAGTACATACCATTGCATACATCAAGCTCCCAACTACTGAAGCATATAAAACTCTACTCATGTACTCAACCTCATCATGTCATTTAAGACCCTGTTCTTTGTTCAACTTGAAGTGTCCAGCCATATGTGTGCTTACCAATTTTGTATCCTGCATATTGAACCTCTCTAACACCTTATTCACATAATCCTCTTGAAATAAAATCAAACTATGATTTTTTTGTCTCTCTTACTACTCATGCTAAGGATATTCTTTGCTACTCCTAAATCCTTCATGGCAAATGTGTGAGCTAATTTTACCTTAAGTTCAGTAATTATTTACATGTGTGAACCTGCAACAAGCATATCATCTACATACAGTAATAGGATAATATAACTACCATTATCCAATCTGTTAAAATAAACACAATGGTCAGATTGACATTTACTAAAGCGATGCTCTATCATAAACTTGTCAAACCTCAAATACCATTGTCTTGGAGCTTGCTTAAGACCATATAAGCTTTTCTTCAACGTGCACACAAGTTTCTCCTTACCTTTGACCTCAAAACCTTCTGACTTATCCGTATATATCTCTTCATCCAAATCTCCATGAAGAAATGCTATCTTAACATCAACCTGCTCAAGATGCAAATCTTGAATAGCACCTAAAGACAATACAGTCTGAATAGAAGTCATTTTTACTACATAAACACAAATTTCACCAAAATCAATACCTGGTTTCTGTGTAAATCCATTTACTACCAACCTGGCCTTATGTCTCACTTTTTCATTCTCTCATTCCTTTAACCTGTAAACCCATTTGTTTTTTAGTGCTTTTTTTTTGGATAGCAACTCAACCAAATCCTACATTTGGTTCTCTTCCAAGGAATCAATTTCCTCATTCATGCCATGCTCCCACTATTTCTTGGATTCTACTTGCATTGCCTCATTAAAACTTTTTGATTCTCCACCATCAGTGAGCAAAAAGTAGTATAAAGAAGGGGAATAATGAATTAGAAGTTTACTTACCATTTCAGACCTCCTCATGGGCATTTGAGACTCATTCACAGCTTGTTGTCTGCCCAAATTTCTTTCTGTCAGTGACCGATCTTGATCATCTCTCAGTCTGCACCTGACCGATGTCGGTTCCACCTGATTGATGTCAGTTTCTTCTTGACTGATGTCGGTTTCTTCCTCATCGATGTCAGTATCTGTGTTTTTTTGTGAGTGATGATTTTTACCTGTGAGCTCATTTTAGATCATAACCTCTTCTAAATAAAGATTGCCCTGCTCAGAATTATTCAGCCTCTTGCACTGATCACTGTACATCACCTTCTCATTGAAAACTACATCACAGATTCTAATAATTTTGTTAGTTTCTAAATTTCACAATCGGAATATGAAATCTCCAAAACCATAACCAATGAAAGTGCACTGCATAGATTTAGCATCCAGCTTCTCTCTATTTTTTCATTAATGTGCACAAAAGCTTCAGAACTAAAAACTCTGAGAAATGAAAGATCTAATTTTTTGAATTCCACCATCCAGTGTAGTAAAGGGTCCTCTATTAATCAGGTAAATCATAGTATCTATAGCTTCTACCCAAAATTTTAAGGGCAAACCAGCATGCAACCTCATACTCTGTGCACGCTCCATTATTATTCTATTCATCCTTTCAGCAACTCCATTTTGCTAAGGTGTCCTTGGAACCATCTTTTTCCTACACATTTCACTCATAGAACAGTAACTGTTGAATTTATTGCTGCAGTACTCACCACCATTGTTAGATCTAAGGCACTTCAATCTCAAACCTATTTCATTCTCAACCAAAGCTTTTCATTTCTTAAATATGTAAAAAACATCAAATTTTCTCTTTATGCAATAAACCCATATCTTATAGCATCATCAATGAAAAAAATATAATACTGTGATCCTCCAATAGAAGCTACTTGAGCTAGTCCCCACACGTCTATGTGAACAAGCTCCAACTTGTGCTTCTTCTTTGTTGACCTAGTTTTGAGAAACCTCACTTTCTTTTTTTTTCCAAAAATACAATGCTCACAGAAATCTAGATATATGCTTTTCAAATACGAAAGCTTACCTTTTGACTTAAGAACATTCATTCCCTTCTCACTCATGTGACCAAGCCTATAGTACCACAACTTTGCATCTACATCTGAAGAAGATAAAATAGAAGGAAAATAATCAGTAATACAAGTAGATAGATAAAGTGTACCTACTCTCTTACCTCTAGATAATACAAGTGTACCCTTGAAAACTTTCCAAGATTCAGTTATGAGAGTTACTGTGCAACCCTCATCACCCAATTTTCCTACAAAAATCAGATTCCTCTTTAGAATGGGTACATGCATGACATCCTTCAACACCCATGTGTTGCCATTCTACAATTTCAGCTACACTTTTTCTTTGCCAACAATTTGATAAGGTTCATCATCCCCTAAATAATTTTTTCCAAAATCTCCATGGACATAATCATTGAAAAATTATCTATTTGGGGTTGCATGGAAAGAGGCACCAAAATCTAAAACCCAAGATTCTACTTTATTATCCAAAGAAAATATAAGAGCACCTTGTGCAACAATACCTACAACTTTTACTTCTTCTTTACCTTCATGCTGATTTTCTTTGTTATCCTTTAACCAACAATTTTTCTTTGCATGCCCTTTCTTTCCACAATTCCAGCAGGTTATTCTTCCATTTATGGATTTGGATCTACTTCTCATCTTTGACTTTGACCTTGATCTCCCTTGCTTTCCCTTCTCTCTTTGCCTTCCCCTGCTCTCAATACTTAAAGCATTACCTGATGTTTTCTCTGTGCTTTTTCTATGAATTTCTTCATTCAAGATTACACTAACAACATCATCAACTTTCAAGATATTTGAACCAGATGCAGTATTAGTAACTGCCATTACCAAACTATGCCAAATTTTTGGTAAAGAGCATAAGATTAAGATAGCCTTAATTTCATCATCAAAAACTATTTTGACTGAATTTAACTGATTTACTATTGCATGGAAATTATTAAGATGACTAGATATCGATCAACCTTCCTGCATTTACAAATTAAATAATTGCTTCATAAGATATACCTTATTTAAAGCTGAGGGTTTTTCATATAAATTTGCCAAAGTATCCATTAACTCTACTGTTGTCTTTGCCTATGATAAGTTGGAAATCACAAAAGATGCCATGCTCAACCTTATAGATCCAAGAGCCTTTCTATCAAGAACATTCCATTCTTCATCTTGCATATCTATGGGATTTCTTGAAACCCCAAACAATGATAAGTACAGATCTTTCTGATATAGATAATCTTCTATCTGCATCCTCCATAATTGATAATTCTTACCATTGAATTTCTCTATTCTTAGTTTACTTTCTTCTACCATTGCTTTACTCCCACTCAATCAGAAACTCTTGTGAGTGAATTCTATAATCAACAAACACTAACATGCTTTGATACCACTTGTTAGGATCTTACAGAGTACAATTGATTACTTTTGTATAAGCAACTAAACACGGAATTAAACTAGAAATAATAAGTAACTAGAAATGAGAAACAACAAAGAATAGGAGATAAAAGAAACAACCAATCTTGTATTAAACTCTTCTAGAAGGAAATACAATGAAAAAAACTCTCTCTTCTCACACCTCTCAGATGTACAGATCTCTTTCCCTCAAGAGTTCTCTCTCTCTCTCTCTCTCTCAATTACAACCAACTCCACTACTTGAATTGATCCATCTTACAAACTATGAGGATCTAACCCTATTATATAGAACTAGGATTTATGAGCCATGCATTCTCCATCGTTAGATGCACCTCTTAATCAAAGGTTCAAATTTGTCCTGCCAAAAATAAAAAAGTGAACTCAAGACTAACAGTTAGTCTTTACATGCAAACTCACTGTTCTCCTCAAAATTAGAATTCTAGGAATGCAAAGATAACTGACGTCAGTCTCTATCTATCTGCATATGACCGATGTCGACCGATCCCTAACCGATGTCGGTCGATCCTGACCGATGTCGGCAATTGTGTAAGTCCATCAACCTCTGCATTTGCTCATTTGATGAAGCTTTTAGCTCCACAACTCAACATATTTGCCTAATAAAACCATTAATTTTTGATACTCAATATTATTTTGAATCATCTTTTTATTTTTTAATTAAAAATAAAGTTTTTAAATATTACGATCTAAATAATAATTAATAATAAAATTAAAATGTAATAAATATATAAAACATGATTCTTCTTGTGAAACACCTTTGTAATTAATAATTTAAACTAAATATAAATGTTAATATCATATTAATCGTGATAAAATTACATAATTTTGTGTGATTTAGCACATTAGAAAGTTGGGTCTCACAAAGTTATCATGTTATTTACCTTGTAAGCAAAAAATGAGTAGTGCGAGTGTGCATTTTCTATAATGAAATATTTATATATAGTGATAAATATATGACACTAAGACATTTGTGAACAATGACACCTTATGTCGATATCTGAAAATTCAATAGAGGAGTTATGGTTTAAATTGGGTAAAACACACATGAACCCTTAGATAATGTTTAATCGATAGCTTAGGATAACAAGTGGTTTGATGGGTTGATATGGAATGTCAGGACGAAAAATATGTTAAGTGTTCTATTAAGTGTTCTAAAAACTATTTCTGTGAAAAATTTTTCATTAGAAATAAGAATGAAACTTTTACAATTATAAATATAAATAAGAATTCCCTTTTTTTTTTCTAAAACTAATTTATCGTTCATTATGAGAGAGGGAAGCAAAATTTAAAAAATATTGTGGAATGTAACATAAATAAATATGTTACATTCCACAACATTTAATTAAATATTTTTTTTTATATTTAAGACAGTATATCAGTATATATATATATATATATATATATATATATATATATATATATATAAAATTTTTTGAAGAATAAATTTTATTTTTTTAATATTATAAAAATTTTAGTTTTATTTTGATTCATCATCTTATTTTATATGTAAGAAAATATTTCTTCCTTATAATAAAATAGTTTTTATAATCTTAAAATACATAAATAATTTAAAACAATGTGACTTTAAGAATGTTTATTATATTAAATAATTATTAAAACTATATTTTTAGTTGGCATGCTCCTAAAATATGGGATCCATACTATTAAAAAATATATTTATATAATAAATATAACTTTGATTTTTTTTAAAACATAGGTCAGCTTGTTTTAAGAACTCCACTAGAAAATAAAAAAAGCTCTACCAAAAAAATTTAATTTCAAAAAATGATATATATTTTAATAATTTTTTGATCTCATTTTATATTTTCTTATAATTACTTAATGCAATAATAGATAAATATATTCTCGTGTCTTATGATTTATCACACTTATTATTATATAAAAAAAATTAAAATTTAAATCATAAAAATATTAACATTTATATTGACTTCAGACAACTAGGATCTAAACAAAGAGAAAAAGGAGACATGAGTACCCAACAAATAAAAGGATACTAAAGCATATGGTAACATAGAAGGTATAAAAAATAAAATAGGGGATGCATAATTTAGAGGTGACAATGATATAGTTTTAAGAAAGAAGTCAATAGATGGTCAATAATATTCAATTTGAACTATTTTTTTTTTAAACAAATAATTATAATAAATTAATATTAAATAATATGAAGAGAAAAAAAACTAAAAATTTTTATAATAAAATAACGATTCAAAACTTTGGCTGACTATTTAAATTATATGAAATTATTTTAGAAGATTTTTTTCTTTTATTTTAAATTTAAATATAGTTTTCACAATTTTTTTAAAAATATATTTGTTTCATGAAAGAGAACATATTTTCAATCTGTAAAAAATAATATAAGTGCTTTTTGTTAAAATTTTGAGAAAAAAATCGATATTTTAAATCTAAATTAGTATTATTTTATATTCTCTTATTTTAATAATGATTCATAAAATATGATACAAAATATTAATTAAAAAATTATCACACAATTCTAACTAAATTTCTGAATGTACGTTAAGTTCAGAATTTTATATGAGAGAGGAAAGACACTTTCAAAAGGAAACCCGTCACTAATTTTTTTACTGACGGAAAAGGTTAAACATCAAATTTAAAAAGAAGTTAGCTGTCTGTTTTTCGTATAATGATTTAGGAATCAATTAAAACAATTAATTTTGATCAATTAACCAATCAAAAACAATAATTTTTATTTAATAATGAAACTTTAAATATCTATAATTATTTATGATATTTTTTTTACAATAAAAAAATATTAAAAATAATTTATTTGATATTTTATTGGTTAAAAAATAAATATAACAATTTTTTAATATTCTTGTTATACATATTTACAAAAATAATAATAATATAAAGTACTTTCATGACATGTGTACACAATGATTTTTAAAATGACATATGTACAACAAATTACATAACTTACTTCCTGTCTCTAAGTTTGAAATGGCATGTCACCTTAAAATTTGGGATAGTTACAATTTTCTCGATCCTTTATTTATTTATTTTTAATTTTTTAACTGTTTTATTATTACCAACCCACTCATTTTTGACATCTGTTTATACTTTCTTATATTATCTCCAAGCATTTTTCCGCATGGGTCACGGCCAACAAGAAATTTGTTAACACGGATTGATTAATTTTTTTAAAAATTGTGTTCACCTTTTCTAACCCTCGGGCATATTTTATTGTTGCATGTTTTAATGTGGAAATGCATGTGTTTGGCAATATTCAATGCTTTCAATCCTCAAAAAATTCAACAGAATCGCTTCTCATGGAGTATCTATTGATTTATTTCTATATACATTTGTGTAAATAAATGTGTATTTAATGTATAGCTACATTACCGTTGGATCGAGACTACGGCCTCATCTGGTGTTGCAGCACAGGGACAAATACAAAATTAGAGCGCTCATAGCGGAGCATGAAATATTTTTTTCAGGCGGAGGAGAAAGAGGAGGAACACCTTTTATTTATTGCAGCAATTAGGAAACCAGACCAAAATCATAGAGGGCGAGGATGTGCTTCTATAATAGGCGACGAAGACCGCCTCCTCGTCTTTGCTAAAATCCAGTGCGTGTTCACATTTTGCTAAATCTCTGCTACGCTATGCCTCCACTATATCATGCAAATGTCAACTTAGAAAGAGACTTTAAAAATATTGATGAAGTCGTACCAAAGGAATATTCTCTTTTATCTCTCATGCGTTTTCATGATT
Source organism: Torreya grandis (assembly GCA_037957365.1). Classification (NCBI taxonomy): domain Eukaryota; kingdom Viridiplantae; phylum Streptophyta; class Pinopsida; order Cupressales; family Taxaceae; genus Torreya; species Torreya grandis. The sequence goes on from JARHVA010003182.1 coordinate 1,782,468, forward strand.
TGCAAGGTTTTAATTGATTCCTCCTCCTTATTCTATTATGTTTTTGTAAATTTTTACAGTTCCAATGTTTTAGTAAAGTTTTATAGTTGTTAATGTTTGAGATAATTTGTTTTGGCTTTACTGTTGTGGGGTGGCTTGCCCTGTTTTTGTGTTGTTTTGAATATCTTCTTAGTTAATTGTTACAGGGTTAGGGACCTATCAAAACTTTTTTTGATTAAGTTTTGGTATAAAAAATATAGTTTGTTTTAACGTAGGGACTCTTTAAAACTCTTGTTTTATGTTGAGTGATTTTAATTCTGGTTTGATTGTCCAGTTCATATATATATATATCAAAAATTTAAAAATTAAAATCAATAATTAATAACAGAATATTTAGATAAAGCAAAATGAGATCACAAATTTTTGACTCTATAGATTATGAACATTATATCAATATTAAAATTGATTTTCTAATTTAAATACTCAATAAAATTAATTAGATTATGAACTTTACATGAATACTAAAAGGATTCAAATGCAAGATAGTAATTACTATGTTATTAAAGATGTCAAATTGTTTGGATATATTTAACATTTTTTCATTATGTAATATTTATTTATTCAACATAAATAGATTATTTTATTCTTGAACTTAAGAAAAAGTCATGAAATGATGGAAAACATAGATGTTAGAAAAAATACCACCTAATGTGTAAATTCTAGAGTCTCAAACATTACCCTTCAAATACTAATGTAATTCATAGTAGAACATTCAATAATATTTTTGGTGCCATTTTTGGATTAAATTAACATTTTACTTGATTATCATTGTACTTTTAGCATTTCACAATTCCATAAAACATCCTTAAATCATATTAGGATAATTGTAACTATAATTTAGTATCTCTACTAAATTGTAATCTTGCAATCTTGTAAATTTTCTTATAAACTAAAATGGTAGGGACTAGCCACTATGCAACCCTTCTTTTTTTGGTATTAAAGATAAAAGTTCATGACTTTGGCCTCAAAATGAATATTCCATTCCTGATATATTCACCTGTCCGAAATTATATTCTTATTTTAAATGAGAAGAGAACTTGATAATTTAAAGATTAAAGATCCCTCCCTAGTTTAATTAAGAGATTTATGTCATTTATAAAATCTTTTCCATAAGTTTTTTTGGCATCCTTAGCAAACAACATTAATCCCTATACCAAATACAGAATCATCCTCCTCATTTAATGGGCCAATGGTGTTGAAAATTCAAATTAAATAAAAATCAAAGGTCAAAGTCAACGCCATTAGTTTTAATGAGTTTTCATTGTCATATTAAATTGATAGTTGATCTTACCTTTCATGTAAAATATTAATGACAATTATCTATTTAGCATTTCCTTTCATCAACATAGCAAGCACAAAAAGCACTCGAGTCACATCATACACATGGAAACCATGCGAAATGGTGAAAACATATTAGAAATATAAAAACACTCAAGTTAAGTGAGGTACAAGAATATTATATATATAAAGAAACTAGAAAAATAATTACATAATAATCATATAAAGAACTAGATTTACATCATGTATATGGAAATCATTTTAAATAGTGAAACCGTATAAGAAATATAAATAAGAAAGATCATGAAAGATACATTCAAGTGAAATTATGTACAAGAATATTAAATATATAAATAAATCATAGATATAATCACATTATCGAATATACATATTATACATTATCCAAAATATAACATGCGTGTAAGAACATTAGATACATAAGCAATTCATATATATAATCAAACCAAGGAAATTATGAACATAGCTAAATGTAGCATAATGAATACAATAAATGACACATTAAACCCATGAACATAATAAAGATGATAAATAAATTAAAATATAATATAAACATGATATGACTACATTAGCATGGTAAGATATCATAGATATGATTAGGAGAAGAATAGTAAAAATGAATGAAATAATAATATGTGATAGAGCGAGAGTACTCCCCACATTGCCTTATAGTTACTCATCAGTGAAAATGAAAATTTTCTCCCTACCAAAATAATAATAAATTAAAACATAATATAAAAATGATATGACTATATCAACATGGTAAGATATCATAGATATGATTAACAGAAAAATAGTAAAAATGAATGAAAGAGTAATATGTGATAGAGTGAGAACACTCCACACATTGCCTCATACTCATGAGCTAAAATAAAATTTCCCCCTACCACAATAATAATAAATTAAAATATAATATAAGCATGCTATGATTGCATCAACATAGTAAGATATTATAGATATGATCAGGAAAAGAATAGTAAAAATGAATGAAAGAGTAATATGCGATAGAGCGAGAGAACTCCCCACATCAAATCATAGTTACTCGTGAATAAAAATTTAATATTTCTCCACCATTAAATATTAAACTTTCATAGTGTTAAATATTTTTCATTTGTATTTCCATTTACATTAGTACCATAAATGAAAAGAATTAAATTATTGTATTTATTTATGTGTTTGACATGAATTTGAAGTGTGTAGTATATTACAAATAAGAAGCAGATGATCTTTAAATAATAATTAACAATCAAATAAATGAAATAATAAGTCACATTATATCATTTAAAAAAAAAAAATTATAGTTCCATATTTAAGTTAGAGTATAAAAGCATTTGAATCATGAAATTCTATATGACCATGGTTTGAACATTTTGTCTCATGAAGAAGCATATATATAACTATTTACATAAGTCATTGAATGTGAAATAGAAGGGATAGCAAGAGATTTATAAATGGATATTATGAGGAATATATTGATATGCATCTCGGTGTGAGACATACATTATACTTGCAATTTCACAAGAGTGATATATTGTAGAATTATTAAAAGTGAAAAATAAGTGGCTTTATTAATTTGTTGATGTATTTTAAAGCACTTTTATTAACAATTTTCCTTTAGTTACATCACTCGGAAAAAAAGTATCTTCATCAAAAGTTATGAGTTTTATTTTCAAACTTGTTTGATCATTTGCATATCCACACTTAATATTCTTATGTGACTTCAGATTATTGAATTATAGTTTATACCTTGTTTATGTGGATGTATGATGAATATAATAAGCTCTTGTGTTTCTTGTTTCTTTTATCAGTCATTTTACTTTGTACTCCATATTTTTTACACATTTTAATATAACACCATATTTATCTAGCTTACTTTGCATGAGGTTATTACTTGTATATTTTATGAACTAACATTTGGGTGACATTGGATGCTTACCTTTATCTTTCAATTTTTATTGTATGTAAGTAGAATTTGGCATTTTATAATCTTTAGAAGTTATGTAAAGGGATATAACATTGATTTTATTCATACTATCAATATAATTTTTTGGAACACCTGTAGTGAAGATTTTTTTTTACTATTTTTCATCGATATCTTCATCTTCGTTAGAATATTATCCTCATATGATTCTATGGTATTTCTCTAAGCTACTCAAATTATTATATTTGCTTTAAAAATACAATTATTAAATATCAAAATAGTTTTGTGACCTCTATCCAAATCAAGTACTAAATTATCTTGAGGTCCAATCATTTTACAAAATCATAAATTCATACCATGCGATAGATAATGTCATTTTTAGTTTTTGCATTAAGGTGGGACTTTTACCATATAATGTGTTATTTTACCAAACTTAAAATTTATATAAAATAATTCAAGTATATCCATTAATATTTCTTTTTGAAATAAAATAATGAAAAATATTAAAATAACATAGATAGATTATATAAACCTATTAAAAAAATACGTAGTTTATATAATAATCCTCTTTCATTAATTTAGATTTCAAATACATATCTTAGTTGGGCTCTCTAAATGGAAATCATCTTAGGGTAGTGTTTGAAGTAGAGGCGACACTAGTGGCATAATGAGAATTCTTGCTATATTTCACATAGCTCAACCTTGGCAAGGACTATTACGAGCATACAATATACCCTCTATTGGACACACTGTACATGTTTCCCTTCTCAATTCCCATAATATTATTGCCTTCTACTTCTCATCTTAAATTTATTTTATCTCTTTTGTTTATTTTCTTTGTTTTCTTGCTTTCCATTTCTAAAAATTCCAATCGATATTTGAAACACATAAAAGGTAGTTATAACTAACAAATGTTTTCATAACTAATTATATTTTAATAATATCCACCCATATTATTAGGTATTTACATATACTATTTTTCTTTGTGACTTTTAACTACTTTTACACTTGACTTTATTTGACTTCTATATATATTTTAATATTATCACACCATATGTAAATGGTCATTTAATATATAACCATTTATTAGGTTTTGGAACATTATAAGTCCATCAGTAGGTCTAGTTATTAGTTATAGAGTATCCCTTCTAATTTTGTTTTAGAAAAATATATTACAAATGAATAAACATAATGTTCAAATGTATAAAGGGCTCAATTTAAAAATTACATGACACCCTGGTATTGCTATGAGTTTCGAAATGTGTAGTTTATTTAAAAATACTATGAATGTAACATTATAATTTTCTACTATCAATAACATTAGAGACAAATGCTTTGCATTTTATGATCTATAGGTTCCTCAAGATCAACCTTGCTAACAGAGCCTACAAAGACCCATCTTGAATTAGATACTAGCTCATGACAGGTATGATAGTTTCTATTGAAATTTTTAATTTTTTATTTTATTCCAATTGTGTTATATGTATTTGGTGTTTATATCCAAATTTGGTGTTATATGTATTTTGGTGTTGCTAAGACTTCTCACTCCCTATCTGATGTAGGGAGGAGGTTATTTTACTATTTTATGAGTATTTATGAGATTTTTTATTTACGTAGGTTGTAATTAGAAACTAATGTTTGTAAAGTGATCAGTGTTGTTGAACATCAGGTAAGAAATGTAATATAAAAGGTATATAAATTTCATGAAGATATGAGGGAATGTAGTTGGGTGTTCCCATGATAATGTTTGTACTTTAGTATAGGTACAAATGATTAGAAGGATGAGTATTCTAAAAATAATGCTCAAATATGCATCAAGTAGTGTCACAGGGCACATGGTATAGGAGTTCATGATATAATTACAATAGATACTTGAAAAATGTTGATTAGTGTCTAATTTACAAGTGGCCAAATTGTAGGTTACGACACGTATTTTTTGATATCTTTAGAGTGATCATAGAAAGTATAATAGTGTGTCCAACATTTTGCCATAAAGATTCCACATACACTTCAAATCTCTCTTTAAAATATCTTGAATTTGGATCATTGATATTAATCAAACATGTATTTTACTTTTGTATACAAAGACGTAATGCATATACATTTTTTTTAAAATAAAAAAATTTGATAAACATTTTCTTAAGATTTATTTTTGAACTATTTAAAAAAAAGATTATCCACTTAGTGGGATAGTTATTTTTTAATCTTCAGTGTTACTTTGAATCATCTTTATTTCCCATTATTTTATTAAAAGTAGGGGTTTATTGAGTAGAGCAATCTAAATAATTACCAATAATAAAATTCAAAGTTAATAAATTTGTGAAACATGAATATTTTTATAAGACACCTCTGTAATTAATAATTTAAACTAAATCTAAGTGTTAATGTCATATTAGTCATGTTAATAAAGTTATAGCAATTTTGTGTGATTGGGAACATTATAATGTTGGGTCTCAAAAGGTTATCTTGTTATTTAACCTATAAGAAAAAAATGAGTGTAAGTGTGCATTTTCTATAATAAAATATTTATTTATAGTGATAAATATATGACATCAAGACATTTTTGAACAATAATAGAGGAGTCATGGTTTGAATTAGGTAAAACACACATGGAGTCTTAAATAATGCATACTTGATAGCTTATGATAATGAGTGGTTTGATGGGTTGATATGGAATATAAGAATGAAAAACATGTTAAATCACAATCTATTATGTTTTCTAAAAAATTATTCAAGTATGAAAACCTTATCATTACAAACAAGAATGGAACATAAATTATAAAATAATTATAAATATAAATTTTTGGGATGTGAAGTCACTATTCATGAATCACAATTCATGGTGATGTGACATGTTGGTGATGTGGCTAGTTAGTGATGTGGATGATTGGTGATGTGGTATGACCCATAATATATCTTTCATTATTGAAAAGATGAAGAGAGAAAAATAGGGCACATTTATCCACTTAATCACATGCAATGACTTTGGATGCATGTGGGAGACAAATGTATAGTGGATCTCTTCATTGCATTTAAGAATGTGCTTGTGGGGCAGTTTGTCTGTAGGCTCCTTTAATTAAAGTCAAAAGTTGATGAAACTTTTGACTAATGAGTATGCACATGGTAAAGTAGGGAAATCTATCCACTATTCCAAATTGAGGTCAAAAACAAGGTAAAGCATAATATTTAGTGCACAAGGAGAAGGTCAAAGTGCATCATGAAGATGCCATTCAAAGTTGGAAATTTTACATGTGAAAGATAAATTTCACTATTGATAAAAATAGTGCCCACGTGGAGGGTGGAATATTTTATTCTCTCTCATGGTCTTCTCTCTTTCTCTCATTTATTCATTTCTATTCCTATATATGTATGACTCTCCCTTATGTAAATAAGCTAGTGAACAAGTGTGTGAAGCTTGATAAGAGAAGCTTGTATAATCTTGGTATATTATCCTTATAAGGATTCTTGGAAAGCTTGTAAGTTTGTGGTGTAACTAGCTTGAGAGCTTGAATGATTTTCATGGCCTTCTATGCTTCATGTATATGAAAGCATTGTAATAGAAGAGAGTGTGTGAGGAAGCTGTATTTTTGGAGATGTTAATTGATGAAGTTAATGGAAGACTAAATAGTGTCATTTTCTTGTGGTTTTTCCTTTGCTTGTTGTCAAGGGTTTCCACATATATCTCATGTTATCTAGTGATATTATTTGTCATTTTTTTTAATATTTTGGTTATTATGCATTGTTTTCTTGCATTGTAGGATATTATTTCCTAACATCTCATACTAGAGCTAGGATCTTGTGAAAACTTATTATATTTGAGTGTTTCTATTGAGTTAAGGGTCTTTGTTCAAGTGGGAGATACTACAATGATAGGAGGAGTAATCGGATTTGAAGAAAAGAAATTTGACAAAACAAATTTATCCCTGTGAAAGTTGAAGGTGGAGGATCTCTTGATGTAGAATGACTAATCTCTAGCCTTGAACGATATTTCATGTGAACCTAATAGTATGACTGATGAAGATTAGGCAAATATGGACATGAAGGAAGTTTTTACAATCCATCTATGTTGAATATTTTGTGATCTTCAATGTTGTTAAGGAGAATACTATAAAAGAGTTATGGGAGAAGTTGAACAAATTATACTAGATAAAAATTCAACAAAAAATAAAGTATTCCTGAAGAAGAAGCTATATAGTTTGATGATGAAGGAAAAATCATTCATTACTGCCCATTTGAGTAAGTTCAACACTATTATCAATAATCTAGTTTCCATTAGAATCAAGATGGAGGATGAGGACAAGGCTATCACCTTATTGTGTTCACTCCTTGATAGTTGGGATCATGTGGTAATGACAATCAACAATTCATCATTTAGATCTCTTAAGTTTGATGATATGGTAGTAGAATTTCTTATAGAGGAGATGAGAAGAATGTCTTTTGGTAAATCCTAATGTAATAAATCCTTGGATGTGAGAAGGAGATCTAGTGTGAGGAGATCATAAGGGAGATCACCATCTAGATCAAAATCTAGAGGACCTAACTGGAAGACCATGTAATGGAATTATGGAAATCTAAGACACTTGTATAAGGATTATTGGCATTTGAAGAATGAGGAGAATGATGGAAATCAAAAACTACCTTCATCTAAGGTCAACAAAGTAGGTTTAGAGGAAGTGAAAACACATGAGGCTTTCTACCTCAGTGACAATAGATCACTTGACAATGCCTGGGTGTTGGAATCAGGTACATCTTTTCACATATCTCCATATAGAGATTGGTTCACAGTTTACCAACCATGTAGTGGAGAGTTTTTCTATATGGGTGATGATCATCCATTAAAGATTATGGTAAGAGAAAATATAAGTATTAAGTTTCATGATGGTAGAATAAAAATGTTGAAGGATGTGCATCATATTCTAATTTTGAATGAAAATATGATGTCTATCAAGAGGATGGATAAGCTAGGGTATTCTTGTACCTTTTGGAATGGTAAATATAGAATTTAAAAAGGAACCCTAGTGGTAGTAAAAAGGGAAACTTTTGGATCATTGTATTGATTATGTCGAGATTTAGTAGCAAGTACTGTAGTAGTACCAACATCAGAGATTTCTTGAGGTGATGTTATGCTAGCTAGAAGTAAGTCTTATAAGAGGATTAAGTTTAAATCACAATTCAAAGTTGAGGTTTGATTTGAAATCAAGAAAGTATAATTCTCGATAACAAAGAAGAAGCGGTATATGATGTGGTATCATACTGACCACATATATATAACTTAGATCTTGTAGATGATAACAAATCCATGCAAAGGAGGAGTTAAAAGAGCATAATAAAAGTGTACATGTTGAAGTAGTGGAAGGAGAAGATGAAGATGTTAAAGTGAGACCTAGTGTTACCGAAAGGAGGACATATGTTTGGACATGCATTAGAACATGATGCATTATGATTGCATTGTTGAGGCAAAGAAACTCAGTAGGTGCATTGATGCACTTAGTAGCACAATAACTTCCCTAGAGCTATGATTGGTCCACTTGTACCATGATTGGGTATGGTTAATAGTGAGAGGGTTATGCGTAGAAGTCAAGTATGGGATTATATGTAATCTTGTTTCCTAGCTATTATCAAGAGTTCCACATGCATTGGTTATTGTTTATAGTTTTAAAGCATCTTGATTCCTACATGGTGATCTCTTTAAAAGAGATATAGTAGCTAGTGAGCTAAAATGATGAGGTAAAGAGTTGATGGTTTGCAGATTAAAGACTACACAAGATGAAGTAGACATGTGGATGGGAGTATAATAGTACCTTTATGGAGATTCAAAGTGTTTGGCAGAGGTTATTGTTATATTTATTGATGACATGTTGTATACAAGCCTCAAAATGATCACTAGTGTGATGGTTCAGTGACAGGGATGTGATGAAAGTGGTATGAGGAGTAAAGTACAAATGGATATACATGAGGATAGGAAACCAAAGAAGTACAACATTGATTGCATTATGAGTTAACTTCTCATGAACATTCTATAATGGAGGAGAAGTCATGTTGTTGTAATGTGCATTGGATTCATCAGGAGTAGGAAGTCATGTGATTCCATGATGAACACTAAACCAAATATTCCCAAGTAGCGAGAGTTATGAACAGTTCATGGTAGAATCTTGATAGGAGGATTTATCTTTGTGTGGATAAATGAATTGTCACTTTAGATGCTACAATCTATTATGGAGGATCAGATGTTGATAAATCCAGTCATGACAAATTTTTTTGAGTAATACAACAAAACCTCTATTGGGTTTATGTCAAGGCAAAAAATGGCATGGTTGGCATCTAGATGGAAGAATAGGCACATGTGTAAAAGCCTATGTATAATGATTCTAAGTGGGAAAATGTTAGGATGTGAAGTCACTATTTATAGGCACTATTCACTAATCACTACTCACAATCATTATTTATGTCCACTATTCATGGTGATGTGGCATGTTAGTGATGTGACTAGTTAGTGATGTGGTTGATTGGTGGTGTGGCATGGTCCACAATAAATATTTCACTATTGAAAAGATAAGGAGAGAAAAATGAGGAACATTTCTCCACTTATTCACATGGGATGACTTTGGATGCATGTGGGAAACAAAAAGAAAGTGGATCTCATCATTCTATTTAAGCATGTGCTCGTGGGGCAATTTTTTTATGAGCTCCTTTGATTGAACTCAAAAGTTGAGGAATCTTTTGATTCATGAATATGCACATGAAAAAGTGGGGAACATTGTCTACCATTTCAGATTGAGGTCACATGCAAGGTGGGGTGTAGGATTTTGGTGCATATGGAGAATGTCAAATTGCATTATGAAGATGCCATTCAAAGTTGAACCTTATATATGTGAAAGACAATTTTCACTATTGATCAATAGTGTGACCACATGGAGGGTGGTGCATTTTATTCTCTCTCATGGTCTTCTCTCTTTCTCTCATTTCTCCATTTGTATTCCTATACGTATGACTCTCCTTTATTTAATTAAGCTTGTGAGCAAGTGTGTAAAGTTTGATAAGAGAAGCTGGTAGAAGCTTGTTGTATTATCCTTATAAGGAGTCTTTTGAAAGTTTTAAAGTTTAATACGTCATTATTGGTTATCTACATTAATGGTAAATTTAAATAATTAGCACGTAAAAAAGGAAAAAAATTGTTAACTTTTAAAAAACCACATTGATTATTAATAATAAATTTAATTTGGGAGAAAAAAGATAAGGAAAAGGTAAGTGCATGGAGATGGGGGTCAAAAAACTGACAAAAATTTATATTTGGAGTGTTGGAAACAATTTCATGTACGTTATTTTTAAAAGTGCATATATAGTTTTGTGACATAGGCTCGATGGTCACCAAGGCTAAATTGTTTATGTATTTTAATGCATTAAAACCTTCACATTATAACCACGTACACGGTTATAAAGCAACATCATTGTGTACGTATTTTTATTGCTCTATAACCAAAGATAAAGTGTCGGTGCCATTCATTTGACATCGACATAAACCACAACTAGGAGACAACAAGAGAAAATACATGGTTGATAGTGAGACAAGAGCAAGGAAAAGAACTATAACAATCCAAATTTGATAATGGCACACCGAAAGAGAGGCATGCAAACACATTTTAGTGAACTTAAAAGTAAAATTAGTTACTTTTGGTGCATTTTTCTTGAAATTATTACTTTTTCCTAGCATATGTAGAAGTTAATGTGCCAAGTGGAAATGAACAACCACATAACCCTCTTATCCTTCATAACCCACAAAATGCTCATATCCATCCTAACCCACAAAACCCTCCTATCCTTCCTCACCCACAAAACCCTCCTAGCCCTCTTGTAGTTCCTCAAACTCCCCAAGGTAGTAAAGAGGATTTAGTAGCCCATATCATTGAAAATAAGATCAAACTTGATAATTTGACTAGGACATTGAGGTATCCCTCTGCAAAAAAACCCCACTGAATTACTCTAACACACATATTACAAACATTATTAGGTGAAATTGACTTGTTAACAAGATAAATTAATAAGTGGGTTGAGTATAGAAATAAATGTAGGGCATACTATTCGAACAAATTATCTACAACCAATGTGAGAGATAAACACATAACCAAAGCCCAATTTTTTTCCATATTGAATGTTGAGAAAAGTAGTGTGCCACTAGATGTGATGGGCAAATGGATTCCAATCCACTAGTGCACTCACAATTTTATCAAAGAAAATGTTTGGGACCAATGGTGGATGGATTTGATTACCTGCCTTGAAACAATAATGAGGTCTCAATGTATTTTTTGAACAAACATTATTGTGAGTTTATGTTGAATGAAGCTCCAAACTACTTTGATTTCTCAGAGTTCTAGGGCAGAGGAAAGGAATTTGCACATGATAGGTCAGGTTTACATCATGTGCCTAATCAGCCTGTGAGAGTGTGTATAAAAAAACCACATCCTCTTGAGATATTGCCCTCTATAATCAAGGAGAATGTAGAGATTAATACCTTACATGCACTTAAGGTGCTTATTGACACCCTCATTCAGCATATGAGCCATGTTTCTCATAGTTTTCTTGGTGAGGGTAGACATGGCGAGGCTTTATCTAGTGTTGCTCCCCAATGATCTCACTATTGAAGATGATGTGGTGCTTTATGCATTGGACCTAAGGAGTTTGGGGAGCATATCATGAAACTGACTCATGGTGGTATTTTCATGGGCCTAGATGATATTTATCTCACTATGTTTCAGTAATCTACATTTTATTTAGACACCTTGGTGACAACTTCCTAAGAATCTTTAATATTTTGCTTGTTGCAAAAAGTTATTAGACTTATTAAATTTCAAATATTTATACAATTTATAAGTAATAATTATTTTTCATGTATAAAGCTCAATAATTTATATGAATTTTCTTATATTGTAGTAGGATTTTGGATGTCACACGAGCACGTATTGCTACACTATGCCTATATATACCTATACAAAAGTGATTTTTAAACATTAATTATTGTTATGGTTCATTTTACATTTATGTTTTATATATATGTATCTAAAGTGAGTAAAAATGATACTTTATTTATTTAATTGATGAGCACACTAGAATTTTTGCCATATATTTGGGAGGGAGAAAATGTAGGTGTTGTTATTGTGATTTCATATGCACAACAATTCACCAAGGTACATTAGGGTTCTTGTAATGTTTAAGTGTACTATGGACGTGTGTTTTGTAATTACGCTCTATACTTGTGTAAATAATCATCACACACAATAATTACCTACGTAAACTTCTCTGATGATGTCTTCTGGTCCTGTTGAAATGATTAGAAGGCATGACATGGTATACTTTGGCAATTTAATTTATATTTTTCATATTACATTTCAATGATTTAGTTAGTTGGCTTAAGTATTTATGAGCTAATTTTTTATTTTTATTTTGCATGTATATACATTTGTAGGGACCCAACCCTTACATTATCATGAGCACATCATGAACTCCTATTGGTGATACATTTCACACCCTTGTTTGCCAGGTGAACATATCATTGACCCTATTGAGTGCTAGTCTCAAATTTACTATGACCACTCACTTGTGGTAGGTGCACCTATGAATAATTTTTTTTATCATTTTAGAATCTTAACTTGTTTCTTTTTTAAAGTATATCATTCAAATACATGTGTAGATCTTTTAACAATATTTGCATATGAACATTTAGAGCTACAAGCATGTTTTGAGTAGAAGATGACTCATAGTCAAAAAGATCTAACACCTTCAATTATAAGAAAATAATCCAAAGGAGATGCTTCTACAAGAAAGGTAAAGAGAGTGATGGATTTTGATGATTAAGATCATGTCTTATGACATTTTTTTGTATGCCTACATGACTTGATGTATAATTGTTTAGCATTGTATTCCTATATGGAATTGACTTGGGATATTATATTGTGTTCACATTTTATACGCATTTATATGGATTTTATAGATATTATATATACATATATTGTTCAACATTTTTGTTCTCAAATATTCTCATTGATTTCAACTTTTGGATTGTGTTGTAGTTTATTACATATTCTATTACATGTTCACATTATTAAATGCCTTAAAATTTTATTGAGAATTAAAAATATACCTTCAATTATATATATTTTTTGAAATGTATTGGAAATTTACATATAATTATGTTATAAAATTATTGCATAAGGTGTGGTAAGTGATCATGACGTAAGTAGACCTCTCTTAGATCTACTTACTACGTCTCTAAAAGATTTTTAGCCTCTTTTTTCAAATTAAATATATATTTTATTTGATGAATATTCTTTATATTATAAAGGTTGTCTTATATCCATAATTTGACCTCTATCCACAAAACACAAACAATCTTGTTAGGTCTTTCAACTAGACCTCTAACTTATAATGCTCTTATTTTGATCTTGGCTTCAAATCAAATGTTTATATATTTATCAAGGTTATTACACACTTTATAATATTATATAACTCCACCTATGTCTTCCATAATCCTCTTTAATTAGTCTTCAGATAGAAAATAATATTTTGCACTTTACACAATCATTTAGGCCTTGTTCTAAGGTATGTTAATTTCTCAAATGAAGGATTTATATTCAAAACCCAATATCCTTATGATTTTAAAGGGTTTTACTATATTATCAAGGAGATTATTTAATCAAATAACCATGTTTACAACTTCTTTTAGACAGGTTCATCTAAAAAAATAACAAAAACATACACTTTTTCTAGTCCTTTCATGACCTTGACATGTAGGTTTGTCATCTTAGAATGGTATGTTTGATCATTAATATGATTATTAAATAATTAATCATGGTTATTAAATACATTTTGACATTAATTAATTTTACACATAGATTCAACTTCCTTCAATGTGATTAATTCTTGATCTTTAATGAAGAAAACAGGGATTTAGGCTTAATTGTACAAGCATACAAACCCTAAAAATAGAATAACTCTATAATTAGACATTATATAACCTTTAAAACTTATTTATTAAATTTAAAATGATTATATCTATCTCCCTCTCAAATTTCATTATATTTCATTCACTCATTTTGAAGATATTCAACTTTGAGTATTTAATTAACTAAACCAGTTTCCATTGAATCAATACATAATTTTTAATCATACTACCAAGTTTTATCATTTTTAAATGGTTCATTTTTGAAATATAAGAATTTTGGTTCACTTTAACCCTAGATCAGGGTTTACATAATCCTCAGACAACCAAGAGAAAACAAAAAGTCATAATTTCACTTATTATTATTATTATTTTATTCTTGTTTACTTGGAATAAGGTTTAACTGATGCTTTATTATCCTTCCAATCACTCATCAAGCTTTAATAATCTCTAAATGATACTATGATATAATGACATACATGGGAGCATAAATTTAATAAAATCTCTACTTATCATGAACTTAAAGGGTTCTTTTAAGACTGTTTGACCCATATAAGTTGATCTTATTATTTTTAAATAATTATCAACCATAAAATTCAAAATAATTCAAGAAAATAGGTCTTTTTGAAGAATGTGTCAATAATACTCAGTTTCTATAGATTATAACCATCATATGTACCAAATAAGAGCATAAAAATAATAAAAACCAATTATTTATACATCCCTAAGGCTGATTAAGACATTAAAATATCATGATAATGTATTATTTATTTAGATGTCATCCAAATACTATTATAACTATACAAACCTATAAATTACTCACTCCAAAGCTAGAGACCTTCTATAACTTCTTCCATTAACCTACTGACCTTATCCTCTCCTACATTCTTATTATGTTTCTTGACTCCTCCTTTATTACTATGGGCCTTATCCCCTCTAATTCTATAAATAATACCATATACTTCTCCACACATTATGACTTATCCATTATACTAAATTAGACCTCTTTCCTTTGTTTACTTAGGAAAGGGGGTTCACTAGGTGTTCTTCACTATAGGTCTGTCTTGTCTTGAATAGGATTGTCTTATTCTTGAATTAAATATTGAAATATTATTTTATATAATTAAGTTTACTTATGAATTATAGGGATTATTTTTATCTCATTAGTGTTCTCTAACTATATACATAACCTTGACTCCCACTTCTATATCAATCTTAGAAAAAAGACCAAACACACATTATTTTACAACTTGTTTCAAGTTTGTCATCTTCTGATGAAAATAGGGGTCACAAGGTCTTCAAAGTCATGTTCATGAACTAGGATTGTAACCATTTTAATTGATTCAAATTCCTTACTCAAAATTTTTACTATTATTTCACTAGGTTATTGTACCTGGTTTCACTAAAATAGATACATTGTCAAAGTCATGTGATGATGCCATCTCTATAAGTTCTAATACTAGTGGAACATGATAAGTGTCAATTGGATCTAGAGACTTAAAAATAAATTCATCCACCAATTCTTATGAATCACACTCATTTAAAAAAATATCAATGCATGTATAACAAAAACATGCTATGTGCCTTGATGAACCATCAAAGAACCTACATTTGAGCTACAAAATTACTGTATCTCACTTGATGTTGTTTTTTTTTTTGGGGTAAAAATTTATTAAGCACAAAATGAAAATACCAGTTACAAGACTTCCTCCCAGTCCACCAAATTAACCAATTTTTGATGCAAATCCAACGGGAGGATTCTTGGATCGGTAATGCTCCAAGCGGAGCCATTCTCTGAGGCCCACTTGGCAAGGGAGTCCGCAACTTCATTCCACTCTCGGGGAATGTGTTGAAAAGAAATAAAATTAAAAGAAGTACTATAATGTTTTATTTGCTGAACAATAAAATTTAAATGCCAATCCCCCTTACCAGTATTACAATTATTTAGTAAATTGATCACCACTTGCGAATCTGATTCACAAATAACATTGAAGTATCCCTATTGACAGTAGGATTTCACTGCCTCTAGGATAGCCATGACTTCCATCAAATTATTTGTGTAGCAGCCTTTATACCTCGAGAAAAGAAACTGAGTGCTCCTAGTGCTATCCCGCCCAATGCCACCTATCCCTGCCTCTCCTGGGTTCCCCCGTGAGGAGCCGTCAGTGTTCACTTTTAAAAATCCTGCTTCAGGAAGAGTCCAATGACCATTCCTGTCAATAGGCTGTGCCTGGAAGAATCTTCCCCTCCACACATTGTTATTTCTCAACAGCGCGTGGTCCATGGATAGGTCTAGCCTCAGGGGTCTACAGACACTAGCCACTCTAGAATCCACTTCGCTCCTAATCACGCACCTGACAAGGAGCATTTCCTGTAGTGCGCTAATGATATTTGTCCACATAAGCCTTAACTCTAGCTACACTCCCCTGAAGATTCTTCTATTCCTCTCTAGCCATAAGTTTCATAAAATGAAAGCAGGTCCGACCACCTAGGCATTTTGTAATAGGGAACTCTTTGCTGGCACAAATCCTAGTCTATTCCAGAACTCTGTCAAAGATGAGACATGCTAGCAAGGAGATTCCCAAGCACTCCACCACAAATGCGAAACCTGTTTAGCAAACAGGCACTGGAAGAAAAGATGAGCTCCTGTCTCCTCACCATTATGACACAGGACACAAATAGAAGGCCCCTGAAATCCACGTTTGCAAAGATTGTCCCAAGTGAGACATCTGTTGTGCGTGAGCACCCAAAGAAAAAAATTACATTTGGGCCAAGACACCTAGTTCCAAATTTTCTTCCCCCACAGGAACTACCCTCCATCAGTAAATTTCTTAGACAAAGCCATATAACCAGAAGCCACAGAATACTGACCAGAGGCATCACCCCTAGGAAAGAATGTCCTATCCTTGCAAAGCACTTCACCCTCTGGCTTCAAGGATTTGGGATAATTCTCACCTCTCCTCCGCCATACCTCCTGGCGGCCAGTCAGAGGAAGCTTTCCATCTGAAACCATTGGTCCTACCCAAGCTAAAAGCTTCTTTGTAATGCATCACCATGTCCCAACTGACATAATGGAATGAATCTGCAAGAGGCTGCAAATGCGGATGTGAATGTAGAAGTGGAGGCACCCCATCCCATGAATCTTCCTAGAATAATGCCTCTGTCCCACTATTGCACATCCAGAAGAGGTCATGTTTCACAAGCTGAGCTCCTAGCTTAAGGGTACTCCATATCATCGACCCCCTTCCCTCCAGGGGGAGCCTGGATATATCATGGGGCTTAATGCTAGGAAGATACTTGGCTGCCAAAATTTGGGCCCACAAGGCTGATTGATTAGTGCACCATCTCCAGTAAAGCTTGGCAGCCAGAGCTTGGCTGGCCAAAATGGCCAAATGCAATCCAAGGCCACCCTCCTGTTTTGGTTTGCACACTGTAGCCTAGCTGATAAGGCTCCATTTAGATCTCTGCAGATTCTCGCTCCACAAAAACTTCCTAGAAAGAGCATGATACTCTTTTAGAAAGTAAGTCGGAGCTGTTTGAACCATGCTATGGTATATAGGCAAAGCCTAAATGACCGATTGAAGAAGAATCACTCTACCTGCTATGGAAAGCCATTTATGGGTCCAATGGCCAACTTTTTGCCTTAGCTTGTCTAGCACATTCTGCCAAAAAATCTTGGGCTGCCTCCCAACCATAATGGGGATGCTTAAATAAACCACCAGGAGAGCTTGAATCTAAAATCACAATATGGCTGTTATCCTTCTCTGAATAGAATCAGGAGTGTTGAAAAAGAAGATTGATGACTTGTGATCATTAATCTTCTGTCCAGAGGCCTCCAAATAATTGTCCAGCATGCGTTGAAAAGCTTCCGCTTCCCGAATCTAAGCTTTACCTGCCAGGATAGTGTTATCAACAAATTGGAGATGAGTCAGGGTAGTTATCCCATTCCCCCATCTCCAGCCATGTATAGCATCCTGCAAGACCCTAAATTTAAATAGCTATCCCAGCCCCTTGGCCATAAGAATAAACAAATATGGAGAGAGTGGGTCTCCCTACTGAAGGCCTCTAGAGGCACCAAAAAGCTCAGAAGGTGCACCACTAATAAGAACTGAATATGAAGGCGTGGTGACACAGGTTAACACCCAACTAACCCAGTCCTGCTTAAATCCAAACACCAAAAGGATCTTTCTCAAGAATCTCCAGCTAGCTCTGTCATAGGCTTTGGCAAGATCTAGCTTAATAAACATAGCTCTTTCTTGTGAGGTGCTCATAGAGTGGATAGCTTTCGATGCTACCACCACTCCGTCCAAAATTTGTTTGCTTGCTACAAACCCTCCTTGTTCCTCTAAAATAAGGAAAGGGAGCAGCCCTTTTAGTCTAAACACAATAAGCTTTGAAATGATCTTGTAGACCACATTGTAAAGTGCAATGGGTCTATACAACTCCAACCTATCTCCCGGCTCCTTCTTTGGAATTAGCACTAGAAATGTAGCATTCAAAGCTCTGAGCATTTCTTTGCTGTGATGAGATTCCTATATCACATCTATCAAATCCTTCTTAATGATATCCCAGAAGTCCTAGAATAATTCAGCTGAAAACCCATCTAGCCTAGGGGCTTTTCCTCTCTTAATGCTGAACACCACCTCCTCTACTTCAACCATGCCAATTGGGTGCATAAGACAATCATTCATTCTCTTGTCAACCAATGAGGGAATACAAGATAAAACTCTATTTTTAGCACCTTCATCTGGGAATGGATCATTGGTAAAAAGCTCTAAAAAGTGCCGAACAACTTCCCTGTTGATAGCCTGGGAAGAGTTAAGTCGAGTCCCATCCTGAGTTACCAAAGTAGTGAAAAAATTTCTGTTGCGCCTCGCCTACACTGAATTATGGAAAAAGGCCATGTTCTTGTCTCCCTCCTATAGCCAATCGATGCGGGCCTTCTGTTTCCAAAAGATCTCTTCTCGAAGCTCCCACTCTGCTAAGGCATTTACAGCTCTAGCTTCCTCCAAGCGCAGGGCTTTAGAGAGACCACTGTCTCTTATTTGCCTCGTTATGCCGTCAAGCTGGTCTTAAGCTTTCTTCTTCATACCTTGTAAATTTCCAAAGCAATTTCTATTCCAAACCTGTAATTTTATTTTAACATACTACAGCGTTTTAAGGAAAGAATACATAGCTATTCCATAAGTAGGTCCTCCCTGTCTCCACCACTATTTAATGAGGTCATAAAGAGATGGGTCCCTAAGCCACATCAGTTGAAACTTAAAAGGAGCTTTTTTGGGACCACCGATCTACCCAATGGTAAGCTTGATAGGGTAGTGATCAGATCCCCTCCAATCTAAGATCTCAGATGTGAGAGAAAAAGCACTGGACTACCAAAAACAAGAAACTAAAAATCTATCTAGGTGCTCAAAGATGGCAGCGTTACATGATCTTCTATTGCTCCATGTGAACAACCCATTTGAAGGTTTAACATCCGAGAGGTGAAGCACTTCCACATTATGCCGAAGGCATTCAAAAGATGGGCCAAGACAACTCATTCCACCTCTTTTCTCCTCCAAGCTCATGACCGCATTAAAATCACCAGCCACTATCCACGGCAAGAATGGATAACATTTTTTGATATAGTGAATATGATCCCAGAGTTGAAATTGTCCATTAATGTCAACAAGTGCATAGACTGTGGTAACCAGGCTCATTTCACCAGTTTCCAAAAAAGAAGCAACTACTGACAAAGCTGATATGCTAGAGGTCCAGTGAAGTGGTGTAATTTTACTCGGGTCCCATCCCATAGCTAGAACTCCTGAGCTGCCCCGAGCACCTACACATTGCCATTGGCCAATAGACCAGATATTTGTCATACAAGCAAACAATGAATCCACTGATAGTTTAGTCTCCTGAATACAAAAAATATCCAGAGAGTGATCCCACACTAATCTACGCATAGCTTTTTACCTGGGGGAGCTATTCAAACCCCTTGCATTCCATGATAAGACTATCATTGTTTGGATTGGGCGAAGTGCTCATCTAAGGTTTTTATAACCCCTGATTCCACTAATAAATCACCTATGATTTTGATTCTATCTTGATCCTTTTTTTGGCCCCCCTTGGGAGGAGCCGAAGATGTGGCCTTTTTAAATGTTTTCTACATTAGACCCAGCGCCCCAGTAGGCCCTTTATCTTTCCTACCAGCCTCTACTTCCTTGACTAAATCTGCCCACCTAACTTCCTTCTCTTTTAGCTCCTTCAAAGCCTCTGGCACTTCCTCCTCCACTTTCAGAGGATTTCCTAATGGCTCTTGATCCATCATATCTTAAATTTCATTAGGTTCTAAAATTTGCTTATTTTGCCCAAAAGTAGCCCCAAGGTCTTCCATCGAAATACCATCTTCAATGGCCATGCATTCAAGGGCTTCAAACCTATTAAAACCCTAATCAATCTGCCTCTCAGCATTCCCTCACCTTTTCCCATAGCCTCTCGCATGCTTCCTAACTGGAGTAAAATCATCCATTCCATTGTGAAATTGATCTATTTCCCCTTGCGCCAAACTGCCATTATTTAAGTTTCTTCCTTTACCTGTCCCAAAAGACTGAGATTTTGAAATTTCATTATGAGCCGAGCTACCAACTCCTTTACCATCAGAGGATGTATTTGGCGCTGATTTTTTAGGCCCAGGTCCTTTGACTTTAGCAGCTTGTGGGCATTGATGATGGAGATGCCCATATACATGACATATCCTACACCTAAAAGGAACGGATTCATAATCTATCTGTTGAATCCATGATGAGGACCCCATACAAATCTCCATTGAATCTGGCAGAGGGTTATTAAGATCCATGTCTACACAAATACGTGCATAAGTAATGATCTTTTTATCCAGTGATTGATGTGCAATGGCTGTTGGTGTTCCCAGCATAGCCGCAATCTGTCTGAGGATGTCCTCCCTCCAGAATTCCAATGGAAGCCATGGAAGATGAACCCAAACCGGGAAACAGGCTAGAAGCTCCTCAGCTGAATTAAACCCCACATGCTAGGGTTTAAGAAATAGACCCACTCTCTGATAGAAGTAGGGGCCCCCTTCAAAAATATGATTGCAGTCCATCACTGAGGAGAAGGTCACCAAGAAGTAACTATTACCTGCTAGCATGATATCAAAATCCCCGTCAACTGCCCAAGAGTGATGAATCCAGGCTTCCAACGCTGCCTGAGAGATTTGTATACCCAGGAACATGCAAATTAGTGTGTGTGAAGAAAGGTATTCAACATCCTCTTAGACTATTTCTTGTGTAATTACCAAAACTGGTCAGTCCTGTCTTCTCATTAAACAACCATTAAATTTGTTCAACTTCAAATGCTCACCGGCATAATGCCCTTCCTGCCTCAAGAAGTTCACTCTAGGCGCTGAGGCGTTCTACCTGGGGCTCGACAGCAGGCCGCCGTGCCCTTCACCACTCACAGCCGTCTCCATCCTCTCCCTACATCAACCAATCAACCCTATCTCACTTGATGTTGTTACTATCATACAATTTCTTCCTTAAATTTATTCATAAATTTGGAAATAGATATTTATTCTGTAACAATATCACACCTTTAAAATTATTTTCCATATTTTAATTGATATGTCATAGATTTATATTTACTAAAACCAACCCTTTATTATTCAATTCCATGTCTACTCTCCTCATGGGTATAATTTTTCACTTTTAGAAATTCCCACAAAATTTTCAAGTTCCATCCAAACATGCCCTGTTATAAAAAAAGTTGTTCATTTGGTCTTTCACAAAAAAGGTTGGAATGAATAACATTGCTAATTTTGGTGGGGCATCCACTCTACACTTCTGCAAAAAAATTTCAGTATGAAAAGTAAAACGAACATGATGAAGAATATCCTAATGCGTTGACAATTGAAAAATGTTTCCTACAACAACATGTAGTGCATGTGTGATTTATTTTCACATAGAAGGATGGCCATTTCAAAATATATTTGACTAATAAAAATATGTAAATACTTTTAAACAAATTTAGAGCATAATTATGTTTGATTCATATCCAAAAAATGTTTAGGATATGGCTAATGGTTACAAAAACCAAATTTTATTTTCACTACATCTCTAATAATAGGTGATACGCTTATTTTATATTTCAAAAATTATACAAGTATTTTAGGGTATTAGCTATAACCTTGTATTTCTATGGCAGTCTATGAGGGAACCCCCACAAGTCATTATTACTGGTAATATCAAGTCTTCTACATCTCCCAATTTTGTTCATTAGTGGTTTTTTGTTAATGTGAAATGCTTGGATTATTTATCTAATAAGCGATTTATTCTTTATTTTATAACTTACGAAGGAAGTTTTAGTAATACATTGGGTAGTGTTATCATCTTTGATGCTTTTCTTCACACCTACTTAAATTTATTCAATACATTTTTTTTTTATAATTACCTTATTTAAAATAACAATATTAGATTTTCTTAGTCATAGGGTATTCATTATAGGTCTCATCTTGGGAACTTATATCAATGTAACAAACAATTGGCATCATCATGTTTCATTTTATTTTTCAATGTGTAAGTCCAAAATTATTTTAGATTTTGTTCTCATCTGGATCTTGGAAATTTTTCTAGGCATTGGTTTCAAAATGTTGTCATCAATTTCAATTAAACACATGGGTATGATTTTAAAAATCCTAAGAGGTGTTATTAGTGGTAAATTTTATTAATTTGGTGTTTCCATATTATTTTCTTTATTCGATAGTGTTCCCATATTATTTTATTGATTTTTATTTTTACCAATCAGTGTTTCCATGTAATTTACATCATCATGTATACTATCATTATCACCAAAATTAAAAACCATGAAATTTGAATGTGGACATTATTATAATTAGGTATACTATTAGAATTGACAATTGTACATTCAAAATTTGGTATACTATCATTTTTTGTTTCATCATAATTATGACATTCAATTCATTAGGGATAATATGCTTACATGATTTTTTTTGCATTTTTTGCATTTGATTTTCTCTCCACACTTCTAATTCCTATGGTGTATTTTGATTTAAATTCCTCTTCTTGCTGTTATGAAATATGTCACCCATGATTTCACAAAGTTCTCATCTTTTGAGGGTGGAGACAACAATCAAATTATCAAAAACTAGACCTACCTGATGTGTAGTAACAAGTGAGGACAACTATTAAATTATTAAAAAATAGACCTGTACTATTTATTCAACCATGATTAGACAAAAATTTCTAATTTTGAGGCTGGAAACATACATCAAATTAGAAAAAATAGACTTGTATCATGTATGAGGAAAGATATAAGAGTATGTAGGGGACATAAATCTTGATGTGAAAAAAATGATGTTGATCATACATGTTTTTTGTTTTTTAGTGATAAAAAAGCCACATATGTGGTAATAATGTGTACATAATGATACCATGTATGAAATATTATATGTGTACACAAACACCACTAAACATAAACCATTAACACTAAATAACACTAAAACCTTGATCTCTTAGAACTTATACCCTCAAACT
The DNA here is from genome assembly GCA_037957365.1 of Torreya grandis. NCBI lineage: Eukaryota > Viridiplantae > Streptophyta > Pinopsida > Cupressales > Taxaceae > Torreya > Torreya grandis. The sequence continues at coordinate 1,806,205 of JARHVA010003182.1, forward strand.
TAAACAACAATCACTAAACCCCAAGTCCTATAAACCCTAAGCCATAAATAATAAACTTGTAAAAAAACTAAACCAATTCATTCAAGCCTGAATTAACATCATATACATTAGTAATTAGGTTTACATGGTTCAATTTGGCCTCTCTTGATGCCAATCAAGTAAGCCATCCCTCTTGGAAATGATGTAGTTCTTGGCCAATGTAACTTCTATTTTTGTTATTAGATTTAGGTGGGCATACACCATATTTTAGGTTTCTTATCTTAATAAGTGCAACTTACCATCTATATCCTTTATTCTATTAAATAAATGAATTATGTCCACCCACTTATGATGGGATGCAGTATCAACAAACCTTATTAAATTAATGGCTTCATACAATGTTTTGGATGTCCCCAACAAGTTATCTATTAACTCTTTAGGAGCTTCAATGGTGATCCTATCCTGTGACCTTTGTATAGATTGGTCATAACTTTTGAAAAGCTCTTATATTACTCATTTGGTAGCATCCACAAAACTTTAAGGGTCCTCTATATATCTATCGAGGTTAAAAAGTTTTAATTTTCTTCTCTTTGTTAGGGATAATATGTATTCTATATGTTGCTACTTGACCTAATCTCCTTTTATAAACAAACTCTTCATTTTACCATTACTCAAGCTATTAGTTTGTCTCTCAAAGTGAAACTTGATTGTTGGTTACTTACTTAGAATTATGTCCTTGTTATTTTATCTTGTTATAGCTATTTAACACATGGAAGAATTTTTGATGTAACTTATTTATCTACCTATTCTATAACTATAGGAATAAAATAAGATTGCCATAGATGGTGCATTGTTGTGGGATAATATGTCCCTAATACATGAAAAGCAGGTATATCCTTCTTCCATATGGTAACCTCCTTGTGTGTTGGTGTATCAATAATGTATTTAGCCTTCTCAACTATCCTATGCACTTAGACTATAGGGGATTTATCTGAGGATCTTGGCCAATGGGCATTCCCAATTGTATAGATAATTTGGGTGTGTGAACCCATGCACTAAAAGTAGAGGTGGACACTAGGATTTGAATATGTATTCCCACTAATGTTGCGAGAGACTAAGGACTAGTTACACTAAAGCATGAATAGGTCCTTGGGGTGCTATGTAGATTTTAAAAGTAATGTGTGACTGATGTATATGAAACTCCAATAGTAATGGTAGTAGTAAGAGGACCCATATTAGAAACATGTAATATAGTGCATAAAATTTGCATTATAATTACTTGAGACTTATTTTTTTAGATCAAATAATGTACAAAATATGTAGTATCTGTCATACCAATTGTAGAAGTAGTAATTTATGAAGCTATCAAAGAATGAGGGATTGTTGAACTTATAATCTAAGAGGGGAAAAATTGGAAAGGGTTATTAAGATTATCACTATTTTAGATTGAGATGGAGATCATTTGGGTGTTGTTCATGATGTCCCCTCTATTGAGGATTTTAGGTTTGATTTTGCATCCCCTTCTACATCTACTTATTTATTTGACAATATTTTTATGGCCATAGAGCTAACATGTCCTTGATCAACCTCTTTAGGTTCACCAAATATCTTTGTTTTTTCATATTGAGTACTTTCTTTAGTTATCCATTCATCCCCTTCATATATTTCAATTGTCTCACTATATGACTATGTTTCCTCAGTGTCCATCTTGGACACCAATTCTTCTCCAATTATCCATATTTTGTATTCTTTATCAATATCATAGATTTGAAAAGGGTTTGATATTTGTCTACCCTTTCTTCTATCCTCCCTTTCCTTAGGAACTTCTACCTATTTCCTTTTAACTTCAACCTTTTGGGGTGAAATAGGAGAAATATTGGGTTTCCTTTCATATGAAATTGGTGGTTTAAGAGTAGTAGGGGATAACCCAGTATAAGGTGGAGAGGGATATGAAAGGATTGTAATAGTGGTATGTGGTAATGAAATGGAGGAATTAGTGACTCTTAGATAAATCGTGGGTGGTGAAGGTGGTTTCCTAGAATATTGAGGCATTACTATTGTTGGTGTTGTTACCATAAGGGGTGACCTAGGATGAGAAATGATGAAAACATGAGACAAGAAAGTATGAAGACTTATTTGATGTGTTATAGTCAAATGAGGAAGTGGTAACATAGATAATATCCAAATAGTTGTATTAGGACTTGCAGATCTTTCCACACAAGTTAGATGTTGAGGAGAGGTAGAAACAATTTAATGTGTAAGGGCAGTATCAACTATATATTCAATACTTGCTTCCCTAGAGAGGCCAACTTTCTCCTATATGTATACTTTTATGTGAGGAGGATGTTCATGAATAGGTTTATAAACCCATTATTTGTTTTCAATCTGCTTGGCATATTGCTCAGTAATTGTAGGATCATATTGGATCCTCTATGTTACAATCATTGACATGTTGAATATTTGCATCCTGATAGAAACCTCATTGTCATCCTCTACATTCATGAAAACACTATCATGACTGTAGGACTAGTGACCATAGTTTATTCTCATCTTCCTTTCATATCTCTTGATATATTCCTTGACATTCTTATTTGGGTACCAATGTCTAAATGGTTCCCATTTAAATCAATAATGCATTCTTAATATTGTAATAGACTAGAAGTGTTCCCACCTTGTAGACTATATTCCACCAAAGCTAAGAGGGTTTGGGTAGATGGATGCTAGCTTAGATCTTCACAAATCAACATTAAAACTATTAGCTAATTGAGAAATAATTTCCTACTCAGAGAATTTGTCATGCATAAGTCAAGGTAAGTACAAAGGGTGTTCCTTGGTACCTTCTATCCTAATTATAGTACACTTAGGATAGAACCAATAGTCACTCATTTTTTGAATGGTCTTATTTATAGTGTCTAACAATTTAGGCATGTTTATCTCATATATGGCCTAAAACACCATAGGGTAAAATGATTTTGTCAACCTTTTCATTTATTTTATGAACATGTGCACATGGAGGACATTGAATTTGTCACAATTATTAATCTTTGGGTATTCTGTGGATAATTTTTTATGTTCTTCATATGTTGAGTGCATATTTGTAGTCACAATATCTACCACATATGACATCATATAAATGTTAACATCTAGTAAACTTCCCAGATTTTTGACTCATATAATCAAATTGGAGGTAATAAGCTCTCCCAAGGCTATGATTTTGTTGAAGGCCAAGGAAATATCCATCAATTGGACCCATATCACATTGAGATAAAAGATGGTTGAGAAACCATTTATTTGGTTCAGTAGGGCCATGAAAATTATTACTTATGGAATGAAGAAAATAATGGGGATAGTAAAAGTAGGGCCTTGAATCTTAAAGTTTCTTGGGTTACAATGGATGTTATTAGGGAGAAGCCATAAATCAACCATATCCATCAATAGGGCTAGTTATTGGTTTTTGAGTATTCCTTCTACTTTTTTTAGAAAAATATATTACAAATGAATAAACATGATGTTCAAATGTGTAAAGATCACATAATTTTAGTAGTACATGTTACCTTGGTATAGCTATGAGCTTGAAAATGTGTAGTTTAATTAGAAATACCATGAATGTAACATTATTATTTTCTATTAAAACCAAAATTTTTGTATCTTATGATCTATAGGTCCCTCCAGATCAACCTTGTTGTCAGATCCTATAGAGAGTCATCTTGAACTACCCACTAGTGCAATTAGAGGTATGCTAGTTTCTATTAAAAATTATAGTTTTGATTTTATTCAAATTGTATTAGATGAATTTGGTGTTTCTGTCCAAATTTTTATTTTCATTTATCTATATTATCAATAGAAATAAATTAGTAATCTGGTAGTTATTTTCTTTTAAAGACCTCTCAACTACCATCCGATGGGGGAGGAGGTGTTTTAGTTTTTCATTCATATTTGGGAGATTTTTTATTTACAATGGTTACAATTAGCAAAGAGTGTTTGGAAATTGGTCAATATTGTTGAGCATCAGGTTAGAAATGTAGTACATGAGGTATATAATTTTCATCGACATATGAACAAATGTAGTTGGGTACGCCCATGATAATGTTCATACTTTAGTACATGTAAAAATGATTAGAATGACAAGTATTATAAAAATAATGCTCATCTATGTGTTAGGTAGTGTCATAGGGAACATGGTATAAGAGTTCATGATAAAATTAAAATTGACACTTGACAAAGGTTGATTAGTGTCAAATTTTTCGGTCGTCAAATGACAGGTTATGATAAGTATGTCCCACATTTTCGCATAAAAAAGTCACATATACTTTCAATTTACCTTAAAAATATCTTGATTTTGAATGATTGATATTAATCAAACATAAGTGTTTTAACTTATATAGACAAAACTATAGTGCATATACATTTTTATTAAAAAAATGATAATTTTTTTAAAAATTTATTTTTGAATTGTTTTTTAAAAAAACTTGTTAGAAGACCATTATTTTTTGGTACTCAATATTACTTTGAATCATCTTTATTGTTTTTTTTTAAATTATTAAAGATAAATATTTTTAGATATAACAATCTAAATAATTATTAATAATAAATTAGAAGTTAATAATATATAATACATGTTCCTTCTTGTGAGACACATCTGTAATTAATAATTTAAACTAAATATAAATATTAATATCATATTACTCGTGTAAATAAAATTAACATAATAATTTTATGTGATTTGGCACATTAGAAAGTTGGGTCTCACAAAGTCATCTTGTTATTTACCCTGTAAGCAAATAATGAGGAGTGTGAGTGTGCATTATCTATAATAAAATATTTATTTGTAGTGATAAATATATGACACTAAGCCATTTGTCAACAATGACACCTTATGTCGATCTCTGGGTATTCAATAGAGGAGTTAAGGTTTAAATTGGGTAAAACCCACATGGACCCTTATATAATGTTTACTCGATAGCTTAGGATAATGAGTGGGTTGATTGGTTGATATGGAATGTAAGGAAGAAAAATATGTTAAGCACAATCTATTAAATGTTCTAAAATTATTTGTGTAAATTTTTTATCATTACAAATAAGAATGGAACATAAATTGTAAAACAATTATAAAAATATAAATAAGAATTTCTATTGTTTCTTAAAACTAATTTATCATAAATTATGAGAGAGGGAAACAAAGGCTAAAAAATGTTGTGGAAAGTAACACAAATAAATAACATTTAATTAAATATTTTTAACATTTTTAAAATATAGTAAATAAAGTCTTACACTAGTTAATGAATTACATATATATATATATATATATATATATACATATATATATATATATATATATATATATATATATATATATAATTATGTAATTTTTTGAGGAATAAAATTTATTATTTTGATATTGTAAAATTTTTAGTTTGATTTTTACTCATCATCTTATTTTTCTTGCAAGAAAATATTTCTTCCTTATTATAAAATGACTTTTATGACCTTAAAATACATAAATAATTTAAAATAATATGAATTTAGTAATGTTCATTATATTAAATAATTATTAAAACTATATTTTTAGTTAGCATGCTCCCAAAGGATGGGATCCACATTATAGACAAAATAGATTTATATAATAAATATAACTTTAATTCTTTTTTAAACCATAGGTCGTTTGTTTTAAGAGCTCCACAAGAAAATGAAATAAGCTCTACAAGAAAATGTTAGTTCCAAAGAATGATATATACTTTAATAATTTCTTGATCTCATCTTACATTTGCTTATAATTACTTAATGCAATGATAGATAAATATATTCTGTAATATCTCATGATTTATGACACTTATTTTTATATAGACAACATTTAAATCAAACAATATTAACACTCATATTGACTTCAGAAAACTAAGATCTAAACAAAGAGAAAAAGGGGACACAAGCACCCAATAACTAAAAGGAGACTAAAACATAGCGTGTGATAGAGGGTATACAAAATAAAATAGGGGATGCATAATTTATAGAGGTGACTAAGATATAGTTTAAAGAAAGAAGTCAATAAATGGACTATATTATTCAATTTGAACCAAATTTCCTTTACAAATATAATTATACTAAATTAATATTAAATAATATGAATTAAAAAAACTAAAATAATTCAAAACATTGATTGACTATTTAATACGTAATATGTAAATTACCTATGAAAATTATTTTTTCATGACAAAAGTTCTATCGCTAAGATAAAGACTTTATCCTCTAAATGAATATTCTATCCCCTGTACATTAGTCGTCTGAAATAATATTCTTATTTCAAATGAGGGAGAGAAGTTGATAATTTAAATGTGAAAGATCCTTTCATGAAGGACGTGGTTTAATTTAAAAATTTATGTCGTTTATTTAATCTTTTCCATAAGAGTTTTTGGTGTCCTTACCAAATACTATTATTCCCTATGCCAAATACAGAATCATCCTCTCCTAATTTAATCGGCTGAGGGTGTTGATCTTACCTTTCATGTAAAAATATTAATGACAATTATCTATTCAACATTGCCTTTCATCAACATAATAAACACATAAAGCATTCAAGTCACATCATACACATGGAAACCATGCCATATGGTGAAATCATATTAGAAATATAAACACATTCAAGTGAAGTGAGGTACAAGAATATTAGATATATAATAAATTAAAAAACTAGCATATGAAGAACCAACGTTACATTATATATATGGAAATCATTTTAAATAGTGAAACCACATCAGAAATATAAATAAGAGAGACTATGGAAGAATATTCAAGTGAAATGAGGTATAAGAATATTAAACATATAAATAAATCATAGAGATAATCACATTATCAAATAGACACATAATACATCATACAAAATATAACATGAGTGTAAGGACACTAGATACATAAGCAATTTAGATATATAATCAAACCAAAGAAATTATGAACATAGCGAAACTTAGCATAATGATTACAATAAGTGACACATTAAACACATGAACATAATAAAGATGGTAAAACATAAATTAAAATATAATATAAACATGATATGACTACATTGACATGGTAAGATATCATAGATATAATTAGAGAAGAATAGTAAATATGAATGAAACAATAATATGTGATAGAGCGAGAGTGCTCCACACATTGCCTCATAGTTACTCTGGGGTGAAAATAGAATTTTCCCCCTACCAAAATAATAATAAATTAAAATATAATATAAACATGATATGACTACATCAACATTTTAAGATATCATATATGATCAACAAAAGAATAATAAAAATGAGTGAAAGAGTAATATGTGATAGAGTGAGAGCACTTCGGACATTCCCTCATAGTTACTCACAAGCGAAAATAAAATTTCACCCTACCACAATATTAATAAATTAAAATATAATATAAACATGATATGACTACATCAAAATGGTAAATTTATTATAGATATGATCAGAGAAGAATAGTAAAAATGAATGAAAGAGTAATATGTGATAGAGCAAGAGAACTCTCCACATCACCTCATAGTTACTCATGAACAAAAATGGAATACTCCCCCCATTGTGAAATATTAAACTGCCATTTTGTTAAAGATTTTTCATTTGTCTTTCCATTCACATCATTACCATAAATGAAAATATTTAAATCGGTATATTTTTCTATGTGTTTGACATGAATTTGAAGTGTAGTATAATACAAGTAAAAAGTAAATGATCTTTAAAGAATAATTAACAATCAAATAAATGAAATAAATCACATTATATCATAATTTTTTTTTTCAAAATAATTATTGTTCCACATTTAAGTTAGAGTAGAAAAGCGTTTGAATCATGAAATTCTATATGACCATGGTTTGAACATTTTGTCTCATGAAAAACCATATATATAAGTCATTGAATGTGAAATAGAATGGATAGCAAGAGATATAGAAATGGATATTATGATAAAAATATCGATATGCATCTCGGTGTGAGACATAAATTATACATGGAATCTCATAAGAGTGATTTATTGTAGAATTATTAAAAGTGAAAAATAAGTGGCTTTATTAGTTTGTTGATGTATTGGAAAGCACTTTTATTAACAATTTTCCATTAGTTACATCACTTGTCAAAAATTATGAGTTTGATTTTCACACTTGTTTGATCATTTGCATATCCACACATAGAATTCTTATGTGACTTGATATTATTGAATTATAGCTTATACCTTGCTTATGCTGATGTATGATGAATATAATAAGCTTATTTTTTTTAATCAGTTATTTTCCTTTGTACCCCATATTTTGTACACATTTTAATCTAACATCATATTTTTCTAGCTTACTTTGCATGAGGTTAATGCTTACATATTTAATGAACTAACATTTGAGTGACATTGGTCACTTACCTTTATCTTTAGATTTTTTCTTGTATTTGGAATTTTATAATCTTGAGAAGTTATGCAAAGGGATTTGACATTGATTTTCATACTATCATTATAATTTCTTGGACCACCTGTAGCAAATATTATTTTTTACTATTTTTCATCGATATCCTCATCGTGGTTAGAACATTATAGGCTTCTTTGGTATTTTTCTAAGTTACTCAAATGTTTATATTTGTTTTAACAATGTAATTGTTAAGTCTCACAATAGTTTTTGACCTCTATCCAAATCAGGCACTAAATTATCTTGAGGTCCAATCATTTTACAAAATCATAAATTCATATCATGTGCTAGATAATGTCATTTCTAGTTTTTACATTAAGGTGGGACTTTGACCATATATTGTGTTACTTTATCAAACGTATAATTTATATAAAATAATTGAAGTATATTTATTAATATTGATTTTTGCAATAAAATAATAAAAAATATTAAAATAACACAAATAAATTATATAAACCTATTAAAAAAACATAGTTTATATAATATTCAGCTTTCGTTAAATGAGAGTTCAAATACATATCTTAGTTGGGCTTTCTGAATGGCAATCATCTCAAGGTAGAGTTTAAAACACAGGCAACACTAGTATCACAATGAAAATTCTTGTTATATTTCATACAACTCAACCTTGGCCATGACTATTAGGCATATATCATATACACTTTGTTGGACACATTATACATGTTTCCCTTCTCAATTCCCATAATCTCCTGACCTTTTGATTCTCATCTTAACTTTATTTTATCTTTTTTATTAATTTTATTTGTTTTCTTGCTTTCTATTTCTAAAAATTCCAATCGATATTTGAAATATAAAAAAGGTTGTTATAGCTAACAAATATTTTCATAACTTATTTTATTTTAATAATATCCACCCATATTATTTGGTATTTACATATCATCTTTTTCTTCGTGACTTTTAACCTCTCTCTCTCTCTCTCTCTCTCACACACACACACACACACACACACACACACACACACACACACACACACACACACACACACACACACACACACACACACACACACACACACACACACACGCACATGCACACGAGCACGCGCGCGCGCAAACACACACACACACAAAAATCACCATAGGTAAATAGTCATATAATAGAGAACCATTTATTAGGTTTTGGAACATTCTAAATCTATCATTAAGGTTAGTTATGGTTTTAGAGTATCCCTTCTAATTTATTTTATAAAATATATTAAAAACAAATAAACATTATGTTTAAATGTATAAAGGGCACAATTTTAGTAATACTTGACACCTTGACATTTCTATGAGTTTAAAAATGTGTAGTTTATTTAGAAATACTATGAATGTAACATTATACTTTTCTACTATCAATATCATAAGAGACAAAAAAATTTCATCTTATGATCTATAGGTCCCTCAACATCAACCCTGCTAACAAAGCCTACAAAGACCCATCTTGAGTTAACTTCTAGCTCAATGATAGGTATGATAGTTTCTATTGAAAAGTTTATTTTTGATTTTATTGCAATTGTGTTAGATATATTTGGATTTTATATCCAAATTTTGGTTTTGATTTATCTATATTAATAGTGGAAACAAACTAGTAATCTAGTAGTTAGTTTGTTACAAAGAATTCTCACCCCCTATCTGATGGGGGGAGGATGTTGTTTTACTATTTTATTAGTATTTGTGATATTTTTTATTTACAAGGGTTACAATTAGAAAAGAGTGTTTGCAAATTGATCAATTTTGTTGAGAATCAGGTATGAAATCTAATATACAAGGTACATAATTTTCATCGAGATATGAGTGAATGTGGTTGGGTATTCCCATGTTAATGTTCATACTTTCGTATAGGTACATATGATTTGAAGGCCTTGCATAGTCTTATATGCTTCATGTGTATGAAATCATTGTAATAGAGAAGAGTGTGTGAGTAAACTTCATTTGTGAAGACGTTAATTACTGAAGTTAATAGAAGACTGGACCTTACCATTTCTGTGTAATTTTTCCCTTGCTTGTTGTTAAAGCTTTCCGTATATATCTAGTGTTATCTGGTGATATTATTTGTTATAGCTTGTTTATTTTACATTGTTTTCTTACACAATAGGATGTTATTTATTAACATAAATAAGAATTTTTTTTCTAAAATTAATTTGTCACTCATTACAAGAGTGATGAAACAAGAAAAAGAAAAAAATGCACAAAAATAACATATAAAGTAACAGAAATAAATGAGATGCATATAATTAAGCATTGTTTACACATTTAAAACAAACTAAATAAAATCTTATACTAGTAAATGAATTATAGATAATTAAGTATTTACACGTAACATATATAATTAATTATGTCAATTTTAATATAGAAAAAGCATGTAAATTAATGAAGAATAAAATTTCTTAGTAATATTCTTAGTTTGATTTTGGATCATCATTTTTTCTATTTATAAGAAAATATTTCTTTCTTATCATAAGATGACTCTCATGAGTGTACCACAAATAAATAATTTAAAACATTGTGATTTTAGGAGCATTCATTATATCAAACGCTTATGGAAACTATATTGTTAATTAGCATGTCCCTGAAGAATAGGATCCACAATATTACAAAAATAATTTTATATAATAAATATAATTTCATTTTTTTAAAATTATGAATTGTTTGTGAAAAGAATTTCATAAAAAAAAAATGTTAGTTTCAAAAAATAATATATACTTCAATAATTTATTCATTTGATCTCATGTATAAATGTATAGGTTATCGGATCAACTCAGTCGATTCAGTACAGATTTTCAGACATACAGTGCAGACTATTAGGTTGACCCAGTTGACCCTGTACATTTTCAGGGACTCAGCAACAAGTTTTTGTAAAGCTTGATTGACCTTGTCAACCCAATTAGTAAAATTTGCAAGCATACCTTAAGGTTCTCCATCAACAATCTTCCTTCATCACATCTCTGATCCACCAAGATTCCTTTCTACTTCTTTGTTTCATTTATTTTCTCTCTTTCCTTTCACAGTTTGTAATCTTCAAAACACAATTAACTGAATCGATACTATAGACTCAATTCTATATTCTATATATTGTTTGAAATAACTAGATCAACATTCCTATATATATTTATAATTATTTAATATAATATTAAATTAATATATCCTTTTGTATCTCATGAATTATATAAACGACAAAAACAAAACATATAATGAAACAACGATTCTACCAAAAAAAATTTAACGTATGTTTATTTCATTCTATTTTATCTATGAGAAGAAAGACACTTTTTAAGGAAAAACCTATTATTATAATTTTTTAATGACAGAAAAGGTTAAACATCAAATTTAAACCAAGCTTTTGGCCGATTAACATTTTATTTGCGACCGGAAGGGCGTGGTTTAATTTAAAGATTTATGTCGTTTATTTAATGTTTTCCATGAGAGATTTATCCTTGTGGAACGGCTTTTTGGTTTTTTTGTTTTGTATTTTTTTGTTGGGTTGGCATTGTCTATGGAGGGGTTTAAAAATTACGAGTAACACTATACCTCCGGTGGAGACAAAGCTAACTCAAGATAGTTTAAAGACATCCGTACATTTTTTTAAAATATAGATTTTATATATCGCAAGTTTAATATGTCGTTAGTGTCTGTCTACATTAATGCTAAATTTAAATAATTAGCACGCAAAAAATAAAAAAATGAAAAAATGAAAAAGCATTTGTTGACCCAAAAGAATCCCATTGACTATTAATAATGAATTTAATTTAGAAGAGAGAAGACAAAGAAGGGGTATTGCTTTTGCTTTTCGAAAGATCAAAGAAATATTTTTTAATGTAAAAAATTAATGGAAGGAAATGCTATAAATATTGATTTAAATTTAGATTTTAATGTATTAGTCAAGTATGTTAGATATTTCCACTATTTGTAATTATATGCAATTTATATTTGTAAGATATTTTATATTCAAAATATGGTATTATATATGTTATAGTAGTAGAGTTAGTGTGGAGGTGATCCAAACATTTTCATAATGATGAAGTCAATGAAATTTAAAGTTTGAAATGGAGGGGTTTATCATAGATAGTAGAACTGTCATTATTTTCTATGTGGTAGTTAAGTAATCACCCACCAATTGTATAACCATTGGTGTTTGTAAGAGGTGGTTGCGTATTCGCCTTGACGATTTTGAAATTGTCGGTCTGCATACACCAGTTGTTTCATCAGCATGAAAAAAATTGAATTTAGATAGTTACATATATGTCTTCTTTTCAACGACAATTTGTTTAAGCTTCTTGGCAGACTCTAAAGTTGAGAGAGTTTAAATATAGGTCTTGGCAAGGCATAAGACATCATAAAATGTAGTGAGAAGTATTGATGTTAGATTCAAATTGCAATATTGTTACGCCTTTAATCTATAGTGTGTCTAGGGATATGTGTGGCCAACTTGTGTCTTATGGGTAAGTGCATGGAGATGGGGGCCAAAAACAAAATAAACATTTGCATTTGGGGTGTTGGAAATAGTTTCAGGTACGCAGTTTTTAAAAGTTTATACATGGTTTTTTGATGTAGGCTCGATGATCACCAAGCCTAAAATGTGTATGCAATTTAATGCATTAAAACCTTGCATGTAGTTTTAACACATTATAACCACATACAGGGTTATAAATAAACAAAACTTTGTACGTAACTCTATTGGTCTATAGCCAAAGATAAAATGTCAATGCCATTCAATTGAAATTAACATAAATCAAAACTACGAGACAATGAGAAGAAATGTGTGGTTGATAGTGAGACAAAAGAAAGTAAGAAACACTCGAGAAACCAAAATTTGATAATGACACACTGAAAGAGAGGCATACAAATACATTTTAGTGAATCTAGAAGTAAAATTAGTTAATTTTGTTGCATTTTTCTTGAAAATATTCTTTTTTTATGTTTTAGCACATGCAGAGACTAATGTTACAAGTAGAAATGAACAACAACCTAACCCTCCTATTCCTCATAACCTACAAAACCTTCCCATCCATCCTAACCCACAAAATCCTCATATCTGTCCTCACTCGTAAAACCCTCCTAGCCCTACTATAGTTCTTCAAGCCCTCTAAGGTAGTCAAGAGGATTTAACAATCCATATCATTGAAAAGAAAATCAAACTTGATAATTTGATTAGGACATTAATGGATCCCCATGAAAATAACCCCTATCAAATTTATCGAAACCATATATTACATACATTATTAGATGAAATTGACTCGTTAATGAGTCGAATTGATATGTAAGATGAGTATAAAAATAGATGTAGGACATACTATTCCAATAAACTAAATAAATCCACTATGAAAGATAAACACATAACCAAAGCCCATATGTCTACCCTATTCAATGTTGGGAAAATTCGTGCATGACTAGACGTGAAAACCAAATAGATTATAATCCACTAGTGCACTCATGATTTGATCAAATGAAAATTTTGGGACTGATGTTAGATGGTATTTGATCACTCTTCTTGAAACAATAATTATGTCCTGATGTATTTTTTGAGAGAATTTTATTATGAGTTTATGCTAAATGAAGTTTCAAACCATTTTTATTTTTCATAGTTCCAAGGTAGAGGGAAAGGATATGCATAGGATAGGCTAGGTGCATGTCATGTACCTAATCAGCCTATGAGAGTATGCATAAAAAAAACCACATCTTCTTGATATCATACCCTCTATAGTGAAGGAGACTGTAGATATCGATACCTTGCATGCACTTAAGGTGCTTACTGACACCCTCATTGAACATACTTTTATTGGTGAAGGTGGACATGGCAAGGCTTCATCTAGTGCTACTACTTGATGAGCTCACTATTGTAGATTATGTGGTCTTATATGAATTTGACCTAAGGAGGAGGAGAAGGATATCATGCATCCCACTCATGGTGGTATTTCCATGGGCCTAGATGATATCAATCTCACTATGTTTCAATCATATGCATTTTATCTAGACACCTTCACTACAACTTCTTAGTTATATTTAATATTTTACTTGTTGCCAAAACATTATTAGACATGTCAAATTTCAAGTATTTGTAAGCTTTAAAAGTTAATAATTGTTTTTCATGTATAAATATCAATAATGTATATGATTTTTTATGTTACAATAGGATTTTAGACATCACATGAGCACATGTGTTGCTACTACTATGACTGTATATACCTATACAGAGATGATTTTTAAGGATTAATCAATTGTGGTTCATTATACATTTATGTTATTGTATATATTTTGAAGTGACTAATAATGATATATTTTTTGTTTAGTTGATGACCACACTAGACATTTCACCATATATTCAGGAGGGAGAAAATGTAGGTGTTGTCGCTACAATTTCATCTTCGTAACAACTCACCATGGTACATTAGAGTTATTTTAATGTTTAAGTGTAAATATGGATGTGTGTTTTATAATTATCCTCTATACTTGTGTAAATAAATGACACGTAAAACAATTATTTACGAAGACTCCTCTGGTGATGTCTTCTGGTCTTGTTGAAATGATTACTAGGCATGACATGGTACATTTAAAAATTTAATCTGTAATTTATTCTATTATTTTTCAATGATTTACTTAGCTGGCTTAAATATTTATGAGCTAATATATATATATATATATATATATATATATATATATATATATATATATATATATATATATATATATATATATATATATGTTTTCAGTGACCCAACCCTTTCATTATCATGAGCACCTATTGGTGATCCATTTCAGACTCATGTTTGCCAGCGTGAATCTATCATTGACCATATTGAGTGTCCATTTAACATTGACTATGAGCACTAACTTTCAATCAGTGCACATATGAATAATTTTTTTTAATCTATTTAGAAAAGTAACTTGTTACTTTTTTAAGTATATAATTCTAGTACATGTGTAGAGTTTTTGATAATATTTGAATATGAACAGTTGGAGCTAAAAGCATGTTTTGAGAAGACAATGATATATATTCAAAAATATGACACCTCCAGTTGTTAGGAACTCATCCAAGTGAGAGTCTTCTACAAGCAAGGTAAAGAGAGTGATGCATTTTGATTCTTAGGATCATGTCTTATGAAATTTTCTTGTATGCCTATATGGCCTTATTTATAATTATTTGGCATTGTATAACTATACAACATTTACCCAGGATATTGTATTGTGTTCAAATTTTTTAGGCCTTTATATGGTTTTTTTGGATATTATATATAGATATATTGTTCAACATTTCACTTTTTAAATATTCTCATTGATTTCACCTTCTGGATTTTGTTGTCATTTATTACATATTCTATTACATGTTTAATTATTATATACCTTAATTTTTTTTTTTTAGCATTAAAAATTTACCTTTCAGTCTATTGAATGTTATTTAAATGTATGGGAAATTTACATATAATTATGTCACGAAATTATGACAAAAAGTGTAGTAAGTCATCATGATGAAAGTAGACCTCTCTTAGATCTACTTACTAGGTATCTTAAAGATTTTTAACCTCCTTATTAAAATGAAATATCTTTATTATTTTATGAATATCGTTGATCTTATCAAGGTTATCTCATATCCACAATTTGACCTCTATCCACAAAACACAAACAATCTTGTTAGGTCTTTTTAACTATACCTCTAGCTTATAAGACTCTTCATTTGATCTTGTTCTCAAATCAAATGTTTATATATTAATAAAGTTTATTACACACTTTATAATATTCTATAACTCCACATATATCTTCAACAATCTCTTTTATCAATATTCATCTAGAAAACAATATTCTGCCCTTTACACAATCCTGTAGACCTCTTTCTAAGGTGTGTTAACTTCTTGAATGTGGGAATTTTTTCAAACCCAAAGATTATTATGACTTGGAAGGGGTATAATATATTATTAATCTGATTATTTACTAAAATAACCATGTTTAATACTTATCTTAGACTGATTCCTTTAGGAAAATACAAAAAACATAGACTTTTTCTAGTCCCTTAAAGACCTTGATAAGTAGCATTGTCATCTTAGAATAGTATGTTTGATCATTAATAAGATTATTAAAGCATTCATTAGGGTTATTAAATATATTTTAAAATTAATCAACTTTACACATATATTCCCCTTCCTTTAATGTGATTAATTCTTGATCTTTAATGAAGAAAACAAGGATTTAGACCTCATTATATAGGTTATAGACCTTGTAACTAACATAACTAAATCATTAGAAATTATATAAAATTAAACCTTATTTATTAAATTTAAAATACTTATCTATATTTCCCTCTCAAATTTCATGATATTTCATTTACTCATTTTGAGGATATTCAAGTCTTGGCTTCATTAAACCCTATTTTTTGCTTATTTGTAATCTTAGAAGAATAAAATCACCCAGAAATTGACATTTAGGAGTAATTAAGGACTGAAACCAATTTTAATATAAAAATACCTCCTTTTTCATCATAATATCAATTTTTATCATTTTTAGATGGTTTGTTGTGAAATATAAATATTTTTGTTCACTTTAATGCTAGATCAAGGTTAACACAATCCTCAAAGAACCAAGAGCAAACAAAAAGACATAATTTAAGTTTTGATGATTTTTTTTTTTAAAATTATTTTCACTTGGAATAAAGTCTAAATGACCTCTTCCTATCCTTACAAAAACTCATCCAATTTGAACAATATATAAATGATCACAATGAATAAAATTATTTCTGATTGTGATACAATGTTAGACCTAGGAGCAAAAATTGGATAAAGTAGGTACTTATAACGACCTTAAATTATTATTTTAGGACTTTTTAATATGTAAATAGTTATTATTATTATTTTAAAAGCTTACCAACCATAAGATTCACAAGAATGCATGAAATTACCTCTTTTTGAATGCTATGTCAATAATACTTGGTTTATACAGATTATAACCATCATACGTACTAAATAGAAGGGTAAATAATAATCAAAACCATTTACTTATGCATACTTGTTGTAGAGAAAGACATTATAATATCATGATAATGTCTTATTTATTTAAATGTCATCGAAATATTCTTATAACTCTACAAATGTACATATTACTCAATCCACAACTAGAGACCTTTTATAACTTCTTCAACTAACCTACTAAATTTATCCTCTCCTAAATTATTATTATGTTTCTTGACTCATCATTTATTGGTTCAAGACTTATCAAATCTAACTTTATAAATAATACCAAATATTTCTCCACAAGTTATGGCTTATCAATCATACTAAATTAGAACTCTTTCCTTTGTTTACCTAGAAAAGGGGGTTCACTAGGTCTTCCTTACTAGGTTGAATCATAATAATATGGCCCACATTTTGGTACAAAGGGGCCAACAAAAAATGAAAATATGAACATTTATCAATTTATATATACAATAGTGATTTAACTATATAAAATGTAGAATGGTGTAAACTAATGAAATGTTTCATTTTAAGTGTAGATTACATTTAATATTATTTTTTGAATAATAATAAAATAAATAATAGATTTTTTAATACATAAATACACTTTCTGTATGTTTCGTGTACAATGTTTTTTGTTGGGTACTTGATTTATCCTCATAATTTTCTGAAAACATAATATTTTCTCAAGATTTTTTGTAAAAGGGTCTTAGAAACATGGACATAGTGAAAAATTATTATTTTTATTGATTTTTTAATGATCAAGGAAATGAATATGAATCCTTATGTCTTCTCCTTGGGATATTTTTTTATATATATGTCAAAATAGACAATTTTTTTCACCATTGGAACAAGGATATTAAAGTCAAGTGCATTCATATTTAAAAAAAAAATTGGCCATAGTCTCCTATTTTTCCTAGTGCCTCAAACATATAGTACTTCATATTATAAATAAGTATATTTTACTAAATAAATAAAAATAAATATTAAATATTATTAAAATTTATTAAAAAATCATACGATTAGAAATCTCATAAAAAGACCTATTTATATCTAGAGTCACATGTTTTTATATTATTTTTTCATCTAATACGTGGTATTAGAAGTGGAAATTTTAGGCCAATAGTATCTTTTCACTTCAATGTGTGATGATTTGATGCCACAAAGGGTTTGAAAAGGGGGTTCATTTGAACCCCCTTTGTTTGACTACCCCCTCCCTCAGCGCCCCCGCCGCCCCCCCCCCCCCCCCCCCCCCCCCCCCAAAAAAAAAAGCTTTGACCCCATATGTTTGAAAGGGGTTCATTTGAACCCCCTTTGTTTGAATCCCATTCAAAAAAACATGTGGGGGTTTGAATGAACCCCCTTCGAATGAAAGGGGTTTGTTTGAACCCTATTTTTTTTTGGGTTCAAATGCACTTGGTCGAAAAGTGGGAATCACTTATGTGTCATAGCCCTAGTGCTATAGGTTTGTCTTGTCTTGAATAGGACTATCTTGTCCTTGAATCCAATCTTGAAATAGTATTTGATATAATTAATCTTCCTTATGACTTATAGGGATTATTTTACCCTCATTAGTGCTCTCTAACTCTAGACATAACCTTCACTCTCACTTACAAATAAATCTTAGCAAAAATATTAAACACACACTTTTTTACACTTTATTTCAAGTATGCCACCTTATGACGAAAATTGGGGTCCAAGGTCTTCAAAATCTTGATCATAAACTAGGATTATGTTATTTTTAATTGATTCCAATTTATAAATCTAAATTATTACTATTATTTCAATAGGTCTTTATACTCCTAATATAATTATAACCTAGAAAGACACATTCACACTTTATTGTGCTATCTTATCTAAGATAATGGGATAAAATAGGGTTATCTCTCTAAGACTAATTTTAAGGTTGATCACATTATTAGTTTATAATAAAACTCAAAAATCATAATAATATTGATTTAATAGGCTTATCACATCCCTAAATAGGTTTTAAAATCAGAATAGACAAGTCTCTCCTATAACTAAACTAGTTCTTTACCAAAAGGCAAGGAACAAGGGTTTTAGATCTTATACACAAGTTTGTAGACTATGTTTTAAATTTATCTTCCTATGTATACATAAAAAACACTAAAGAATATTATAAAACCTCAATTAAAATATGTTTTAACCTTATGTAAGTTTTCACAATATTGTTTTTCTTATATTTCATGTTATGATAGTTCTAGTTGATGCACTTAGAGACTTATTCTTTCTAGGCTAATAGCCTGCTCAACTAGAGGCTTAAACCAACTTTAACACTTTTACCATAATAATTTATTAGTCATAATGGATTATAATATCCATAAAAGTATTATTTTAATCTATTAATAGGTTTCTCACTTCCTTAGGTTTTAGTTTTTTTCAAGTAAAATTGAAAAGAGAGGGCTTCAGGCGTAATCTATAGACCTGCAATCAAATATTTTGAAATAACCTTAGATATAAGAACCTCCAAGAAATGAAATCACTTTAGACACATTAAAATAATATTACCACAAATTTATACATATTTTCAACTTATTATAAGGTTTATTTTTATTTATGGAGGTTTTTGTGTTCTAAACCTTAGTTTAAGGTTTCTAGGACTTTGTCAAAATGAATATAAATACCATGAAAATTTGGATTTTAAAGAATTTATTTGAGTCTTTAGGTTTGTGGGAGATGCTTCACACCATAATATATCGATATCACTTACTACTATATTAAAACATTATTTACATTCAAGTACACCTAGTTAGGATACAAAGCACCCATTTTGACCTCAAGATGAGATTTACCTATAAGGTAAAAATGTTATTTTAAGGCAAAATTTGGATAGACATAAAATAGAAACTATAATTCATATCAACAAACAAAAATAATGGTCAAATGTGTGTCAAATTAATCTAATTTTAATTAAAATACCTTAGATCACAAATAATTGATGCACTCATGGAAGATGATTCAGTGATCGGTCCTAAAATTGAACTTTTATGTAATTAAGAAACATGGTCTTTGCTTCCATTAGAAATTTCCACTTCCAAGACCTATGATTAAAAATACATAAATATTAACACCCCAAGATGTGATATTTAGATGCATTCCCACTACCACAACTTTAAAAGCCTCATGAATACACTTTTTTGTAATAATTATGGCCTCAAACAACATGGTAAGTAATGTTATCAAGATGCAATCTGAAGTTGGAGATATCTATCATCACAACCTAATGGATAAAAACTAGAATTCCTTCTATAGAGAGGGTGGTAATTAAATTATAGCAACAAATTATTGGCATTCGAGTAGGCTTGGTTATATGCTGAAGCACCCATTCAATCCTCAAGATGACATTTCCTTAGATACAAGATGCAAATTGTAATTGTAAATATTTATCTTCAGGGCCTCATGGATAAAATATATCATTGACACCACATTGGGAGTGGAGACTAACCTAAATCACTACATTATTAGCATCCTAGTATGTCTAATAAGAAATGGATCACCCATTTTGGCCTCAAGATGACATTTCCTTATAAGGAAAATTTGTTGTTTTTTAGAAAAAATTTGGACAGGTGTAAGATAGAAGCCATAAGTCATATACATGAACCAAAAGAATGGTTACATGCCTACAAAAGTATTTAATTTTTAAACTAAATTTCTTAGATAAAAAAGTCATTGATGAACTTAGGGTAGAGGATTTAGTGATTAGTCCTAAAATGTAACTTTTATGTAGTTAAGAGACAAGGTGTTTATCTCCAATAGACATTTCCACTTATGGGACCTCCACTTTAAAATCTATCACTTTAAACACCTCAATATTTATAATTTACTAGCACCCTCACTACCTTAGCCTTACAATGCATGTGGATACCTTTTTTTGTATTAATTCTAGCTTCGAGCAACATTGGCAAGAAATATTGTCAATACGTAAGTTATACTTGGATGCTCTATCCTTAGATCCTTTTGGATGAAAAATAGAATTAAAACCATGTTGAGGGTGTAAATTAACCTCTAAGACCAAATTATTAGCATCTGAGCATGCCCAATTAAGTTACAAAGTGTATACAATGGAAGATATAACTGACCTAAAAATGAATCCTATCTTAGAGAAGATAAATCACACTTACACTTTTTTCTTGTTGATCCATTTAGACATTATGGGTCATGACCAAGATGGATCTTCTATACCTAACCAATGGGTATCTTATCACAATAACATCACTAGAGAGGGTTCCAAAACTTGTAGTCAAACAATGACATACAATAACCCTAGCTCGGTCCTATGTTTTTATATTTCACTAAGTATATAAGAAGTACACACCAAATCTTGTGGAAAAAGTGGGTATAATAAACATATAAAGTAAGCATGCATAGAAGATATATACTTAATCCAATGTATAGAAAATATGAATGCATGATAGAGAAGTAAAAATCTAAATCTATCTACCTTAACAAAGGAGGAACAAAATTAGGAGTACTTACCTTTGAATATGAACCCAATGAAGCTCAATCTCTCTCATGGACAAGGTGCTTCACAAGAAGTTGTTGTGGTATGTAAAAATAACAAGGACAAGACATCCCTAAGCTACATAATCCCTCTATTCATAAAAATGGTATGTAAAACAAATAAGGACATGTCATCCAAAAGACAAGATTTGTATCTTCAAGTTTAGTATTGGAACCCTAAGAAATGCTCCTCAAATAAAATGGTGGATAATAAAATAAAAAATATAATATTCTTCTTCTCTTCTCTTATAAATTAAATAAATGGATTTGTATATATAGATAAATCTAACCCTAAACCTTGTATCATTAATTGATAAAATCAAGTTATGTCTAAGCCTAGGTTAGCTGAGGCTGATCGAGAACCATAACATGCTAATATTAAATTTAATATAGGGTCAGCCTAGGCTGACATTATTTGGTAAATATAAAAAAGATTTTTAGGCTTAGGTAAGGGATAAATAAGGAAGTGCAATGCTTGGACAAGTGTTTAAGGGAGGAGGAAAAGCTTAGAAAAGTGTATAGGATATGGTTGTGTAGACAAAAAGTGGTGGTATAGGGGATAACAATCTTACGAAGTACCAATGGTCTACCCACACTTTTTTTGGTAGACCCTTTAAGGTATGCACTTAGAGAGATTGAGACTCGATGAGTTCCTAAAAGAGAGAAAGCATCAATAATTGATAAAGTTTGAAAATATTATGTGTATACATATGCCCCACTCCAATCTCATGATGTGTCATGTACGTGTAATAGGGAATGGTGCTTTGGGTAAATAACACAAAAACACATAATGATGAAGATAAAAAAATTGTAGTAAGAATTTAATAAGATAAATGAAAGGACAAAATTGAAAACTACATACATTTACTTACCTTAGTGTTATAGATAAGGAATGGAGTGAAAAAATTGTGAAGGTGTCCAATGTAGGGAGCATTAGACAAACCTATAAAAATTACTAAGAAATTGATGTTTTTTATAAAATCTACATGTAATATGTGAAAAGATTCTATATAATGTCAGAATTCAATAACGTCTCATGGTTTGGAAAAAGAGCTATTATAAAAATATATATGGTTGAAAAATAAAATATATTGGTAAATATTTGACTTGTAAATAATTTTATATAGGAAATATAAATAAGGTAAAAATTAATTTATTTGTTATTTTACTATTCTAAGAAAATATTGCTTTGAGAGACCTAGTTTGATTCTAGAGAGTGACCATGGTGAGGAGATGCCAACTATGACATGGAGGATAGATAATGTCATGGTAGGTGCAACACATGTAAGAAAAAGTTAATTTCAAATTTTTGAGAATTAATTGAAATTAATCTAAATATAAAAAATTATAAGGTAGACAAAATCTAGACATAGAAATTTACTGTAGGAAATTTTTAGGTAAACTTGGATTAGAATGGGGTAATGGGAAGGAAAATATCAGACCAATAAATACCTAAGGCATTTATGGTAAATGGTCAAAAATTTATTGTAAACTAAGAACATAGTCGACCTTGTTGAATCGGTTCGTAAGGTGAGATAAAAATAGGGGGTTGAGTGGATAGCATTGGGCTGATATAGTATCATTAAAGATGGCTAACTATTTGGAAGTGGGATGATATAGTTGGAAATATGAAGATGGATGGCATATTACCATCTAGTCAAAGTAGTTTATACTATGTGGTTGATATAAATTGATAAATGAGGTCGACTATGTAGTGGAGGGATAATATAGTATGTTAAAGCTGAAAAATGGTTGATTTAATATTGAATAGGTTAATATCATCTAGAAGAATTTTTTTAATATGTATCAATGAGCCAATGCAAGAAGACAAAATTTTTATAAGGCTAATTTAGAATTAAATTGGTTGATTATGTAGAAAAAATAAGAAAATATAGATCAAACAATTTGATGAAAAAGTTATTTTATAAATTATTAAAGATAGTTAAGAATGTATTTTATTTTTATGACATTGAGATCTAATACATTCTCTATTTTTTGATATTTCATCGAGATGCTAAAGATTTTGGTGCATAGTGGATGCGTCCTAGCTACCAAATCTACTGGAGTGATTTTTAAATGTGGATAGTGATTGACTAGTCATGTTAGGATTTGGAGGCATTACAGAAATGAGACGAAACCTATCAAATATTAATTTCATTTTAATGTTATTAGGAACATGTGAAAAATTGACCAACATTTTTTTATGGGAGGTGGAAGGGGATACTATAAAGGTGGTGATCACATTATAAGATGTCCATGTATTGCTTGGACATCCTATAGGTAGGTTTCTAGTGATTTGTGGTACACTCAAGTCAAAGGATGAGATATAAGCCTTAGCCCAGTGGGTGATAGGCTTAGATTAGATATATCCTAGGTTACACATGATTTTGTTCGATGTTTACCTTTCATCCATTATATATATTTAGAAGGTAGTGATAAGGCTAGTGATAACATGGGTGTTGTCTCATAAATTAGATGGTAAGATACCATTATATCTGATAGCCTTGTGCTATTCAATTTTAGATTAGGTAGGTTTATATGATTTACATTATATGATTTAGGTCTATATCATGCATGACATGTATGGAATATTACCTTAGGGATATAAGACAACGGGACCTATTATTATATTGAGATCATAGATATATGAGAGATTTTCTATATATTAGCCAATTAGGTTACCCCATATAGTTGATGATAGGTTACCTCAAGCTATTCTATGGAGGTAGAATAATGTGTCATAGGTCTTGCCCATGTTCCAAATTTATAGAATATCACATGAAAAAATATAGTTTGGTAGTCGTACACTCACATAACTACCATATGGCTTAGTTAGGTTATCATTATTATAGGTGTGGCATGTGTGTGGATCCTCATCTAGTGGCTCATGTACCTAGAAAACCAAGACCTATGTTATACCTATTTTTCATACCCATAAAATTTTTAAAAATTTATACTCATATATATCATAGTGATTACCTAGTCATAAAATATAAAACTATAGTTGGACACCTAAGTTAATTATTAGTATTATGGACACACATGCTTTCAATTAAATGATATGATAATAATTAATTTTTGAATTTATATTTATATTATAGTTGTTTTGAAAAGCCTTAATAGTTAAATGAATAAAATTGCTACACACACAAACACACACACACACACACACACACACACACACACACACACAATGTTTAGTCATAAGATTTTAATGGATAAAGTTGATCAGATTGCATTCAGTTGAAGTGATTACTACAATGTTTTTAGTTTGAAAATGATAATATTTATTATTATCTTATCAAAATTGAAGGCATTATATAAATTTATCATGATAGTTTTCAGTTAATTTCACTTTAAAATTCAATTATAAGTATGAATATTGGCATTATATGAGTTGGGCCATAAATGGAATTTGGTTTAACTTGAAATATAAACTATTATATTAAATGTTTATCAAGTAATCCTAAGTGGTTCTAGGTTGTATTTTAAAATACTATTTTATGGTAAGTGTTCAATGCAATGTTGTGAACCTAACACGAAGACTTTGAAATATAAATGTGTTTTTATTTATTTATTTATTTGTGAATTATTGTAAATTAAACTATTTTTAATATTGGTAAATTTTTAGGGTCATATTATTGGTAACTCATTTTAATGTAAAGCATGATAGATGTTTTGAGATCCAAATAAAATGAAAAGGTAGTCTAAGATTTTAATGCAGTTGTACATGCCTTGATCCATGAAAGTTAGTTGAAATTTTAGTAAGAATTTTGGTCATTACTAAATTTAAAAGTCTTACTAAACAAGTTAGCATTCGACTAATGACATGCTTCAAATTAAGAAACCACCTTGATAAAAGCACGTAAACAGAAGTAGTTAATGTAGAGGTTATGGTATACAAAAAGGTTTGTTTTGATTTTTGGTATTCATTTTGAGAAAGCATGCAATGAAATCTATACTCTACATGGATAGGGTTTTGGAGTTACATACATTGCATTAACAGGTATGACATTGTTTAAGAGTGAATAATTATAGAAAAAATAATTATAGTTTATCACTGCAAATAATTTGCATGGAAAAGAAATTATAGTTTTCAAATTTTCATGATATTCTTACTAAAATTTTTTAATATAATTTTTTTGTTTTAATTTTTTTTAATGCATGAATTTTGAGATTGTTGGTGTTAAGGTTAGATGGAAAGTTGTTGTAGTATCAATTTTTGGAAAATCGGTTATCATTATGGGTTTTATCATATTATATTTTGTAGTATGAGATTTTTAAGATTTACATTATTTTCATTGTCATTTAAAAATCTCTCCATCCCTAGTTTTGAAATCAATTTTGGTGAATAATGAAGATTATCTTAGAAATATGTGATATTCTAGCATATGGGTATTCAATTTGTTGATAATTTTAGTGATGATTTTGGTCATATCATTTGAATTTTGAAGTTATGGTTTCATAAATGAAAGAAGTTTCGATATAATAATGAGCTCAAAAGGGTTAGTTTTATGGAAATATTGATGATTTGAAAGTGGCTTTATCATAAAATTCTGGGTATACTGTTAAGAAATTATTTTGTTGAAGATTTTTGATATACAAAATTTGATGTCATGAAATATATGATTTTTTAAAATAAAAAAGTTTAATTCAAAGACATCTAAATATATTTTCTGGGTTTTATTTTCAAATTCCTAAATTGAAGAGTAGTAATAAAATGGCTAACATTTTTTAAAAGTTGTGATAAAGTTATGATACCTTGATTTTTTGAAATGATGATTTGAAAAAGATATGACCATGTCAAAAGCTCTTAAAATTATGAATAGAACTTCTATTGAAATTATTATTTTAGGGTTTACAAATTTTTTCTCAATTTGATGAAAATATGTGCAGTTTGAATATATTGAGACAACATTTGTGTATTGAGAATAGAATGCAATAGCGTATGGTAGAATATTTAATATAAAACTGTAAAGAATATAATTTTATAATTTAAAGTTTTATCTTATAATGATACATGACACAATTAAAATTAAAAATCATATAAATGAAGTTTAGTTTTAAATAATGATAGTTCAATCTTTGATTTGTTCATTTTATTGATATAACTAGAAATATTTATAAAGTGACTAGAAGAGAGAAATATAGAAGTGCAATTATTATTATTGATTTTATAGTTAATATATTCAATTTTTTAAGTTCAATAAAATGATGATGAGAAGAAATATATTTCAAATTATATGTAGAATGCTAGTTTAGGATCAACTAGATTTAAATAGGAATAATGACAATAATGGTTGGAAAATGAATCATAGCTCTGTAAACATTAATCAAAATACATCTAATTAGAAAATTTATAGACGAAATATTAGGGCTACAAGGTTTGGTCCTAGATATACAATTAGAGAAGCCCAAATATCTATTTATTTTGATATCATTGACCCATCATTTTGTAATGTGTTGAGTAGTTTACCATTTAATCCTACTAATCACAGGGAAAGTAGAGTTTCTATTATCACAAATGCAGAGCTAGATCCCATTCTCAAAGTATCTCTTCCCATCAATTGTAAACTAATCATAATCATTTACCTATTTAGTCACCCAGTCAGGAAAAAATCAATGTTGTTAATGAGCCATCACAATGAGTCAATGAAACAATCTATACAAATAAATTTATATATCTTTCATTTCCATCTAGTTTTAGTGAGCCTACACCACTTTATAATATGTCTATTATAGAATGCAAGAAAACCAGTATAGAAAAACCTCTTACTATCATGCATCCATCCACTTCAAGGAAATATATAAATAATCAAGTTGAATCTAAAAATGCAACATAAATAATAATAGTGAAGTGAATAAAATTAGAGATAGATGATGATGAGAGTGATTTGGGTATAAAACTAGTTCAATTTCCTAAAATTCAGATGGAATATAATGAATGCTTGAATGAAATGAGAGAACTAATGATATAAATTTTAACTAATTATGATAACTTTTGATTATCAGAAAGATTAATTTCAAAATTGAACTTTAATTTGATAAAACTTAGCACATTTCATAATTTTGATACTGTAGTAATGTTATTTTTAAATTGCAAACAAATTTTAAATTTGATATATATACATACATACATATATAATTATGATTAAATAATTTAGATTATGTGTGAAATAGAATTAATGCAGATAAGAATATCATTTAACTATGAATTATCTTATTATTTATTGAAATAATGCTATTATTATTATTATTATTATTATTATTTGACTAGACGGTCCCCACCCATTAGGAAATACATGATCTAATTTTAAATAATTAACATCTTAAGACTTCAAAAGTTTTAAATAAATATCAACTTATAACTATCAATATTGATTGAGTTTTACATATCAATTATTTAATGTTAACAAGTAACTAACTAAAGTTAGTTACAACTTCTTTTTTCAACCAACTTGGAAGTATTAAAGGAGATCAATGATTCATTTGAAGAGGAGGAAAGATATTGGTATTGAAGACTTAATATTTTAAAGTCAATCATTTATCTCTTTATTTTATGTTGTCTCTGAGATAACATGACTTTTACAGATAGATCAATGGTACTTTCTTTGAAAATTAAGTATATTGCTTAGACAACACAAGTATATCCAATTTTATATGATCATTTATAATAGATTATCTAAAGTTGTCAAGCTTAACATCTTTCAATGATTTATTCTTATAGTCTTATCTATAGAATCTAAGTGTTCAACTCAAATAATGATGAAAACTTTATTGTTTGTAAAATATTATTGAGTTGATTGATTGTAAAAGTTATCTTTTAAAGATATTTTTTAAGAAGGATGTTTGTTTCTCAAATAAAATGATGTTTTTTTTAAGACAACTCTATTTTGATGAGACTCTTATATTTTGTTTAGATTGTATTTTATTTGACTTTGACTTCTAATTTATTTAAATTGAATTTTACCTTAATTTTTAATTGATCTAATTTAATTCTTTTAGTATAGTTTTAATATAATTAGTGTTATTAATTTTTACTATTTAGTTTTGATTTCTTTTATTAGATTAAGTTTATTAAGCTAGTTTAGTGTTAAGTTTAATTAGTATTAGATTAGTTTTATTTTGGTTATAGATTAGTTTAGTTTAGATTTTTTTCAATTTTTCTGATTACTTTGTTGTTTAATTGTTTTGTTGATAGATGTTATTGTTTACATATTTTTCTTTGAGTGTTGAGTTATGTTTATGTTACTTGATTATTAAACACTTGTCTATAAATTAATTTATTTTGTTATCTTCATTTTATATTTATAATTCTTTATTTATTATCTTGGAGTTTACTCAAAATTTACAATAACAAAGTAAGATATTATTCTTAAAATAAAATTATATTACGAAATCATATTTCTTTCCTTCAAGAGATTGTCTTTTCATAGGATCTTCTCTGTCCAATAAGATTAATTACATATTTATATTTGAATTGATTCAATTTTTGATAATATATTTATAAATTATAATGAAATATGTTATATCCAATACTTTATTTATTATTTCTTAGAAAATTAAAAAAACCCTTCACATCTTTAGGATTGTATTCAAACCTTTAGAACCTTACAATTATATTGGTATGATTCTAACTTAAAATTTGTAATAGATGAAAAAATTGATTATTTGATAAAATATTTTTCACCATCAACAAATTTGGTGACTTTGTTGGGGATAGATTTTAAAATTACTTTTTGTTTAAAGCTTTATTTTCTTCTTGTCCGTGGTACTTGGAGGACAACCTCCTGTTGTCCAACCTAAAATTGATATTATCGATGATCAAACTGATGTTGCTTTTAATTTAACTTGTTATGCATGTTATAATCAACCTCTTATTCTTTAGAATATCATAAAAATAATAAATGAATAAGAACTTATATAATTTTAAGTAGATTGGTATGCAAATCTTACTCATGAAACTCAACATGTTTTAGATAGAAGTAAAAAAATTTAGGGAGATAGATATAATTTTTTAACTACTAATCCTAGACGTATAACTCATTCTATTTTTGATTATTATCTATTTGATGATTTGTTTATGCCATTTGAACCCATTAGTATAAATTTACAATTAAATTAATCTAACCAGGTTCAATAAAATCAACCAATTTCAGTAGAAAAGACTATTGAAACTTCTAATAGAAGAACAAGTAGATCTGAGACTACATGATATGATTCAAGCTTTGAAAAAAAATAAAGATCATGTTGATCTAACTGAAGATGAAGCTCATTCTAAAGTTGAAGCATAATAACAAATAGAATTAAATGTATGGATTTATGAAAATTCATTAAATATTAGAACTCATCTAGGTAAGTTACCTTCTCTTAAAGGATTAAATATAACAAAATTTTCTAGAGCTACTGGGTAATCTTGGAAAGATCATTTAGACACATTTAAATTAGTTTTTTCTACTCTCGGTATAACAAGTGAAAATATTTTCTGAATATTTTTTTATCAAACACTTGAAGGGAAAACTTATCAATATTTGGTTAATTTACCTGCAAAACTATCAACACTTAAAAAAATATTGTAAAGTTTTATATTGATCTGGGTGAAATAATATATCACTTCATTATTATATTTATGAAGTTGTGTCAAAATATTCCTTATGATCTTATAAATTTAAAAAAAACCTAAAAAAACTAGACTTTACTTTTCTAGTGATTTACCTTTGAAGTATAAAATAGACTCAGAGGATAAAGACATTAAGAAATATGATGGAACTATAACATTTTGCATTGAGTATGAAAATAAACTTAAATGTATTGGGTTTAAATATAGGTCTTCTATAGGTCTAAATTCAAATAATGCAAAATTTTTAAAATCTATTCAAAATCTAAGAAATGAATTGATTGTTGTTAAAAGATAATTAAATGATAAACCTTCTTCATATAATAAATATATTATTTTAAATAAAATTAAAAATAAATAAATTTCTCATTAATGTAATATGTGTGAATTGGATAATGATTCAAATTTATGTATTTCTATTCAGAAACATAAAAAGTTTATTCAAAGAAAAGATAGTATATTTGTTGATCTAGTAGACAACATAAACATGTGTGTTCTTGATGATCCATCAGAAAATGAAGGTGCTTATGTTATTAATACTAGAAATAAAGATTATAATTCTTCTCAAAATAATAATGTAATAAATAATAATTCTTATTCTAAAAATAAATGTAAAAAACCTCAAAATAAATTTTTAAATAATTCATCTAATAATTCTTCTCAAAAGATTCCTTTATCAATTGGTTATAATAATACCCAATATCAACATTATAATCTTAAAAATTAAACTCAGATTCGATAATATGATGTTGAAGCTTGTAATATAATTGATGATTTATCTACAATTAAAGCTAGATTTGCATTATTACAAGCAGCTAACCTTCCATGACAACTTGGTAAAATTAATAAAGCTATTAAGAATCCAAATTTTAAAAATGATATGGGCTTAAAATAAGAATATAGTAATGAATAAACATCTATTTTTTCTTAAAATTATGATCCTCCTATAAATTATACACCTTTTTATGTTTCAATCCAAATTACTAATAAAGTAATTCATAATTGTATCCTAGATACAGGAGATTAAAAGAATATAATGCCCAAATTCATTGCAGATCAATTAGGCATTTATTATGAAATTTATAATAAGAAGCTTACTAGATTTGATTCAAGATGAATTAAAAGTTGAGGTATGTTTTGGGATATAGTCATTAAAAATTTTGAAGATAATTTTTTTTGATATATGACTAAGGTCTAAATCTTAGACATTCCTAGTAATTATGCTATGTTATTAAGAAGATATTGATCAAAATCAATAGATAATTTTGTCAGAAAAGATACTACACGAACTCTTATAAATAATGAGATTGTCCTTATAAAAACTAGAGGATTGATTTAATACACCTATAGATTCATCTAATACATCCATTGTTGCCTATGTTGACATAGGTTTTAGAGATTATGAGCTGATGAACTTAAATGAACTACAAAATAAGTGAGAAGAATTCTTTGATAAAAACATTATATGGTTACTATATTTTGATAGAGCTTATTTTTAATTAGAAATAGTGATAAAATTTGTTTAATCTCTCTTATCAGTAAGATATCTTGTTGTGATTATAAATTATTATTTAAAAATACTAATAATACTACTAAATTTGAAGCATTATGTCTATGTTTAGAAAAATATATTTAGCTTAATATCAAACATTCAAAAGTCTCTAAAGATTTTGAAATTATTTTTGGGTAAATTTAGAATGTTTACAAAACTGACCAAATGCATTTACATCGTTATACTAAAAAAATTTGGTCTTTTCTTGAACATTTTGAAGATTTTAATATCACTCACATTCTTGGACAATATAATAATAGTAATGATAATATTTTTATTTTTGATTCAATCCCAACTTTAAGTGAGAGAACCAATCATAAAATTCTCTTTTTTTTGAAATTGTTTGACCTACAATTCCAAATTTGAATGATAATTGGAAACTATTTTAATCATGATGATTATGTATTAAATTATGAAGATTATATACAATTAAATACTAATAATTAAATACTAGTATAGTATGTTTTGAATCTATGTTTACACCTAATGATCAACCCAAGATGTTTATAATAGAAGAAATTTATAAGAGAATTATAGGTGAAACTATTCCTATGAATTTAGGTATGAAAGATCTTAAATGTGTGTATTTAAGCATTCAATATACTGAAAGTGAAAAGATGAAATTTATTAAATTATTGAAAGAGTTCATTAATGTCTTTTCTTGGTCATACAAATATCTTAAAGACTATAATATTGATATTAGTAAACATGATATACCTATAAAAATTGGTATTAAACTTGTAAGACAAAAAAAATGAAGAATTAACTTTTTATTAGAGGACATCATTAACAAAGAGCTAGATAAAATGATTGATGTTGGTGTTATTTTTCTTATAAAGTATTTTGGATGGATAATTAATTTAGTATCAGTTATAAATAAAAATGGGAATATTAGACTATGTATTCATTTTAAGGACTTGAATAAGGCTAACGTTAAAGGTAAATTTCCTTTATCGAGTATAGATCAGATTTTGCAACTAGTTGCATGGTTTCAAATGATGTCATTATTAGATGGAATTTCTAATTATAATCAATGTTTTCTTAAATATTAAAGATAGACATAAAATAACTTTTACTACTTGTATATGATCTTTTTCTTATAATATAATACCATTTAGATTAATGAATCCAATATCTACTTTTCAAAAAATTATGCATGTTGAATTTGATAACTTAATTGACATTATTATTCAGGTCTATCTTGATGATCTCACTGTTCATTCAAAAAGATATAAAAAGCATTTAGATAATCTTTGTGAAGTTTTCACAAGATGTAAAAGGTATAGTATGTCTTTAAATCTAAAAAAAAATCAATCTTTGGTGTTACTGAAAGTAAATTATTTGGATATATCATTGCTAAAGATTGAAATTCCATAGATCTTACTTTTATAAAAGCTATTAAAGAGCTACCTCCTTCTAGATATCAATCTAGTTTATGATCTTTCTTTGATAAAATTAATTTTGTTAAAAAATTTATATCAAAATTTGATGATAAGTCTAATATTTTAAAATTATTACTTAAGAAAGATAAACATTATACTTGGGATAATGGTGTTTATTGAACATTTAATAACACTAAAGATGCCATTGCAAGTGCTCTAGTAATTGGTAAATTAGATTTAAGGAAATCATTCATTATTTATGTTAATGCCACTAGAAAAATAATTAGAGATATTATTACATAAAAATCTAAAAATAATAATGAAAAACTAATTGATTAAATAAATCAAGTATTAAAATATGTCAAAACTAGGTACCCTCTTATTGAAAATTTTATTTTCTCATTAATTTTTTCTTTAATAAAATTTCATTACTTATTGATGGGAAATAAATTTATAGTGAGATCTAACATACCTATTTTGTCTTATCTTTTAAAATAACCAACCATTCAAGAAAGACATGCAGAATGGATATTACTAATTCAAGAGTTTGATCTCAAATTCATAACTTCAAAGACAATTAAAGGTAATGACTTAGCAAAACATTTAACTGAAAATACTTCTTCAAGTATTAATATTTTGGTCTTGTCAATTGATGATAATTTGAACACAAACCCTGATTTAAAGACCATGAAAATATCTGATTTTAAAAAAAAAATAAATTTAGTTCTGAAATGAATGAATGAGATTGTATGTTTTTTTAAAATAATTTGTATCATGACTTAGTCTTCTATTTTCAAAATAAATTTTATCCTAAAATTTTTAATAAAAAATAAATATGTTATTTATGATTAAGAGCTTTAAATTTTTATTTATTAGAAAGTTTATTATTTTAACAAAATAGATATGGTGTTTTATTAAGGTGTCTTACATATAATCAAACCTAAAATGTTCTTAGAAGTTGTCATAAAATAAATTATGGTGCACATTATGCTACAAAAATCACTGCTTATAAGATTTTATGAGCAGATTATAATTGACCTACTTTATTTCAAGATGCTTATAAGTTAGTTTGTTCTTGTATGCTATGCCAATTATTTATTGGTAGACATAACTTACCTACAATGACTTTAAATTCTATGATAATTGAAAAAACATTCACAAAATGGGATATTGATTTTATTTTAGATATATACCATCTTTCATCAGTTGGTCATAGATATAGCTTATCAATAACAAATTATTTCACTAAATGGCCTGAGACTAAAGCCCTTAAAAGTTATATAATAAGTTAAGTAATTTAATTTTTATAAAATTATATTTTTTTTATATTTAAAGTTTCTTATTAAATCATATCTGAAAATGGTCCTCAGCTTATTTCAAATGAATTTTGAATTTTTTTGTGAAAATATTCTATTGTATCTAGTGGTTCATCTAAATATTATCCTCAAGAAAATGGTTGAGTCAACAAATAAAAATTTGATTTCAATTATGAAAAAGTTAGCTTGTGAAAATAAAATAAATTGGCATCTTAAATTTTTTGAAACCTTATGAGATGATAGAACTATTGTCAAGGTGGCATCTAGTTATTCACCTTTCATGTAGCTATATAAATTTGAAGCCGCTTTACCAATACAACATCATCTTGATTTAGTAAGAACTACTTTACAATATATTTCTCAAGATACTCATTTAATTGATCCAATATTACATGATTTAATAGATCTTGAGGAATCAAAATTAACATCATTACAAAAATTTGAAAATGGCTTTAAAAAATGAATTTTTTTATAATAAATTTTTTAATAAACAATTCAAATTTGGCGATTTAGTTTTATATTGCGACAAAGCTCATGAAGATCTTGGTAAGCATCATAAATTTGATTAATTATAGCTTGGTCCTTATCATATTGTACATGTACATAGAAATAATGTTTTTCACTTGAAAGATCTTGATAGAAACTAGTTACATTATTCAATTAATAGCCATCATTTAAAATTATTTGACAATTAGTTTCCTTGTAGATTTATTGCTTGATTTTTTATTTTGTTGTTTCTTTGTTCTTGTTTAATTGTTTCTTTGTGATTGGTTTGTTTGTTTCATATTGTTATTTTTCTTTTACATTTAAAAGATCAACACAAATCTCAAGTGGATGAATTATTCATGTTATGGAGG
The DNA here is from genome assembly GCA_037957365.1 of Torreya grandis. Lineage (NCBI taxonomy): Eukaryota > Viridiplantae > Streptophyta > Pinopsida > Cupressales > Taxaceae > Torreya > Torreya grandis. Next base: position 1,841,792 of record JARHVA010003182.1, read on the forward strand.
AAAAATATATAGACACTGCAATACAACTATAAGTTTTAGTTATTTTACGATATTAATCTTTATACATGAACAATATATAATGAGTTATAACTATTTATTAAATTAATACTTTTTTTTCAAAGATTGTATTAGAGATTTTTGCATTTGTTTATGTATCTAGTCCAAAATCCCTTATTATATTATTCTTTTTCTTCATTCTAGTTGAACATCCAATCCCTTATTGAAACTTATTATAAAAGGTGTTCGTGCATAACTAATTAAGAAATAATTTACCTAGATCACTCTCTAGATTATTTATTTTATAACAAAAAATTTAATTGCTACTCAATTTTATATTCAAAACTGACTAGCAAGATTGGTAGTGTTATGCCTATCTTTCACACCCCTACAATTTTCTAAAATTTATACTCTTATCTATCATAGTGATGACCTAATCATAAAATAAAAAAATGTCGCTGGGGACCTAAGTTAGTAAGTACATTTATTAATACACATGTTTTTAATTAAATGATATGATAATAATTTATTTATAATTTCATATTTATATTATAGTGGTTTTAAAAAGCATTAATTCTAGTCATGAGATTTTAGGGGACAAAGTTGATCAGATTGCATTCAATTGATGTGATAACTATAGTGTTTTCAGTTTGAAAATAATAATCCTCACTATTATTTTATCGAAATTGATAACATTATATGAATTTGTCATGATAGTTTTCAATTAGTTTCATTTTAAAATTAAATTATATGTATGAATATTGGCATTGTATGAGTTGGACTATAAATATAATTTTGTTTAATGTAAAACCTAAGCTATTATATTAAAGGATTATTAAATAATCCTAAGTGGTTCTAGGTTCTAATTTAAAATACTATTTTATGGTAAGTGTTCAATACAATGTTGTGGACCTAACACCAAGACTTTGAAATGAACATGGGATGTTTTTTAAAATTCATGAACTATTAGAAATTAAACTATATTTGATATTGGTAAATTTCAAGGCTCATATCATTACTATCGAATGCGAAAGTTGACAAGTTGGTAGCTCAATTGGTAACTTGATTTAATCTAAAACATGATGGGTGCTTTGAGATCTGAATAAAATCAAAAGGCAGTCTAAGATTTTAATACATTTATACATGTCTTAATCCATGCAAGTTAGTTGGAATTTCAGTAAGAATTATAGTGATTACTAAATTAAAAAGTTGTGATAAACAAGTTAGCATTCATCTAATGACAATCCTTGAGTTGAGAAACCAACCAGATGGAAGCACATAGGTAGAAGTAGTTAATGCACAAATTATGGTATACAAAAATGTTTGTTTTCATTTTTAGAAATCACAAAGCAGAAGCCAAATTTTACTTAGATAATTTTTGGGAGTTTCATATAATCTAGTAATAGGTATGACATTATTTAAGAGGGAATAATTATCAAATAAATAATTATAGTTTATCACTGCAAATAGTTTGCATGAAAAATAAATTATAGTTTTTTAATTTGCATGATATTTTTGATAAATTTTTGCAATATAAATTTTTTGTTTTAATTCTTTTGCATGCATGAATTTTGATATTGTTAGTGAAAAGGTCAATTGGAAAGATTTAATACTATCATTTTTTATAAAATCAGCTATCATTCTGGGTTTTATCATATTACATTTTAGAATATGAGTTTTTGATGACTGAAAGAATTTTTGTAGTCATTTATACATCTCTTCATCCCTAGTTTTGAAATCAATTTTAGTGAATAATGAAGATTATCTTAGAAATATGCAATATTCTAGCTTTTGGGTATTCAGTTTGTTGATAGTTTGTTTTAGTGATGATTTTGATAATATCGATTAGATTTATAAGTTACGGTTTCATAAATACATGAAGTTTTAGTATAACAATGATCTCCAAAATGGTTTTTTCATGGAAATCTTGATGATTTGAAAGTGGTTTTGTCCCAAAATTCTAGGTATAGTGTTAAGAAATTATTTTGTTGAATATTTTCAATATATAGAATTTGTTGGCATGTAATATATAATTTTTAAGAATTTAGAGGTTTATTTCAAAGATGTCAAAATGAATTTTTTGGGTTTTATTTTCAAAGTCATAGATTGAAGAGTAGTAAAAAAAGGGTCATCAATTTTGGAAAGTTGTGATAAAGATATGTTATTCTATTTTTTTGAAATCATGAATTGAAAAAGATATGACCATGTAAAAATATTACAGCATTATGAATAGAATTTTGATTGAAATTATTCTTTCAATGTTTATGACTTTATTTTCAATTTGATAAAAATATGTGTAGTTTACAATTTATGATTAATATATATACTATATATATTGAGATGACATTTATGAAGTCAATATATAATTCAGTAGGGTATCATAGAATATTTGACAAAAAAATATGAAGAATATAATTTTATGATTTCAAGTTTGATCTTATACTGATACTTGACATAGTCAAAATTGAAAATCATATAATTAAAGTTCAATTTTAAATAATGGCAGTAGATTTTTAAATTATAAGAAATATGTTATATCCAATAGCCTACTTATTATTTTCCAAAACATTTAAAATCTCTCTTGTATGTTTAGAATCATATGCAAACCTTTATAACATTACCATTAGATAGGTACGATTCCAACTTAACCTTCATAATAGGTGAAATGGTTAATTAGTTGATAAAACATTTTTCATCATCAATAACTTCCACATCTATAGGCCCCTATAGTAGTGCCTTATTATTAGGCATGAAATGATAGAGAGAAAAGAGGGAGAGGATTCATAAGATTACTTGTTGACATATAAAAAATGGTGAGAAATGTTTGATTATTTTAATTTTTTGATATAGAATACTAGTTTCATCATTGGTTATGATAGATATTTTGAGATATTTATAAATGAAATCTACTATATATTTGGTTTCTAGTTTTTTAGATACTACTATAGAAGAGTTTGGATGGGGATATCTAATTATGGTTGCACATCATGACATTTTGGATGGGTGATGTCACCATAAGACCCTATCACTTTAGATGATCATGTCTTTCCATCTACCCTAGATCATGTGAGTTAGTTTAGACTAGTGGGAGAGGCCATGTGATAGCTAAATACATGAGGTGATGGGTTGCATCCATAGGTAAGGATAGGATTTAGAGAGGCCCAAGTTTCGTAGGCTTTAGCCCTAGAATGAGTCACACACATAGAGACTACAATCTAGCTTGGACAAGTACAAGTGCATCTAGCCAACCTAAAGGTATAGGTTGTTCTTTTAAGATTTTAGATTATCTCTTTACATGAAACTATTCATAGGGGTCAATCCAAAGCATCCATGAGTAACGTGGCTATGCCATAGAATAAATAAGATGGAGCACAACCTTAGATCTATAGATATTGTATCTCATACTTGTGTTATATAAAATTCATGATGTGTGTATGTGTGTAATTGTGTGTGTGTTAATAGTTCATTGATTTTATGAGTTGTAGTTAGATAAAGATGTGGATGCATGGATATATTTCTTTTTTAGCACATGTATTTATCTTTTGTTATAGATGCTATGGGACATATGTGATTTATGTTTTTTAATCTATCATTATGTGATACACATGCATCGTTAAAAATAAAAGGGAAAAAAAGATTTGGAAAAGTATAAATAATCAAAACAAATGTAATACATACTATATCAAAGTGAAAAATGCATAAAAACAAAAGATGAATAAGCACAATAAACCAATGTGGTAAAAGGGTAATAAATGTTTTCAAACCATGTAAAATATTCACACCAAATTAAAAAAATCATACTATATCATGTTGGGAAGTTTATACACATAATATTTTCAAACTTTTATCAATTACCGATGCTCTTTATCTTATAGGAACCCATCGAGTCTCAATTTCTCTAAGTACATACTATAAGGGGTGCACTAGCAAAGGGGTGGGTAGCCCATTAGTGATTCATAGAATTTTTGTCTATTTTGTCACTTGATATATACACACTTATGTCCTAAAAACCATTCCTCTAATCTTTGCCTCTCATTTTACACACTTATCTAGTCTTTTACCATCTTCATTATCCCTTTCCCTAACCTAAACCTCTTTTTGACAGTTTTCATGACTATGTCAGCCACATCAACCTTGTATTCTTATTGATAAAACTTATTAGGGAGTAGGTTGGCCCCTGGCTAACCTAGTCTATGGCCTACTTAGTTTTTATCAATTACGATACTAGGTCGATTGATTTGACCTTGTCAGTCAAAAATTTTGGAAAGTTTTAGGGTTAGATCATCCTATATAAACACAATAATTTTGGAATTTCTACAAGAATATTATAATAAGTAATATATATTGCACATATGATTATCCACCATTCTACTTGAGGAACACATTTAGGGTTTCATACTTTCTTTGAAGAAATAGATCTTATCTTATGGAAAATTATTTTTGATGGATTAATTGATTTTTTAGCCTAGAGATGACTTATCCTTATCATCCTTACATAAAACAACAACCTCTTACAAAACACCTTGGTCAAAAGAGAGATTGAGGCTTGATGGGTTTGTCTTCAATGGTAAGTATTCCTAACTTTGATCCTCTGAAATAGTAGATAGATATACATTTGTACTTCTCTTCCACGTATTAAGATTATATATACATTGATGTTAGTATATGTCTTCTATATATTTTTAATTTTAATATCTATTACACCCACTTTATGCCACAAACTTTGGTGAGCACTAAATTAGATTTCACTATACTTGTTATTATTTTAGTGAATATGAAAACATAGGACTTAGGGTTATTGCATAGCTTTGTTTGGATGAAGACTTTGGAACCCTCCCTAGTGATATTATTTTGGTAATAGTTCCCTTAGTTATGTATAGTAGATCCATATTGGTCATGACCCTAATTATCTAATGAATGCCCAACTAGAAGTGTAATTATGATCTATCTTCACTGAGATAAGATTAATTTGTATAATGATATATTTTACATTTCATATATTCTAGTGAACTCAACATGAATCTAATCATTGTATTTTTTTTTTAGACTTTCAATTTATATCATTTAATTATTATTTTTATATTTGTGATATTAAGTCAATCAAGTCAGTATAATTCTAACTTCTTTATGTAGGTTTAAGATAGTAATATCAAAATGACTCAATTCTTTCTATGTAGGTGTTATCAAGTACATGTTACTGGATCAAATAGGCTAACATAATATTCTTATTCATTTACAAATAACAAACTAAGATAATTGGGTTAAGTTAGTATTCCAGTTAGCATCTATAAGAATAAACTAAATCATGCGGGTTGACTTAATCTTATAGTCAAAATCCAGATAACAAACTAAGTCAACCAAGTAAACTTAGTCATATTAACACGCTTCAAAAAATAGGGTTTCATAGAACTAGGCTGACCCATTTGACATAATTGGCATAACTTGCAAGCAACATTTAAGGCACTTCAAAAAATAATTTACAATCCTAACAATCTTTTAATCCACTAGATTTATTCTCCTTCTCTCTCTTTAAATTCAATAGTTCATTATAGTTTTGATTTGTGAAATTTTTTTGTCTTCAAAACTACAATCCTACAGTAAACTAAGTCATCTTGGTTGACTTAGTTTTATAACTTGTATTCTATCTAAAAGACTAAGTCGACCTGGTCATCTTAGTTCTTAAAGAATATTGCTTCTACAAAAAAATAGTGACTTACTCCATTTTATTCTATATTATTTTCATATAATATCATTTGAACTAACTTTATACCATTCTTAATTTAGAAATTAAAAAATATATTCTAGTAATTAATTCACACTTTCATTTTTAGCTATTTTCATGCTTAGAGTAGTTCACATAATATAATTAGGTGGTTTTCAAAATTGTTGATTATTTTCACTATTTTTATCCTTATATACAAACTACTAAATAAAAAAATATTCAAAACACATTTAACATTTTTCTTCCCAAGGCATACGTACTTGGATTTCATCACCAAGGGTGAAGCTGACATGGTTTTCTAGCCAAGTGTAAGCACATGATTAATGGTATATATGGTAAATCATCTGACACCATTATCAGTATAGGATTATGAAATAAAATGGTAGGCTCCAATACCAAGCCATAACCATTGCCAAAATAAATCCCTTTCAACCTAAACATCTTGAAACCTTCCATAGATTGCTTTTTAGTTCCTCATTATTAGTGAAATTTGCTATCACACTTAAAATAACACTTAAAAATAATCTAACAAAAATCAAGATGACTAGTTAGTTAGTATTTAATTTTTAATTGATTGATTATTCTTTGATAATTATGTATCATATTGTAAAAAATTGCATTGGCTAGTGTTGGTGTAAGGTTTTGTGTTATGTGACCAAGTTATATCATTCTCATTAATCCAATTATTTGTGTGTTCTCTTCCATTTATTGATTCAAATTAGATTTCAAAATATTTCTATATTTTTATCACACTATCATTATATTTGACACAATCTTTTATAGACTATTATTTTCCCTATCTGCAATACTAAGTTGACCCAGTTGACCTAGTACTCCTTTCTACCAATCAGGTTACAGTACTAAGTCAACCTCATCGACTCTATATCTTTATTAGACTATATTTTTCCATGTTTACAATAATAATTTGAAACTATGTACTCTTCTTCCTTTTGTCCATCAATACTAAATTGATCATGTTGAATTTATACTCTTATCTATCTCCTGGATTTCAAAACATAGTCAACCTAGTCAATTTTATATCCTTCCCATCTCTTTGATTTTGCATCAAATTTGACTTCTTTAATCTCTCTCCTTCATCATGAAATTCCTATTTAAAGACAACACTAAGTTTAATTCAATAGATATTATGAGTCTTACCAACCCCAATAGGTTCTCCCATAAGCATCTTGTGGCTCCTACCCTAGATAAGAGTAATGTGCATCTAAGCATTCACACTACAAACTATGGGACATCTCCTCACTCATATTAATTTTTCAATCCTCTCTTCTCATTTGAGGATTAACTTGAATTAGATTATACCCCAGAAATGCTCTTCTTCATCAATGAGTTTCCTCAACATCAAGGAAAATATGCTTCAACTATTTACCATCTCATTATTGGTGGTCAAGTCGAGGAACCCCATTCACCTTCTCCCAAATTCTCATATGGTTTTGGGGATACTATATTCTTTTCCTCTCAACATTTTCCCTCTATTTTAACTTCTTCTCATACCATGACATCTTCTTCTTTTATTTACAACACCTCCATGCCTAGTATATCTACTAACATGGTAGGTTATACATCTAGTGAGCCTCTTCTAAGACTTTCTCTTCTCAATTCTTCCACTAGCATATCATTTTATACCCATGGTAATCATGCCTCTGCTGTTGATTCTTCTCATCCCTCTACTAGTACATCTTTTTATACACTAGAAAATCATGTTACTAGTGCCTCACTTACCAATAATTCTTATCAATTTACTATTAACACCTATAGTGGTAGCAAATCCAACACTACCAGTTCCAATGTTTCAAATAGTGACAATAATATAACTCAAACCCATTAAATCATATTAAAAACTCTTAATCAAATGAAGGATTTCCAATCTAATAGTGCAAATCAAATTATGTAAATATAAAATCATTTTATCCATCTTTGAGTTCACACTAAATAAATTCCATGGGGCACGTATAACCAAAATGTTCCCCCACCTCCTCTTCAATATTCCCATGTTAATATTATCCCTCAACCTTTCCTTGTTAAAAAAATAATATACAACTTCAAAATGAGACACTTAAATCTCAAATTACTAATATTGACATAGGAGGTATCACCCCTACCATTATTTATAATGGGTCAACCAATCCTACTCTTTACTTAAAAACATTTGAAAAACAATATAAAGATTCAGTCAAGTTAAATACTTTCACTGCTAGTAATATATTAGCAAAAACTCTCATGGGTGATGATTTAGATTGGTAGAACTAACTCAAATCTCATTCCATAACTATTTTGGAATATTTAGCTAATGATCTAGTCTAAGAGTTCCAAACTAGTGAACTCCATGAAAATACCTTAGCCAATTTTATCAATGGTAAGCAACTTGAGACCGAAACCATACAAACTTTGATCAAATGATGGAAAAAATTGTCTAAAAAATTTGAAGATAATATGGTAGATGACAACCTCTTTCATCTATTTACCAAATCCCTTTTTTCCAAGTTGCAATATCGAGTCTAGACTCTTTCTCCATAAACATTGGAAGAGGTCATTGACTGAGCCAAGCATGAAGATTTCCTCATGCATCAATTTGATCCATCCCAACCTTATATGGTGTCTCATGTTAATCAACTATAACAATCATCATGACAAAAATGATGGTGTTATTGACTCTTATAATACCATTCATACTATTCGAATTCTTGTTCCTAACCAAGCTTCAGAATAAGCTTCTTCTCCCAACCACACCACTAATCCTCATTTATCTTCAACCAATAACATAAACATTCATAAACATTTATCCTTAGAGGAATTAAAAAAATATATACCAAGGCCTCTTCTATGATAAATTTATCCCACTCAACCCATGAAATTTTGGTATGATCACAATAATGTTTTTCTAGTTTCATGCTAGTTGGGGTCATTATCATGAGACTTGTAGGAAAATTAATAATTTAGTTGTGGATTTCCTTCTTGGTCCTATTTTTTACCATGATTATATCATTTGTAAACATAAACAATCCTATGTAATTACCTTAAAATCTCATGGAACACAACCTAAATCTCAAGATTTTAAATAGGCTAATGCTCATTCTACTATTTATAAAGATCCTCTTCCAAATCACCAAGATAACCAAGACAAACCTACACTTTTTACCAATAATGTTAAAAATATTATTGACCAAACTCCTAAAGATAATGTGGTCAATATGACTAACATGTGAAGGGTGGTTTCTTTCATTGATCCTCATCCCATCCACACCTCTAAATTACCTTGCACATTTCATGTTATCCAAGACTCTTCTCCAACTCACCTAACAGAGTTGCAGCAAGACAACCTTATATATTTTGATGAACCAATTCTAACACCTCCCTTGCATAACACTTCTCACACCATTTATGCCATTCCTTCAACCACTTTACCTATCACTAATTACATTCAAACTTATATCAACACTTTTTCTAATTCTTCTCAAACCAAACTTGCATCAACTAACCCATCTTATTAAGAAAATAAATAAACTTTCATTAAATTAAATGTATTGCATATTATTACCATAAGATTACATGCACTTTTTATACACATAATATTTTCAAAATTTTATCAATTACTAATGTTTTCTACATTGCAATAACTTGTTGAGTCTCAATCTATCTGAGTGCACGCCTTAAGGGGTACACTAGGAAAGAAGTGGGAAGACCATTGGTAATTTTTAGGATTGTTGTCCCTTTTTCCACTTGATATATACACACTTCTCTCTTAAAAAACATTCCCCTAAGCTTTGCCTCCTATTTTTCTCACTCCTCAAGTATTTTAACACTTAATTATCCATTTCCCTAATCTAAACCCTTTTTTGATAGTTTACATGACTATGTCAACTAGATTTACCTTGTATTATTATTGATAAAACTTATTAAGGGTCTAGGTCGGTCCCTTATTGACCTAACCTATGACCTAGTGTGTTTTTCTATAAATTATGATATTAGATCGATCAGGTTGACCTTGTCTGCTAAAACTTTGAAGTGTTTAATATTGGATCCACCTATATAAACATAATAATTTCACCATTTATAAAGGTAGAAAATAATAATTAAGATATATTATGAATATACTTATCCACTATTCTACTTGAGGATCAAGCTTAAGGTTTCATACATTCTTTGGAGATATGGATTTTGTTTTGTGGAGAAGTCTTTTGGATGCATTGATAGGTTGTGTAGCATAGAGATGATTTATTTTTACCATCCTTACATAACATAATAACCTCATATGAATTACTTTGGCCAAGGTAGAGATTGAGGCTCAGTGGGTTCACCTTCAAAGGTAATTATTCCTAACATTGTTCCTCCTTTATAAGAGTAATTATGTATACATTAACATGAGTATCTGCCTTATATGCATGTTTAATTTAAAATTTTATTACACCAAATTTGTGAAATAAAATTTGGTGAGCAATAAATTAAACTTTTACTTTACTTTTTATTAGTTTAGTGAATATGAAAACATAGGACCTAGATAGGGTTATTGCATAGTTTTTCTTGACTAGAGGCTTTGAAACTCTCACTAGTCACATCATTGTGATAATACATCTCTTGATTAGGTCTAGTAGATCCATATTGGTCATGACCTTGATTATCTAATGTATTCCCATTCAGAAGTGTAAGTAAGATTTATATTTAATGAACTAGGATTAAATTGTAGATATGTTGCATTTCCCATTACATACATTTTCATGAACCCAATGTGAATCTAACCCTTATAAATTTTATTTAATACTTTTAATTTCTATCATTTTATTATTTTTTCATATTTATGATACTTGGTTGACTAATCCAATATAGTTCTAACTTTTGTGCATACGTTTCACACACAGTCACATCAAAATAACTCTATTATTTATGTGTAGGTATTTATCAAATATAGGTTACCAGATCAAATAGGTTGACACATTACTGTTATTCAGTCCCATAACATCAGACTATGTTAAATAGGTTGACTTAGTTTTATAGTCAACATCTATAAAATAAACTATGTCAACCAGGTTGACTTAATCATCTTAACGGGTTTTAGTAAATAGGGTTTAATAAATCTAGATCATCCGAATCGACATAGTTGGAAGAACTTGCAAGAAGCATTCAAGACATTTCAATAGAAAATTTACAATCATTATCATCTTTTAACCCACCAAGGTTGATTTATTTTTTTCTTTTTAAATTTAGTACCTCATATAGTTCTATTTTATGTAACTTTCTAATCTTTAAAACAATGATCCTATAGTAAACTAAGTTGACATGGTCAGCTTAGTTATGTAGCCTATCTTCTATCCAAAAGGCTATGTCAACCTAGTTGACTTATTTCTTAAGTACTCTTGCTTCTAAAAAATAGTACCGACCCTATCAAATTTGTTCTATAATGTTTGCATGTAGTGTCATCTAAACTGACTCTGTACGATTCTTAATTTGGTAATTAACAACTACATGCTAGTAATTAATTCATGCTTCCATTTTCATATATTTGCATGATTAGAGTAGCTTCCATAGTCTAATTAATTGGTTTTTTTTCAAAATACCATTTAGTTACACTATGTTGTTTTTTTTTACACACATTACCAAATCACAAATTTCAAAATGCATTTAACATTTATCTTCCCAAGGCCTACTTGGATTTCATCACCAATGGGTAAGTCAACTTGATTTTATTACCAATTATAAATATGTCATTAATTATATATATTAGAAAATCACTTGACACCCTTATCACTATAGGATTATGAAGTGAGTGGGTAGGGCCTACTATCAAGCTAGTACCATTGGCAACATAGATCACTTTTAGCTTAAACATTATGAAACCATCCATAGATTTCTTTCTAGTTCCCTATTTTAAGCCAAATTCACTATCACACTTAAAATAACACTTCATAATACTCTAAAATATTTAGGATGACCACTTAGTTATTATTTACTTTTCTGTTGATTGCTTGCTCTTTGCTCATTGTATATTGTCTTGCAAAAAATTATATTGGCCAGCCTTGTGCAATGTTTTGTGTTGTGTGTCTATTAGATCACACTCATTGATCTAATTATTTATGTGTTTTATTTCACTTTCTGATTCAATTACATTATAAATTTTTTACCTATTTTCAATACACTATCATTCTATTCAACACAACCTCTTATAGACTATCCTTTTCCCTGACTATAGTACTAAGTCTACTTTTTCAACCTAGTACTCCTTTCCACCAATCAAGTTATAGTACTATTTTTACATGGTCAACTATGTATCCTTATTAGATTGTCTATTTTAATTTCTATAGTACTCAATCAATTAGTGGACTCTCTACTCCTCTACCTCCTATTTATATTACTAGGTCAATCTAGTCAACTCTGTACTCTTATATGTATCCTTCTTATATTTTTTCTTTACATCATGTTTGCCTTCCCTAATATCTCTCCTTCATCATAAAATTTCTATTTGAAGATATTAATAATTTGAATTCAATAGATGTGACGAGTCTTACCAATCTTAATAGGTTCTCCCATAATCAATTTGTGGATCCTACCCTATATGCAAGTAATGTGTATGTAGCCACTCAAACCACAAACTATGGGACCCCTCTATATTCCTCTTCACTTCAAAATCCTCTCTTCTCATTTAAAGATCAACCTAAATTAGAGTATACACTAGAAATGCTCTTCTTAATTAATGTATTTCCTCAACATCAAGGAAAGGATCCTTTTACTATTTACCATCTCATGATAAGTGGTCAAGTTTCGGAATCACATTCACCTTCTCACACATTCTCACATAGATTTAGAGATACTGGCTTCTTTTCTTCTTAGCCTCTTCCCTTTATTTCGACCCCTTCTCATACCATTACATCTTCCTCTTTTATTTCCTTCACCTCCATGCCTAGTATCTCTAATTATATTGCAGGTTCTATATCGAGTTGGCCTCTTCCAAGACCTACCATTCTCAATTATTCCATCAGTGCATTTTTTTAATCCATGGTAATCATGTCTCTAGTGATTCTTCTTCTCATCCCCTGACTAGTACATCTTCTGCCACATAATAACATTATGAAACTAGTGCTTACCTACCAATAATTCTGCTCAAGCTACTACTAACACCCATAGTGGAATCTAAACCACTACTACCAATTCTAATGCTTCAAATAATGACAATAATACTACTCAAAATTATCAACTACTATTAAAAACTCTTAATCAAATTAATGCTTTACAAGATAACAATGCAAACCAAATTATTCAAATTCAAAATCATCTTATCCATCTTCAAACCCACCCTCAATAGATTCCATAAGGCACACAAAACCAAAATTCTCACCCATCTCATCTTTGAGATTCCCATGGTAATATTATCCCTCAACCTACCCTTGTCAATTAAATGATCAAGCACCTTAGAAATGATCCTATTACATCTCAAATTTCTAATATCAATATAGGAGGTATCACCCCTACCATTACTTACAATGGATCAACCGATCTTACTCTTTACTTAAACACATTTGGAAGTATATATAAGACTGGGTCAAGTTAAATACTTTCACCACTACCAATATATTAGCAAATAATCTCATGGGTGATGCTTTAGATTGGTAAAACCAACTCAAATTTCATGCCATCACTTGTTTGGAAGATTTAGTCAATTCTCTAGTCCAAGAATTCCAAACTAGTGATCTTCTTGAGAATACCTTAGCCCATTTTATCAATTTTAAGTAACTTGAGACCAAAACCGTATAAAATTTTATCAAATGATATAAGACCTTGTCTAAAAAATGTGAGCATAATATGGTAGATGACAACCTTTTTCATTTGTTTATCATTTTTTCCAAGTTGTAATATCAGGTCTAGACCCTCTCTCCACATACTTTAGAAGAAGATATTGACCAAGAGAAGATACAATATTTCCCCATGCATCAATTTAATCCATCCTAACCTTCTATGGGTACTCGTATGTTAATCAAGAATAATAATCATCATGTTAAAAATTATGGTGTGATTAACTCTTATGATACAATTCATACTATTCAAGTTGCTCCAAACCAAACTCCGAAACAAGCTTCCCCTCCCAACCACATCACCAACCCTCATTTATCTTCAACCAATATCATCAATGTTCATAAACCTTTTTCCTTGGTTGGATTAAAAAATGCATACCAAGGTCTCTTCCATGAAAATTTGATCCCACTCATCCCATGAAATCTTTGTATGATCCCAATAAATTTTATTGGTTTCAGCTAGTTAGGGTCATTTTCATGAGACTTGTAGGAAAATTCAAAATTTTTGACCATGATTCTCTCATTATTAAATGTCAAAAAGCCTACGACATTACCTTCAAAGCCCATGAAACACAAAATAAATATCAAGATTTAAACTAGTCTAATGCTCATTTAGCCATCTATAAAGATCCTCTTCCAAATCACTAAGATCACAAAGACAAACCTACCCCTCATACTAATAATTTTGATAGTCTTCTTGACCCCAATCCTAAGGAGAATGTAGTCAATATGGCTAATATGTGAAGGGTGGTTGATTTTATTGATCCTAATCCTATCCACACTCCTCAATTACTTGATATATTTCATGTTATCCAAGACTCTTCTCCCAATCACTTAATAAAGTTAGGGCCAAAATATGTTATATATTTTGATGAACCAATTCTAACACCTCCCTTGAATAACACTTATCATACCATTTCTACCATTCATCCAAACTCTTTACCTATCACTAATGATAATCAAAATTATATCAACACTTCTTCTCCAACTAAACCTATATCAACTAACCAATCTTCTCAATATAATCAACAAAATAGTCCTCCAATTAATCCTTAAACATCTTATCAACCTAAATTCACATTCACTTCCACTCCTCCTTCCAATGACCTCCTTCAACACTATGCCCCTATTTGTAATAGTTATCTTATGGTTTATGATGAATGTGATCCTATTACTTAGCTTACTAATCTCTCATATCAAATCCCATTTCTCAAACTTATGTGAACCTCTCCACATGATCTTGATCATCTTATGTAGATTTTATTTCAAATTAACATCCCTCATCCTCCCCTAGTAGGACATGAATCCACCTTATTCAGATCAAAATATATAATTTTAAAATAGCGTGAAGATGTGTCCATACATGTTTATGAAATAATGGACACTTCTATTTTCCTTGAATTACCCATTACTTCTATGACCCCCGATGAGTTTATAATTCATACAGATGATCCTCCCCTTTTTATTAGTATACAAATTGGTGATATCCAACTCAAGCATGCCTTGATTGATGAGGGTTATAGGACTTGTGTTGCCTTTCTTGATTTTATGAAAACACTTAGATATTCTAAATATAGTCTAAAATCCACAACCAACACATGTTAAGGTTATGACCAAAGGTAAATGCCTCTTTTATATTATGTGTGGCTCCCCATTACCATCCCACTTGTCACCCATCATGAGAAGGTGATGATCTTCAACTTTCCTATATCCTATAACATTCTACTCGATAGGCAATGGACTCATTGCATGGAGCAGTTGCCTCTTGCTGCTTGATAATCTGTCAAATTTTCTCATAATGGAGCCATATATAGGATTTAAGGTTACACTAATCCTTGGAATTTTCAACAATTCTAAGATCATTGTATATTCAAGACTCCCACCCTTAAACCCTTGCCAAGTGTTCCATTTCATGAATCTCAATAGTTTAACACTCCTATTAATTCCACCTGAGTTTAGAATGGTCACCCTGAACTCATAGAGAATATACCCCCTAACCTCCTAGCTCCTAATGATGATGAGCTTGATTGGATCAATCTCAAGATTAAAACCTTAGATCTCTCACTTCATCTCATTTCTCATCTTGCCCCTTATTTTCAACTTCATTCCAATCAAATACCTAGCGATGATATAATTATTGTCATAACTAAGACTCAACATTCCATTAATCATAACACATCAGATAATAATGTCATCCCTACCTACACCATTGATCTTCATATAACTGATTATGATTATGGATATACCTTAGATGATCCATTATTAAGAAGTTTTATTTAGGCTCGATATGTCAAAATTATTCATTATCATTCCTCTTTGTTTAAATATTTTATTATAATTTTTAGTATTCCATCCTATGTCATTCATAATTTTATATCTTTTCCTCTTGATCATAGGGTAGAGATGGTGGATACACCTCTAGTTTTTTAATAACCTCATAAGAGTATGTTTATGGATCATGTTATGACTAGTCCCTATCACTTTGCTAGATACCAAGACCCCTCTAGCCAACTTATCCCTGAGATGCTTAACACTATCCTTCAACCTTCTATGCATCCCACCCCTCCCTCAATAGAGCCTTGTTTATATCCTATTCCCACTCCCTCTATAGTTGATTGTTTTCCTATTTTTGATCCTATTTAAATCAATACTTGCCTAGTATTTCCACTAGCCCCACCTTCTCTTGCTAATGGTTTTCTCTCTTTACTATATTTTGCTCTTTTACCTATTAAATGGGTTGATAAACCATATTATGATATTCATAAAGTTGCCAATCATTAGACTCAAGACTATTCATTATACCAACCTTCTGTAGCTTCCATTTCCACTCTTCTTATGAGTACACATACCAAGTCTACTCATAATCGTATCTATTATTTTGATGACAGATATTCATTCATCCAAAAATTATCATAAGTTGTGGTAAGATATTGACACCTTGCATTACACCACTCCTCAGCCCATAAACAAGGCTATGCCTCCCTTAAAAGTTTTACCTAAATATCTTCCAAAATATGGAGAGGTATATTGTCTTTGGAACCAATGTGGTACACATCACATTGATCATTACTACATCCTTCAATAAAATCTCAAGGATCAACTCATAACCATTCCTACACCTACTACCATTCTTACCATAGGTTACCCTCATAATAAGGCTCCCCTTTCTTCCCCTATGGTTCCACCTCTTATGGTTCTATCTGCACTTATGATTCCCTCACCCATGTACCTTACATCTCCATCATTGAATCCTTCCTCGGTGGCACATTCCCCATCGATGACCCCTTCATCTCCCTTAGCATCAACTCCCATTCCTTATCTTGAGCATCCCATAAATGATATCCCTCATCAACATGATCTTTCAAGCATTCATACACTTTCTATCAAGGATATTTGATGTGAAGTATTTTCTCAAATTTCTCTAAGGATTGATGAGACTTTGGCTGCAATCTAAGTTCAGCTTCATAGAGACTTATCAGATGTTATGGATAATGTGTGTGGATAAATATATCATTACTTATGAGCACAAGTACAGTGTTATTAAATTTCTTTTCTCATTTTCTTTAACTTTGTGATCCAACTTTACATTTATCTATTTTTATCATCTAACATTGTGTCAGATTCTTATCTATCTTACGTGGTGAATTCTATTTTGTACTACATGTTTTGTATGATGTCATTATTTTTCTCATGTTTTATTTTGTGTTATTTTTCATCATTACATACTTATTCTTCTTGAGTTAATTTCTTATGTTTACCTCATTCTTTTTCATGACTATTTTATATCATATCTCTATAAACATGAATAATTATTATTGTGACTTGGTTATACAAACGTTGTTCCCTTTAGTAATTATTCATTTACCATGTGATCAGTTTGAAAAAAGTCATCTCTTTAAAATATCCTCTTACTGGTCCACTTTGGATCTCCCTTTCTTCTCCTGTATTCCCTTTTGTAAACTAAGCATACAAATAGTTGAGACTTAAGATAACATGTTGGTTCATAGTTAATCTTAAGTGTTCTAGTCAGTCATGTTTTTAGATACTTGGCTTCCCATATCCAAATCATAAAGATCATTCATGTGTATCACTTTATCTCTCATAATGGGTCAATCTAATCCCAGATGAAGGAAAAATATTAAAATCCATAAAAAAATTTAAGATCCAAATCATTCAACAAAAGACAATGATTTAAAAGGTAACATTCAATATTTTAACCTAATGATAGAGCCGAGGTATATTGGGGAGTGTTAACCTAATAGATTATAAAAGGAGAAAAAATAAATCTTTTATTTCTACATACTTTCTCATGCAAGTACCCAATCTTCATGGTAGACTGATGGTTCTGTAAAGGGTCCTAAGAAATGAGGAACACATTATGGGAAGGTAGGTCCATTTTAATTTTATTTTTACAAAAATCTAACATGATTTAATCTTCGTTCCACACTTATTTCCTACACAACTTTGTGCCTATAGAGAACATGTATCCTCTGTATATTGATGGTCACTAGTCACTTAGTATCTTCTCATGTTTTTAGTGTGCCTCATGTCTCCTAAGGTATTATTACAAGATGCCTAAGATATTATTATTACATTCCATTTTTCACTCCCTAAAACCATAGTATTGTCCCTTGAGAAATATTTTTTTGTTCACTAATCACTCCTCTTAGGGATTCCATTTGTGAGTTGTAGTGTAAGACCATGGATGGGACCTGAACTTCCTAAAAAATTACCAATGTTTTCACATTACCATTCTAAACATCCATTTTAACCATGTTTTCACGTTGTTTAAACTGCATTGGTGTTCCCTTTGTGAGTTGCAGTGCAAGACCATGGATAAGACCTAGCATTCCTCCAAAAAAATTCCAATATCCATGTCATAATGAAATTACATGTGTTAGATATAAGATAAGATGTGATTTATTATGAGTTACACATCATTGACATGTTACCCATATTGATTTAGTATTTTTTATACTTCATTAATCTTTCATTTTTATCTTCTTATTTTGTGATTGCATGTAAGAATCCAACCTCTTTTCTTAAGTTTTTCATACTTCCTAACTTGAATTAGTGTGATTAATTTAAGACCATTTTACCAATTTTTTTTAATATTATATACTTTCCAACATTATTTAGTATGATTGATTGACTTAATTGATTTTTATTTATACCATTAGTCTTTTACATGCTTTCCATTTTAATACATTTATTTTCCTACTTCCCAATGTGATTTAGTGTGATTTTACTTGTTTTAATTTGGTGTCAATTTTTTTTATGGTTTAAAAATATTTTACCATATTTCTTGCCACATTTTTGGTTTATTATACTTAGTCAACTTTTTTTATTACACATTTTCCATCATGGTATAGTGTGTAGTACATTTGTTTTTTTTTTATTATGATTTTCCATATTTTTTTTGCATGTTTATTTTTAAGCATGCATGTGTACTACATAATTCTAGAAAAGAAAAAAACCACACACATTTTCCATAGCATATACAACAAAATCAAACTACATGTGATAGAAAGAAATATATCCATGAATCCATAACCACAACAAAAATATAACTCATAATATCGACATATATATATATATATATATATATATATATATGTTTTTATAAATATAATACAAAAATACAATGATCCAACTCTATGGCTAGGCCTCATCATGTATATCTTGTGGCCTATCCTTACTATCCATAGATGCCTCAGACTATCCCCTTTGAATAGTGTATTGTAATGAGGGTGTTTGAGATATTAAAACTACTATCTATCCTTATGGTTAGCCACCTAGGCCTGTACATATCCCAACTAGATAGTGATATCCATATACACATTTCTCTCCTAAATTAGGGTCTTCCAAGCCTATTCCTATCCTACTACCACCATTATTGATGTTTATATCCCATCTTCATGTACCTGCAACTAGCTCATGGCCTCCCCCACTAGTCTGAACCAAATCACATGTGTTGGGGCAAATGGTACCATAAGATCATCAAATGTGGTGGGGTTTTATGGTTACAACACCCAATAAAGAATATCATGGTGTGCTTCCATCACTAGGGATCCTCATATGACTTTCTCATTAGTAGGATATGTAAAATTCAAACCAGATAGATATGATATCACATCTATATCTCTAAATTTATCTATCTACCATCACATAAAAATAATATTCTATCTTAGCAAAAATAAAATAAAAATAAATTATAATATTTATTACCTATCCTGGTATCACCAATCACCATCTCCCTATTTTCTCATCTATCATGCATGGTCTATCCATGATCCCATTCCTTAATCACCTCATTTATGGGATGCCACTTAATCATATAAAAACCTAAAATCACCACCCATGCACATCTAAATCCTCTCCTCAGTGGTTCCTCTGTAGACTAACTCTACCCTGGTCTGACTAATGGTTCATCCTAGATAACCACTCTTTATGCTCTATCTTTCTACTAGCATCTACAATGATAGTGTAATTTAGGTGGTCACTTCTAATCCTATTTTAGTTCTGGTTGTGGTACTTGTATTACCCAAAAATACACATCAGTTCCCTCTGCTCCTGCATTTTCTAGTTATCATTCTCAACCAATTTATGGTCTCACATGCCATAGTCTGATCTCCAGTCTCTTAAATGTCACTCTTCCTCCTACTCTTCCCCTCAGCTATATCACATGCTTATCTCAAAATGCAGGCAAAAATATAAGAGACCTAAGTAATGGAGTCCAAACTATCATGGAAAATTTGTTACCAGATGTGGCTCTACCCACCAGGGTTAGTGGCTTGTGATCGACACTCATGATAACCATAGCACCATAGTCACCCAACTCAACCAAATAGTCATAATGTGTGTATAGAGTTACCACATAGTCTTTCCTCATGTGATCACCTACAACACTAGCATGTGGAGCATAGCCTATACCACCTCATCCTTTCTCCGTCTGGTCACTCAAGGTAACAGATCATTGACCACATGGGGAAACCTAGTTGGATGATACATCAATAACCTCACATATATCTTAGAACTCAATAGTAATAATGGTACCATAGTCTTCAAACCTCTATAAAACATCCCATACATATCAAGCATGAGATGAACCTAGAAGATAAAAGCCAAGTCATACAGTGCCCCATGATCTAATATAGACTGACACAAGGTTATCGCATACAATAATAATTTATCATTTAAATTTTTACATATCACTCGTGTTGTCATAAGTCCTATCATAGAATTATAAATATCTATAATTTATGTAATATACAAATCAAACAAGCCCACCTTCAGTCCTAGTTAAATCCTAATCAAACATGTTACCCATCAAACTAGTGTTCCTATTTGCTCCTGGTCATTCAGTGTCATTTTGATCACTGGTGTCCCACTATAGTAAGTCCAAGAAAAGAAAAACATCCTCCAAAGTGATACCAATATCTATGGTGTATAATCCACCACCCAATTAAATATGTTGTTCAAACACTCCTAGACTCCTAGGAACATGACCATGCGATCAACACTCAATGGGACATGTTGTATCTCTATGACGCCTCTCAAGCCCAATGTGACCATTATATCTCTATCTACATCTGTAAGTGTTCTAGTAAATTAAGTAGCCATGAATCATCAACCAATCACTAATATCTATAGAATCTCTACAAAATATCAAATAACAAAGGATGTATTAGATCTCCATGTCACTAATAATCAATTTTTTTTTCAAATTTCATAAAAATAAATTAATTGATTTTAATTTAGTCATTTTATTTAACAAATTGACCTATTTTAAAACTACATTGGCCCTTTTAGTACTAAGTCATCCACCCTATGGCCTTATAATACTATATCGACCACTTAAAAAATAATCAAGTCATCCATATAATACTAAGTCAGGCACCTTTGACTTAACAAACTAAGTTGGCCTTATTTTTCCTCAACATTACTATATTAGTCACTTAAGAAACAACTAAGTTGGTCATATAGTACTATGTCAGCCCCCTCCAAAAAAAAACTAATTTGGTCATGCACTACTAAGTTAGCCCACTAAAAATTTTGTCTTCTACAAACTGAGTCGACCTAGTCGATCTTGTTATTTCACTGTGATGACTTTTTGACTAATTGCCATAAATGACTTAGGCATTTATTACTCTAACTCCTTCCTATCCAATACCCTGTTTGATCCCTCAAATCCATAAAATTTTCCTAGGGTTCATTTTGGTCTCTATATTTTTCATAATTATCAATTTTATATCAAACATTCAATTTCAATCAAAAAATTTCAAAAATTTAAAATTTTTAGTTACTTATTTGTGTTTCACTAACTATGACCACTATGCATCTTCCCCATCTAAGCTATCATCTCCTCACCATCATGGCTCTCTAGGATCTTACTAGGTCTCTTAGAGATTTATTTTTTTCATAATAGAAAATAATAACAAATGAATTATTTTTCACCCTATTTATATTTACTGTTCAAAATTATTTACCCTTCAAATTTTTACCTTCAGATTTACTATTTTGACTATACCATTGTTTGTACTCACTCTTTTTCCATGTCATAAAAAGTTATGGAATCCTCATGTCATAGAGAATATTTATAACTATTAAATGCCTACATTTCAAAAAGTTTGATTTTTTTGCTCTTTTTCACTAATCTCTATAGGGTTGCCTAATGTTTCTCACATTGGATACCTTCACATCTCTCATCTCCTTATTTATATACAACACTAAGGTAATTAAACTTATGTATTTTTAAAGTTTGTGTTTTTATTTATCTTATTTGCTCCTTACTTCACTTTATTTAGCATCAACATTATGTGTTATTATGTTCTTTTCCTGAAGCAGCATCCCCTACTACACCTATGTGATATGTGATAAGATTTGAGTGGGGCATATGTATACACATAATATTTTCAGACTTTTATCAATTACTAATGCTATCTATCTTGAAATAACCCATCAAGTCTCGATCTCTCTAAGTTCACACCTTAAGGGGTTCATCGAGAAAGGGGTGGGTAGAAAATTGGTGCTTTACAAGATTATTGTCCCTTTTGATACTTAGTATCTACACACTTGCCTATCGAAAACCATTCCCCTAAGCTTTGCCTCCTATTTTTCACATCCTTATATTCATTTACCACCTTAATTATCCCCTTCCCTAATCTAAACCCATTTTTGATAGTTTACATGACTATGTCAGCTGCATTGACCTTGTTTTCTTATTGATAAAACTTATTAAAGGTATAGGTTGGACGCTAGCACACCTAATCCATGACTTAGTAAGTTTTTATCAATTATGATACTAGGTTGACTAGGTAAACCTTATCGACCAAAACATTCAAAAGGGTTTAGGGTTAGATCTACCTCTATAAATATAAGCTTAACTATTTTACCATTTCTAAAGGAAGATAAAAAGAACTAATATATATTTACACATATGTTTATCCACAATTATACTTGAGGATCAATCTTAGGGTTTCATAATTTCTTTTGAGATGTCGATATTGGCTTATGGACAAGTATTTTAGATGCATTGAAAGGTTATATTTA
The DNA here is from genome assembly GCA_037957365.1 of Torreya grandis. Classification (NCBI taxonomy): domain Eukaryota; kingdom Viridiplantae; phylum Streptophyta; class Pinopsida; order Cupressales; family Taxaceae; genus Torreya; species Torreya grandis. Next base: position 1,864,862 of record JARHVA010003182.1, read on the forward strand.
CTAGAGCTAATTTATCCTTGCTATCTTTAAATACCAAAACAACCTCTTGAAAATCACTTTGGCTAATGGAGAGATTGAGGATCGATGGGTTTGTCTCCAAAGGTAAGTATTCCTAACTTTGTTCCTTCTTTTATAAGAGTAGACAGATATGCATTTGCCCTTCTCTTCCATACATTAGGATTTCATATACATTGATGTGAGTATATGTATTCTATGCATGTTTAATTTTACTGTTTATTACACCCACTTTGTACCATAAGCTTTGGTGAGCACTAGATTAGAATTTTACTTTACATGTTATTAGTTTAGTGAATATGAAAATATAGGACCGAGTTAGGGTTATTTCATAGGTTTACTTGACTAGAATATTTAGAACCCTCCTTGGTGACATTATTATGATAAGAGATCCCTTGATTAGGTCTATTGGATCCATATTGGTCATGATCCCAATTATCTAATGTATCCCCGATAAAAAGTGTATGTATGATCTATCTTCTTTAATCTAAGATTAATTTGTAGATATGTTGCATTTACCATTGCATACACATTTCAACTCCTCCTTTTGAGGACCTCCATCAACACTATGCATCTATTTACAATATTCCTCTTATCGGTTATGATAAATGGGATATTATCATGGATATTATTAATCTCCAATCTTAATTCCCATTTATCAAACTAATGCAGACCTCTCCATGTCATCGTAATCATCTTATGTAGCTTTTGTTCAAAATGAACATCTCTCATACTCCCTTAGAAGAATGCAAATCCACCTTATCCAAATTAGAAGATAACATTTTACAATGGTGTGAAGAGATGTCCATTCATGTTGATGAAACAATATACACTTCTATTTCCATAAAATTATCCATTTCTTCCATGATCCTTGATGAGATTCTACTTCATGCAGATGATCATCCTCTTTTTATCAATATCAAAATTGGTGATATCTAATTCAAGCATGATTTGATTGATGAAGGTTCCAACACTTCTATTTCCTCTCTTTAATTTAACACAACCCTTGGATATTTCAAATGTAATTTTAAATCTACACACAACACATGTCAAGGCTATGCCCAAAGGAAAATACCTCCTTTAGGTTGTGTGTGGATCCCCATTACTATCCCACCTATCATCGTTCACATAAATTTGACAATATTTATCTTTAATCTAGCCTATAATATTTTGTTTGGTAGGCCACAGACTCATCCTATGAGAGTATTTTCCTCTTCCACTTGATAATGTGTCAAATTTCCTCATAATGGATCCATTGATAGGATTTAAGGTGACACTAATAATTAGAATTTCAAACAATTTCATGACCATGGTATATTCAAGATTCATATCATTGAACCTTTGCCAAGAATTCCATTTCTTTAATCTCAATGGTTTAACTTTCTTATCAATTCCACCCAAGGTTACAATGACCACCCTAAACTCATCATGAATATACTACCTAACCTCCTCGATTTTAATGATGATGAGACTAATGAGATCAATCTAAATATTAAAATGTTGGTTCTCTCACCTCATGTCATCTCTTCGCTTCCCCATTCTTTGCAACCTCATTCACATCAACCACCTAATGATGACATACACTCTATCTTGACCAAGACTAAGCATTCCATTCATCACACTACATTGGATGACTACTTCATCCCTACCTACACCATTTATCTCCATACATATAATTATTTTGATGGTTATACCTTAGATGATCCATTATTAGGAGGTCTAGTTTAGGCCCAAAATGATGAAATTATTCATTATCATTCCTCTTTGCTTCATCTTTTAGTATATATTATAGAATTCCATCCTCTATCAATCTTAATTTTAGCATTTTTCCTCTTGATCGTAAGGTAGAGATGGTGCACACACCTCCATTTTATGAAGAGAATCATATAATTATGATTATCAATCATGATATGATTGGTCCCTATCACTTTTTTACATACCAAGAACCCTCTAGCCAACTCATACCTAAGATGATTATGACTATCCTTCAACCTTTTATGTATCCTTCCCCTTCCTTAGTAGATCCTAATTTAGAAACTATTCCCACTTCCTTTCCAGCTGAGTCTCTTCCTATTTTAGATCCTATTGCTCCTTCAATCGAGACTTGCCTATTCTCTCCACTAGACCCACCTTCCCTTGGTGATGGTTTGTCCGTTTACTGTAATTTGATCATTTTCCCAACAAATGGGCTGATTAGCCATACTATGATATTAATAAAGTTTTTGGTCACTGGGCTAGATACTATTCATTATACCAATCTTCCTCATCTTTCATTTCCACTCCTATTAGTACACCAACAAAATTTAGTAACAAGCTTATTATGTTTCTTCTATAACACATATAATCATTCATCCACACATTATCAAAATTTACATCAATATATCGATACCTTGCATCAAACCACTCCTCATCCAAAAAACAAGGCTATAACTCCCCTAAAATTATTACATAAATATCTTCCCAAATATGGAGAGATATATTTTCTTTGGAATCAATGTGTCACACATAAAACTAATCGATTTTATATCCTTTAGCAACATCTCAAGGATCACCTCATAACCATTCCTATCTTTATAACTATAACTATAACTATAACTATATATATATATATATATATATATATATATATATATATATATATATATATATATATATATATATACATAGATTGGTATGTCTATAAACTGAATAGATTTATAAACAATTTTCATATCTATATACAGTCAAAACCAAATAGACATTTGTATAATAAAAAATACATATGTATACTATATATCTAAAAAATATACAAATAATTTGAGTAAACCATGTATATAAACTTCAAAGGTGTTGATATCCATACTTGACATATGACCAATTTCGCATTATCATAATATTTTTGTAAATCGGTTTGCCTTATACCATCATATTGACTTGTACAAAGTTGTATGGAGATAAAGACATAAATTTTTGGAGTTAAGCTAAAATTCTCATCACCATATACAACAACATTGAAATAAAATAGTAGTTTACCTATGAGAGGCATTCCATTAGGAGATCACATGATGTATATTAGTAGAGATATTGTTAATTTTATATATATTGATTTACTTATGGTCATTGTTTATACAATTTGTATTCGATACAACATGCATTGTAAATTTATGACTATATATATAAATTATATTAGTCACTGCATATATAGTAGCTAAAATTATGGCTGTGCATATACAACTTATAGAGGTAAATGCTTAATTATTTTAAAACTTTCTATAAGTTTTTATAAATATAAGGTTTTATAATCATTAGAAACTAGAAAGGTAAGGGTAAAAATGTTTAAACAAAATATTAATCAATTTATTACAACTTATAGTTGAGTCGATGCTCCTTATTTAGTGATTATATTTCTCTTTTTATGAAATATATTTGTTGGAATTATTTAGCAATGACTTCATGACTTAGCAAATGAATGACAAAGTCCTTAGTGCCTTAATTCTCATGAGTTTATATGTAAAGACTATTTATATATTAAATGATTATATAATTAGGGTAATTAGTATATAATACTAATCAGAAATGTTTTTAGAAGATTAAAATAATTATTTTATATCGAATGAGTTGACTTAATCTTCCATTGTTTATTGACCCTAAACAATGGCCAATTTTGAAAATAAAAATAAGTTGGGAGTTCTTATATATGCAGTTCTATATGTATGAACTTTAACATAACTATATATGAATTGACTAAAGATAATAGTTTAAATTTACAAATGATAGTCAATCTATGTGGTATTATGACTATTGGAAAACATCGTGAAATCCTTATATGGGAATAGTAATAATTATAGGTGTATGTATGTGGTTAGTATATCATGATTCTTATAATTCTTTTAATGAGTCATGTCAAGGATAAATATCTCAATGTAGTCTTCATTATGATATGCATGAGTTTACTTATCATATATAACTTGTGAATCAAAACATGAGGTATGGATGTATCATTATAATAAACTACATATTTATGAATTAAAAAATGCTATGATGAATATGAACATAGGTATGCATATTACTATTAACATATACTTGAATGTAGGGCTGTGTTATTCTAACTATAGTTCTATTGGTGGTTTGAAAAATATATTTTGTTTAATAGACCCTTGTGTATGCGATTCTACAATCCTTTAGAGTATAAAAAATGCTAAAATAGAATATTATATGATCTTTCATATGACTAACTAATTGAATAAAAACTTATTTTCCATGCATTTATGACTACTTAATTTGGATTGAATATGGTATTTAGTAATTATGTATAATAACACTAGACTATGATAATATGGGTTATCATAGGGTGTAGTTTATTTGATAACTACTTGTGTTATTTAGAAAACTATAGTTAAATATGTATTTTATATAGGTGGTATAAATTATAGTCATTATTTCTAGTATCAGATAGATAATAGTGTCATATTCATTCATACATTTGATCGAATAAATGTATGCCTTTCGATTACTTTCATGCTAATAATGGCATGTGATATGATTGCTAGTAGGATGTAAAATATATGAATATTTTGGTTATATTATGTTAACCAATATTGCATTGTTGATCCTAAGTAATTAGTGAGACATGCTTCACTAACTTATTAGTATTATAGTTTCAAATGAAGGCAATCCAATCGAGTATTGTGTATGAATTTTAATTAATCTATAGATCACTATTATTTATTATTTGAAAACTTTGGACAAAGTAATATTTAGTGAGACATTATCATTTCATGAGTATTATTTACATGTTTGTGTAATATCTTGCAATATAATATGTTTTCTATGATACACTGCATGTTTAGTTTTAAAAATCATATAATACACAAGTACTAACTTGTCTATCTAGATTCTCATGCCATCAATATCTACTCATCCATGAAGGAAGGGCCATTCCCTAGTGGGATTATTTTGGAGAATCATTGGTCTGTGGTTGGTGTAGAAAAGTACTTGGAAGATGCTCTCCATCCCCACAATACTACTATTTTTGAGATGACACTTGAGATTGGCATAGATTCTAGAGTTTTGAGAAACTATGCTCTGGGGAGCCATGTAGCTTATATATGTACATTGTAATGTATTGTACTTAATATTAAAACATTATAATGAAAAATTATAATTACATATTTATTGTACACTGACAGTAGTCACTGTAAGTATGTATCAGCCATGGATGGTTTATTATAATTACTTTTTATATTTATATTATGATATGTTTCTTATGATGATAGTCATCATAGAAGTATGATGTGGTTTAATTAATTTAAATTTATCTCACTTAGAGTATTTTGTATGATCACTTTTTATATTCTCATGGTGTAATCTATTTATGATATATGTATTTAAATTATAAAATATCATATATTTCTAGGTAGATCTCAATGGAGATGTTACATGTGGTATCAAAGCTATAGCTCGAACTCTATGATTTAATGAGTTCAATAACATTTTCATATATTTTTATTGACATAAAGAAGGATGGTGAAAGATATATTTTTTAGAGAAGGTCTATTGAATGGTAATGATAATAACCCTCCATTTGTCCTAGCTAATTTTCTGCTAGGAAATTAACAAATATGGATTAGATTATCATAGCCATGAGTGAAACTAGGGATAAAATTATATCTCTCAAGTAGGTGGTTAATGAACATGAAGAATAAGAATAATAGGACTTATCTGAAGAGCATCCCACTGAGTACAAAAATACTTAGGATGCTCAAACTTATGTAGCTATGGAGTTGGATAGATACATGAAGAAGGTGAACCCACCTGAGTTAAATCAAACTATTCTAGATAATGGAGTTGAGGCATGGTTAATTGAGATGGAGAAGTATTTAGAGATTTAAAACTACTGTGAGGTCACTAAAGTAGTTTGGGGAGCATACCAGTTAGATGGTCAAGTAGCTACATGGTGGGCCAATAAAATGTTAGAAATGAATCATAATTTCATCACCACTACGTGGTATCAGTTTATGGAATTATTCAGGTCACACTGACTCTCAAAAAATTATTTGGATTAGAAGCTCATATATTTACAAAATTAGAAGTAGTGAGACTTATTAGTGAATGAGTTATAGGAATAATTCACCAAACTTCTAATGTATGTGCATTATTACTAGGGATATAAGAGGTTCAAGATCAAAAAAATTAACATTAGATTGAAGCCCTAGATTAATGGAGAGGTATATGTTCATAGACCTTCTACCATGGATCAGGTCTTAAATAAGGTAGTTAAATAGGAGAATAAGTTGAAAACTCTTCCACATGCCAAAGAAACATTCAAGAAAAACCTTGGAAATTCTAAGTCAACCTTCAACAAGAGAAATTGGAAACAGAGGAGTGGAGATTATAGAAAGTAGTTCAAAAGTTAAAATGCCAAGTTTAAAAATGGTTCATGTAACAAAACATAAGGCAATATATCTAAAGGTAGTTTTAATTAAATATATAAATTGATAGGAAAAGACCATTCATCATTTGCAAAGATGATCGTTATGATTGTGATTGCCTTTAGGATAAATCAAAAGCCAAGGGTCTTAATCCATAGTAGGGTAGTTTTTAGCAGTGGATTCATGTAACAATCGATAATTAGTAAGCTAAATTTCAAGCATTACCAATAGAGATATTAGGTAATTTTTTTGACCATATAATTTACATTTTGATATATATAAGATCCAAAAACAATTATAGCTCCTATAATGATTATTAAGTTACCTAGAAGTGCTTCATGGTCAGTACATTATGGGAATGACTCAAAATTCATGGTTGACAAGTGTTTAATTAAAGTAGAGATTATGTTGCCTGAATTCAAAATACTTGTGGACATGTATGTAGCACCAATTGGGTCATATGGTGTGAACTTAAGAGTCAATTGGCTTGTGAAACATAAATCCAAAGTTGATTGCTACCTGAAGAAGTTTGAGTGTTTGGATGATTTTTGAAATTAGATACAAATTCAAGGATAAAAAAGAGAGTTGAAGATTAGGCATATTTATGTTATGAAACTAAAGAGGGATCAAATAAAAGGGTTACAAGAATTTATCATCAAGATAAATGAAATGGAGGAACTTATGGAACCAAATCTCTAAGATTACCCATTTCTTAGATATTTTCATGATGTGGTTTTGGAAGAATTACTAGTTTGTCTCCTAGATGTGAGTTTAATTTTTTTGTCAACATCATAATTGGCTCATAACCATATTATAATGCACCATATAGGATGAAAACAATTGATTTGGTTAAATTAAAGTTTCAACTCCAAGAATTATTGGGAAAGGGGTTGATCAGGTCAAGTGAGTCACCATGGGGTAGACCAGTTATCTTTGTCAAGAAAGATGGTACCATTCAACTTTGTAACAATCATTTGTAAGATTGATGTTAGAGTAGGATACCATTAGTTGAGGATTTAGGATGATAATATTTTGAAGACATGATTCAAAACTCATTATGGGCACTATGAGTTCACAATGTTACCATTTGGGATAACTAATGTTTTGACAACATTCATGAATCTCATGAATAGTGTATTTAGAGATTATCTTGATCATTTTTTTTTAGTTTTTATAGATGAAATTATTATATACTCAAAGAATGAAGAGGATCACCTTAATCATTTAAAACTAATTCTATAAATGTTTTAGAAGCATAAGATACATCTCAAGTTGTCTAAGTGTGTATTTTTCCAGGAAAGAGTCCAATATTTGGGACATATTATCTCTATAGATGGTATCTCTATAGATGTAAGAAGGATAAGAGTTATTATGGAATGGCTAGCACTAAAGAATATGCATGAGATAAGAAGTTTCATGGGGTTAGCAGGCTATTATAGGATGTCCATTCTAAAATTCTCTAAGATAGCTAATCCAATTACTTCCTTGAAACATAAGAACCAAATATTTATTTGGACAAAAAAGTGCATAGTAGATTTTTAAGAATTAAAAATAAAGATTAACTTTTATACCATTGTTAATATTTTTTAAGCCCAACGATCAATTTTTAGTGATCATGGATGCATCACAAGATGGATTAGGAAGATTCTTTATGTAGGATGGTAGCAGTGGTGGCTTATGAGTCATAGAAGATAATGCCTTATGAGGTAAAATATGCCCTTCATGACCTAGAAATTAAAATGATTATGTATGTTTTGTAAGTGTGACAAAATTACTTGTTGGAAAAATTATTTGAGCTAAAGATAGATAACTTAGGACTCAAGTAAATTTTCACCCAATTGAATTTGAATGCTCATCAGAGATGTTAGCTTTAGTTCTTGTTTGATTATGATTTTGATATAAACTATATCAAAGGCAAGAAAAATAGAGAAGTTGATACCCTAAGTCATATAAGGTACATAACATCCATAGATACTATCAAGAGTACTTTTAGGGATCAAGTGAATGAATTATCACTAGGAGATGAATTTTATGGTCAGGCCAAAAAATCATTATTTGAGAAGGATCAGAATCCCTATTATAAAATATTCAAATTAGATAGTGATCATATTTTATGTTATAATGGAAGCATGTATTTTCTAGATCAAGAGAATATATATAGATCATAGTGCTAAAATAAATGCACCATGTCAAATATTTAGGACATGTAGGAGTTGTCCAACTCATGGAGGATCTTAGACCATTGTATTTCTAGAATGGAATCAAAAAAGATATAATAGACTATGTGTCACATTATCTAGAATGTCAATGAGTGAATGTTGAGCATGTGCATATAGATAGATTGTTATATCTACATCATATATCATAATGGAAGTGGTAGGTGATCAGTATGATATTTTTTTAAGGTCTATCAATGTCAAAAAATAGGCATGATATAATCTTGGTAGTTGTTGATAAACTAACCAAAGTGGCTCATTTTATACCCTTGTGAAGAGGTTTGTAAAGAAAGTGTATAGGTTATATGGATTTCCAAATAAGATCATTTCGAATCATGATCTAAAGATGACTTCTATATTTTTGGTAACTCTGAATTCATCTTTAGGTACACAACTAAATTTTAGTATGACATATCACCTAGAGACTAATCGATATACTCCAAGAGTTAATCAAATATTATAGGATCTTCATCATATGTATTGCATGGATCAAAAATACAGGTGGAAAGATTATCTTCCATTGGTTGAGGTTACATAAAATAACTCATACCAACTAGTTTTGAAGATGACACCATTTGAGACAATAAATAGGAGAAGGTGTAGAATACCAATCAATTGGGATAGATTAGAGGACAAGGTAATTTTTAGACCTGGGATGATTTCATAAATGGAAGAACAAGTTAGAGTAATTAGATAGAGATTGACTAAGGTAAATGATAGGTAGAAGAGTTATTTAGATCTAAAGATGGTAGTAAAGACTTTACGATAGGTGATAAAGTTTTCTTGTATGTTAAGCTACAGAAGAGCTTGATTAAATTTAGAAAGTCAGGAAAACTATCACCAAGATATGTGGGACCCTTTATGGTGTTATAAGTGTTAAATCATGTAGCTATAGGATTGCATTGACACCATCCCTATCTTTATTATATAATGTCTTCGATATTTTTATCTTAAAAAGTATATAGTTGATCCTACACATGTGTTGGATTGGAATTCTTTGTAGGTTATAGATAGTAGGTTGGTAATGGTAGAACCAATCAGGGTAATTAATAGTCAAAAAAATTGTTTTAATAATAGATAGATGTCACAATGCAAGGTCCAGTGAGATCAATAATCTGAAGATAGTGATACTTGGGAGGACTATGATGAGTTCTATAGGACATTTCCACATTTACTTGCTTGATTAGATACTATTATACTATGATATATTTTTTTTGTTCAAATTTTTTAATTTAGAACTTATGTTTGGTTAAGAGTCATCCAAAATAATGACTAGGATTAGGGGGAGAGGATGTTACATCTTGATTCCTTGTTAAGTAAACTACTTGATTATTCGTAGATATTTATAGTTGATACATTTGATTTGATTAATTTTGACTAAGCTTTGAGATATATGTTATTATGAGATAGTGGAATATTGCTTAGATTATATGATTATATTAATATGAATTAGTTACCGTGAATATGTTTACATTATGATCATGTTAGTTTATTATTTATTCTATATGTATATGTATATGTATATGTATACATATACATATACATATATGTATGTATATGTATATATTATCTAACTACATATTTGTTGTGAGCTTGATGTATGAGAATTCATCCCTTAACGTATGATGGAGGGAGAGCATCATCGGAGAGGGTGATGTAGATCGAGATGTCATAAGATGACAAAAAAAAAAACTAAACCCTACACATACCAAATTAGCTAACACATTAGAATACCTAATAAACCGGTTGGCTCAATGTGTTTATTTCTACTTGCATTAAATAGTTGTTTACTCATAATTTATTAACATAGTTTAAATGGTTATTTGAAAATTCATTTTGTGTGGCATTTGCATCTTAATGTTTTGGATATTAACATAATTATTTTTATATATAGATTATTAATTTATAATTTTATCATTAAATTTTAATAGCATTTGGAGATGATAATTAAATTAGTGAAATTACTGATTTTTATAATTAACATTAAAATAAATAAAACATAGAAATTGTCATTTGAGAGAAAATAAAAAACAATAAATGAATAAATATATAAAAAGGGAAAGGTCTAAAATTAATTAAAAACTAAAAGAAAGAAATACATAAAATAATAACAAAAACAAAGAAAAACAAAATAAAAAAGGAGAAAAAATTGTAAAAGAAAAAAGGACTATACCCTTTTCCATCTTAATATAGATTAAAAAAATAAGATTAGAGTGACATATTCCAAAAAATAGAAGGAGTTCATAACACACATAAGGGAAGAGCCATTTGGAAGAGAAGGAAAAGAAGCAAGGCCCAGTAATAGTGATAAATTTACAAACTGTAAGGTAGGCACTTTTTCTTATGCCAAAAAACTTAATTTCTATATGTGATAACTATTTGTTGTGGAATTAATTTGACAAAGAATATTTGAACTAGGTGTAACAAGTAAAATAGAGTATATGCTAAAATTATTTTAGTCATACTTTGGCATCGATCTACATTCCACCTGATTATATTTGAAAGATCTATAAATAAAACAAATATAGATATATTTGTATATATAAATAAGTATTAATGAATCTACTTACATGGGTTGTATATTCACTAAAATATAAAACACACACACACACACACACACACACACACACACACACACACACACACACACACACACACACACACACACACACACACACACACATATTCTAAAAACCCAATAGATTTTATAAACTATTTTCATATCAGTATACAACCAAAACCAAATATAACTATTTGTACACTATAAAAGGCATCTCTATATTATATATTTGAATTCTATATAAATAGTTTGAGTAAACTATGTATATATACTATAAAGGCATCGGTATATATACTTAACATATGATTAATTTTGCATTATCATAATATGTCTATATATCATTTTGCCTTATACCATCAGATTGAATTGCATAGAGTTGTATGGACATAAAGGCATGAAATTTTAGAGTTATGTTAAAATCCCCATCGCCATCTATGGTAGCATTGAAATAAAATAGAGGGTTACATATGAGAGGCATTCCATTATGAGATCACAAGATGTATATTCATAGATATATTTTTAATTATATATATATATGTATTTACTTATGGTCGTTATTTATACACTTTGTATTTGACAAACCATGCATTAGAAATTTTTAAACACACACACACACACACACACACACACACACACACACACACACACACATTATATTAGTCATTTCATATATACATCAGCTGAAATAATGGTTGTATGTATATGGATTATACAAGTAAATGATTTATTCTTTTAAAAAAAATCATAAGTTGTTATAAAGAAGGTTTTATAAACATTGGAAACTATAAATGTAAGCGTCAAAATGTTTAAAAAAAGGATTAATTAATTTATTACAACTTATAGCCAAGTCAACACCCCTTATTTAGTGATTATATTTATCTTTTTAGGAAATAAATTTGTTGCATTGATTTAATAATGACTTCATGTCTTATCAAATGAATGACAAAATCCTTAACACATTAATTGCCTTAATTTTATAATAGGGAATATATATATATATATATATATATATATATATATATATATATATATATATATATATATATATATATATATATATATATATATATAGGTGGAGTAATTAGTGTATAACACTAATCAAGAATTTTCTTTAGAAGATTAAAAGCATGATTTTACGTCAAATGAGTTAAGTTACTCTTGCATTGTTTATTGACCCCAAACAATGGTTAATTTTTTAAATAAAAATAAGTTAGGAGTTCTTATATGTTTTGGTTTATATTTATGAACTTTAAATTATGTATATACAAATTTGAATAGATTTTTGTAATAAGGGTCAAGATGGAATTTATCTTGTAGCAAGACTAAAGAGAATATACCTAGCTAGTAGTTATAACTAAATGATGATTTGATAGAGAGCGCACACACACACACACACACACACACACACACACACACACACACACACACACACACACACACACACACACACACACACACACACACACACACACACACACACACACACACACACACACACACACAAATGCACGCACACATGCACGCACGCATGCACACCTCAAAATTGACTAAGAATAATTATTTAGATTTGCAAATAATGGTCAATATATTCAGTATTATGAGTATTAGAAAACGTCAAGAAAATCCTATTGGGGAATAGTAATAACTTTGGTGTAAATATGTAGTTAGTATATCTGTGTGTGTGTGTGTGTGTGTGTGTGTGTGTGTGTGTGTGTGTGTGTGTGTGTGTGTGTGTGTGTGTGTGTGTGTGTGTGTGTGTGTGTGTGTGTGTGTGTGTGTGTGTGTGTGTGTGTGTGTGTGTGTGTGTGTGTGTGTGTGTGTATGTGTGTGTGTGTGTGTGTTCTGTGTGTGTGCACACACACACACACACACCTCAAAATTAACTAATCATAATTATTTATATTTACAAATAATGGTCAATATACTCAGTATTATGACTATTAGAAAACCTCAAGAAAATCCTATTAGGGAATAGTAATAACTTTGGTGTAAATATGTAGTTAGTATATCAATATTCCTATAATTATTTTAATGAGGCATGTAAAGGATAAAAATCTCAATGTAGGATTCATTATTATATGCATGAGTTTACTTATCATATATAGCTTGTGAATCAAAACGTGAGGTGTGGATGTATCATTATGACAAGCTAAGTATTTATGAATTAAACAATGGTATGCTTAATATGAACATAGATATGCATGTGCCTATTAACATATAATTGAATGTAAGAGAATGTTATTCTAATTACAGTTCCATTGGTGGTCCAAAATATATATTCTATATGATATAACCTTTTGTACATGAGTTTACAACCCCTGAGAGTATAACAAATGCTAGAATGAAATACTATATGCTCTTTGTTATCAGTAATTGCTTGAATATAAAATTATGTTCCCCATATTTATGACTAATTAATTTTCATTGAATGTGGTATTTAGTAGTTATGCATATGACCACCAAAATATGATAATATGGGTTATCATAGGGTGTAGTTTATTTGGAAACTACTTCTGGTATTTAGAAAATTGCAGTTCAATGTATATATTACTCGGGTGGTATTTATTTATAGTATGGGATAGATAATAATTTGAGATTAATTCATATGTTTAATGGAATAAATATATATTTTATATTTTTATCATGTTATTTGATATGATTTCTAGAATGATGTAAATTATATGAATATTTTGTTTATATTATGTTAATCAATCTCGCATTGTTGATACTGAACATGTAATGAGACAAACTTTACTAGCTTACTAGTATCATAATACTGGATTAAGGCAATCCAATGAAGTGATTTGTATGAATTTTAACTGATCTATAAATCACTATTCTTTATTATTTGAAAATTTTGGCCAATGTAATGTTTAGTGAGACATTATCATTTAATGAGTATGATTTACGTGTTTGTACAATATATTGTAAGAGAACATGTTTTATATGATACACCACATGTTTAGTTTTAGAAATCATAGATCATATGGGTACTATCTTGTCTCTTTTGATTTCCGTTCCATCACTATTTACTCGTATGTGAAAGGAAGAACGCTCCCTGATGAGATTTCTGTAGGGGATCATTTGCCCATGGTTGATGTAGAAAAGTGATGCAAGGGCATCTTATAAATATCCCAATGATGATTCAATTTTAATTTGAATTAGTATTTTAAGTGTTTCATAGGTATTATAGGTCATAAATAGTCCTTAGGTGTCATTTAGGTAGCTTGAAGGTGCATCAAATTTAAATTATGGCTTTTCCCTCCAAAATGCTCTTTTTGAAAATTTGAATTTTCTAAGCCCTATCTAAAGATTTTCATATAATTTTAAAAGGTGAAAAGGTGTATAAATTGATATAAAAGGTTTTTAGACTATGATAATGTCCTTAAAGTGTTCATTATCTTATAATAAAGGTCCTATATTGGTAATTTTATGTAAAAATCAAGAATAATCATGTAATGAAGGATGTCTACATGGGAAAGTCTTAAAGAATTAGTTATGCACTTGGATAGGAGTTTTTGGAATAAATTTTTGTTTGGAAATATCTGATTCCATTTGAGGATTATAGATAATGGACATGGAAATATAGAAACTTGATGAATACAAAAGGACTGTGATATGAGAATTCTATATGTATGGACATTACATGGCTGAAACATAGTACATGTGTGCTTGGATGATTATTATGGTGATTATAATGGTTTTTTATTTGTTAATAATGTTTATGAAAAAATTATATTCTCTAATTTATGATATGGAACGTGATTGAGGTGGTAGAAGTCAATGTTTTTAGAAATTGTCAAACCTGTCAAACAGGGTATATAATCATACAGTTCTATTCAAGAAACAATCTAAACATTTAGTCCTTTCTTTATTTGATTCTTATGGAGAATGGGAAATTGAGCATACATATGAATAAATGGAATAACCTTGTTTCAATATATATTTGTTTAAATATTGGTCTTGATCCATTTTGGTTATAAATCTTGGTAATTGAAACTTTTGTTACACATAAAACAAGATGTTTTTAATATTGTATCTTTGTGTTGTAACATGTCTTTGATCCCAAAGAGAAAGTAAAGGGTTTAGGATAATTAAGGAAAGTGATGAAAAACTCATTAAAGGTTTTGGAGTCCTTTGGTGATGAAAAGATAATGAAACCTTTCCTACCCTGTTCTAGATAGCAGAATATAATCAAAAGAGATTGAGTTTTTCTTGTCGTGCATTGTCTAGGCATTTTAAGAACTTACCCATTCAATGAAAAACTTTTATTAGGCCTAGACAAACCTATTCCATAAATTTGTTTGATCTAAAACTATTTCTTGATCAAGATATGTAATTTAATTCACTCTCGGCTTGCATAATCACCCTAAACCCTAATTATTAGGCTTTTGATCATTACAAGAAAAATAACCCTTGAAAATTAAACAAAACTTTTAGTCTTATGTGCACTAATTGAATCAATAATTTATAATACCGTACAGACTCCTATGTATAGATTTAGAGTGAGTGGATTTGTGACAGGGTTAAAAGAGGCCCAATTTGATAGGCTACGAGAGGGAAAGTGGGTCTAGAAGAGGAATTAGACCCTTAGATTTGACATACAGGTGTATTCCTACAAAGGGAAAGTATAATAAGTTAGTGGAATCTCATAACTAATTATTATTTATTTTTACAAGCTCATTTTCAATCTAATAGCAATACAAGGATTGAGTATTGAATAAGTGGAGCTATATAAGTGGAAAGATAAGTGAAAGATACTATATTACAGGGGTAAAGATCATCATGGAACTCTTATAAGCATGATAAAGATTTTATAACCACATAATAGGAAAGATAATTTATACGTCTGCATGATTAGTGTTTCTACAAACTCAAACCTAAGGAACTGATTCATTGATTAAGGATAAAATATGGGAAAGTGTATAAGCTCTACGTAAAAAAACACTTGGATGATGCTCTCCCTCCCCACAACAGTATTATTTTTGAGATGACACTTGAGATTGCCATAGATACTAGAGTTATAAGAAACTATTCTCTAAGAAGACATGTATCTTATATATGTGCATTTTATTATATTGTACTTAACATTGAAACATTATCATGAAGAGTTGTAATTACATGTTTTTTGTATAGTGGCAATAGTGGTTTTAGGCATGTGTCAATCATGGTTCTTTTATTGTAATTACTTTCTATATTTTTATTATCATGTGTTTCTTATAATGATAGTGATCAAATATGTATGATGTTTTTTTACTTCATTTACAATTATATCTCTTAGAGTATTTTATATGATTATTGGTTAGATTATAGTGGTGTAATCTATTTATGGTATACGTATTTAAATTTAAACAATCACGTATATCTAGGTAGACTCCAGTGGAGATGTTACATAATATTTAATGTTTGTAACCACCTAATGGGTAGATGATATTGGATTGAAAATAAATATAAAGCCAAAAATAAATTTGTAAAAGTTTGGTTGATTAAGAGTTAAAAGATAGAGTAAATGATCAAACACTTATTTCCTACAATTTTTTATTTTCATAGTTAGTTTTTCTTGTGAGAAATTCTATTTAAAGCTATTTTATGTAACCCCCTTGATTAATATGGACCCAAACATTATTTTTCAAGTAAATATTTATCAATTGAAATGTTTTGAAGACCGTTGTTCATTATATGCACATGAATATGGTGATTTTGTCCATATTTCTTCATAACTAAATACTTGAGACTTTTAAATCATATATATTCATGGTTGTGTGCATACTAGCCATATAACATATTGGTTTAATGGAGTTCATCTAAGTCAAATAAATCATAATTATCCTACCTACAAAACAATTTACAACTTTCTCTTTTTACTTCTATTTTACTCTTTTTATAAATATGTTAGAGTGATTAGAATAGATCTAAAAGATGCATCTATGCATTTACATGTATATCTTGACTATAAACACTTTTCATTATTGATTAATATATTGTTTAACCCCTTTGTACACAATGAATTTTTTTTTAATCAGTTGTATTTCCTTAACAAATCCACTTTTATTGATTCTCTAGGCAACAAATCTATAATATCAACATTACCTATCATTTATCTATATATATTCCAAATGTACCCCTTGAAATACAATGGTTTCACAGTAAATACTAAGTTACCTTACAATCTAAGTCCTGGCATTAACAAAACTTAGGAAGATTCCATTTCCTTTCAAGAGAGGATGGGTGGATTTCCATCTTTCTTAAGTTGGGGTGTCAAACGACCCATCAAAAAAAGGATGAATATATTTTATAGGTTCTTGAGGATTATGTAATACATCTTGTCAATAAAATATCATGAATTGATTTCAATTTTTTTTTTTTAAATTTTGGTAACCTTACCTTCTAAATCTTGGATAACATGGATAAGAGTTTGATCAATAAACCCAATGAGATTTATAGTTGGGCTTTGAGAAGCCACCAAAGGGAATTGTGTTGATGTTAGGATTAAATTTGGTAATTGGGTTGAAGTATTAGTTATTCTCATGGAGGATTTAGCAATAGAATAACCATCTAAGGATTCGCCATTACTAGAATAAGATGCACTAGCCTTAATATGTTTATTGATTTCCTCTACAAGTGTAACATGATAGAATACATTAATTATTTATATATTTTCATTTATTTCATTGGGTAAGGTTTATTTATCTTCCATTTGAAAATGATAATTATTATGATTTTCCATATTTGATAAATGCAAACAAAAATGCCAAAGGTAATGAAAAATTCAAATCTATAAATTACGTAAATTAGAAACCCTATAAGTCTAAAATTTATAATGCAAGATAATATTTGCATGAGAAGAATTAGAGGTCAAGTTCACTAATTTTTTTACTCTTTTTAAGGTTTTTGGATTTATGAGGGTTAAAGAGGTTATAATATCCTAATCAAATGGATGAACACAAGTATTCTAAATCAATCCAATTAAATTTGTATAGTTAACATAATAAATTAAATCTAAAAATTTACCAAATATAGAAATTTCAATGCCAATTGATATTATAGTAATTGAAACACTAATTAGAGATAATACTTAGCTTGTTTGTAGATACACATTCAGATTTGCTATGTACAAGTTTAGAAACAAGAATCTTTGATTGATGTTTAGGATCCCATCATCAAATTCTATAAATATTATTTTGGTAGGCCTAGACATAATCATCAACTTATGAAAACTATTGTCTACACTTCTATAAGTGTCTTGACACTTCCATCGAGTAAAAAGTATTCACTATAATCAGAAGTAACCACTTAGATGCATGTTAGTTATTTTGTTGTCTTTCTATTTATATATCTAGATTATGGGCAAAGGCTTTGCATGGATATATATATAGGTAAAACCCTAGATATTTACCTTAGGTCATGTCACCTTGAAAAAATTGAGTTAGCGGGATCACAAAGTCGAGCTAACCTCAATTACCTCTTTGTTAATGAGTATTGCTTATATAGATAGTACTTTAAATAGGGCCACATAAATATGTATTTCTCCCCTAAGTGTGGGATTATGTGTGCATAAGGGTAAAATATGTTATATGCACCTTGGATATGCAATGTTGTAACTTGTAACTTGATAAATACTTCTCATGATTTGTTCTTTGAATGCTTCAAACCTTTAATATGACTGCTCCTAGAATTGATATAGAAATAAGGAAGAATAGGGCAGCGGAACTCAATTATACAATTGATTCAAGTGAAATTTAATAGGTGTTTACTTTTGGTATATTCTAGATGGTTAATGAGTAGGCTCTTATTTATATTTATACCACATATTTTGAAAATATCTCATGGAAGGGTTAGATAAGATAAATAGGTTGACCCATATATTTTTAAATATTAGTAATTTGGATAAATTTTAGGGTATGAACACTAGATAAAAAATGGATGCCAGTTTCAATGTTAATATCCCTATATGGATAGTAGTGTCTGAAATGATAGAAAATTATTGACGGTTTGTAATAAACATTGAAAGATATAAATCATATTTTGAGATTGTTGTAGTGTACAAGTGATCTCAATGATCAAAATAATAAAATTGATAGAATTTTATAAGATTTAAATGTGTACAATAATCATTTTCTGATGTTTGAAATCTCACTAATATATCTATCTTTAGGAAAAAAAATTATATTTTCTATACCTAATATTTATTAAACATGTTTTTGATGGTAACAAAAACACATCATATAAGGGATGAATAACATAAAGGTGATAAATTTCCTTTGACATAAAGTTTTATTAGTAATCCCATATTAAGAGAGTCGATATGAAGTTTGATTGGTAATTTTATACAAAACCTTTAACCACTACTTGAGCATTAAAAATAATACAAGCCTACATCCTTTTAAATGACATATCCATAATAAAATATTTTCAATTTTCATATAATTATTTGAAAGACAGTGTATCCATTTTTATTTTTATTTATTTTTAAATAAGATTTAAGAGGTAAAGTGCCCTCAATTCTTAAGCATTTAAGGACATGGTATTCATATTTCAAACGAGAAATACATATATTTATTTTCCTCTTTCTTTATATTGAAACACTTCTTTCTCATATATTTTATTTTACTCTTCTTCTTCTCTCTTCAATGCAGGGCTTTCTATTTTTTTCTATTATATTTCTATAAGGTGTCCCTTTAGTGGATAATGGGTCATGGTTATATTATTTAGGAAATGAATACTTAATCGAAGTGTGGCTATAAACATATAAAATGTAATAACCCTTGTTCCTTGGAGGGAGTGAGTTCTCATGAAGAAAGTAGTGAACTATATCATTCTTCATTTTGCAATTTCTTAACCATATACTAATAAAGACACTTCATCTTCCATGCATACAATTTAAAAAGGATATGAAGATAGTTATGCATTACATTCCATTATGCTTTAAAATGTGGTAATATTTTTTTTATAAGTTTTTTTTTTTTTTTTTGAATTTTCCAAGGATAATTTGGGATAAAGAGGATAAGGGGAAACATTCTCTTGTGATAAATAAACTATGGCAAATCCAAATGAATGACATGCAAATGTCCAAGTTAATAGCATAATGGATTTTGAAAGAGATTTTTAATAGGTAAAGGGTTGCACCTATTTCCAATTTTCAATTTATGTATTACTTTTTTATAATAGGCATGTGGATATCCATCATAAAAAAGTAGTACACATATATGGTATTAATTTTTTCCATTGTAATTTGACAAATCACCATCTTAAATGTATCATTTATGTAACTATTTTCTTTAAAACAAAACTTCAGGCCAATATTCAAGAGGAAGAAAGTATAATCTCACTAAATCCCCATTGTCTAAGATCAAAAGCATGCATGCAAAGGAGAAAAACTAGTTAAAGAACCACTTTGATGATCAATCAATACTAATGAACTAACGAGATATAAAACTTTATTTTGTAAAGAGGTGACACTGACTCATATTTCATTCAGTCTTTCAAACTGTGTGCAATCCATTGATACATGATATGTGGTTTGAGGAGCATTACCTTGAATTTGTACAAAAGTGAATGAGACCTATAAAAGAAGATTTTATCAATATTTTTTTCCTTCCATTTATAGTTTTAGGTTTAAGAAATTCATTGATTTGGGCAGGCATCTTACACTATCTCTATGTGGTGGAGAATGAAGTTGACTAGATTGTAATGATCAATTATTTATATTTTATTTCTTAATTAAAATTGATTTAAGAGATTTAGAGTTCTATATACTTTTAAACATGTTTTTCTTTTTTTCTTTTTTCTTTTTAAATAAAACTCATCTTACAGATTTACTTTTTTTTTTTTGTTTTTTTATCATTTAAAACAAACATATTAAATTAATAAAATAAAACCTGTCACAGACCAATTTATCCCTAACACCCTGCTATTAAAATAATGGAGTAAACTATTCCTTAATCCAAAATCGAAGAAAAAAAAGGAAGAAAAAAGAAAGCAAAGCCACAAGCATTGAGCCTAACAGTAAATCTGCAACTAACAAATTAATAAGCAAATAAATTTACCACCAACAATTTTCTGCCGATATATGCTCATTTAGGTAGTAATTCTAAAACAAGGATGTCTACTCTAATTTACAATATAGTCTTTAGCAATAGTAGTTATTCTTTGCAATATTGAACTAAATCAATAAATAATAACTACTAATTTTAATTTTAATTTTAATTTTAACTACTACTACTACTCACGGAATCCAGAATAATTCATCAAGTACATGTAGAATTGAAATCACCAATACTCTCTTAAAAAGAGTTAGAAAAAACAATAGTGTCCTAAAGGGATAATTTCACAGCTATGACCACCAATATTCTGAAACGGCCTTACCAACTCGAAGCAGAAACTCTAGACTTCTCCTTTATTTATAGTATATGAATGCCAAACAGTTCACTGTCTAATGGAAATTCTATTATCTATACGTAATAGTTCCTGTCCATTCTTTTGATGATAACATGAACACTGAATTTAAGACATGAATACATAAACATAATCAATTTCCCTTGGCATGAAGTTTGATTGGTAATCCCGTACTAGGAGCTGGCATAGGATCACAACTCATTTTTTCCTCCGGAAATACCAGAGACCATTTATATCTAGAGACTAAATGGTGCAAAAATATAATTGTCTCTATCTTAGTAAAATCATATCCAGGACAAACCCGAGGTCCTGCTATGAATGGTATAAAAGTATAAGGTGCGAGTTTATTCTCAAAATGAGCAGGATCAAAGCTGTCTGGCTCTTTGAAAACTTCTTTGTCCACATGGTGATGCTGGTCGTCCAAAAAAACTATTCAATTTTGACGACAGAAAGAAATGTGTTAAAGTTATGAACCTTCAAAATAGAAGAATATGTTTGCGTTCAAGAGTTCAAACTCTGGCAGTCCATAATTATAAGAGAACCTTGCAAAAAGAGCTGTAAAATATGAAATTGCCTAGAAAACAAACTATTATATTTGGACATTTCTGCTAATCTTTATGGCATGGCATAGTATCTCTACTTTGAGTGGCTCAGAAAAATTAAAAAAATCCCAATACAGCAAATTTCTTAAAATGCCTGAATACCTTCAATTGAATAAATACAACCTGTCAGTTTTTGAATTTTTTTTTCTAACTTCAAAATCTCTTCACATCTAAATTAAACTTTAATTCTACAACATATAAACCCAATATATTATAATAAAATTATGACACTACAATGCAAGTAGCCATCTTAGAAATCCTCGTTTCATATCACTGTTTGCGCTCAATTAAATAAAATGGAAAGGGTTGAATGTAATATTGAGTTTTTAATTCAGTTTCTTCTTAAAACTCTCTTTTAATATTTTTTTTAAAAATGTATTTATCTATTGTTAAAAGTATACCTGCCATCCTTTAGGAATTGTATAGCCTCCGTATGCTACATCTTGAATTGCTGTCCTGAATCCACCAACAACCGGAGGGATCAATCATAATGTTTCTTGGGCTTCCTTCCATGTATATTTCAGTTTTTGAATGTCTTCCCATCGCAGAGATTCATTTGGTTGTTTTCCAGATAAAACCTCTGTTTGCTCTGTTGTACAATAACACACAATATTTTACAATTGTTTGAAGGAGGATATTATCTATGTCATGTGTGTGAAAATGAAGTTCAAGAAAAGAAAATTACCTTGGACAATGTTCTGGTAGATGTGGGGATGTAGTGCCAACATCTTCAGAAGCAGGGTTAGAAGAGTAGAAGTAGTATCGTGACCGGCTAGCATGACTACAATCATATTATCTATGATCTCCTCCTCTGTGAGAACCTTGTTATTTTCATCCTTCATATTCATACTAAGCAAGCATGAGATTAAGTCTTGGCGGGGTGTAGTTTTTCCTTGTTCTACTTTCCCCCTTCTCCATTCCAGCGAGGAGGATAAGCGCCTACAAATGCGAGATCGAGCCCTCAAGCTTTCATGAAAAGCAGTTCAGGTATATTCACAGGAAGAGACCATACACCCTTTGTAATTTCGGAAAAATCTTTGGCTAGAATCTCCCTATCGTTACCGTCCTTCAGACCGAAGAGGAGATCACAGGCAACATGGAAAGTAAGCTGCTTCATCAAGGGGACCACTGTAATAATCTCCTTTCCATCCCAACAACCCCAAAAATGTTCTAGTATAACCGACTCCATTTTGTTCAGGATCTTTTGCAAAGCTTCAGGCTTCATGAATGACATGATGGCACCTCTCATCCGCTTGTGATCTTCAACAGGGAGATCAAACAGATTTTTGGGGCCAAGAAGCCTGGTCACACCGGCACCCTGCTTGTTAATTATGGCGTTGTAGTCATTTTGAAAGAGAAAGCGGTTGCCGGCTTGGCTGGTGAGGACAACAGTTGGGCACCCAAATAAAGAGGTTTTAAAGAGGTTTGGTGAGATTTATGTGCTCTCATAAATTGAAGGCTCTCACCTATCAAAGGGAAGCCCAGATTTCCAGGAGGAAGATTTTTGCCTCTTTCTGTATTGAAAATCTTGGCCAGAAGAATCAGTATTACAGCAAACGCAGCAGTGGTTAACATGAGAAGTAACTGAGACGTAGAGTGTTGAAGCTCCATGACAGTTTTTTCCGTGGCGTCCTTAGCAAATAACGTTATTCCCTATACCGAACACAGAATCATCCTCCTAATTTAATGGTCCGGGGGTGTTAGAAATTTAAAAAAAAAAAAAAAAAATCGTTGTTCGATGTCATGCCGTTAGTTTTAACGAGTTTTCATTCACGTATTAAATTTGACTGTTTATCCTACATATCATGTAAAATATTGACGAAAATTATTTTTTCAATATTAATTTTCATCAAAATAATAAGCATATAAAGAAGTCTAGTCACATCATGCATATAGAATCCATCTCAAATAGTGAAATCACATCTTTGCCTTTAAATACATAAAGAACTCCAGTTACATTATTCACATAGAAACCGTCCCAGGGAGTGAAAAATGAGGTACAAGAATATTAGACATATAAAGAAATCAAAGAGACAATTACATCACCGAATAGACACATCATATATTATACAAAATATAGCGTGCGTGCGTGTAATAACATTATATACATAAACAATGAATATAATAAATGACACATTAAACACACAAGCATAATAAAGATGATAAAAAATAAATTAAAATCTAATATAAACATGATATGACTACATTACCATGGTAAGATATCATAGATATTATTAGAGAAAGGATAGTTAATGAACCCAAAAATTATCAAGACAATAAAATTATCAATAAGTCAAGATTCTCAACAATAATTTGTGTTGATTCGTATTGAATGATTTGAAATAATTACAAATCTAAACTATGCTTACATAAGCATCAACTCAGAAATTAGAGTTGACATGCAAAATTCGAAAAAAAATAAAATAAAAAAGCCAAATTTTAGCAAATGTTATTTATAGTAAGTTTTGCATGCAAGCACGTGAAACTCTAATTTTTTTTCAAAATAATCTAAATGCTAAAATTAGCCTATTAGATAAAATTCAATTGAAGTTGATATCCGGTCCTAAAAATATACAATTTTAAAAAATAAAAAACTCTCAAAAAATCATTAAATGTTAATTTTGGACCCTTAGATGATCATGTTTGGCTTCCAAGAAATATCAAAATCAACTCTAAGAGGATATAAGCCTTTAGGACAACTTGAAACTTTTCGATACGGTCATTTTGGCACGTGGAAGAGATCAAACGAAGCTACGGGTCAAAAGTTATGGCCTCCAAATGGTCGGCCTATTTTATGCATCATTATCCTTTGGTTGAAAACCACTCAGCTTCTGCAAGTTGCCTTGATTGTATTGCTGTCATTTTTTCTTGTCAATCTTCTTCAGCTCCCATTTTATAATCCAAGAGTTATCTTCCTCCTGCAATCATTCCCACTGTACCAAATATCTATTATAATTCTCTTGCATTGTACTCACTATCTTTATATCCAAAACCTACATTATTTTTTCCTTCTTTTTCTTTGGAAGCTAGTGCTCCCAATTTATTTCATCTTAGTCACCTTCATTATCTTCTCCATGGAATTCATAAAAATCTAAACATTAAATACTGAAGATATATCAAAATTATGTGCAAACTCGCCTCATAAGAATTATGATTGATTTTCTTCATAGTTCTACATGACCCAATTTTTTTGTACTTCAACTTATTGTACGTGCCTTTTGGAAATCTCACTTTCCTCAAGTAAACTATTACTAACTTTCCTTATTCAAATACCTTTGATCATCTTCTGACATCTGTTGTTGCTTTATTTTTCTCATTGCTTTCTTACAATTTTCTTCTTACTCCTTGCAACAGCTGCATATGCTCTACAAATGCTTCTACATCATCACTCATTTGATCTATAATCAGTAATTGTACCAAATTTAAAATATCCATAGAATTTATTCTATAAACAATCTAAAATGGTAATTTTTTAGTTGATCTATTCAATGAATTGTTATATGCAAACTCAACTTATGTTAAAACTAAGCCCCATTGTTTTGGCTTATCTCCTACTATGTATCTCAATAAATTTTCAAAGCTCCTATTTATAACTTCTGTCTGTCCATTTTATTGTGGGTGATATGCACTACTAAATTGTAGGTTAGAGTCCATCTTTTACAATGTCCTCAAAAAATGTCTTAAAATTTTTGTGTTCATGTCTGAAGTAATAGTTTTTGGAACACCATGCAATCTCACAATATCCTTAAAAAGTAATTTTACAACTCTAGTGGCGTAATTGGTTTTCTTAGATACAATTAAATGAACTATTTTAGAAAATTTATCTACAACAACAAAAATTTAATCATTACCTCTCTGTGTATTTTGTAATCCCAACATAAAATCCATACTCAAATCTATCCATGGTCCTCTTGAAATTGATAATGGCATATATAATATAGTATTTTGTGCATGTCCTTTAGCCACTTGATATATTCTATACCTTCAAACATACCTTGTCGCATCTCTTTTCATATTTGCTAAAAATATTTTTCCTCCACCAAAGCTATTTTCTTTATCTTACCAAAATGTTCAGTCAACTCACCATTATGTAATTATCTTATTATATTGTCTCGTAGAGACCCAACTGAAATACACAATTATCTCCCTTTGAGGAGATAACCTTCTTGTATAAGATACTCATCATGAATAACATCTATCCCACTTGTTAATGGATTCTTGCACTACTTAATTATCTTGCCAAAATATAGATCAGTGTAATATAATTTTTTGATAGCTTCAAATCTAACTACTTCACTCACCATAGTAGTTAATAATGGTACTCTCATACTCAATGCATCAACTACCTAATTTTGGTTCCTTGATTTATGTTTCAACACAAAAGTATATCCCTATAATAAAAAAACCTACTTTGTATGCCTACTATTCAACTTCTTTTATGTATTCACATACTTCAATGCATCATGATCTATAAATAGGACAAATTCTTTATGCACTAGAGAATGCCTCTAGTGTCTTAATGCTTGTATAATTGCATAAAGTTTAACATCATAAGTAGAATACTTTATTCTTACCTCGTTCAATTTCTCATTGAAATATGCTATTAGCTTTCCTTTTTAATTCAACACAACACCAATATCCACAAATGAAGTATCACAATCAACCTCAAACAATTTTTTAAAATTTGGTAATGCTAAAATTGGTCTTTCTATAATCTTCTTCTTAAAAAATTCAAAATTATATGTGGCTGCTTTAGTCCATGTAAATTCCTTTTCTCTCATGCAATCTATTATTGATGCCATAATACTACTAAATTTTTTAATAAATTTTCTTAAAAAGTTGCTAAACCATGGAAACCTCTTACCTCTGTAATTATCTTAGAATAGGCCACTCAACAATTTCGTTTATCCTTTCTTCATATATTTTCACACCATCTGTTGAAACTATAAATCTCAAAAATACCAAACTATTCTGCTTAAACCTTGATGTATAAAAATAAGCAAACCTTCCAGTGCCATAACTTTTAACTCATAACTTTGTTTGAGATCTTCCACACATAAAAACAATCATATTGAAAAGTTTGATTCTACCCTAAGCTACTTATATGCTTGGATTTGATTTTGATATTTTTGGAGGTCAAACATGATCATTCGAGGGTCAAAAATTAACGTTTAATAATTTTTTTGATAATTTTATATTTTTAGAAATTGTATATTTTTAGAAATGGAAGTCAACTTCAGTTGAATTTTTTTCTATAGAATAATTTTTATATTTAAGTTATTTAAAAAAAATAGATCTATATGCACTTGCATGTGAAACTTATTATAAATAACGGCTACTAAAAATAGACATTTTTTTTAGATTTTAGTTTTTTTTTTAAATTTTGCATGTAAACTCTAATTTTTGAGTTTAAATTTATTTAAGCATGGTTTGGATTTGTAATTATTTCATTTAATCAATATGAATCAATTATGAGTGTTATTTCAAGATCTTGGCCTATTTATAATTTTATTATTCTTGTTAGTTCTTAATTTAATTATCTGATATCAGAGCACATTTGAATCTTGAAAGAGTAAATAATGGTGAGAGGATGAGGAGGTGTTGCACAGATGAATCAGACTATATAAGAGATGTAGAGGTAATTTTAATAAATAATAAAGGTTATTAGCAATCAGTAGAGAAGATAAGTTGGTGATGAGGAGGACAAATCATGATGAAGAAATTAAAAAAAATAACAACAAGAACAACCACCATCGATGGAAGAGAGGATGGTTTAGGATTTAGAAGGAAGAACTAAAGGAATCAAGCTTGATGTTCCAAATTATGGAGATAGTTTAAAACTAGAGGATTTGATAGATTGGATGAATAGCATAGACAATTTCTTCAAGTGGAAGACTCTGAGAGAAGATAAGAAGGTAAAATTTGCATGTATGAAATTTAAAGGTCATGCAATGATTTGGTCGGATCACCTATAGAAAGAGATAAAAAATTTAAAGAGAATATTACTTCATGTAAAAATATGGAGAATAAGCTTAGGAAAAAATTTCTTCCTGTAGATTATACACAAACCTTATATAGAATATTTCATAATTTGAGGCAAAAAGATTGCATTATATAATAGTATATGGATGAATTTTATAAACTTTTGATATTAGTGGAGCATGATAAAATAAAATAACAGATAGTTGTAAGTTATGTAAATGGTTTAATTTTTTTTTATTCGATATGACTTAAGCATGCATAGAATACTTAACTTGGAGGAGGCTTATCAATCAGCTTTGAAGGCAGAACAAAAATTAAAATAGATAGAATTTTAGAAGGTCATCTACTAGTCTAAGAAGAGGTGGATCCCCTCCAATAAAGGGATGAGGTAGGTTTGATACCACTAGAGGTGGCTTTAATGCCAATAAAAGTGAATCGTCACATGGTGCAGAAAGGCAAGATGATAATAGGCAAGGGTTTCAATATCAACAAAGAGAAAGAGGATTTTAGAGAGGATGATATTAAGGTGGTGATAGAAGATAGTTTAAAAATAAATGTAGATCTTATGTCTATTATAAATGTGGAGAATAAGGGCACAAAGCATTTAAGTGTCCAAACTATTAAGATCAAGAAAGGAGGTAAGAAGATCACCCAAGAGTAAAACTAGTTAAGGTTGAAATAAAAGAGTAGAATACTAAAATTACACTAGTAGATGTTGGAGAGAATCTCATGATGAGAATAACTATGATAGTTCCAAAGAAGAAACAAGTTCAAAACTAAAAAAGTGGTGATACATGGATATGATCAAATATTTTTTAAACAAGATGTACTTCAGATTTTAAGGTATGCAAAGTAATTATAGATGGTGGTAGTTGTAAAGATATGGTTTCTAAAGAAATGATTGAGAAACTAAATCTAAAATGTGAAAAGCATCCTAATCCTTATCATATTTGATGGTTTAAGAAAGAGAATGAGGTTAAAATAGATAAAAGGTTCTTAATCAAGTTTTATATAGGAAAAATTTATAATGATGAAATATGGTGTGATGTTATTCTGATGAATGCATCTCATGTGTTATTGAGGAGGTCATGGTAATTTGACAAGAAAATAGTTCATGATGGAGCAAAGAACACATACACTTTTTAGAAAGGTGGTACGAAGGTAGTTTTATTACCTTTTAACAAGGAAGATAAGATAGAAAGCATGCTCTGTACTAAAGAATTTATCTAAGATATGAAGGTAGTAGGTTTTTATTATGCTCTAGTAGAAAAAAATGAAGAAACATAAATGGTTCTAATACCAATAGAAGTAGTAAGTGTTGAAATAATATGTAAATGTTATACCTGATGAGTTACCATATAGTTTATCACCGAAGAGAGATATTCTACATCACATTGATTTGATTGAAGGATCAACTCTGCCCAATCAAGTAGCTTATAAGATGAATCCAACATAATAGACATAATTAAATAAATAAGTTACTGAATTGCAAAAGAAGAAAGTGATAAGGGAGAGTATGAGTCCATGTACAAAACCAACAATATTAAATCCAAAGAAAGATGGAGGATGGAGAATATGTGTAGATAGTAGTGAAATTAATAAAATTACAATAAAATATAAGTTTTTTATACCTCATTTAGATGATATGATGGATGTGCTTATAGGAGCAAAATATTTTATCGAGATTGATCTAAGGAGTGGCTATTATTAGATTCAAATTCATGAAATATATGAGTTTAAAACTACATTCAAGACTAAAGATGGCTTATATGAGTGGATGGTGATGTCATTCAGATTATTTAATGCATCTAACACATTTATGAGGGTGATGAATACAGTGCTATGAGAATATATTGGTAAGTTTGTGGTTATTTATTATGATGATATTTTGATATTAAGTAAGACTAAATAAGAACACTTAAAACATTTGAGAATGTTAATGAATTTGTTAAGAAAGGAGAATTTGTATGTAAATTTGAAGAAGTGTATGTTTATGCAGAATAGTTTGATATTTTTGAGATTTGTAGTATTGGAGATGGTGTGAAAATGGATGAAGAAAAGATAAAGACAATTTTTGAGTGGCCTATTCCAAAAAAAATTATAGACATAAGAAGTTTCCATGGTTTAACAAATTTTTAAAGAAAGTTTATTAAAAATTTTAGTAGTATTATGACACTAGTAATAGATTGCATGAAAGGAAACTAATTTGCATGGACTAAAATAGCTACAGAAAGCTTTGATTTTTTAAAGAAGAAGATTACAGAAAGACCAATTTTAACATTACTATATTTTAACAAAGTGTTTGAGGTTGATTGTGATGCTTTGTTTGTGATAATTGGTGTTGTGTTGAGTTAAGAAGGAAAGCCAATAACATATTTTAGTGAAAAATTGAATGAGGTAAGAATAAAGTATTATACTTATGATGTTCGACTTTATGAAATTGTAAAAGCATTAAAATATTGGATAAATTATTTAGTTCTTAAGGAGTTTATAATATTTACGGATCATGAGGCTTTGAAGTATACGAATACACAAAAGAAGTTGAATAGTACGCATGTAAAGTGGGTTTGTTTCTTGCAGGGGTGTGCTTTTGTGTTGAAGCATAAATTAGGGAAACAAAATCAAACAGTTGATACATTGACTAGGAGGGTAGCATTATTAACTACTATGATGAGTGAAGTATTTGGATTTGAAGCTATCAAAGAATTATATGATACTGATCCATATTTTATCAAGGTAGTTGAGAAGTGCAAGAATCCATTCACACGTGGGACATATATTATTCATGATGATTATCTTATGCAAAAAGGTTATCTATTCAAAGGGAAATAATTGTACATTTCAGCTGGGTCTCTACAAGATAATATAATAAGAGAATTACGTAGTCGTGGTTTGATTGAACATTTTGGTAAGATGAAGAGAGATATGATAAAGTATGTTTCAATATGTATAATATCCCAAGTGGCTAAAGGACATGCATAAAATACTGGATTATACATATCATTCCCAGTTCCAAGAGGACCATGCACAAATTCGAGTATGAACTTTGTGTTGGGATTGCCAAACACACAGAGAAGTAATGATTTAATTTTTGGTTTTGTAGATATATTTTTTAAAATGGTTTTTTTCATTTCATGTAACAAAACTAATGATACCACTAGAGTTGCATAATTATTTTTTATGGATTTTGTGAGATTGTATAGTGTTCCAAAAACTATTACGTAAGATAGAGACACAAAATTTCTAAGTCATTTTTGGAGGACTTTGTGAAATAAGATGTGTAATAATTTAAAATTTAGTAGTGTATATATCCCAAAAAAAATGGACAAATAGAAGTTGTGAATATGATCATGGGAAATTTATTGACGTGCATAGTGGGAGAGAAGTTAAAGCAATAAGACTTGGCTTTACCATAAGCTGAATTTGCATATAATAGTTCAGTGAATAGATTAAAATGAAATTCAAATTTCAAATTAATTTATGGGATATATCCTATGGTTATTTTATATTTGATACGATTACTAATTACAAATAAAATAGTAATGATGTAGAAGTGTTTATAGAGCATATACAGTAATTTCAAGGAGTAAGAAGAAAGTTATAGGAAAGTAATGAGAAATATAAATAAGCATCAAATGTCATAAGAGGATCCAAGGTATTTGAAAAAGGAGAGTTGGTAATGGTTTACGTGATGAAAAAAAATTCCTAAAGGCACATACAATGAATTGAAGTACAAGAAAATTGGGTCATGCAAAATTAAGAAGAAAATCAATGATAACACATATGAGGTGAGTTTACCATAGAGTTTTGATATTTATTTAGTATTTAATATTTCATATTTATATGAATTTTATGGAGAAGATGGTGAAGATGAATAATATGAAGAATTAAATTGGAAGCAGGATGTTCCAATGAAAAAAAAAAATAGTCCAGGTTTTGGCTATTAAGACATTGAGCACAAAGTAATGGAATTATAATAGGTATTTAGTGAAGTGGAAAGGGTTACATCAAGAAAATAATACTTATATTATATAATAGAAGATGAAGAATATTTACAAAGAAAAATGGTATCAGCACAATCAGGGCAACTCGGAGGAGTTAAGTTGTTTTCAACCAGAGGAGAATGATGTAGAAAAAATAGTCTAACTTTTTAAGGTCATAAATTTTGATTCATAACACCATTTGAGCTCTTCCATATGCCAAAATGATCATATCAAAAAAAATCTTCTATCCTAAGTATGTTTATCTATTTATATATGATTTTGATATTTTTTGGAGGCCAAACGTGATCATCTAAAGGTCTGAAATTAATGTTTAATGATTTTTTAATAATTTTCTATTTTTAATTTTTTTATATTTTTAGAACTGGAAGTCAACTTTAGTTGAATTTTTGTTTGATAGGCTAATTTTATTATTTGGGATATTTTGGAAAAATTTTAGATCTATGTGTGCTTGCATGCAAAACTTACTATAAATAGTGGTTACTAAAAATAAACCTTTTTTAGATTTTAGTTTTTTTTTCAAATTTTCTATGTAAACTCTAATTTTTGTGTTTAGTCTTATTTAATCATGGTTTGGGTTTTTAGTTATTTTAATCAATCAATACGAATCAATTCTAAGTATTATTTCAAGATCTTGACCTATTGGTAATTTTCTTGTTTTTGTTAGTTTTTTGGTCCATTAAACTTGCACTTATTTAAATTTATATACAACTTCTCCTTTCTTAACAAATCCATTACCATTATTAGTTTTTTTAAGTTTTTTTCTTTACTCTTACTGGATATCAAAATCTCATCAAAATAAAATAACCACAAACTTATCAATATATTCTTGTTGTACTATATTCATTTCCATCACACATGTGATAGGTGCATTAGATAATTTGAAGGGCATCACCATCCACTAATATAAGCCATCTCTAGTCTTGAATGCAGTTTTCCACTCATCTCCTTCATGAATTTGAATATGATAATAACCACTTAGATCAATCCTGGTAAACTATTTTGATCCTACAAATACATCCATCATATCATTGAAATTAGGTATAGGAAACCTATACTTGATTGTAATTTTATTAAGTGCCCTACTATCCATGCAAACTTTCCATCCCCCATCTTTCTTTAGAGTTAGAAATGTTGGTTTTACACATGGACTCATACTCTCCCTTATCACCTTATTTTTTAGTAGTTTAGTAACTTATTTATTTAATTATGCCTATTCTATTGGACTCAACCTATAAGCTGCTTGATTGGGTAGAGTTGATCTTGAAATTATATATATATATATATATGGTGGCAAACCATCTGATATATCATTAGACATAACATATACATATTATTTTAACACTTTTTCTACTTTTATTGGTATTTCCACTATTTCCATGTCTTAATTATTTGTTACTAATACATAGCAACCTATTATCTTCATATCTTGGATTATTTTTTTAGTAGAGATCATGCTTTATATCTTCTCTTCTTCTTTAAGAGGTAACAAAACTACCTTTGTATTACCTTTATAAAAAATCGTATGTGTTCTTTTCTCCATCATGATTTACTTTCTTGCTAAATTGTCATGGTCTCCCTAATAACAAATAGCATGCATTCATCAAAATAACATCAAATCATATTTCATCATTATAAGTTTTTATTATAAAAAAATTGATTAAGAAAGTTTTATCTACTGCAACTTCATTCCCTTTTTCAAACCATGAAATCCGATAAGCATTAGGATGCTTTTCACATTTTAGATCTAGTTTATCTTTAATTTCTTTAGAAACCATATTTTCATAACTAACACCATCTATAATTAATTTACACACCTTTCCACCTAAATTACATCTTTTTCAAAAAGTATTTGATCACATCCATACATCACCACCTTATTTATTGTGCGCTTGTTCCTTCCATAAAGCAATCATGGTTCTTCTCAACATGAGATTCTATCCTACATCTGCAGGTATAACTTTAGTATTTTTCTCCTATATATCAGTCTCAAGTAGATTCATTTTTAGGCAATATTCTTGCCTCCTTGATCTTGATAGTGTAGACACTCAAATGGTTTATGCCCTTATTCTCTACATTTGTAACAAATATAAGATTTGTACTGATTCAGAAACAATCTTTTAGCACCATTGTAACCTCATCCTCTTTGAAATACTCTTCCTCTTTGTTGGTATCAAAACCTTTGCCTATTATAATCTTGCCTTTCTGTACCACATAATGATTCAACTCTATCATTATTAGACCCACCTCATCCCATATTTGGAGGGGATCTGCCTCTTCTTGGACTAAGAGATGTTCTTATGAAAATCTATCTATTTTATTTTTCTTTTGCCTACAAAGTTAATTGATAATATTCCTCCTTTCTAAGTATTATATTCATGATTAATTCATCTTGAATAGAAAATTTTAAACCATTGACATACCTTGTATCTATTTACTCTTCTATTTCATCATACTCCACTCATATGGAAAGTTTGTAAAAATCATTTATATACTCTTGTATACTGTGATCTTTTTGCCTAAAATTTTTAAATCTTCTATATAGAGTTTGTGCATAATCGATAGGAATAAATTTCTCCCTCAACTTCTTCTCCATTTTTTTTCATAAATTAATCTTCTATTTACCTTTCCTTTGTCACTCTTTCTATAGGTGATCCCACCAAATCATTGCATGACCTTTTATTTTCATCCATTCAAACATTAACTTCTTGTTTTCTCTCATAGTATTAAACTCAAAGAACTTCTCCATACTATTCATCCAATCTATCAACACCTCTGGGTTTAAACTACCCCCATAATATAGAACATCAACCTTCATTCATTCATTCATTCATTCATTCATTCATTCATTTCTTCCTTCTAAATCTTAAACAATCATTTCTTCTATCGATGGTAGTTGTTCTTGTTGTTCTTTTTCTTTCTAAATTTCTTCATCATGATTTGTCTCCCTTGGCTTCATCAACACCTTCTCTTCTTCCCTGATTTGTGATAATCTCTGTTAATTATTGAACTTGACTCTATATCTATTGTATATTCTGGTTCATCTACATAATACCTCATCATCTTGTCACCATCTCTTACTCTTCCAAGGTTTGAACTTGCTCTGATACTAGATAATGAACTTGAAAATTATCAAGATAATAAAATTACCAATATGACAAGATTATCAACAATAACTTGTATTAATTTGTACTGAATGAATTGAAATAATTACAAACCCCAACCATGATTAATAAACCTCAACTTGAAAATTAAAGTTGACATGCAGATTTTGAAAAAATAAATAAAAGTGCATATTTTTAATAGTTTATATTTATAGTAATTTTCACATGCAAGTGCACAGAGCTCTAAAAATTTATCTGAATAACCTAATTTCTAAAATTAACCTATCAAATTAAATTCAATTGAAGTTGATGTCTGGTCCTAAAAATAGCAAATTCTCAAAAAAAGTAATAAATTTTAATTTTAGACCCTTAAATAGTCATGTTTGACCTCATAAAAATATCAAAATAAAATATAAGGGTATAAATCCCCTTATAATGCATCAACAGTTTTGATACGGTCGTTCTTGTGTATGAAAGAGCTCAAACGGAGCTACAGGTCAAAAGTTATGGCTTCCCAAAGGTTGACCTATTTTCTACATCAATAATAATAAAGGATGAAAGATTAATATATGATAAAGCGTGAGCACTCCCCAAATTATGTTATAATTACTCATGAGAGAAAATGGAATTTTCCCCCTTCCATGAGAACAAGAAATTAAAATATAATTTAAACATGATATAATTACATCAACATAGTAAAATATTATAAATATGATCATGATAAGAATAATAAAAATGAATGAAAGAATAATATGTGATAGAGAGATAGCACTCCCAATATTGAATCGTAGTTACTCATGAATGATAAGGAAATTTCCCCCCTACTACAATAATAAACTTTCATCTTGTTAAAGATTTTTCATTTGTCTTTCCATTCACATTAGTATTATAAATAAAAATAATTAAATCGGTATATTTATCAGTATATGTGTCTCACATGAATTTGAAGTGTGTAATAAAATACAATTAATAAGTAGATCATCTTTCAAGAATAATTAGCAATCAAATAAGTCACATTATGTCATAGTAATTTTTTTTCAAAATAAGTATAACTCCACATTTAAGTTAGAGTAATAAAAGCAATTGAATCATGAAGTTCTAAATGATCATGGGTTGAATTTATTATCTCATGAAAAAGCATATATATAACTATTTTAATAAGTCATTGATTGTGAAATAAAAGGTTTAACTAGAGATTTATAAATGGATATTATGAGGAAAATATTGATATGCATTTTCATTCAAGAGATATATATTATACTTAACAATCTCAAAAGAGTGATCCACTATAGAAATCTTAAAAATAAAAATAATTTGCTTTATTAGCTTACTAATGTATTGGAATTCACTTTTATTAATAATTTTCAATTAAATACATCATTAAAAAAAAAATCCTCTCCAAAATTTATGTTTAATTCTCACACTTTTTTTTTAACATTATTATTGAGTTATAGCTTATACCTTATGTGGATGCATAATGAATATAATAAAATCTTGTATGTCTTGTTTTTTTTTCATTCATTTACCTTTGTACCCTAATTTTGTACACATTTTAATCTAACCCCATATTTTTCAAGCTTACTTTGCATGAGGTTATTGCTTATATCTTTTATGGACTAACATTAAAGTGATATTGGTTGCTGACATTTGTCATTTGTTTTTCTCGTTTGTGAGTAGAATTTTTCCTTTTATAATCTTTTCAAGTTATGTAAAGGGATCAACCATTGATTTTTTTCATTTTTCATATTATCAATATACATTAACCACCTGTGATAAAGATTATTTTTGACTATTTTTCATCGATATCCTCATCTTGGTTAGATCATTATCCATGTATGCTTCTTTGGTATTTCTCTAAATAACCCAAATGTTTTTATTTGTTTTAACAATACAATTCTTAAGTTTCACAATAGTTTTTTGCCCCTATCTAAATCAAGAATTAAATTATTTTGACGTCCAATCATTTTACTAAATTTAAATCCATATCATGTGTTAGATAATGTCATTTTTAGTGTTGGTAGTAAGGTAAGATTTTGACCATATAATAAGTTATTTTACTAAATTTAAAATTTATATAATATAATTGAAATATTTTAATTAATATTATTTTTATAATAAAATAGTAAAAATTATTAAAATAACATTGAAAGATTATATAAACCTATTCAAAAAATACATAGTTTACATAATAATCTTCTTTCATTAAATAAGAGTTCAAATATATATCTTGATTGGGATCTTTAAATGACAATCATATCAGGGTGGATTTGGAAGCACCAGCAACACTAATGATGTAATGAGAATTCTTTTTATAGTTCATACAACTCAATCTTGGCCAGGACTATTAAGAGTAT